>OY728145.1:1768953573-1770203573 GCA_963277665.1 Viscum album
GATTAGGTTCTTCATCAAGGAAATATAATATCAAGATCAAATATTTGAAAATGTTAATTAATGATAAATATAAATATTTCCATTTCTGTTGGTTTTAATTGTAATATTAAATGATCCATGATGGTTATTTGTATTATTTTTATTCCATAAGACATGTTTAATATTATTCCTCATGATTTATTTTATAATAATTAAATACTACCCTTTTAATATTTATTCACATAATATGTTATTTTATTCTTCACCATTTAAAAAATAATAATGTAATAACTATTTATGTTTTATGATTCAAAAGATACCAAATACATAACTCTTCATTTTATAATCTCATTCTTTTTATCATGATTAATTATGCCTCAACATTTATTGGAAGAATTTTATATTTCCCCTCTTGTAAAATCCATTTATTTTCTTCTTATTTATATGTTCTTTTAGTTTTACTATAATTATTTTTGTTTTTTCTCTCTTCAATACACATCATTATAAAAAAAAATTACATGAAAAATATAACTAATTTCCCCATTTGGTCAACAATTTCTTTCTTCCATGTCCACATTCCCAATTTTTATTCAATAATGATCTCCTATATACCATTATTTTCATAAGTACATATTATAGTAAATTTTTATTTTTATTTAATTCTTTAATGGTATTGAATAATTATTTTTCATATTGGTCATTTTTTATTCTATTTTAAATAGTATCAATTTAATGATATTTTTTACATTTTACATTTGTTAAAAATTTATATCGATAAAAAAATTATTCATTATCATGATTAAATTTCAATTTTTGTTCATTATACAATGAAATAAATATACAAATATTATTAGAAATTTTCATTTATAAATTTTACTGATACTAGATGGGTATAATTTTCTAAAAATAAAAAGAGCGAAATTTCATTAAATATATTTATTTGTTATTTCTAACTTTTGATTTTATTAATTAATAATAATATTCATTCAATACAATTTATTTCTAATTAATTTTACAAATAATGTTATAAATATATGATTTATTGATATTGATTATATTTTTAGATAGAGTTTTTAACATTGTTTTATAAAAAAAATTTAATAGTTGTAAGAAAATATCTTTTAGACACCCTATTTTATTCTTATCTATTATAATAAAATGATTTTAAATAACTTAAAAACAATAATTTATAAAAAAAATATTGTATCCAATTATCCAATAGTAATTTAAGCTTTATAAATAATTTTATAAAAAAAATTCTCATTTCATGATAGAATCTTCTCTATCATTTCCATTTACCCATAAGAATTTACTTTTATCCTTCATGTGCATGATAATTTATTATGGATGTATTAATATAGCTATATACCCACTAATCTATTGAGTGTAACCACATTATTGTCACAAAAAATATTGGGGGTTCTTAATAAGAATGATCAATAATTTAATGACAATAGAATATTGATATTATATATTAATTACTCAAAAATATATTATTATATTATTAATTCATTTTGTTATAGTATCATATTTATCAATAAAAAATGTGGAATTCAATATATATGAGTCATTAAAGGGTGAATTTATAAATTATACAACCCTCTATCGATAAATTGATCTCATGAGACAATAATAATTGCAATAATATTGTCCAATTAGGTGTTTTCTCTATTAATAACCAAATTATTAAATGAGTCATGGTTGATGCCTAGATACTAGAATTTAAACGGCCAAAAATTTTCATTCCACCATTAAAAAGTTAGTTTTTGTATTACATGTAATTTATATGATAAAATAATCTATGGATAAACCTATTAATTAAACTATATATTTATTGATTATTAATGATTTCATATTGTTTAAAACTTTTTTCATCAAGGAAGAATCAACTTTTTTTTCTTTTCCTTATTATATATCCATCTAAACTCATTCATATGTTTTTATTTCCTATTTTTATGAATAAAAGTAAATAAAATTACATATATATATATATTATATTATCACATATAGAGATTTTTTCTTAGAGATGCACAGGAAATAAAACATTGAACAGTAGAAAAATGGTCAATTAGAAAGAAAAATATAGGTCTTTTATGTGTTGGATTTCAAATTTTTTAAATCTTTATACATAAAATGTTATTTTTATAAAATATAAATCATCATTTACAGTTGTATTTAATTATAGATGTTTAAAATTGGGTACCATGAGTTGTTATAAAAGCATATTTGATAATATTATGTTTTTAGACCCGAATCATGGTGTTAAGGTTTGTGTTACATATTTTGGAATCTGAGTATAGATTTGTTACCTTAATTGATTAAAATGATACCAAATAAAGATAATTTTAGTGTAATACATTTTACATCCATCATACGTTTAATTTACAAAAAATATATTGAGTTCATCGGTGATTAAAGACTAAGGTTAATAATAATATTTTTTTGTGATGATTGAGGAATGATAACCAAATGGGTTGTTATGTGATGTATAATTTTGGTAAAATATATTTTTGTATAATTTTATATTGTTTTGGTGTAAAGACGTAAAATCAGTATCGAAAACTAGATGGATATGTCTATATATATGAAAACACCCTAATATTTTATCTATGTAATGACTATGTTGTTTCCTAATAATAATTTTCATGTATTTATATAAAAAAGTGATTGTATGTTCTATAATAGATTTACTAAAGGAAAATAACCATGAAAAGTGTTTTTTGGGTATTAACTTGATCTTCAATCACTACACAATAAGAGGGTGTAAATATACACCTAGATTTACACTCCCAATGGGTATTCATTACTTAACAAACATCCCCTCTATAAATCATCACATTGTATTTTAATATATTTTTATGGATGCAATGTATGAGTAGTTGTTGTTAACAGGGAAAATGTGTTAACTGATGTGAGTAATATAAATTGATTTTTTATTAAAACATTTTTCATTAAAGATTAATTTTATTTGAATTATATTCATATTATTTTTCTATGGTTTAATATATTTATTTTATTATATATTTCAATGATTTTTCTATTTTGGATAAAATAAATTAAATTATAAATTATCAATGAGGTTTAATAGTTATCTAGTAAAATTTAGGCTATTTTTTATGGAATATGTTATTAAATCATTCAAATTATCCATTTCCTATTTTTTTCAAGAATATATTGATGTTTTTTATTATTTAGAAAACAGTGGGACTATTTAAGTTGAAATTCAGTTGTTATTATAGATTTTGTGGAGATTAATGTATTACTTATTCATAAAAATGTTGATTCAAATTGATAATTTTCTTCAAGTGTGTTAATACTTTTTTAAGTAAATGTCTAGTTACATGGAGAATAATTTTATAGTCTTTATTATGGATCATATGATCATTGGAAAGTAAACTTCAGAACCTTGAGAATGAAAATAATCATCTAGTTTTCCTATCAACTAGATAATGAGATGAATTATTTGTAGAAAACTTTTAAAAACACAACCAAATAAAGAAACTATTCTAATGAAATATAAATAAATAAAGGAAGTATATTGTCAAATATTTTTTATCATGATGGTAAATTAATTCCAAAATAGAATCCAAATGATTACAAATCTGTTGAGTTGTATATTGGAAAATTGGGCATAGATTTAAATGTATTATTTTGTAAAAATGGATTTAGACACTCAATTGTAAATTATATATTTTAATGATATTTTACTAATGAATAAAATGGGTCCATGTAGTAATATAGAAATTACTTATCTAAAAAAAATTTATATAAATTTCTTGATACATACATATTGGTAATAATTAATTAAACTAGAAAGGAATAAATTAAATTCATACAAGGGATTTTGTAACATACTTAGATTTTGCTTCACCTTTTAATATAATTATGTCTAATAGTTTACATCACACACCACCGATTAAAAAACTTTTTCTTGAAATTTAACCATAAACCTTTAGAAAAAAATGTATTTTAACAAATTATAATGATTATATTATATTACTATTTTTTGATTGATAAAATTTGATGATTAAAAAATAAATAAATATTGTGAAATGATTATAATAATTCGTTGTTAAAAGGTGTATATTTCAAGGAATTTGGTTCATGTGTTTTCTATTTTAATAAATTCATATCATTGAACTAAATTAAATTAGTGAACTTATAAATAAAATCTACGTTATTTATTAATTTATATTAAATATGATTGTTAGAACATGGTGTTTAGGAATAATGTTTTTCTATAAATGAAGGATTTTATTTATATTTTATAGTTCCATTTTAATACTAATGGTATGAATTTTTTAACTTTGATGAATGTAACCCCATTTATTCAATCATTATATAATAATTACCCTATGCTAATGTTTTTCAATTTTTTTAAAAAATGATTTTTGGTTGTTAATGAAAAATTATCAATTTAACAATATCAATCACTTATATAAAATTTATAAATTTAGATAAAATAATTAAGGATAATTAATCAATTTTATAAAAATAAAATATTCATTATTTATTAAATAATTAATTGTTCAATATAGTTTTAGACTTATAAATAATTTTTTGATATTTGGGATATGTATGTAATGTTTATATTAAAATATAATCAATTTTGGTTCACACAATTTAATAAGATATCCACATGGTTCATTTTTGTTTTTTTAAATTCATGTATCTTGCCTTTTATTAATCATAATATAGCTAATTCCCTCAAAATCAACATTATACTATATATGGGAACCAAAATATTTTTATGATTAAAAATTTAATTTTTTTAGAAATAGTTTTCACTACATAATGAAATATTATATTAAATTTATAATTTTACAGCTTAAAAAAATTGATTCAAATAAAATGGATTCCCTATTTAGTATCAAGATATTATAATTTGGTAATGATCTCAATTTCATTTTATTCATATTTAATTGTTACCATGGAAAATTTTTGTCACCAATGTAATGGTTAAAATAGTTATTGAGGTATTTACTCTAAGAGATAATTCATAAAATATCTCTATAAAATATCTACATCTAATTAGTTGAGTGAATTTTTATATTACAGTATCATAAATTTTAAATTTCAAAATATTTGATTCAATTTCCACAAGAATGAAAGTAATTATATTTAAAAGTAATTTATTTTTCAAAAGTTTTCAAATCCTCACATATAAAAGGAAACCCTATATCAGTATTTCTAAAAATTCCCATATTTTCCATATATCAACCATTATCAACCCAAATACACATTCTATTTTTCTTATGGTGTTTTGTAAATGAAGATATACACGAATGAGGTATCATTTTTTTACCAAAATCATAAATGTTTATTTATTCACATGACTCCATAAAATAAATTTTATATATTCTAATATAATAACAAAAATATCTTTAATTGAACAAAATATAATTATTTTATGTAAAAACTATCTTCTACATCATTTTCATCTAATTTGAAATGGAAACATCACTTAATAATTTATAACGACTATTATCTCAATGAAGCGATGTATTTATATTTCCATCACCCCAGTACATGTTTTTTTATAATGGTGGAATTAGTGAAAACTTATAATTATATATGATAATGGTGACATAGATTTTTTCTTTAAAATACTATATTTATAATGTCCCGACCCGGCTTACCACTAAAATTTTATCTGATCTTTTCTCCACATAACCTCAAGCCCGTATCCCCATATGATAGAGGCTGCCAACTAGCAGCCAGGGTGTAAGGATAGTCAGTGGGGAGACTATACCCTCATATTCGGAGTGTAAAATGATAAAAAGAAAATAATTCTAAGAAATAGATTAATGTAGATGCAGATATGAAGGAATATTCAAAGCAGTATAAGACTACTTCAATATCAACTGAACAAATAAAATGTCAAATGCTAGTTTATACAATTCATTCATGCTATTGATAATAAGTAATTAAAAACTAGTAAATAGTTCACCATTCTTTATATCTTATTTTACAAATAATGAAAAGACCATGTACCCCTAGGGTGATATCCATGTGCATCTTGAGCTACGGTTTGGTCATGTTCTCCTAACTTCACCATAAAATAGAAAAAAACACAATTATATGTCCACATACCTTCTACTAGAAGAGTTGAATTTGGTACCATTGGAACCTGAATAAGATGTGAGATATCATCTATGTAGGTCATAATCCACCGATTCATGCCCTAACCAATATATGAAATAAGTAAACAGGAAGTCCAGAGGTATAAACTAAAGCAGTATTTGCAAGTAAGAAATTCCCATGGAATGTAAGCCTCTAAAAATAGTTATACAAATATAAATCGATAGGGCTCCAGACACCAGGTAGTGAATCTCTTTAATCAAGGTAGTTATATGAAATCCAAAAAATAAACAAATAAAATAGCCTTAATGTAAATCCAAAAAGGTTAAAAACCCATTACCTTGTTTTTTAATGAAGTGTATAACCCAAAGGGTCAAATATGAAGTGTCATGTACCAATTCATTTATATAACAAGTGCATACAATAAAGGGCTAGATCCAAGGAACTCATCCAATGCATCCACATCGAGTCCCATGGGAGTCCCAGTGGAACCTCAGTCTAAGAACTGGTTGGATTCCTAGGAGGATGTGTACCATCATGTCCTAAGTGAGTCCAAGAAAGATAGACTCATGGGGTAACAAGGCTAGAGGTATCCCACCGAATCAAGACCCAAGGGAAATAATCAACCCCAGGAATCCACTACCACATTCCAAATCTATGGATATCTACCCATGACATGTATCAATCCATCATTCATATCAAATTATTTATCAAATGAAACCATATGAGCATACCCACTCATATAAACAATTCCATACATGTTACCCCAGTCATTTCATCTGTTTGAACATTTAAAATGGGATTACCCACCCATTAATCATAATTAAATTCAAGGCTTCAAACATATGAATAAAGGTTTACCCACCCTTATAACCATAACAATTCACTTAGTTAGTATACCCACTCAGATATGCCACATACAACATGGTTATACCAATCATGTGTTTTATTTCCATTTAAATAAGTCATATCGATATACCCACCCATATATCACCATCTGAAAATATTAACACAATACAACCAATGATCATACCATATAATGTTCACATTTCATATTTAAATACATCCAATGAGTATACCCACTCTGTTTCCTAACATTATTTCAAGATCTATAATGAGTATACCCACTCATTATCCATTAGTTGTGTCAAAATGCGTTCAATTCATTCTAATTATTTTTCACATTAATTAATTTCCATTCACAACCCATGAAACCAAGGAGTATACCCACCTATTTTTATAGTTTATTTTTATTCCCATCGAATGGAATATTCTACCTTTTATTCCATTAATTCTTATTCATTTAGCATTGGTTTAACAACCCATGAATCATATTGTTATTCATAATAACCATTTAATTCAATTGTGTCAATATAAAAAGGGTTTAAGACATATTATAGCTAAGAAGACTATATTTCTATAATTTAAACAGTTTTTATAACTACACATGCATGAAAAAACACACATAATCAAGATAAAAAACATGAAAAATCTAGTCACTATGTTTTTAGATTGAATATAGCGCACCGTCGATGGGGGGGTTTATTACAAAAAACATGATTTCTTACACTCACAAATCATTTAACATGAGAAGGTGGTTCATTCTAGAATATTCATCCAATTGATCAAGGCATTAAATAATAAACTACTTAACATTTAAATTAAAGGAGCATGGTTAAGGACCCTACCTCATAATATGGCCAAGATAATCTTTCTAACTGAAGAAAAAACCTTCTCACATGCCCACACATCCAAATACATACATACATACATACATGCACACACACACACACACACATATATATATATATCATTAAAAAAATAACGTGTTCCATGCACCATGAGGGAACATTCATGTAGAAGATATATATATATATATTCATACCTAGGAACATGCGCTTGTGTACTTGGAAAATTAATCGATACACACTATAATAATTACCTAGGTCACATAAACATAACAAAACCCTATGTAGAGGGTGTGAAAAAATATTACTGTTTTAAACCTTTACCTCAAATAGACAGTGGCAGACCAAATCGGCCCGATCTACCTCTCTTTAGGCTATGATCTCCAAAACATAGAATAATGGGTCCCATGATGGAATTTACACAACCTAGAACCATAATAATCATAGAAATCAGATTAAACCCCAATCAATGAGTTTTTAATGAATTCCATAGGGCAATGGATAGCCTAAGAAATCACTAGAAATAGTGGGGAGAAGGGAGATAGGTTTATACATTCAGGATTTGAAGGATAAAATAGAAGAAATTGGGACAAATAACAATGATTAGACGAGGGTAGTGGGGGGGGCATGTCTTACCTCAGGGGGACCCCCTAATGTGCGTCAATCAAGTATGAGGGAATAGTGAAGTAGATTTATATTTTAGTTTTAATTTTTATTTTAATTTAATAAAAATAACTCACATTTTTTAAATTGTACACCACACATGGTTTAAGCCGCACGATTTGGAAAACCATGTGCCAAGAATACAGCACCCTGGGTTTAAAAAACACCATTTTCATGGATTTTCCTGCATGGAGAACCTAAATATTCACAAGGCATGAAAAAGTTCTCATCCCTCCAAAAATAAGTCACACAGTTTATTGATATTGGAAACACAGTTTACAGACTGTGCACCAACCATGATCCCTCTGCATGTTCTTAAAAACCTAAATTTCTCAGTCTAACAATCCCAAAACTCCTCGACCTGCCCGGGAGAGTTCTCATGCCTTTTCCCAAGCCCAATAACATCACATTTATGAATCCTATCTTTATGAATTATTTTCCTATTTCCTATTCTAAAAATTACCCTCTTTGTATTTACTAAAAATTCAAATTCCCCCAGAATTTCTTTTGGTTTAATAAACAAGGTTCTTACAATCTACACACCATAGATCTTCTCATCCCTGATAAAGACTTTGGTAATCACAAATACAAATCCTAACCAACATAGTTCATTAGGTTTCATTCCTACAATCATGTTGAATTTTCAAATTTCAAATAGACATTTAACCATTCCATGCACCCAAGGTTCATAAACCTTTAAAACCAAAGCCAAAAATCAACCCCAACACAAAACATTGATGCAAAATATGACACAAAACTATGGATACAATGTTGTCTTCGTATCATTATCAAACTATCCTTTAGTGATTTCCACTATGTGTCTCAACATTTAATGGACAAATCTAAACCATGACACTCCCACAATTAACATTTCCTAAAATGATACATCCTAAAATTTCTAGCGACACTTCTTACATCAGAGGCCATAACCAAGACTACATTAGAGGAAACAATCTAACCTCAATCCATCGAAAAAAATATGTCACACATACATTCCACAAAAGACATCATCAAACTAAAACCACACTATTCCATAATTGTTTACATTACCTTTAGAAGGGTTTCTTCACTAACCGTGAATAATAAGAAAGATGGGAAAAGAAGATATTCCATGCCTGACTAACTATCATCAATGATTCTTAGATTATAAGTATAAAACATCCCAAACAAAACCGAAATTCCTTTCTCCCCAAGGAATTCATCAGTTAACACAAGAACACACACTGATGTCCTTACCTAACTTGTGGTGAATTTCCAAAACCAACCCATCATTATGCCATCCTATAATGGTTGCACCTCATCATGAGTATGGGAGTAACCCAAAAAAATAAAACTGGAATTTTTTACCCTTTTTAATACACCATAATCCAAACTACAAGTCTGTTGTTACTTCCAATGAACCATAAATCATACTAGATATCCAAAACGGGATCACGAAACAACCCCAAAACATTTGAACATTAGTGCAATGTATAACTGACACTCTCCTAGTAAATCCAGATTGAAATAATGATATGGGACATCTTCATATAATTTAGAAGATAACACTAGCAGTAATCTAAGAAGATCGGTTGAACCACTACTGATAGACTCTTTACAATAGTCTGTCTTCAACTATCGATGCATCAATAACTAAACTACAATGCTAATCCCGCTCAAGGAATTCATGATTATTCAAGGCATAACAAAAACACTACAAAGACTAATGGGGGTTTTAATGTGTTGAAAATACCACCAAACTAATCTATGTCATGATGCCAAGAAAGCAGTAACACACACCCCCAGACCAATGTGATTGTACCCACCTTAGGATATTCCAGGCCATTGAAAGGAATGACCCAATGCTCTTATGTTCACTAGCTAAGAAGCACCATAAACATAGCTGTTATATGCCATGATACAATATCCCAATATCAAAACAACTAGCTTGAATTATGAAAATAAACTGACAAGTGTTTTAAAAGACCAAATTTATAAAAGTCTTTCTTCAATAGTTGGATGATCTCACCATAAAACCCCAGTCTCTCTACTCGAGTGTTAACCCAAGAACATCCTCAAAATTACATGATCTATATTCTCCTTGAACTCAAACTGTTTATTACATCTGTATTCACTTGACATGTACCACATATGTCAACACATACAACACCGATTTCATAAAGCCTAAGGGAACATTCTAAGAACTATAGGTTTTTTAACCGATGAAACCATGTACTAGATGGAACATGTAGAAACTAGCTCAAATTCACATAATCTACACATGTGACAGTTTATTGATTCTCCCATAACTAATGAAAAGATAGGTTCATGTGACATCCAAATCACTTGACCATGCCCAAGGCATGTAAAAACATGTTAAAGCCAACATTCCTCAATGATTGTTCTGACATAAAGGGTCAAGACACAACAATACCCATCCGACCAAGGGTTTTTTTAAAACCCAAAGGTCTTACTAAGGAAAATTGTGCCGAAACTGCATCAAAATCAAAAAAATAACTCACCACAGAAGCCAGGTACCCTATGCTTTAAGGGTGTGCATACCATGGGCTAACCAATTACGAAGCGTAGGAACCAACCCCATCACTAGGTATTGTAAAATAGATTCCACTAGGATCAAGATCCACTCTTAATTTATTTGAATAAAAAAGAAATAACCTATGGATGATTTCTCATGTCAATGTTCCAAGGCATATCATCAAAACATTTAAAAATACCCTTACATGAGGGTCTAATAAAAGGACACAGATTCATGTTCAAAATTTAAATACATTCGATTAAATCATTTCAATAATAAATAATTGAAAGAATTTAAAAGAAAAACTCTAGTACCATTTCACATGAAGGGATCTTAGTTATTAGAAAACTCCCCATGGGAAAAACAGTCAAGGAACATGAACACAATTTTAATACACAAAAAATTCACTACAATTCCATCATAAGTTAACAATTTAGAATCTAAATTTATTTTTATAGAATGGAAACCTCAGAGGGTATCATTTATTCAAAATGGGTCCTCCAAAAAGCATCACCATATATGTTCATTTCATAAAAACATTTCATAGCTGACTTACTTGGGTCAAGTTAAGCATTTAAAAAAATTTATAAACCATTTCAAATCAAAAATCCAAAGTTTTACATTAATAACCATTACCAAACACAACAATCTATACAAGTGCTCATTAAAATGGGTGGTCATCTACAAATTAATAAGGTACCTATACACTTTACTACTGGAAGTTGGAACACACTAATCAATTCAATTCCATTTAAAATTTTAACTTTATCTTCATTTTTCAATTAAAAAACACTATACACATTTATGAATATCTAGATTTGGTTCATGTATGCAGGTTATGATTTTCTAAATCATAATACACCCATACAACTTAAATTGAATGTTGGCTCTTATGTAAACCATAACCAACAATTTCCATCACATGCAATTAATTTACATATTTAAAAACAACATGCAATAAAAAGAAAAAATCATGGAGTATATCATATAAACATGTACACCTCAATAAATACAATCAAAATAAACATTAATTCTTACATATTACCTTAACAAGTAAAAAATATACATGGCATCAGTCAATGCACAAAATCATTCATAGCATGAATACTACTTATGTATATACATGGAATGCCATATATATATGGCATTAGAATTTCTATGTTCCTAATAAGATTTAAGTCATTTAACTTCCATGGAATTTTTAACATGGAATTTTTTTCCAAAATTCCACAAATTAGTAAGCCATGTAAAATACAACATTCTCCCATGGTGAAATAACATCAACTGTAAAATCAATAGTATAACATCAATTCTTAGACCTGGCCACATAGTAATTTCCTATATATGGGGTGATTAGTCACTTTCATGATATATACCATGCACATACACATTCTTAGTGTCAGGTCTACAATCCAAAAATAGAATCATAAAAGAAAAAAACTATGATACCACATTTAATGGTCACCACCCGGCTGACCAATAAACTGGTAGCCGACCTGACACCAAAAATCATCAAGCACATATCACCACACACTAGAAGATTTTGAATAAATGATAAGGTGTAAGGATAGTCATTAGAGGACTATAACATCCTATTCAATGTTTACAATGGTAAAATGACATTTATAGTATGAAACTAAAAATAGACGAAGAACGTATAAATGAACATTAAAAAAACAGAAGAAAATTTTAATATCAACTAAATATAAAAAATGACCAATTACAATTATATAATTCTTGAATGTCAATGACAATACATAATTCTGAAGTAGTAAAATGTAGTCCATGCTTTACATCTCTATGAGTAAATTAGGAAAATACCATAATCCCCTAGGGTGATCTCCAAAAGAATCTGAATCTCCTACTCAATTCAGAACTCCTAACTCCCATGTATATGAGAAAACAACACAACCATAGATCCATTGCACAGTAATAAGAATTATCTACTTGGGTACCAATGGTACTTTATTAGGGTTTGAGATAAAATCTTAGTAGGCTGGAAAAAACAACATTAATCCCAAACCAATATTGAAATATGTAAATATATAGTACGTATCTAAATACAATAGTAGTAAATGCATTTAAGAAATTTCTATGGCATGAAAACTACTAACAATTTTTATACCTACATATCCCCAGAGGTCTCCCAACACTGGATAGTCAATCTATTTAAATAGGTACTCTATATGCAATGCACATATAAGCTAATAACACAACCTCTCTGTATATCCAAACATGGCAGAAACCCACAAACTTGTCGTATAATAAAGTGTAGACCATGAAGGGCCAGATCAAAGGTGTCATGTGCTAAGGAATCCTTATAACATGTGTATACCATAATGGCCTAGATCCAAGGAACTGTTCGGAGGCATCCACATCGAGTCCGATGGGCATCCATGTGGAAACTCTGTCTAGGAATTGGCTGGGGTCTTATGAGAATGTGTACCGACATGTCCTATGTTATTCCAAGAAAGCCAGATCAATGGGGTTGAAAGGCCCCTGGAATCCCACATAATCAAGACCTAGTGGGAATAATAAACTCATGGTGTCCACTATTTCTTTCCAAATCCATGGACAGTTGTACATGGAATCTATAAATCCATTCTTAAATTTCAAATCATTGAACAAATTTAGCTATATGATATATCCAAATATATAAACCATTCCATATAATTACACCCAATCATATATTTTTTTAACCATTTACCATGGGTTTTTTTCACCCATTCATTAGATTCCAATACAAGGATTTAAACATAAGAATAGTGGTATACCAAATTATATAAACATAGAAGTTTACATAGTGAATATACCCTCTCACATATGACATTCACAACATGAGAATACAACTCATGTGTTCCATTTCCTTATAATTAAGTTATATATGTTTACTTACCCATGTATCAGCATTTATAAATATTCAAACAAGTCATCCAATGAGCATACACGCTGATGTTGACATTTCATCATTAAATACATCCCATGCTTTTACACACCTAGTTTCCCATTTTCAATTCAATACCTATAATGAGTATACCCACTCATTATCTATCACTTGAATTAAAATATATTTAATCCATTTTAATGAATTTAATAATTCATTAATTACCATTTTTAAACCCAGAAACCAAGGAGTATGCCCACTCATTGTTACAGTTTATGTTCGTTCCTATCGCATCAAATACTCACCAATTTAATACCATTAATTTTTATTCATTTTATACGGGGTTACCCACCAATGAATCCAATTCCCATTCATTAGAACCATTTAATTTATGTGCATCTACATGAAAAGAAGGAGAAACATCTATTAGCTAATAAGAACATATTCCTTTAATTTAAACAGCTTCCTCTAACTTGAAATTCATAAAACCACACATAATATTTCTATGAAAACATAATAAGTCTACTCTATACATTTTTAGCATGTAGGAAGCACACCTACGATGGAGGGGATTTATTACAAAAACATGATTTTGTACTATAAAAAATCATTTATAATTAGAAGGATGTTCATTATATAATTGTTTTCCTATTGATCAAGGTAGTATATAAAAAACTAATACAATTTTAAATTAATGGGGAATGGTTAATGAACCATCGTCTATAGATGGCCAAGCCAAGCTTTATGACTCAAGAAGCAGCCTGCTCGAACTCCCTCACTTCCATATATATATATATATATCCGAAAATAGATGCACGTGTTCCCCATTCCATGGGGTAACATACAAACAATATATATATATATATATATATATTTATTTATTTATTTATTTATTCATACCTTAGAATATGATTTCACACACAAGGAAAATTGATCGCAACACCCTATAGCAATTCTATAAGGTGTCATAAACCCCAATAAACCCCAAAAAGAGGGTTTAAAACAAATTAATTGTTTTAAACCTTACCTAAAATATATGGCGGTGAACCGAATTGACCTGGACCAACTCACCATATGTGGAGGTTGTAAGAACATGGACCAACAGGTCCTGATATGCCTCTATCACAACCTAGAATTGAAATAATCACACAAATCATATTAATCCCCACCCATAGGGTATTATAGGAATTCCATAGGGTGATAGAGAGGCTGAGAAATTTCATTAAATTGGGAGTATAAGGGATAGATAATCATAACTTGAAGATTAAAATGGGAAAGAAAAGAAATATGGAACAAAAAAATGAATATTGGATGAGGGATATAGAGGGTGTCTTGTCACGTCTCATGGGGAGTACCCTAGTTTGAGTTGATTGGGTATGAGGGAAAGGTGAGGAAGAGTTACATTTTATGTTTAATATTAATATTAATTTTATTTAAATAAATAAAAATTTTAAAATTGTATGCCACACATGGTTTAAGCTTTACGGTTTGGGAAACCGTGCACCAACCATGTGGCACCACTATTTAAGAAACTTCATTCACAAGTTTTGGCCCGCACGATT
Organism: Viscum album; assembly: GCA_963277665.1. Lineage (NCBI taxonomy): Eukaryota > Viridiplantae > Streptophyta > Magnoliopsida > Santalales > Viscaceae > Viscum > Viscum album. Next base: position 1,768,968,946 of record OY728145.1, read on the forward strand.
ATATTAACAATGATGAGTATTTTAAAAAACCCCTATCCCCCATAGAAACAAGCCACATGGTTACTTATTATGGGCCACATGGTTTGGTAGCACGTGCACCAAATGTGCTCCCTCTCCAGGTTCTCAAAAACATTCCTTTTCCCAGTACAATGCTCCCAAAACTCCGCAAGCATCCTGAGAATGTGTTGAGGGCTTTTCCAAAGTTAAAACACATTTTTTAAACATCCCACCATTCATAATTTTGTTCCAAAGTCCCATTATAAAAAATAACTAATCTGTAATTTTTAAAAATTCAAATTCTCTTAGAATTTCATCCCGTTTAAAAACATGGGTTCTTATAGTATATACTATACTAACCTCACATCCGTTTGAAAATGGATATGTTTCTCATGTGTAGGTTTAGAATAATACCTCCCCAATGCAATGTAAATAATTTTCCATCACTTCTTAACACGACAAGTCCTAATGAAGTATATAATAAACAAATAATATATTTACTATGTGATTATTATTTAGTAATGGTAAGACTTATATTCCTTACCTCATTATCATATATTAGAAAAAATTATATGTCACTTATGTATGAGAGAAAACTAACAACTCCATTATAGAAATATTTAATTTTTTTTGACAACATTACATTAACTTCTATTACTATTTTTTTAATTAATATGTATTATATAAATGATATAGTTAAAATAATTTATGTGATGAAACCATGTACACGGATCAAGGATAGGATCATCCAAATCGAAAAATGATAAGAAAAAGAGTGGTTAATAGTTGATTAATTTATATTAACAATGATTTATGAGTAATTGGATAAAAAATTTCATAATAAATGATATATAGAAATAAGAAAATGGTTTTAAAATAGATTAATAATAATTATAAATTTATTTTAATAGATTTTGGAATGTTTCTAACCAAAAATGAATCTAGGATAAGGGTTTCTCATCTCAAACACCTTTCATTTAGATAAATTTTAAATTTCTCCTATATTTTGATTATTTGTTTTATAAGATCCTCATTGAAATACTATATTATGACCAACCATTAAATCATTAAAATTAAATTTCCATTTCATGATATACTTTTCAAGAGGTTTTGGTTCATAGATTATAAGACTCAAAATGGTTCATGGATTCAACTATGATTCCTTCAGGCATGTTTAATATCATGCACCATGATTTATAAGTTATGGTTTCATTACTACACTATGATTATATTTTTAGAAAATCATTATTTAAATTCATTTGATCTTGAAAACAAAATATTTTTTTTACATTATATGGATTTTTATATGAATGTTACTAATGTTATAAGAATTAATTTTATAATATCTATTTTTATCAGGATTGCTTCTGTTTCTATTTCTATTGGGTGAATTATTTATCATATCAAAATTAAATTCCAATTAATTTTTTTATCTTAACAGAATTAACTAGTTTTACATATATTTATTACATTTTTTCTATCACTTTCACTTGAATCCTTGGAATGATTGTATCTATTAAAAATATAACTAATTTAAAGTTTTTAGTGAAAAATATTATTCCTCCTTATTTATATTAATTATTATGGACTAAGAATTATATTTTCAATTCCACCATGATTTATTAAAGTAAAATTATACTAATATTGACCTTTTTCAACTATTCTAATATAATATTTTCAATGTCTATGTATGATTAATTTATTAAATCTTTGAAATTTTTAAAAAAATGTTTTTAACATTTTACCACTTGACCAAAATTTACCATTTAAATAGCCACAATTCATTATCATGAAGAAACTAAAATTTTATATCCTATTTTCAAAGAAATACTTATCTCACATTTCTAATAGTTTATCATTTCTAAATGATTAAAAAATAATGGAATGAAATTTTCATACCAGGTTTGAAAAATAGGATTCATTATAACTATAACTATATTACAATCCACTATTAAATTTTATACACAATAATATAATATTTTCAATAAAATTATTTTAAATTACATAAAAAATGAATTTTTAAATTTATCTTTGAAACCTTTTGGGATGTGTTTTCTTGTGGGTTCATAAATTCATTTTATGAAATAAATTAAAAAAATTACTTTTCAAATTCTTCTTCTATATTACTCTATAATTATTAAAATACCTTAAATTACATTATAACCAATGTTTAAAATAGATTTAGGTACTTCTTTCATCTGTTAATGATTTTTGGTTTATACCTCATTTTATTTAAAAGGTATATTCTTAGTTCCTAGAAGTTATGTTCTGTAACACTATCCATCACCCATTTGAAATTAATTTTTTCTTTCATGTATTGGTATATATTTAATTTATTGGTATATAAATAGAATTTTAATCATTAATATATATGATATACACACCATATTTTTCATATATCAAATTGAGCATCTTTACCAAGATAGATAACTTATTTATTTACAAGGTAATAATGACATTTTATTGAAAGGGGACATGTGTTAATAATGATGGGGATAATAATTATAGATCCACTTGATATACCATAATATATTATGAGATAATCATTTTATCATTATAATAATGTTACTTTGGTTATTAATTTTTTACAACCCAATTTTCAAATGACTCTTCTTGAAGCCCAGACAATATAATTTAAATTTCTAGCTTTATTCATTTTATACATTTGAAATTATATATTTATTCCATGTGATTAATAAAATTATATAATTTGAAGATGAATATATTGATTTAATTGAATATATATATATATATATATATATTACAATGATATATTGTTTATGCCTCATATTTTCATGATAGCCACAATTGTGTGATTTCCCTTTCTGAGGATTCGATATCCTCTTATCTTTTCTCATTATTTACCCATGTTATGATGAATAGAAATAAAAATGAAATATATAGAATGGTATCGTGTGTGGAGAATTTTTATTGAATATATTGATGTTTTTATAAGAAAAAAAATTGTATATGAGGATGAAGATAAGTGTTCCTATAAATTAATAGTCATCTGAATTATTTATTTCTCTAAACAGAAAGGGTTATAAGTATGTAGTTCACTCAATATTTTTATTGATGTTGTAATTTTTAAAATAATAAATTGGTTCATCTGAGTTCATATCAAATATATTATGAAATGTGTTTAGCTCAAAATTTGGATTTGCAGTTCTCATATGCTACAAATATCAACCAAAGTACTATGTTATTTCCTAAACATCAATTTCCTTGTATTATTATTGTAAATAGTTCTTATTCAAAGGCAATTTCTATTTTTAGTTATTATGAATGTTATCATGCCATATAAGGAATTCTTATCTATGATGCTTATAATTTCCAATTATAGAATAATGAGAAGAAACTATAATTCAATTTACATTTATAAGATGTTTAAATAGGTATACTATTTTAATTGTTTTTAAACATTGAAATGTGAACACTTATAGAATGATATTTGAATGAATTAGATTTTTATTCTAAGGAAATAGATACAATATGGGACATTTTTCCAATATCATCTACAAAAATTGGATTCAATGAAGTTTCTCAACATCCATTTAGAAAATATTATTGAATATATATGAAGGTGTCTTTTTTAAAAGGATTGATATTTATGTAACAAGGAATAAATTTATAGATTTTACCATAAAACTTTTTATAAATGTTCAATCATTCATTGATCTAGTGACTCTGGATATAAAGGATACATAAAATTTTTTGAGACACATGAAGATGTTAGTATTTTTAGGTGAAAAATATAATATTTTTCTAAAATTTTTTGTCTAATGGATATTATGATTAAGGAATCAAATCCCATGAATATTTACAAAGACAAAATATAATTAATTCTCATTTATTTTGAGATGAGGATGAATTAAGATGATCCTATAGTATACAATTTCCAATTCAAATATTCATATATGGTAATGAAGATACGCTACATGAATGAAGATTTTGAATAATATATTTTTATTGATTCCTTGTCAATAACTTATTTAATTTAAATATAGTAAAATGAATATTTCTATGAATGATTCTTACCACATTATTTTGATTTATAAATTTGGAGAACCATTCATTATTGTTCATAGATTAATTCTATGATGGAAAGAATGATTAAGGAACATAAAAATTAAACTATAAGTGATTATAAAGGAATGATTATTCCCAACTAAATCATACATAAAAAATAATATCATTTTTTGATATATAAAAATTTATTAAAGGAATTTGAATGCAAGGATATAATGGAATTAAAAGTCAATAGTGGAGAAGTTATTCTTGTTCAAATTGAAAAACCAAACAGCCAAGTGGTATTTGAAGTAGAAGATGTGGAATATTGGGTATTTTATAACTCAATTTTAAGTGTGAGTACACAAACTAAGGAGATTTAGTTTTTTATGAAAAACTAAAAATCAATATCTATGTGACATATAAAAAATTAATTAAATATTGAATAAGACATATGAGAATTACATGTCAATGTAATTGATTTAAAATCTCAGATCTAATTGGTATGTGAACATGGATTTATTTTTTCTACCCAAGATAAAAATTAAATAGTAGATACAATTCATTTAATTTTTAATAATATAGTAACAGAAATAGTAAATAAAACCAAGGAGTATGAAGGAGTTTTTTTTCATGATGTTGTGGTTTAATGATAGAAAATGTATTTGAATCATATATTGACATTGTGTAGTTAATACTCCATTTCTTTTGAGACTTAATGTAATTACATTGAGATTAATTAAAAAAGAATTACCATTTCAAAAAAAATAATATTTCACCATGAAGAAGAGGAAGGCCTAAGAATTGATACCAAATAAATTATGATCAATTTTTATTATAATATGCAAGATAACACCATTCATAAAATTATTTATTATATTGACACCATAATTGATGTAACATTAAAGGAAACACGTAATAAGACTCTTGAAATAAGTATTTTCTGTATCTTAATTGGGTACTCAAAAATAATTTTATCCATAGAAAAGAGAAATTCTAGTATCTAATAGAAGTGTATATAGAGTATATAATCTAAGTACATTGATTATGTTTTCTATCCACAATATGTTTTATAGGGTATGGAATTAAATATAAGTATTTAATATTACTTATGAAAATTATCATTCCCAAAGAGATGAAACATGGTTTTAATACATAACAAATGGTGATATCAATCAACCAATAAGTTCTAATATGATTCAAAAATTTATTACATTTTAGGGATCAATGATATTTAGATGAATATCTTGATTATAAAAAATTAAATTTTATGAATAAGAATATATGGATGAAAAAAAAGAAAATAAAATCCATTAGTGTAAACTACTTAGGTTATATATATTGATTTATCATTTTTTTTGGAATCATGATAATGTGTAGGTTTTTTAAATATTTGGAATGGATTATACCATGATGAATACCATCTGTGGCTATTAAAGATATTTTTTATTAAAAAAAATATATTGAAATGAATTGTAATGTGCCATAAAAATCATAACTTGTAACATCCCATGTAAATAAAGAATATGACATTTATATATTTATTAATATTTTTGAATTAAATATTAATTTTACTTTATCAAGGATTCTATGATTAAGGGCTTATTTAACACGCAACAATGGGTTTGTAAAAAAATCCCATTTAACATATAAGGTTATGTCATATAGAAAAATAATAATATATTATTAATTTAATTGGTAGTTAAAACTTCACCATTTTATTGGTGGGAATGAATAGAAGTAACTAAAATATTACTATATAAGTTTTTAAAACGTTTTCACATTTATCTAATAAAGGTTAGAGGCTTAAAATGTGAATGAATCAAAGTTTAAGCATAAATACTCTAATATTCTTTAAAATGATGATTTATAGCATTTTAATGGAGAAACCATTCTTAATCTAGTATTTGTCACTTTTATATGTTAAATTTTACAAAATAATAATTCTTCTTTAGAATTGGGTCATCAAAATTTACTTTGGGTAAATTTTTGGGTTTTTCTGATAAAGTTCATTTTTAAATGAATAGTGAATAATACTGCATTTTAATTAAAAAACTGCATTTTAATCTAATTTATTTATATGGTTACATTAACATTTTAAATGGTTTTAAAGAGTAACGGGATTACATTTTTACAATTTAATCCAATTTGGGTCAGTTGATGTAATTTCACATTGAAATTTCACAAAAACAAGTGTTAATCTTTTGATTGTTATTATTTCAATGAAACATATTTTTTTAAAAATGGGAATTAATTATAAATTAATTTCAGAAAAATATATGTTTTGAATTTGAAAAAATGGATTTTATATTTGGAATTAGGAGGTTAAAATTGTTTAAATAAGTAAATTTTATTTTTAGACCATTTGAATAGTAACATCAATAAATATTTTATTTACCATTGTTAAAGGTTAAATCTGTTAAATGAGGGTATTAAATAATATTATAATAATATTAAATTATCCTAACACATGTCATAATCCTATGGGATAATACGTGTCCAACCATGATCATCCTTGAGTCTATTTTGGGACCCCATGAAGCCACATGTAAGTTAAAATGACATTTTATAAAAATTAATTTTATGATAAGGAAAATATAACCTAAACATACATCTTATACTAAAATAATTATTTGTGGTTATATAAGTGATCTATTAGACTATAAATAATAATTATAATACTCAAAAAATTTCTTACATCGTGTTATTTTATTTATATAAATTATAAAATTAAATTTGACTCTAACATAATAGTGATGTAGTAATTGCTTCATTAATAAAGGATTCAAATGAATGATATTATAAATATTAAAATAAATTTATTTTGTAATTTTTTATACCACACATGAATTTTAGGGATAATGATATCTTTTAATCTTTTAATTAATGAATTCTGTTCTAAATAATCACATGTTTATAGATTTTTTTAATTTCTTGATATGAATACTTTATAAATTGACATAAATGAGTTTTTGAAATAAAAAATATTTTCTTAAATGATAAAAAAGTCCTAAAAATATAAGATTCATCAAAATAACATATATTATGTTACAAATTTAATTAATGATCTATTTTGTGTTGATTTTCCTTATATATTAAATATATTAACCATTTAGTATGAATATATAAGAGAACATGGTAAATGTAATATAAGATAACATATTGTTAAAGAAAAATGATAAGAATTAAAAAACATCCAGAACCTATACCATTCTAATTGGATGATTATATATAAACTTATATGTACCATATATTTTAATTAAATATGTTTTGGACCATTTGAAACCAAAAATATTTTTATAATAAAATAATACATTCAAACATTCATAAGAGTTCCACCACCCTCTTAAAAAAGGCATCCACCTCTTACCCATCACTATCACCTATCAATCCCCGTGTCTATCCCAAAATATAATTCATGAAGCTTCCAACATCCCACTATTTTCCATTAATCCATCCACTAGGAAGAAGGAAATTCCAGAAATCCTTTTGGTTCAAACCAAAGGTAGTTTCCTAATTTTAAGGTAATGTCTTCTCTCACATTCTTTTATTTTATTTTCCTTCTCCATCCCCCATAAAATCTCATTATTCCATTATTTTATAACATCAGTAGTATGTTAAATATAATAGGATGTTGTTATGTGGTGGATTATAACTATACATCCACACAGCTTTACCTAATGTATATGAACATACTATTTCTGTGGACGACGATCTACTGCCTCAGGAAACAATGATTGTTCAATTATCTTCTACCACCTATCATGGTGGGCATTATGTTGGAACTCTATTTACATGTAATATGTATTATATTTTTATTGTCTCTATTATTCTGTATTTTTCATTTATATCATACGATTATGGTTTCCATAATGGTTAAATACTATAATTTGATTTGAGGAAGTGCATAAACCTCCCATCAATGGAATATGACATTTTATGACATACATTGAATGTATAAAGGATAGAGATAAATAAATTATATATGGTAGTATATTTTAATAATAACATACCCCTGTATCATTATGTTTTTATTCCATTAAATATGAAATAAAAATAAAAGTAGAGTTCTTGCGTACATATGGAAGATCGTCTACATTAACAATGAATTTCATTTATTATCTCTAAATGTTATGTACTATTATAAATAAATATATATTGGATATATATGATTTATATTACATATAAATCATTAATATCATTCTGGAGATAATGAAATATTTACCACTTGGACAACGTGTAATTATAACATGTTCAATTTTGACTCAAGTACCAAATATCAACAAAACAACCATTATTATCATAAGTAATTATGTAATGTTTATAACATGGTAATAAGTGATGTAAAAAGAATTATAAAATTGAAAAAGGTTCTAAATCAAGTATAAATATACTTTATATTATTATTCAGGTGATTCAATAATAAATGGGTCATGTTCGGCATGAGGTAAGGAACTTTATCTCAATCACATTTCATTGAGGCATATTTTCATACGGTGTATAAATTCTTTTCGCATTGCATTCCAATTAAACGAAATATTTTTCATACGTATCGTTTTACTGAATAGAAAAAGGACTGTTCCATTTTAACATACACAGTGACTACGACCTTCCACCGTAATAAGCATTTTTTGATATTTGGCTTCCTAAATAAGACATAATGTTTTTAAAAGAAAAATAAATACCATATACTCAATTTAGGTGTTTTGGTATTGAAAATGGTTTTGAGAAGACATTTATTATTTCAATATATTGAAATAATATATTATCATTGAGATGTGTAAATTTTAAATTTCCTTTATCCTTGTTTTCTGTGTTGTTAATATGTAATGGTTCTTGGGAATTTTTTATGCATATGTGTGGTTCTGTGATAAACCTTGGGTGGGTGAGCCTGGGATAGCTCTCTAATTCAATGGGTAATGTGACAGAGGTAAACATTAATGTTTCTCATAAGATAATTAATCAATATACTGTGATGACTATTCAAAATGAAACTCCTTACATATCTGTGAAAGTTACAACATAAGTTTTTTATGGATTCCACGAGTTAACTTTATTATCTTCATGTGTTATTCACAAATATTATGATCTTCTGTGGTATGTTAAGGACTGAAAAGTATGATTTCATTGGCATGTCTATATTGATGGAATAATTCTTTCTTTTCTTATTTTATAACCCTTAATGAGCTTTTTATACTCATCCCATGTTTTTGAAATGTTTTTCACATGCTATAAGGTAGGGTAAGAGAAAGTAATAATTCAAGAAGATTTATATCTGGAAAATAATTCTTATTTTATTTTATGTTTTTTATGAGAAAAACAAATACTGAGCAGAAGTTTCTACTTTGTAATATTTGATATGTAATGTAATAGTTATGGCATAATTATCTAAATATCTAAACCTAAAAAGATCCTTAATGTGAGGTATTATCTTAATTTAATATTATGTCATGTTTAAGGCTGCAGAAATATAGATGGTATCAAAGGTCAGTTTATAAAATTTTAGGAGTTAGGATATTTTGAAATTGATATATATAAATTAATTTATCTTAAACATGAAATAATATAAAATTTAATAATTACAATGTTACATTGCCTAAAATATTTCTGTGTTCAGTATGGTTTTCCTCATATAAAGCATGAAATTAATGATGGGACAACATCAGGAAGAAGGGAACATTCCAAATAATCAACCTGAGATGGTCATAATCATAACTGATCAATTTTTTATAGTGATGGCATAGTTGACTAAGGATATAAATGGTGGTGGTAACTATGCACGATATCAGCCAGATCAACCACATAATAATATGTCAATAGAGGACTACTTCATGAGGTAACACACCCCATCATTCAGAGGATCATCTGACCCTGTGCTAGATGAAGGGTGTATTAAATCATTGGAAAATATTTTTAATATTATGGGGTGTTCATAACATCAAAAGGATAGTCTCTCTATTTAACTTTTTTAAGGTGAATATGGTTAGTGGTGGTCTATGGTGAAAAATAGTAGGTTTTCAGAGGAGGTTGATGCTCTTGATTCGGATGAATTAAAAGGATTGTTTCTTTAGTAATATTTTCCTATGGTGCTTCATCTCAGGATGAAAAAACAAATCTTCGAATTGAGGAAGGTTGATGAATTAGTGGATGATTATGATGAAAAATTCACTGGACTGCCAAGGTATGCTTTAAATGTCATACAAGACCCTGATAGAAAAATCATTCATTTTTACAATGGAATAAAGCCAATGTCTCTAAGGACTTTATATTCTTATGAGATAAAATCTTATGAAAAAATTGTTTCAAGTGCAGAGAAGATGGAAATAGAGTTTTTAGATGATCATGTGTTCTCAGACAAACTACAGAATAAGAGGTCGGGGAAGAAAATAAATGGGTTGAACTTTTCAAAAAAGTCTAATGTTAAGGAACTTATGTTTACAGTTTGTGAAAATTGTCGTAAAAAGAAATCTGAGGAATGTTTTTTGATTTTGGTATGTACTACAGATGTGGTAAAATGGGGAATAAGGCTCGTAATATTACTGAAAAAGAACAGGGTAATAGTAAAAAAAGGATTTATATTTAGTAAAATGATTTATGTTAAATGAAATGGGTCATTATTCAAATGAATGTCCAATGAAAAACTAAATAGAGGGAAAGATGCTGAACTACAAGAAGAAAGGGGTGGTGAAATCCTTTGAAACTACTTCAAAAAATGTTGGTCCATCGAATAAAGTAGTATCTTGTACACAGATTGTTTATTCAAATTATGCCAATGTGTTGTTTGATTCTGGGTCTACACATTCATTCATTTATGAGAAGTTTTCTAGTAAATTGTGAATTCAAACTGAATATATGATTCCTGAACTTATGGTAAAAACACTAGGAGGAAATTTTGAGTCAAAAAGAAATTGTAAGAACATTCATGTCCTTGTGTGAAGAAAACATCAACCAACAAACTTTATAGATTTTCCTCTAGTAGAACATGATGTTATGTTGGGTATGGATTGGATTTCCATTTATCATGATAAGATTTACTTCAAAGTTAAATAAGTTTCTTTTTATAAGTAATCTTAGTTTGTGGAAAAACATGAAACCTTACATTTGATAACATATCATAAGGTTGAGAAACTAGTAAAAGGTGGAAATGAATGTTACCTTTCACATAATTTCGAAAAAAAGTAAATTTTTAGATTAATCTTGTGCCAGTGGTAAAATAGTATATTTATGTTTTTCCTAATGAGTTTCCTAGTATAATAATTGATCACGAAGATGAATTTACTATTGACTTACATTCTTATGCTAATCCAATTTCAAAACCCCCTTAACGAATGGATGAAATTGAACTTTTTGTGTTAAAGAAGAAATTGCTAACGTTGCTAGGTAAAGGTTTCATTCTTCATAGAAAATCCCTGTGGGGTGACCCTTTCATGTTTGTTAAAGAAATATAGTTCCATGAGACTTTTCATAGATTACAGAGCATTGAATAACATCACTATTAAGGAAAAGTGTGATTTTCCTCATATCGATGATTTGTTTGACCATCTTCAGGGAGCTCAGTATTATTCAAATAGAAAATTCAGATCTGGGTTTTGTCAGTTCAATTTAAGGAAGGATGCATTCCAAATATTGTGTTTTGTACTAGATATTACCATTATGAATATGTATTTATTCGTTTTGGGTTACCCAATGCACCTACTGTATTCATGGATCTTATGAAATAATTTTTTTGTGAGTTCTTCAATAAGATTATGGTTGTGTTTATTGATGATATTTTGGTTTATTCTAAACATAAATATGAACATGAATGTTATTCAAGGGTTGTTGTGCAAAGTATAAAAGGAAATAAACTATGTGGGAAATTCAAAATGTGTGAGTTTTGGTTACAATATATTTATCCCTTGGTCACATTGTTTCTAAAATAGCATAAATAGTGATCCTACAAAAAAAAGTTGTTGAATAATGGCCAAGACCCACAAATATAACTGAGATCCATATTTTCCTTGGTATAGTTGGTTATTACTCGAGGTTTGTTGAAACTATTACATGGTCATCTATCCAACTGACAAAATTAACTAAAAAAGGTGTTATGTTCATTTGGAGAAAAGTATGTGATGATTGTTTTCAGAAATTGAATTGATGATAGGTGAATGCTCTTGTTTTAGCACTGCCTTCTAGAAGTGGTGAGGTTACTAACTGTAGTGATGCTTCCTTGAAATGACATGGATGATTACTTATGCACAATGATTGGGTAGTTTCTTATGCATCTCATCTATTGAAACCTCATGAGTTAAATTTCCAACAACATTATTTTGAATTACCTGCTGTTGTTTTTTCTTTATAAATTTAGAGGAATCAAATGGATGGAGTAAAATTTCGAATATATAATAACCATAAAATATTGAAGTATATATTCACTCAGAAAGAATTGGTCATGAGACAGAGGATATGGCTGGAATTAATCAAGGATTATGATTGCATGATTCATTACCATCTAGGAAAGCAAAATAATGTGATTGGTGATTTGAGTCAAAATAGTAATACTACATTAACCATGTTATGTTTGTAAACTGATATTTGATTAACGATTTGATGAAATTTGTCATACAAGTTGTTGGTATAATAGTTTCCTCTATTTTGTTTCAGGTTCCTATGAGATCATCCATAGAATATATAATCAAGAAAGCACATAGAGAAGAAAATGAGTTTTAGAAAATGGTAATGTTGGTTCAGGAGGGTTTGTTACCATAATTAAACATTGATAATGATTGTGTTTTCTGGTTTGGGAAGAGATTATGTGTGCCTTTTGATTCACAGTTTAAGAATGTTTTTTTATGTGAATCCTATAGTTCTCCATTTTCAGTTCATTCTGGTAGTACTAATATATATAGAGATCTTCGAGAGTTTTACTGGTGGGATGAAAAGAAAAGCGATATTCCTAAATTTACTGGGTTGTTTTTGACTTGTCAACGTGTTAAAGTCGACAGGCAGTTACCGAAAGGGATTCTTCAGTGTTCACCAGTGCGAGAGCGAAAATGGGAAAATATTTCTATGGACATCGTTGTGGGATTAATGAAAACATCTTGGGGAAACAATACAATATGGGTTATTGTTGATTGATAGACAAAATCTGCTCATTTTCATCCTATTAGAGATACTCTTTCACTAGATCATCATTCCCAGTTTTATGTTAATGAGATAGTCAAGTCACATGGACTTCCACTCTCTATTGTATTTGATCATGATCCATGGTTCACATATAAATTTCTAAAAGGCCTTCGGTTGTCATTAGGTACTGAATTAAATTTTAGTGTAGCTTTTCATCCCCAATCAGATGGGTAGTAAGAATGAACAATTCATACATTATATGTTTTTCTATGATCATGCTCAATGTATTACCAGGGATGATGAGACTAACATTTTTTTTGGTTTAATTTTCATATAATAAAAGTTTTAATTCCAGTATATAGATGGAAAAATTTGAGTCATTATATAGGAATCAATGTCAATCTAATGATTTTTTGGATGAAGTAGGTGAAAGGAAACTGATAGGAACATAATTGGTAGAAGAGTTAGCAGAAAAATAATAGGTAATTCAGAAGCTCATGAGAATAGCACATATTAGGTTGAAAATTTATCCGGATAACTGAAGGAAGGATATTTATTTCAAGGTAGGTGATCATTTCTTTCTCAATTTTTTACAAAGGAAATGTTTGTTTCATTTTAGTAAGAATGGAAACACGAGTCCGAGGTTCATTAGACCCTAGAAAATCATGGAAAAAGTCTGATTAGTTGAGTATAGAGTGGATTTTCTTGCATGTTTACCCAAGTTTTAAAATGTTTCTCATGTTTTAGTGTTGAGAAAATTTAGGATAGATCCATCTCATGTTTTGATTCTAGTGGCAGTTCAGTTGGAAGAGAATCTTTCCGAGGAGGAACAACTAGTCCAGATTCTTGATGAATGAGAAAAAGTGTTGCAGAATAAGGTAATTAATCAAGTAATGGGTTTGTGAAAAAATTAGATGGTTCAAGAGGCAACATGAGAATATGAGAATTCTATAAGGTATAAATACCCCACTTATTTGATAAGTGAATAAAAATTTTGAGGACTTAATTTCCAAAACGGGGGATGGATGTGACTTCCCAAATAAAAAAATAATATGACATGTTCATATTTATTAATATTTGTGAATTAAATATTAATTTTACTTTAAATGGGAAACTATGGTTGATGGGGCACCTGACACGCAACAATTGGTTTCTTATAAAATCTCATGTTTCACATAATGGTAAGTCATACTAAAAAATAAAAAATATAATATTATTTTAAATGGTTGTTAAAGCTAATACATTTTATTTAAAGGAATGAATATAAAAAACTAAAATATGATTATAAATGTTTGTTAAATATTTTTTCATTTATAAAATAAAATTTAGAGGCTCAAACTATGAATGAATCTAATTTTATATTTAAATACTCTAATATTCCTTAAATAGTTGATTTATGATCATTTGATGGTGAACCCTTTTATAATCTATGTTTTGTCACTTTTATATGTTCTAATTGAAAAATAGATTTCTTCATTTGAATCATGACATCAAAATTTACTTTGGGTTAAATTAGGGTATATTTTTATAATGTTCATTTTTTTAATGAATAGTGGAAAATACTGCATTTTAAAAAAAACATCCTTTTAATATAAGTTATTTATATGGTTACATTAACCTTTTAAATGGTTTTAAAGATTTATTAAAAATTTTTTCATTTTATCCAATTATGGTATTTTTAAGAAATTTTACTTTGAAATTGGAATAAACAACTGATAATATTTAGATAGTTATTATTTCTTAAAAACACATTTTTTTGTTTTGACAACGAGAATTAATTTTAAATAAATTTATGAAATTTTTTATTTTGTATTTCAAAAAATGGATTTCATATTTGGAATCAGGAGGTCCAAAATTTCTAAATAGGTAGATTTTATATTTAGACATTTTGAATAGTAACTTTAGAAAATATTTTATTTACCATGGTTAAATGGTAAATATGGTAAATAATTGTAAAAAATAATATTGTAATATCATTAAATTACCCTAACACATGTCCTAATCCTATTGGATGATACATGTATGACCAAGAGTCTCTTTGGGTCAATTTGGGGACCTGATGGAGTGACTTGTAAGTGAAAATGAATTTTTATTAAAATTAATTTAATGATAACTAAAATAAAACATAAACATATATATTTTACGAAAAAAACTTTATATGGGTTTATATAAGTGATATCTTCAATTATAAATATTCATTGGAATTATAAAAATATTTCCTAGATCTTGATTTATTATTTATAGAAATTAAATAAATAAATTTAATCATGACACAATGGTGTTGGAGTAATTACTTCATTAATAAAAGATTTAAATAAATTATATTATAAATATTAAAATGAATTTATTTTGAAACTTTTTATGTAATCACCATATTTTATAGATGAAAATTAATTCTTATATTTTATGTAATTATGGTTTTTCTAAATAATCAAGATGGTATAGATTTTTTAAATGTCTTGATATGAATAGTTTATAAATTGACATAAATGAATTTTAAAAACAATTAATATTTTATTAAATTAAGAAATATCCCAAAAAATTTATGATTCTTCCAACTGACATATATTATGTTAAAATGTTCATTAATGATCCATTTTAAGTCACCTGGATTTTTTTTGTAAATATATTACCCATATAGTATTAATATATAAGAGGACATGGTAAAAGTTAAATATGTTAATAATGGGTTAAATAAAAAATATAAGGATTAATAAAATTCAAAACCTATCCAGTTATTATTGGATGATATTATTTCGACTTATAAGAACCTTATCCTTTAATTAAATATCATTTGGACCTTTTGAAACAAAAAATCATTTTATAATAAAACAATACATTCAATTGTTCCTAAAGAGCTCCTACCCCCTCTTATAAAATGACACCACCACTAACCCATTACTCACACCTCTAAAGCACATTGGATAATCCAAAAACTACTCCAATAATCTCCTGAAAATCCTCTCTTCCACCTAGACACCTTTCCCTCAGAATAAAGCAAATCAAGAAATCATTTATGTTCAATGTAAAGGGGAGTTACCCGATTTAAATGTAATGTCTTATCTGAAGTTTTATTATCTTACTTTCCTTCTACAAACCCATAAAATATATTTATTCCATTATTTTATAAGAAAACAATTATATTAAATATACTAGGATTTTTTATGAATATGTTTTTAACTTCACATCCACACACCTCCATATAATGGATATAAACATACTGTTTATCTAGATGATGAACTGTTGTCCCACGAAACAAATACTGTTAAATTATATCCTATAGCCTCTCATGGTGGAAATTAATGATGTAACTATATTTATATGTGATATATATTATATTCATAGTGTCTCTATGCTTATTTATTTTTCTTTTTTATCATACCATTATGGTTTCTATAATGGGTAAATATGATAATTTCATTTTGAAAGTGCAGACTACCACCTCCTCAAAGTGATAAGACTCGTTTATTCCATACGCTAAATGTTGAAATGATAGTGTTAATGAAATTATATATTATATTATACTGGAATTATAATATACATATTTACCATTATGTTTTCATTCCATTAAATAAAAAATATAAATGAATATAGCTTTCTTGCATACGTATAGATTAACGTCTCCAAGAACAGTGCAAATTAATTTTTTTGTCTCCAAATGTTATGTCCTTTTATAAATACATATATATACTAGATATATATGATATCTAAATCATTAATATCATTTTGGAGATAATTAAATTTTTTCCATATGGACAACTTTTATTTCTAAGTTGTTCAGTTTTGACTCAAGTATCAAATATCGACCAAACGACTATCATTAACATAAATGATTATGTAATGATCATAACATGGTTTTAACTAATATAAAAGGAAAAATAAACTTGAAAAAATATTTGAAGAAAGTATAAATTATCATTAATTTATTATTTAGGATAATAAAGAATGAACAAATAATGTTGGACATGAGGCAAGGGACTTGGTCTCAGTCACCTTTTATTGGGACATATTTTTGTATAGTTTATAAACCCCTTTCACTTTTAATTTTATTCAAAGGGAATATTTTTTCTACATATATGTTTAAAAAATGAAAAGGTGAATGCATAATTATAATGTATAAAATTAATATGACCTTTCTGTCGTCACAATAATTATTTGATAATTAGATTCCATAACAAGCTGTAATGTTTTTAAAAGGAAAATAAATACCATATACTCTTTTTATGTATTTTGGTATTAAAAATTGTTTTTATAATAAATTTATTATTTCAATATATTGAAATTATATTTTGTGTTTATAAAGTGGAAATTTTATCTTTCCATTATGCTTGTTTTATGTTTTATGAATATGTTATGGTTCTTCAGCATTGTTTACGCATATGGGTGGTTCTGTGATAAACCAATGGAGGGTGAGCCCGAGATAGCTCTCCAATGTAATAGGTATCATCACTGAGGTAAATTTAAAAGTTCCTACTGGGCGATTTAGGGAATATAATTTGATGGGAATTCTATATGACAACCCTACTTTTATTACAAACTTAAACATGATTTATTACATAAAATGTCACTTGATACAACAAAGAAGATCGAGAGGTTTAGTGTCTTTGGGGCATAGGATCATTACATAAAAACATAAAACATGAAATACAACATGTTTATTGAAAACTTCCTTTACATGACCACTACATTCCTTCGTACTTAGCATTGCATGGGATAACCTGAGGACATGCATAAGAAAAGGGTGAGCTATAAAGACCAGTAAGGGAATACACATGGAATAACATGAGGAGTACAATACATGTTAGGAAATAGGCATATCAATAAATCATAATAGGAACATGAACATAAAGGAATAATAAAGCATGATAATCATAACATGGAAATGTGGCAACAACACTTAACATAAAATTAGTATGAGCCAAGGCTCACTGCAAATGGAGTATGAGTAAATACACATTGTACATAAAGCATGAGTAAACCCTCGTTACACTTTAATTATCATGATTCAACACTCATTGCAAATTATGTATCATTATACTTATTTTACCCAATGCATTGGAGCACTATAAGGGAGCACCCTTCTTAAACATTTCATTTCATGCATAAGTGTGCCACATGGATCATAAAACATGGATTCATAAAAAATAATCATTTATTCAATGATAGAAGAATGTGGAATTAATACATGAAACTTTAAAATCAATAAGTAAATGTTCATAAAGGTGAATACCCTTGATGGAGAATTGGGCATTGTATTCACTACACAATGACATTGGCTTTGAAAATATGTGCAATTTCGGCAGCAAAATGACGAGACATAAGAATTCATAAAAAAGGTTGATGAGAGAGAAAGGTGTTCCTCATCATATTTACATGTAATGGACATTAAGGAGGTAATATAGATACATGTCCCAACAATTTTAATTTAATTTAGGTTCATGATACAAAAGTATTGCTTGAATGTAAATGAGGAGGGAGAAATTCCTTTCGGAATTTCGGCATATTAACTGGTGTACATGGGAGGCAATAAATGAGAGGGAAAGGGGTTCCTCATAATTCAAACAAAAATAGGGCAGTATGAGGGAGGTGTAAAACCATACCACAACATTCATAATTGAAACTAAAAGGGAAAAACAACTTAAAGAAAATTGGACAAAAATGAGAAAGGAAGAAAAAACCTTTACTTGGAAGTGTGCTTCAAAAGGCTAGAGAGACGCTTGTGAGAGGATTATTGGGAGCTTGGGGAACCTTGTAAGGATTCTAAAGAGATTAGGGAAGAGGTTTGACGAACTAAAAGGGCTTTGAGTGAGGAGGAAGTGGGAGCTTGGGTGTGTTTATATAGGAAAGGTTAGAAAATTCTTTATTATTTAGGTTTGGGACCCCTTATATTAAATTAATCCAAACCACAAACCATCCCATGGTTTCTGCCTATGGTTTTTGGAAACGATAAGAGGAAAAAATTATTTTATAAGGACAATGTCCTAACTTCTTAAATTATTAGGGTTGCTTATGTGGAGGTGAGTCACACTACCATGGAAATTAATTTAAAAAGGCAAGGTGTTGAATATGTCTTGAGGGGTCCATTAATGCTTTGAAAAGTAAATCAAACAAACCAAAAATCACATTATTTTAGTGGTAAAACATATATTGGCCGAACATAGAGATTAGAGTATTTTATTACATCACTATTGTGTCATTATGATGTCATAAAACACATTATATATTTAAACATTATTTAATTTTTACCCAAAAATTTGACTATCTCAGAAAATTATGAAAAATTCACCATTGGATAATTTCTACATTCTGATTCCAGAAATAACATTTATATTATCTAAATAATTTTCTAAATATGTTAATTTTTACTTTTAAAATAAAAACCAACATTTATCGAAAATTCACGGGTTTTGACAGAAATGGATTTCAAACCTTAATAAAAATTTTATTTGCATTAATAAAATTATAAGATCATTTATATTTAATGAAAAATAATTTAATAATAATAATATTATTTTATTAAAATATTATTTAATTCAACAATCCCTTAATTTAATAAAATATATTTCTTAATTAAATAATAACTAAAAACACCATTTGTACTTTAAAAACTATTTACAATGTATCAATAACGACAAGAAATTATATTCATTAATATATACAAAAATAATGTACATGAAAATAGTACTATGGATTAGTTATATAACCCCTTAAAACATCCGCATAAGACCTAAGGTTAAGGTGTGCAATGGTGACAGACTCTTGGGGTGGCTTGGATAACATCACTCGAGTGGTAATTTCTATTAACTTCCACTTCTCCCGTAGACGTTCCCGTTTGATCTTGACATGATGATGCTCAGATTGGGCTTGGTCAAGAGTAAAGCCCAAGGATTCCAACAATTTTCCAAGCTCTGTCAAATGGGCTTCATATGGGGAAATTCTACTGGATGAGGCCATCACTTCCTTTGCTTGAGTAAATTGGATTTGTTAAAGTCCTATATTTATACTAATCATGTGATCACTGTTCAACGGCTATATTAGCAATGGTCAAAATTCATAACATAAAACCAAAGAAGTTGAAATTTTATATAAACATAAAGAGACATTTAATTAGATGAAGAGGCATTTCCATTAATGAAACTTTGGGTCGTTACAATATTCCCCCCTTAAGAAATTTTGCCCTCAGAATTTTTCTTTTCCCACACTAAAACAAATGTGGGTAACTCAACTTCATCATATCCTCCAATTCCTAAGTCGCTTCTTCAAACTTGTGGTTTCTCCACAATACCTTGACTAGGGGAATTGTCTTATTTTGTAGAACCTTTTCTCTTCAATCTAAGGTCTTCACTGGTTTCTCCTCATAAGAAAGATCATCTTCCAATTGTACCACCTAATAAGAGAGTACATGTGAAGGGTTCGGTATGTACTTCCTTAAGTGGGATACATGAAAGGCATCATGTACTTTGGCCATAGTAGGTGGAATTTCTAGTCGATAGGCCACAACCCCGACATGATCAAGAATCTTGAAGGGACCGATGTACCTTGGACTTAACTTCCCTTTCTTTCCAAACCTCATGACCTTCTTCCACGGAGATATGAATAGAAAAACCATATCTCCATCTTTAAAATCAAGGTCTCGTCGACAATTATTTGTATTACTCTTCTGTCAACTCTGGGATTCCTTGATATGATGCTGAATGGTTTTCACCTTCTCCACCATTTTTTCGACCATTTCTGGTCCAAGCAGCTTACGTTCACCGACCTCATCCTAACATGCCGGTGTTCTGCACCTTTTCCCATACATGGCTTCATATGGTGCCATTTGGATGCTCGAGTGGAAACTGTTATTATAAGAGAACTCAACCAGAGTAAGATGTTGATCCCATCCTCCTTTAAATTCCATTGTGCAAGCTCTCAAAATATTCTCAAGTGTTTAGATAGTCCACTCGGATTAGCCATCAGTTTGAGGATGATAGGCCGTACTGAAGTTCAGTTCAGTATTCAGATCATGTTGAAGACTCTTCCAAAACATAGAGGTGAATCTTGGATCTCTGTCATACAAAATAGATAGTGGTACTCCATGAAACCTTACCACTTCCCTGATATATATCCCTACCAGTTAATCCAAAAAGAAATCCTCCCGAATATCAATGAATTGTATAGTCTTTGTAAGGCGATCCACAAAAACCCAGATTTTATTGTTTCCTTTGGATGTCCTTGGAAGTTCGGTGACAAAGTCCATGGTGATGTTCTCTCATTTCCATTCTGGTATGGGAAATGGTTGTGTCATCCCCTTATACTTCTGCCTCTCTACCTTCACTTGCTGAAACACCAGGAACTTTGATGTATATTCAGCAATCTCCTTCTTCATATTATCCCACCAAAAGTTATCTCGGAGATCTCGATATATCTTTGTGATCCCTAGGTGAATATAGAAATTGGAAATATGTGCATCATTCAAAAGTTCCTTCTTCAGCTTCGGACTTGATGGAACACGTTGTCTTTTCCCAAACCTCTCTATTGTTTCTTCATTAACATTAATCTCCAAGGATTTCCCTTTTTTGATAGCTTCCACTTTTTTCTGAATTCCCACATCATCCTTTTGAGAATCCTTTAACCTTTTCAAAAGAGATGGTTGAGCAATAATTTGTAAAAGTAGTGATGATGTTCCCTTCTTTATGATTCTGACGTCCATTTTCATCAAGTCTAAGAAAATTAGATCCTTCTCAATTGTCATCATTGATAGAATTACTGGGTCCTTTCTATTTAGGGCATCTGCCACCTTGTTTGCTTTCCAGGGTGGTAATATATTGAATAGTCATAATCCTTGATGAGCTATATTCATCTTCTCTGGCACATATTAAGCTCTTTCTGTGTAAATATATATTTAAGACTCTTGTGGTCTGTATATATCTCACATTTATCTCCATAGAGATAATGCTGCTAGATTTTCATGGCAAAGATCACCGCCGACAACTCTAGATCATGCGTTGGATAGTTTTGCTCATCGATTTTCACCTGCCTTGAGGCATAGGATATGACTTTATCATTATCCATCAGCACATATTCTAAGCCCTTCTTGGAAGAATCACTGAAAACAACAAAAAGTTCCCCACTTGTGGGTAAAGTGAGCATGGGCGCAGTGATAAGCCTCCTTTTCAACTCCTTGAAGCCTTCTTCGCATTCATCACTCTAAACAAACTTTACTCCCTTTAGAGTTATCTTGGTAAGAGGGTTGGAAAATCATGAGAAATTTCTCAAAAATCGTTGATAATATCCAACTATCCCTAAGAAGCTACGGATATCCGTTACAGATGTTGGCCTCGGTAATCCCTCAATTGCATCTATTTTGGAGGGGACCACAGATATCCCATTACTTGTGATGATATGGCCTAATAAAAAGACCTCTATCAACTAGAACTCACACTTTCTGTACTTTTCATAGATCTTCTCCTTGCGCAAAGTCTCTAGTACAGTTTTTAAATACTGATCATGATCCTCCTTGGTTTTAGAGTATATTAGAATATCATCTATAAAGACTACCACAAATTTGTCAAGGTAATCTCTAAATACTCTATTCATAAATTCCATGAATATTGATTTAGAATTGGTGAGTTCGAAAGGCATTACTATGAATTCATAGTGCCCGTACCTTGTACAAAAAGTAGTCTTGGAGACATCTTCCTTCTTCAAACTTACTTGATAATATCCTAACCACAAATCCACCTTGGAGAAGTATTGTGCTCCATGTAGCTAATCAAAAAAGTCATCGATTCTTGGGAGAGGATACTTGTTCTTTATCGTGATTTTGTTATGTTCATGATAATCGATACAAAGCCGCATTGACCCATCCTTTTTCTTGATGAAGAGGACTGGTACACCTCATGGTGAAGCACATGGGCGTATAAACCCTTTATTCATATTCTCATGTAGTTGTTTCTTCAGCTCTTCAAGCTCTAAAATAGACATTTTATATGGATTCTTGGATATTGGTAGCGCCCTAAGTATAAGTTCAATTGAGAACTCAACATCTCTTCTTGGAGGAAGACCAAGAAGTTCCTCGAGAAACACTTCAGGGAATTCCCTCACAATAGGAATTTCTTCAAGGATGGTTTCTTCCTTGGAATCAATCATCTGAGCCCGGCACACGTGCTCATAAGGGAGTAATATCCATTCTTGAGATGATGAAGCTAAAGTAGATTCATCTTCCTCCTGACACTTGTAAAGAATCAGGGGTCGATTCTCTATATGGAGTGTAATTTCCCTCTCCCGGCAATTTATGTTCGCTCTATATAAGGAAAGCCAATCCATGCCAAGGATTGCATCAAATTCCACCAGAGGGAGTATGATGAGGTTCTCTAGGAAAGACAACCCACAGAATATAATAGGGTAGGACTTATATTCATGGGATTCAATGATTTCCCCATTTACCGTACTCACCAATATCTTTACTTCCATGATTTGTGGTCGTTCTAAGATTGTTCTACTAAACTTTCGAGATATAAAAGAATGCGTAGAACCTAAATCAAAAAGTATTTTTGCTATTCTTGAATGAATAACTAGCATACCTATCACCACTTCGTTATCGGGGTTCACTTCAGTAGAAGTGACGACAAAAGCTCTTCCTTGCTACCTTGGAGGTTGTGGGTTGTCTCCGAAAACCCTTTGATTTTGGAACTGTTTTTCAAAATGACCATGTTCTTTTCATTTGTAGCATTGAACAATGTGTTGAGGTTCGAACAGAGTGTTCCGCTCCTCTATTACAGCCGTTGGTCTTTCTTGCCGACAGTTAACAGCTAGGTGCCCTTCTCTTTCACACCTGAAGCATTTTCTCGTCCCCATAAGGAAATTTCCAGGGTGCTTCTTTCCGCACTTTTGGCAAGTGGGGTGCTGGATCTTCTTAGCACCGTTGGATTTATCCATCGGACCACCAACAATAAATTCCACCTTACGCTTCTTGTCCCCATGATACCCTCGTGATTCCCTGATCTCCATTTTGACCTTAAGGGCACATCAGACAATTTCCTCATAGTTGTCGAAGTCATGGATCACTAATGCTTTCCGCAAGCTATGCTTTAGCCCACCAAAGAATCGGTCAACCTTGCATTCGGGGGTAACGACAAAGCTCGAAGCGTATCATTCAAGACGTGTAAAGCTTTCCTCATACGCTCCAACATATTCTTCATCTTTTTTCTTGAGGGAAAGGAAGTCCCTTTCTATCATAATCCAGAGGGTGCGTGGAAAATATTTATTAAAAACATCTTCCAGAAATCCTTCCATTCCAACGCCTCAATCTCCTCCTTAGGCTTTGTATTTTTTATCAATGTCCACCATTGATCAGTTTCACCCTCCATATGATAAGCCACCATGAGAACCTTCTCTTGTTCAAGAACATTGAAGGATGGAGAAGATCATTTCAATGGATTTTATCCATTGTTCAGCGATCGTGGGATTGGATGATCCACTAAAAGTAAGAGGCCTTTGTCTCATGACGCTCTTGAGAGCGACTTGTTCTTTCTTAGGGGGGTTTGAACGTTCCTATTGACCCGTGTTTCTATCCAAAACATGATTTAGCTAAGAGATAAGGGTGACAAAGTTCGCGATTCCTACTTCCATTGGATTGGGCATCTCATTAGTACAGTCACCACACTGATCTTCACAACTGTTGTTAGCCCGAGTCCTCCTATTACTGGCCATTGGCTGGAATAAAAGGGATGTTATGGGTAACACATAAATTTCAATCCAAAGACAAAAGTTTATGACTTATAAATAAACATTTATCTCCTTAACTCATGAGTCTATAGGCTTCAATCTAGGATTTTCATGATCTACTTTCTAAC
Organism: Viscum album; assembly: GCA_963277665.1. Taxonomy (NCBI): domain Eukaryota; kingdom Viridiplantae; phylum Streptophyta; class Magnoliopsida; order Santalales; family Viscaceae; genus Viscum; species Viscum album. Next base: position 1,768,993,893 of record OY728145.1, read on the forward strand.
ATATATTCGTAGGGGAATTTTTTTAATTACCTTAATAAGGGTTCATACTAAGCTTTTGAATTTACCAAATCATACCCCCTAGGAGGGTCATAACCAATAGTGTAGCAAGGCCTGTTGTTGTGCACCAGTTCCCATTCGAGGCTAGCTCAAAGCAGTGTTTTTAGGTTTTACCCCTAGGATACATCTGTGCCCGAGATGCCTCTACCTGCTCGTATCCAGACAGGGATGTATTTGTCTGATAAACCACTTAATCAGTACTTACCAAAACATAGGGATGTTTTTATTATACTTAGTCTTGTATCTAAGGCTTTACTAGGGTTTCCTAATCCCAAAAATAACTAAACCTATCCTCTGATACCGACTATGACAACCCTTCTTTTATTACAAACTTAAAAATGATTTATTACATAAAGCTTCACTTGATACAACAAAGAAGATAGAGAGGTTTAGTGTCTTTGGGGATTAAGATCATTACATAAAAACTTAAAACATGGAATACAACATCTTTATTGAAAACATCCTTTACATGACCACTACATTCCTTCGTACTTAGCATTGCATGGGATAACCTGAGGACATGCATAAGAAAAGCGTGAGCTATAAAGCCCAGTAAGGGAATACACATGTAATAACATGAGGAGTACAATAAATGTTAAGAAATAGGCATATAAATAGAGAATAAGAGGAACATCAACATAAATCCATGATAATGCATGATAATCATAACATGGAAATGTTGCAACAACACTTAACATGGAATTAGTATGAGCCAAGGCTCATTACACATGGAGTATGAGTAAATCCTCATTGCACATAAAGCACGAGTAAACCCTCATTGCACTTGAATTATCATGATTCAACACTCATTTCACATGACATATCATGATACATTAATTTATCCAATGCATTGGAGCGCTATAAGGGCGCGCCCTTCTTAAACATTTCATTTCATGCATAAGTGTGCCACATTGATCATAGAAAATGGATTCATAAAACATAATCATTTATTCCATGATAGAGGAATGTGAAATTCATACTTGAAACATTACAATCAATAAGTAAATGTTCATAAAGCTGAATACCCTTGATGGAGATATGGGCTTGGTATTCACTACACCATGACATTGGCTTAGAAAATAGATGTGATTTCGGCAGCGTAACGGCGTGACATAAGAATTCATAAAAAAGGTTGTTGAAAGAGAAATGGGTTCCTCATCATATTTACATATAATGGACATTAAGGTGGTAATATAGATACATGTACCAGCAATTTTATTGTAATTTAGGTTCATGATACAAAAGTATTGCTTGAATGTAAATGAGGAGGTAGAAGTTCCTTTTGGAATTTCGGCATAGTAACGGGTGTACATGGGAGGAATTAAATGAGAGAGAAAGGGGTTCCTCATAATTCAACCATAAAGAGGGCAGTATGAGGGAGGTGAAAAAACATACCCCAACATTCATAATTGAAATTAAAAGGGCAAATCAACTTAATGAAAATTGGACAAAAATGATAAAGGAAGAAAAAAATCTTTACTTGGAAGTGTGCTTCCAAAGGGTAGAGAGAGGCTTCTGAGAGGCTTCTTGATATCTTGGGGAACCTTGTAAGGATTCTAGAGAGAGTAGTGTAGAGGTTTAACGAACTCCAAGGTCTTTGAGTGAGGAGGAAGTGGGATCTTGGGTGTGTTTATATAGGAAAGGTGATAGAATTCTTTATTATTTAGGTTTGGGACCCCTGATATTAAATTAATCCAAACCACAAACCATCCCATGGTTTTTTTCCATGGTTTTTGGAAAAGGGAAGATAAAAAAAATATTTTATAAGGCCAAAGTCTGAACTTCTTAAAATATTAGGGTTGGTTATGTGGAGGTGAGTCACACTCCCATGGAAATTAATTTAGAAAGGCAAGGTGTTGAATATGTCTTGAGGGGTCCATTAATGATTTGAAAATTAAGTCAAAAAACCAAAAATCAAATTATTTTAATGGTAAAACATATATTTTCCGAACATAGAGATTATAGTATTTTATTAAATCAATATTGTGTCATTATGATGTCATAAAACACATTATATATTTAAACAGTATTTAATTTTTACCCAAAAATTTGACTGTCTTAGAAAATTATGAAAAATTCACCATTGCATAATTTTGACGTCCTGATTCTAGAAATATAATTAATATTATCTAAATAATTTTCTAAATATGTTAATTTTCACTTTTAAAATAAAAACTGACATTTATCGAAAATTCACATGTTTTGACAGAAATGGATTTCAATCCTTAATAAAAATTTTAATTGAATTCATAAAATTATAAGATCATTTATATTTAATAAAAATTAATTTAATAATAATAATATTTTATTAAAATATTATTTAATTCAAAAATACCTTAATTTAATAAAATAGATTTCTTAATTAAATAATATCCAAAAACACCATTTTTACTTTATAAACTATTTACAATGTATCAATAATGACATGAAATTATATTCATTATTATATAAAAAAATAATGTACATGAACATAGTACTATTGATTAGTTACATAACCCCTTAAAACAACTGCATAAGACCTAAGGGTAAGGTGTGCAATGGTGACAGACTCTTGGGGTGGCTTGGATAACATAAGTCGATTGGTAATTTCTATTAACTTCCACTTCTCCTGTAGACGGTCCCATTCAAGCTTGATATGACGAAGCTCAGCTTGGGCTTGGTCAAGATCGAAGCCCAATGACACCAACTCTTTTCCAAGCTCTGACAAATGGGATTCGCATGGGGAAATTCTATTGGATGAGACCATCACTTCCTTTGTCTGAGTAAATTGGATTTGGTAAAGTCCTATATTTATACTAATCATGTGATCACTGTTCAATGGCACTATTAGCAACAATCAAAATTCATAACATAAAACCAAAGAATTTGACATTTTATATAAACATTAAGAGACATTTAATTAGATCAGGAGGGATTTCCATTAATGAAACTTTGGGTCGTTACAATATTCTCCCGTTAAGAAATTTCGCCCTCGAAATTTTTCTTTTCCCACACTAAAACAAATGTGGGTAACTCAGCTTCATCATATCCTCTGATTCCCAAGTTGCTTCTTCAAACATGTGGTTTCTCCACAACACCATGACAAGGGGCATTGTATTATCTTGTAGAACTTTTTCTCTACAATTTAAGATCTTCACTGGTTGCTCCTCATAAGAAAGATCATCTTCCAATAGTACCACCTCAGAAGAGAGTACATATGAAGGGTCTGGTACGTACTTCCTTAAGAGGGATACATGAAAGACATCATGTACTTTGGCCAAAGTAGGTGGAAGTTCTAGTCGATAGGCCACAACCCCGACACGATCAAGAATCTTGAAGGGACCAATGTACCTTGGACTTAACTTCCCTTTCTTTCCAAACCTCATGACCTTCTTCCACGGAGATATGCATAGAAAAACCATGTCTCCAACTTTAAAATCAAGGTCTCATCGACAATTATCTGTATTACTCTTCTATCAACTCTGGGATTCCTTGATATGATGCTGAATGGTTTTCACCTTCTCCACCATTTTTTCGACCATTTATGGTCCAAGCATCTTACGTTCACCGACCTCATCCCAACATGCATGTGTTCTGCACCTTTTCCCATACATGGCTTCATGTGGTGCCATTTGGATGCTTGAGTGGAAACTGTTATTATAAGAGAACTCAACCAGAGGATGATGTTGATCCCATCCTCCTTTAAAGTCCATTGTGCATGATCTCAACATATCCTCAAGTGTTTGGATAGTCCGCTCGTATTAGACATCAGTTTGAGGATGATAGGCCGTACTGAAGTTCAGTTCAGTATTCAGAGCACATTGAAGGCTCTTCCAAAACATAGAGATGAATCTTGGATCTCGGTCAGACACAATAGATAGTGGTACTCCATGAAACCTTTCCACTTCCCTGATATATATTCTTACTAGTTGATCCAAAGCAAAATCCTCCCGAATAGCAATGAAGTGTGCAGTCTTTGTAAGATGGTCCCCAACAACCCAGATAGCATTGTTGCCTTTGGATTTCCTTGGAAGTCCGGTGACAAAGTCCATGGTGATGTTCTCCAATTTCTATTCTGGTATGGGCAATGGTTGCATCATCCCCTTAGACTTCTCCCTATCTTCCTTCACTTGCTGACACACCGGGCACTTTGATGTATATTTAGTGATCTCCTTCTTCATATTATCCCACCAAAAGTTTTCTTGGAGATCTCGATACATCTTTGTGCTCCATGGGTGAATATAGAAATTTGAACTATGTGCATCATCCAAAAGATCCTTCTTCAGCTCCGAACATGATGGAACACATAGTATTTTCCCAAACCGCATAATTACTTTTTCATTAACACTAAACTCCGAGGATTTCCCTTTTTTGATAGCTTCCGCTTTTTCTTGAATTCCCACATCATACTTTTGAGCATCCTTTAACCCATTCAAAAGAGATGGTTGAGCAATCATTTGTGAAAGGATTGATGATTTTCCCTTATTTATGATTCCCACATCCATCTTCATCAAGTCTATGAAGATTGGATCCTTCTCAATTCTCATCATTGACAGAATTATTGGGTCCTTTATACTTAGGGTATCTACCACCTTGTTCGCTTTCCCATGTTGGTAATGTATTGAACAGTCATAATCCTTGATGAACTCTATCCATCTTCTATGGCACATATTAAGCTCTTTTGGTGTGAATATATATTTAAGACTCTTGTGGTCAGTATATATCTAACATTTCTCTCCATAAAGATAATGATGCCGGATTTTCAAGGCAAATATCACCACCACCAACTCCATATCACGCATAGGATAGTTTTGCTGATGGATTTTCACCTGCCTTGAGGCAAAGGATATGACTTTATTATTCTACATCAGCACAGAGCCTAATCCCTTCTTTGAAGCATCACTGAAAACAACAAAAAATATCCCCACTTGTGGGTAAAGTGAGCATAGGCGCAATGATAAGCCTCCTTTTCAACTCCTTGAAGCATTCTTTGCATTCATCACTCCAACCAAACATTACTTCCTTTAGAGTTAGCTTGGTAAGAGGGTTGGAGAATCATGAGAAATTTATCACAAATCATCAATAATATCCAGATAACCGTAAGAAGCTACGGATATCCTGTTACTGATATTGGCCTCGACCATCCCTCAATTGCATCTGTTTTGGAGGGGTCCACAGATATCCCATTGCTTGTGATGATATGGAATAAGAAAAAGACCTCCTTCAACTAGAACTCACACTTGCTGTACTTTTCATAGAGATTATCCTTGTGAAAAGTCTCTAGTATAGTTTTTAAATGCTCCACATGATCCTCCTTGGTTTTGGAGTATATTGGAATATCATCTATAAAGACTACAACAAATTTGTCAAGGTAATCTCTAAAGACTCTATTCATCAAGTCCATGAATATTGATAGATCACTGGTGAGTTCAAAAGAAATTACTATGAATTCGTAGTTCCCATACCTTGTATGAAAAGTAGTCTTGGGGAAATCATCCTTCTTCACCCTTACTTGATAAAATCCCGATCGCAAATCCACCATCGAGAAGTATTGTGCTCCATGCAGCTGATCAAACAAGTCATTAATTGTTGGGAGAGGATACTTGTTCTGTATCGTGATTTTGTTATGTTCACGATAATCGATGCAAAGCCGCATTGACCCATACTTCTTCTTGATGAAGAGGACTGGTGCACCCCATGGTGAAGCACTTGGGCGTATAAACCCTTTATCCAGATTCTCATGTAGTTGTTTCTTCAGTGATTCAAGCTCTAAAACAGCCATTCTATATGGAGTCTTGGATATTGGTAGCGCCCCATGTATAAGTTCAATTGAGAACTCAACATCTCTTCTTGGAGGAAGACCAAGCAGTTCCTTGGGAAACACTTCAGGGAATTCCCTCACAATAGGCATTTCTTCAAGGATAGTTTCTTCATTGGACTCAATCATCTGATCAAGATATGTATGCTCATAAAGGAGTAATATCCATGCTTGAGATGATGGTGCTAAAGGAGATTCATCTTCCTCCTGACACTTGTAATGAATCGGGGGTTGATTCTCCATATGGAGTGTAATTTCCCTCTCTCGACAATTTATGTTGGCTCTATATAAGGAAAGACAATCCATGCCAATAATTGCATCAAATTCCACCAGAGGGAGTATGATGATCTTCTCCAGGAAATTCAATCCATAGATTATAACATGGGAGGACTTATATTCATGGGATGAAATGAATTCCCCATTTTTCGTACTCACCGACATCTTTACTACCATGATTTGTGGTGGTGTTGGGATGGTTCTACTAAACTTTCATGATATAAAAGAATGCGTAGAACCTCAATATAAAGTACGTTCACTATTCATGAATGAATAACTAGCGTACCTATCACCACTTCGTTATCGAGGTTCACTTCAGCAGAAGTGATGGAAAAAGCTCTTCCTTGCTACCTTAGAGGTTGTTGGTTGTCTCAAAAAAGCCTTTGATTAGGGAACTGTTTTTCAAAATGACCTTGTTCTTTGCATTTGTAGCATTGAACAATGCGTTGAGGTTCGAACAAAGAAATCATATCATCTGTTGCAGTCATGGGTCTTTCTTCCTGATAGTTAACAACTAGGTTCCCTTCTCTTCCACACCTAAAGCATTTTCTCATCCCCTTAAGGTAATTTACTGGGTGCTTCTTTCTGCACCTTTGGCAAGTGGGGTGCTAGATCTTCTTAGCACCATTGGATTTATCAATCGGACCACCAGCATTAAAGTCCATCTTACGCTTCTTGTCCCCATGATACCCTTGTGATTCCCCAATCTCCATTTCAACCTTGAGGGCACATCAGACAATTTCCTCATAGCTGTCGAAGTCACGGATCACTAATGCTTTCCGCAAGCAAGGCTTCAGCCCACCAAAGAAGCAGTGAACCTCGCATTCGGGGGTAACGATAAATATGAAAGCGTATCGTGCAAGCCTTGTAAAGTTTTCCTCGTACGCTCCAACAGATTCTTCATCTTTTTGCTTGAGGGAAAGGAAGTCCCTTTCAATCTTAATCCAGAGGGTGCGTGGAAAATATTTATTGAAAAAAATCTTCAGGAAATCCTTCCATTAAAATTCCTCGATCTCCTCCTCAAGATACATATTTTTTTATCAACATCCACCATTTATGAGCTTCACCCTCCATATGATAAGCCTCCATGAGAACCTTCTCTTATTCCAAATATTGAAGGATGGAGAATATCATTTCAAAGGTGTTGATTCATTGTTCAACGATCATGGGATCAGATGATCCACTAAAATTAGGAGGCCTTTGTCTCATGAAGATCTCGATAGAGACTTGTTCTTTCTTAGGGGGGTTTGGACGTTCCTCTTGACCCGTGTTTCTATTCCAAACTTGAGTTAACTGAGAGAGAAGCGTGACAAAGTTGGCGATTCCCGCTCCCATTGGATTGGGCATCTCATTAGTACAGTCACCACACTGATCTTCACAACAGTTGTTAGCCCTAGTCCTCCTATTACTGGCCATTGGCGGGAATAAAAGGAAAGTTAGGGGTAACACATAAAGGGTAATCCAAAGACAAATGTTGATGACTTATAAATAAACTTTTATTTCCTTAACTTATGAGTCTATAGGCTTCAATCTAGGCTTTTCATGATCTACTTTCTAACATATATTCGTAGGGGAATTTTTTTTAATTTCCTTAATAAGGGTTCATACTAAGCTTGTGAATTTACCAAATCATATCCCCCGGGAGTGTCATAACCAAGAGTACAGCAAGGCCCGTTGTTGTGCATCCGTTCCCGTTCGAGTCTAGCTCAAAGCGATGTTTTCAGGTTTTACCCCTAGGATACATCTGCGCCAGAGCCACCTCTACTTACTCGTATCCAGATAGGGATGTATTTTTTTGATAAACCACTTACTTTGTACTTACCAAAACATAGGGATGTCTTTATTATACATAGTCTTGTATCTAAGGCTTTACTAGGGTTTCCTAATCCCAAAAATAACTAAACCTATCCTCTGATACCAACTATGACAAACATTCTTTTATTACAAACTTAAACGTGATTTATTACATAAAACATTATTTGAGAAACAAATAAGATCAAGAGGTTTAGTGTATTTTGTGCTTAGGATCATTACATAAAAACATAAAACAGGAAATACAATATCTTTATTGAAAACATCCTTTACATGACCAATACATTCCTTCGTACTTAGCATTGCATGGGATAATATGAGGACATGCATAAGAAAAAGGTGAGCTATAAAGCCTAGTAAAGGAATACACATGGAATAACATGAGGAGTACAATACATGTTAGGAAATAGGAATATCAATAGATAATAAGATGAACATGAACATAAAAGCATGATAAAGCATGATAATCATAACATGGAAATGTGGCAACAACACTTAACATGGAATTAGCATGAGCCAAGGCTCATTGCACATGGAGCATGAATAAATCCTCATTGCACATAAAGCACGAGTAAACCCTATTTTCACTTGAATTGTCTTTAGTAAACACTCATTGCACATGACGTATCATGATACTATACTTTACCCAATTCATTAGAGCACTATAAGGGTGCACCCTTCTAAAACATTTAATTTCATGCATAAGTGTGCCACATGGATCATAAAACATGGATTCATAAAACATAATAATTTATTCCATGATAGAGGAATGTGGAATTTATACATGAAACTTTAAAATCAATAAGTAAATGTTCATAAAGGTGAATACCCTTGATGGATAAATGGGCATGGTGTTCACTACACAATGACATTGGCTTAGAAAATCGGTGCGATTTCGGCTGCGTAACGGTGTGACATAAGAATTCATAAAAAAGGTTGATGAGAGAGAAAGGTGTTCCTCATCATATTTACATGTAATAGACAGTAATGAATTAATATAGATACATGTCCCAACAATTTTAATGGAATTTAGGATAATGATACAAATCTATTGTTTGAATGTAAATGAGGAGGGAGAAGTTCCTTTCAGAATTTCTGCATAGTAAGGGGTGTACATGGGAGGCATTAAATGAGAGATAAGGGAGTTAATCATCATTAAAACTTAAATAGGGAAGTATTAGGGAGGTGTGAAACTATACCCCAACATTCATAATTGAAATTAAAAGGGAAAAACAACTTAAAGAAAATTGGACAAAAATGAGAAAGGAAGAAGAAACCCTTACTTGGAAGTGTTCTTACAAAGGCTAGAGAGAGGCTTGTGAGAGGCTTCTTGGGATCTTTGTGGCACCTTGTAAGGATTATAGAGATATTAGGGAAGAGGTTGTATGAACCCCAAAGTCTTTGAGTGAGGAGGAAGTGAGATATGGGGTGTGTTTATATAGGGAAGGTTAGGTAATTCTTTATTATTTAGGTTTGGGACCCCTTATATTAAATTAATCCAATCCACAAACCATCCCATGGTCTTTGCCCATGGTTTTGGGAAAAGGTAAGAGTAAAACAATATTTTATAAGGCCAATGTCCGAAAATCTTAAAATATTAGGGTTGCTTATGTTGAGGTGAGTCACACTCCCATGGAAATTAATTTAAAAAAGCAAGGTGTTGAATATGTCTTGAGGGGTCCATTAATGATTTGAAAAGTAATCCAAACAAACCCAAAATAATATTATTTTAATGGTAAAACATATATTGGCCGAACATAGATATTAAAGTATTTTATTACATCACTATTGCATAATTATGATGTCATAAAACACATTATATATTTAAACAATATTTAATTTTTACCCAAAAATTTGACTGTGTCAGAAAATTATGAAAAATTCACTATTGGATAATTTGGACATCTTGCTTCCAGAAATAACATTTATATTATCTAAATAATTTTTTAAATATGTTTACTTTCACTTTTAAAATAAAAACTGACATTTATTGAAAATTCACGGGTTTTGACAGAAATGGCTTTCAAACCTTAATAAAAATTTTAATTTCATTCATAAAATTATAAGATCATTTATATTTAATAACATTTAATTTAATGAAAATATTGTTATTTTATTAAAATATAATTTAATTCAAAAATAACTTAATTTAATAAAACATATTTCTTAATTAAATAATAACTAAAAACACCATTGGTAGTTTAAAAACTATTTACAATGTATCAATAATGATAAGAAATTATATTCATTATTATATACAAAAGTAATGTACATGAACAAAGTACTATTGATTAGTTACATAACACATTAAAACAGTAGCATAAGACCTAAGGGTAAGGTGTGTGATGGTGAAAAACTCTTGGGGTAGCTCAGATAACATCGCTCGAGTGGTAATTTCTATTGACTTCCACTTCTCCCATAAACGGCCCCGTTCGAGCTTGACATGATGAAGCTCAAATTGGTCTTGGTCAAGAGCAAAGACCAAGGACACCACCTCTTTTAAGATCTCTAACAAATGGGATTCGTATGGGGAAATTATACTGGATGAGGCCATCGCTTTCTTTGTCTGAGTAAAATGGATTTGTTAAAGTCCTATATTTATACTAATCATGTGATCACTGTTCAATGGCTATATTAGCAACGGTCAAAATTCATAAAATAAAACCAAAGAATTTGAAATTTTATATAAACATAAAGAGACATTTAATTAGATCAAGAGGGATTTCCATTAATGAAACTTTGGGTCGTTACATTCCAAATGTAACTCCCTATGTAGTTGTAAACACTGCATCATAAGTTTTTTATGGATGAAACAAGTTACCTTTATGATTTATAATTTTTATGTGTTATTTATAAATCTTATAATCTTGGGTGGTATTCTAAATATTGAAAAGTATGATTTTATTAACTATTATGTATTGATAGACTAATGTTTTATTTCCTTGCATTATAACTCTAACTGATGTTTTATGCTCATACCAAGTTTTTAAAATATTTTTCACAGGGTACAAGGCATGGTAAGAGAAATGAAGAATTCAAGAAGTTTTATATCAAGAAAATAATTAATATTTTATTTTAAGATTTTATTTATTATGAAAATAGGATACTATGTAGCAGTGTCTAGTTTGTAATATTTGAGATTTAATGTAATAGTTATGGCCTAATTATCTAATACTGTATACCTAAAGAATATTATCTTTGGGAATTATTTACATAATTTAAGATTATTTAATGTTTAAGGATAATAACTTCTAATAATTTTCATTAATAACATCATTAAAAGAAATTTCATTAAATTTGAATTTATCATTCATAATTGGTAAATCATAAATTGTTTTTCATATCCCTACACATTTAATAGATGTTTTATTGAAGGTGTTGACTTTTATATTCCATGATATGAACATTATTATGTATGGATATTTAATTAAAGAATTTATATACAATATATTTCATGAAAAAAAAATTCCTTATTATTAAGGAAGAAAATGTAAATACGGGGAAAATATTATTGGAAATTTAATATTGTTATACAGGGAAGAATTTTTCTATCATAATGGGGTAGTAGATATTTATATAATGAAATTATACTATTATTATACATGTGATGTGGGTAAAAAGAAATATTACCAAACATCCAAAAATATAACGAAAATTAATTCATAATGTTTTCACTATATGGTGCTTATAAAAGTTTTTGGGTCGATCCCATCAAGTAAAATTTATCTAGGACTATAAAACAAATAATTCATTATTTATTATATTATGGTAGAATATATAATGAGGAAAAATCAAAAAATATATATAATTGAGTTCATTAACATATTATTTAATGTTGGATTAGAATATTTGGTGATGAAAATTTTGATATATTTTAGTCGAAATGGCATGCGGTACAAGAATATCCTTGAATAGAATTATCTTGAAAAAACTAGGATTTAGTATGACATGTTAGTAATGATAATTACGTAAATCTGAGTTCATGGGGGAAGAAATAATATAATATAAAACATTGCTACTAAGATATATATTTAGAATGATTTTACAAGGATTTGTTTTCAAATCAGCATTTACATTACTTTATTTTTATAATAAATATTCTTATCCATTTGTTATTATGGGATCAATATAAGTTATTTCTTACAAAGAATAATAAATTAAAATATTTCTATTATATAAGAATTAAATAAGTTATTTTTAATCTTGTAAAGAGTCATAAGAAGATATAGTTTTGATGTGTGCATGTATTATTCTTTTAAATTAATTAAAAAATAATAATTCTATTAAATTATTAAAATAATAAAAATTTAAATTTCATATGATATCATTATAGATAATTATTAATATTTTAAATAATATCGTATTGAGTAGTTGAAGGGGAACCTATGTTGAGTAGATAGTTTAGAGGAAATAAAATATTAGGATGAGAAAATTTTAAAATTTTAGCATCCTAATAATATCAATAGAAATGATACAATAGGAAAATAATTATTTTTGGATTGAAAATTATTCTCATAAAAATGAAAATGTCAATGTCACATCAATTTAATACAGTTATATGTTAATTAGAGAGAAAATATTTCTTAAAATGATTTTTAAAATTACATTTTGACTAAATTTAGGATTAATGAGTTTATATAAATTGAAAAAATAAATAATGTGTTTTTGATTAAATGATAATAGAAACGAATGATATCAAAACATAAATAGTATTTAAAAAAAACATAATGATAATTTGATGATGAATATAAAAAATAAAGACTACATTATAAATACTATATATTAATTTAATGAATAAATTTTGATGAAATATACAATTATATGTAATGGAAGGAAAGAGTATACTTATTATATGATATAAAATTCAAAAAATTATTATCATATTTTATGTGAATGTAAATTTATATTTCATAAATAAATGTCATAATAAATAAGAATAAATTTAAATTGAAAATAGATTTATAATACTTGGGTATAAAAATAGAGGATATATATTGAAATTATATTTTATATATTAAATCAACACCTAGGTTAATTGTAATCTAGGATTGATCAATTTTTTAAAAATAAGGGATTCTCACAAGGTTGAGTTAATAATATAATCCATTGAAATATGTATTATGGTAACATAATAATGGTAATGAAATGTGAGAAAAACATAATGTTTACATATTTCCATATATTTTAAGTTATTGACATTATTGATTATATTATGTACATGTTATGGATATGCATGACTAGATAACAAAAAAAATTCTTTTGTAATAGGAAACTCTTGGGAATCAATCAAATTTAATTTCTCATAATAATTTATCAACATTTGATATCTAATATTTTATTATAGAGTAAAATGAGAAAATAAAATCATCGGATACTATATAAATGATGTTTTCATGACATGAAAGAAGAAACTTTCTCAATATAATAATGTATATTAATATATTCTAATTACATTTATGTACGCTAGTAAAAAAACAAGACATTTTGTTTTCCTCATGTTGACCAACATTATATTTAACTGATCATAAATCAATCCACTTTGTATATTTGAATAAAACTATTGATATATTAAAATATACATTTCATTTATGTTGTTCTATAATGAAATAAAGTAACATAATTCATTTGAATTCACATATAGTAAAATAACAAGTTCATGGGATGATAGAATTATTGCTTCAGAAGGTGTGTATCCACAATAGAAGAGTGGGTTTTAATATAAAAGCATCAAATATACTTTCTTCTAATAGGGATTTATATATAATCAAAATATATATTATATCCTTTATATATTAAAAAATTTCCATGGATGGGAAAAAATATATTATACATTGGAAAAAAGGTATTTCCACTCATTATAATAAAATATTATAACTCAAGTGTTTTCAATATGAGAAAAAATATTTTCTATCCAAAAAAATTAAATAAATTTAAAATATCACATAATTTAAAAGAATGATGAGTATGGTTCGGTGGAATTGTAATATTAATGAGTATAACATCAGGTCACAAACATGATAAAACGGTTATATCCTAGGATAATTATAAGAAATACTATATAACTCACAGTGTTCTATATAATTTATCAACATGATAATTTGGAAATGGTCTCTCACTACCCTGATACTTTTCTATTCACATATGTTTAAATATAGAACAATTATTCAGTTAAAATATGTAATTGATTTATAAAAATAAGTATTAATTTTAAAAAATTAAAAAAAGTGTTGTCAACCAAATGATCCTACCAGAAAATTCATTTAAATGAAATATTTTTTTATAATAATTTCCAAGTTGTTACATATAACATAAGTATAATGAATTAGTCTTTTAATTAATTATTAAAAGATGATAAATGAATAAAAAATTTATTCATAAATGAGTAGAGTTCTTCAAAGTGGGAGAGATTGATGAGGGGATAAATATTTAATTTTTAATCAATGGGGACAGAAAATTTAATGATGGGGATTGAGAATTATAGGATTCAAGAATACATATTTCATAGATTTCATTGGACTATTTTTTATGTATCTTTTTGTTATTACTTATATTATTCATTAAATACATTCAATTATCTTATTATTATCATAGTGATAATGTGTATTATTTTATTTAATTTGAAAAATATTGCTTAAACACTTATCAATTGATTTAGGGGATCATAAATATTTATATTTGTAATGAGAGAGTCCAAGGTGTAATTTGAATTGATTTAATGTTGTTATCAAAATCTCCAAGGGGGTATTTTTTGTAAAAATACAATACAAAAATATTTAGGTGATGTTGTCTAATATCACTTGTATAGATCCCTTAAATTAAGTTATATTAATGTTGAGGAATATGTTTAGTGTTTCATGAGTTATATTTTAATATAAAAATACTTTTACATGAAATCTCAAACCATAACTAAAAATTGTAAAATAAAACACATCAAGGTTACATATAAGTTTTTTAATTAATAATATTTTAATAGATAATAGAATGTAAAAGTTAAATCTAAAATATTAATTATCTATGTTTTGTTAGAAATATGTTTTTATAATATTATCCATATGGTCAACATGAATTCAAAAAATGACATATTTTGATGGAATGTTTCAAATGAGGTAGATTAACAATGAAGATATTCAGGGATATCATATATGTGATTGAGAAAATTACATGTTTCTATTTAATTATTCTTTGGGGGGATTTTTTTAATGACAAAAGTATATTAGGATTATAAAAATAATAATTTGAACAATAACTAGTTTGAAGGTCATGGTTTTAAAAAATAACAAGAAATAATTTCATTTTTATATTGCACATGTCATGTTTTTTTCATAAGGAAATTATATATTTAAAAATGGATTGATTTTTCTGAATGTGTCTCTATAATTTCATAGATATTATAGTTATTTATATTAAAAATATAACATTTCAAGGTATTCTAATAAATATTCAGTTAATAATTATGCTTAAAATAATTTAATAGTTTTTAAATACCCAATTTCAAGTTATTGATATATGATAGGTTAATAATTTCAAAAAATCGATACAAACATTTTCATTCGCTATGAATTAATTATAACTGAAATGATCAATGGAGTTTTGAAAAACAAGAAACAATCTTATCCATTGTTCAAATATCTCAGAGAAAAGAAGGAGAAGTAAAAAAATATTTGGAATGAAAAATTGTATAAAATTAAAAATAAATAAGAACTTAAAAATATCAATGTTGATCATTATAATAAAAAAGAAAGGGTATTTTAGAATTCATTAAAATATATTTCCAATGTATAAATAAGAAGTGTTAATTCATTAGAATGATTTATATATATATTATTGTTACACCAACAAAAATAAAATACATCATTTTTTATATTTATGGGGATAAATTGATTTAAAATTTTGATCTAGAATCATAAAATGGTAAAGTGGCATATGAACATCTCAAAAATTATTGGTTTTAATCTAAGAATCAATGTGCGCCTTCATTAAAATGTCAATGATTAATATTCTTTAGATGATTTGGTATATAAATTTTATCTACTTTGTTTTCATTACATGTAGTTCAATGTGGGTAGACAATTTAAAAATTCTCGTATCTATTCTTTTGATCACTTTATCTGTGTATTTGTAACGAAATGTGCTACCATTAACTGTGGAATATGTTCATTAGAGTGTAATGTTTTAAATTTACATAATCTAATTCTACCTCACCCCCTCTAAAGTTCCATTCCCTAGTGGATCTAATACCACACTATCAAAGACCCAATGTGTCACAATGTACTTTAAATTAGTGCACTAGACTCTAGATAAGTCAAAATTTCAACTATTGGACTTCCTCTAATATTTAATAGGAAGGTGTAGCAACTATATTACATTTAATATCCAACAAAACTCTAGTTATATAACCATTTACATATATCATCCATTGTTTCTTCCCACCATAGATACTTACTCATATCCCAACACTCCTATTCTAGAACATTTTATCATATCAATTTACATATTAAATATTAAATTTGTATACCTAATAACACCAATCATATATCCCTCATGATGTGAATAGAAAATATTATGTACACTCAATTATAATTCTAATGGGATTCAAATTTTCAGTATTTAAATAAAACATTAATATTTTGTGTGTTACAGTTTTCATTAAATGAAGCATTTAAATATGATACATAATGTGTAGTTTTATTAAATATAAAACATTTAACCATAAAATATTTAAATTTCCACTATAAATAAGTGATAAATAAAAATAAAGACTTAGATAAAAAAATTATGTTCAAATATATATCCTCATACCCTATATGGTTAGGCCAACTCGTCCATTTATCATATAATAAAAGATCACACATCCCACCTATATAGTAACTGATATTTTCCATTATAAAATATAAATTATTCAGTTTTTCATAATTATATAATGTAACATATATATGAATTTTTTTTAATGAATATAGGGTTGAGAATCCCTTACCTTATAATATTCCCACTAAAATAATTCCATGTTTTAAAATAAATGATGTATCTAAAATGGGGAAAATTATTTCATTTTACAAAACAATTGTCACATTCAAAATTTGTATTGTTATAAAAAAATTTAATAAGATGAAATAATAATTTAAAATCAATAAATTCTAAGATGACCAAACACAAGGGTGATCTACTTGGTTTACCCATAAGAGTTCCCAAAACAAGGATACCCCTACCAAATTTATAGAACGAATAATATAACAAATACTAAAATAAGTTATGTATTAATAAAAAAATTTAATACCATAAAAATAAATTAAATGAAACATAATAAATGAATAATTAATGAAAACCCCTAAAAATCAAAATTTCACTCATAGTAGATTATCACCACAATAGGTTTTTATTTTCCTTGTTCTTTTTTTCACTTTTATATTCTATCTAATTCATGATATTATTAAAATTAAATTTTCATATAAATTTTTCTATGGTCACAACCATCCATCATATTATCAATTTATCATATGTAATTATATTTATTTCTTCCTAATAATTAAATTCATAAAATGTATTAAAAATACAATTCCATCATAAAATCTCATTATCCATTAAATCTATTAATTTAAATACTAATTATTAATTCAAATAAAATCTATTTTTTTAAAATATTATCATTCCCATATTTTATAAAAATTAAATGTTCAAAAATAAATATCTAGTTTTACATGAGTTAAAAAATTAAAAAATATCATTATACTACATATGTATTTCCCTTATATTTCTTCAAAATCAAAATCAAGTGTCAAAAAAATAAATATCATAATTTAAAAAATAAATTTTAGTAAAAGAGTTAACATAATTATTAAAATCAATTATCATTAAAAACCCCATCAACCAAATTTACAATGAAAAAAAATCATATGGGAGAATAAATGTCACCAAAATTTGTTTAGAACATTAAATAACAAAAAAATATTGTAATATGTTGAAATTTAATTTCAAATTCAATGATTTTTATTAGCATAGAGTTGAACTTCAAGGTCTTAATAGACATGGTCAAATAAAATCATTTGTTTTTAAATGTGTGGGGCGGAGAAAAGAATATTAGGACCAAAGATTTTAAAAGATCAAAAATACCTTATGTTAAACACCAATTCTATTATAGCATGAACGGATCCCAAAATACAACTTGCAAAATACCATAGTTTTTTTCCTAATTATTGTGGGTGGAGACTATCACTCGAGAAAAAAATAATTTATCATTGGAATGAATTTTATAAAAAAAATATCAACACAAAAGAAAATTTTTATATGAATTATACTATTTTAAATTGTTAAAATGGAACAACTTTCAAGATATATAAAAATATAGGAAAATAAAAAAATAAAATATCAATAATAAAAATTTAACCCATTATAGTAAAAAATATATTAATAAAGGATAACAACATACATTTGAAAGATGATTTGGTTAATGAATCCATGACTCAAAATGAAATCAATACTCAAAATCATGTCTGTATAACATCTAATATCATGATCTAGACTATAAAATAATATTCTTGATAAGGGATCCAAAAGTGAAGATTATCCTATAAAATAACTTGTTTCTAAAATTGATTAGTGAAATTACTAGGGTATGAATATAAAAAAATAAGGAGGTAAAAACTATAAAATATATCACTCCCCCTTCAAAAAAAATCTATAAATGATAATATCATAAAAAATTATTCCAAATAAGGATTCACACAAGTAATGGAATGGAAACAAATATAATATAAATATTTAATTTATACGTAAGTTCAAATTGATATTAACCAAACAAATTCCCTTTATTTTTTTCTATAAATAATGAATATAGAAATTTCTTTTTTTTATATGATTAAAATGGGATAAAATGATTTCTTAATATATCCAATAGAAGTATCATACAAATTAATAAACATAGATATCCATAATATATAGAAAAGAAATCACAAGAACATGGTAGGTATAGTGAATTAATAATAAAATGTAAATCCAAAAGAACATGTCATGTGGAGAAAATCATAACTGAATGTTTGTAGAATAATATAATACAATAGTGAAAATAAATTATAAGGAATATAAAATATGTAATCATTATAAAATCATAAATAATCCAAGAGTGGAACATATCTATAACTAGTAAGGATCCATCTATAGACCTATCGATTGAGCTAGTATGTCAATTATAATTAGAGACTCCATCAAATTATCACATGTAGAACTCCCTATGGTATCCAACACCACAAGGGATCTCATTTTTCTCATCATTTCTTGATACTATTTTTCTATCATCCTTCACTAAGATATCATAAATCTAGTTATAAAATTAAAGGGAGGAAATGAAGCCTTCATATAATCATATCACCATTAATTAGCACAAGCTAAACACCACTAATAACCAACCACCATAATCCCATCTATTTTAAATCACTGTATAAAATTAATCCAATGTATCATAGAATTTCTAGAAGAAATGGGATCCTATGGATATTTCTATAAATACTTGAAATCTATTTCAGGTTATGGACAAGAAATTAATATTTTAAATTTAGTTATGATTTTTTAATAAAAAATCATTTATTTATAAAAAATTTAGAAACAAAAAATATGCATCAAACATTTTTCTCAACATTTCCTGAAGGATATAACATATTTATTTAGAATAAATTTATTAGAAACAATATCTAAAATAATTTTGGGGGCTAAAGGTTATTTTGAGTACCTAATTATCAATGAAGGCATCCAGTTAAAGTCTTTATAAATATGAACAAACACACACACACACACATGTATTCTTTCACATCTATATATATTTATATATATATACATAAATTATTATTCAAGGGGGAAACAAATAGAGAATATATGTAATAAATTCAGAAAATTCATCCAAATAAAGACACTATATGTAGATCAATCAAATCCTAAAAAATAAAAATGGTCTAATCGAATCACAAATCCATATCTGAAAAATAAAAAGTAAATTATATCAAATACCACCAATCATTTAAAACACCAGAGTTATCTTAAAATACCTCTTATGTTTTTTGTAAAAACATAACACCCACATATCGTAACATAGAAGCATAAAGATTAAGAAATGATGAAAAAACTATTTTCAATCAAAAAATAAATCCATAAATATTTAAAAAAATACTTTATAGACTCAATAACATTATAAATTTAATGAAAATGAATTTAAAAATATCCATTGCATCTAATGATGTTTCTTGGTATGTAATGGTAATGAAACACATAATTGGAAATCATTACCACTAATAAAAAGAGTCTATAACCATGTTCACATAGTATAAGTGACTCTAAGAGGGATAAAGAGATCATTAACTATGTGAACCCAAAAAAAATTGATTGAAAAGGTGATTAAATTCACAGAGACATTGTTGGACATAAGACTTGGGAAAGGGGTGGGAAGCATTGTGAAGGGACATATAATGAGATGTTCATCCATACAGCTTGATAAAAACCCATTAAACCAATATATAAGAAGGTGAAATATGAGAACTCTTTATATGGAATAGATGTATGAAAATTAATTAAAATGGTAACCCAAATAAGATAAACTATGATAAAGAATAATTTTAAATTTTGAAAAACATCATGCTGACCAATACATATTCACATCATGAAATAACTGTTCAAGAAATATACTCTCTTTTCTAAAAAATAATTATTCATAAACTCCCTTTCATTGGTGGGAAACCTAAAATAGAATCATTGGACATATTGGATGTGTGGTTAATAGCCCACCACCCACTGTCACGGTGTAAATTAAATATGGTATGAGTCTCCCTACTATAAGTATTTACCCCAAAAAAATAAAAGTATTAAAAGCGTATAGAAGATATAAGGTATCTAAACTAAAAAGAATAAAATTCCCTTGAAAAACTCCAAACTGATCAATTTTAAATTATAACTACCATATATTGTGTGATTCATATATCCACAACTCACACCTTATGTTATTAATGGGAATATAACAAGTAAATACACATAATGAATCTCACCACATTTTTTGTATTTTAGATATAATAATTGTTTAATATGATAAAACACAAGGATGACTAGTAACACTTACCTAAATATATGACTAAAATTAAGAAAAAAACTCACCCAATCAAAAACAATCCATAATTTAATAAAAAACATATCACTAAAATTATAAAAAAAGATCTAAATTTATAAAAATAAAAGTCATTGATTAATGATTAGAAATGAAATAGGAATTAAATAAAAATATAGGGAAAAGGTATAACGTAGTCACCTAAAATAGTTAAAGATGACCACCATTGATATATGAGATTTAGCAATTAAATCATGATATTATTTTGATATCGCAACTAAAATAACAATTTATGGTCTAAAAGTTAATAAAAATGATGGAATGACTTCAGAACGATAGTTAATTATCTAATAGAATTATCAAATTTTAAAAACTAAAAACACATTTTCAATGGTATCCACTTGGAAAAAGTATAAACAATACAATAATATATTTACCAATATGGTTCATCAATTACCCACTTATCACTGTATAAGTAACCTTCGTTAAAAAATTCAGGATTTCCAGCCATCATGCACCACCCTCTATAATCCATTTTGTCTTTAAAAAATGATTCCCTATAATTTTGAATAGGGTATCTATAATAAACATTACCATAAAAACCATGAGTTGGAGCCTTAATTTTTTAAATTGGAATGAATACATGATTCAAGTCCCAAGGAACTATATAGTTTACCAGTTCAAGAAAACTATCTTATAAACATGATTCAATTATTCTATTGGTAAAAAATAGAAAATAAAAAATAATATCTTAGTATTTTTGAAACTAATTCGAAGAATTTATCTACATATCATGATGAATGAAAAAATAAGGGTGAGCTAAAAAGATTATTAAGGGTGTATAAAAATGTGTTTTATAGACCTTTTTTTGAATAAATTATTTTTAATTGAATTCTTATGTTACATTATACACCATTAGAAGCATTCATTTTGTGCTAAACCATTATAATTTTGCAATACAAGAAACATTGTGTTTCTAGGAAATAAATTTTTATTTTTATATTAATTTAGAAATTTTACACATAAAATAGTCACTAAAAATAGAGATATTAATATTAATAACTACTCTTAAAAAACAATCAATATAGGTTTCACATTAAAAAATATATTTATTATAAAACACATGATTTTTGGTAAAGTCTTTGTATGCTTGAAAATAATATTTTCTCAAATGAACTTCTAATCATGTATTTAATTGCACAATAATAAAACTAAGTTGATATAGTCTTATAAAAAAATTTGATAAAATAATATTTATTTTTAATTCATAATTTCAAAATAATCTTAGGGTAAATTTTTGTGATTCTTCTGAAAAACATCATTTTTGATGAATAGTGAAAATACCGGTTGTTAATTCAAAACTTATTTTTCATTTAATTTATTTATGCTTATTAAAATATAATTTAATGAATTTATAATGTTTAATTATATCTTTTATATATAAATGAATCCAATTTTGTTTATTGATAACAATTTCATATTGAAATTGGATATAACAAAATTTCAAAAAATTTATCTTTTTATGTTTAAAACCCCCATTTGCGACACATCTATTGGATTAATATTAAATTATCATCTTCCACATTTATTGTTAAAATATGGAAAAATAGGTTCACTAATTAGAATAAAAATATTTTTATAATGTCTAATAAGGTAAACATGGTTTTAGAAAAAACGTATATGGGAATGTAATTAAAAGTAATTACAATGATTAATATAAACCAATATTATTTAGTAATTAAAGATAAAGTTAACATACTAAATAACATATTAATATGTAAAAAATAATTGGATTCAAATATTTCAGCCATGTTTCATCTTGGATATAAAATATGAAAATATTGGAGGCCCATGATGCAAAAGAGACCTCCAAATAGTGTTTCTCATTCAATATTTACAAGAACGCCAGTCCTTCTCCACTATAAAAGGGCAGTCACCCCCTCAATTATTAACACATATAAAGATTTTTTTTGTAATATTACACCCAAATGTTCACCCAAATTTCCTAAATTCATACAAAAATACTCTTTATTGGTAGAAATCAAACTATGGAAGCCCTCTGGAGCAGTCCAAGGGATGTTACATAATGAAGTGGAAACATCCTTCCACAATATCTTATGTTTTATTTTCAGTATCCACCCAAAAAGTATTATTATTACATGATTATATGATAAAATAATGAACCTTATTGTACTATGATTTTTTTTATTATACATTTTAGAACTACGCCACCCCACACTTCCATCAAATGGGTAAATAACTTATTGTTTGTGTTTACAATGGAATATCTCCTCGTGAAATGATAACATTAGTCCTTTCATTAACTAATAACAAGAAAGGGAATTAAAATATAAATAATGTTTTTATATGATATATTTGATAAATATGATGTATTTATTCTTTTGAATTGTTATAAAACACATACCTTTATGTTTTCCAGTGTTTTTAAATATGATAATTACTTTTATGCATGTGTGGACTATCCACTCCTCCAAGTGATGTGATTCATTCTAGAAATACACATTATTTATTAAATATAGTATTAGTGAAAATAAAGTATATGCATCAAATTATAATTAATCATTAAATATAACACACACACACACATATATATATATAAATATATTTCCTTTCCATACTTTCTTTCAATACAACAATAAAACCTAAATGACATTCATGCCTACATATGAACAACCATGTCCATGAACAGTGTATTTCATTTCATATTTCTATATTTTATATATTATTATATATATTTAATATATTTATATTTATACATTTTTTAAAATTTTGGATATCATATTTAATGTATTATGACCAAAAAATAACAAATCAAAATGCATATGAAAAAACAATGTAGTTATTTCCTAAAATTTAACAATAATAAGATATTATTAATAAAAATGTAATAGAAGATCATAAGTAAATAATATATGGTATTATATTATTGAATATACTTTTTAATATAATTATAATAAACATATACCTATTATACATGATGTTTGAATGAGTACGGAGTGTGTCAAGACCTAAGGTAGAGGAATTACATATCACCTTCTTAAATTTGTGAGATTCTAGTAATATCCACCAACTATTTCATTTATGTGATGTAAATACTACACTAATACATGATATAAAATGAATTAAATTCATTTAATGATATTAAACGCTTAAATTTATGTCATTATTTAATGTGGATCATGATACTAATGTTTCTAAAGTTGATAGGGTATTTATAGTCTCAATTTGATTTTTATGAGACTAATTCATTAATAAACCCTTGTTTATTTGTTGTTTTGTATTAAATCCAAGGAATTTATTCTACAATTTTCATCCAAATAAATATGTGTAATTAAATATCTATTTTATGGTATCTCTTTCATGGGGTTTTACGGTTCAAAAATCTACAAATCAGTAAGGTAGTTTTGCCTTAATTTTTCTTCTTCTTGTCACATGTATTTTTTATAAACCTATATTATTTTAGAAGATTTATATATTTAAATTTTATATGATATATAATGTATTTATTTATTTTCATTATATTTTACTCATTATTGAATATCATTTTATTTAATGTGGACTTTAATTCAAGGTTACCAAATTTGAAGGATTTTATTGCGACAATTTCATTGTTTTTTGAGCTTGATTGTGATTATGAATCCATTGATAAAATATTATGATACACCTATCAAGAAAAAACAATAATATTATTCTAGTATTGTTATTAAAGTAATATTCATGTATTAGTTTTTTTTACCACTCATTTGTACTTAATAATATCTTTAAAAGTTTTTTTAGAAAATTTGACAATATTTATCTCTACATTTGGAAATCTATATTACTCAAAAAATAATTCTTTCAAAAATGTTTTAAAATTTATTAAATTTATATCATATTATCTTTTTTTAGGAATTTGTTTTTAATTTTTTATGGTTTTCAAAGCATTGATTATATGTTTTCAAATCTTTTTTCAATGAAAAATATTTTCAAAAAGGGTTTCTGTTTTAAAAAGTGCTTTTCATTAAATAATATTTATCATACAAAAGAAATTTTCTAAAAGATATTTCCAAATTGTTTTTCATTTAATATGACATCCACTAGTGTGATTCATTACTTCATGAGAATTTATCCAAATGATACATTTATAATCATTCTCTAGATAGTTTATTATTTTATGGAAATAATTTAAAAATCCCTTTTGTATTTCAAAGGTTATATGAATGTGATACCCAATTCATTTCATGTGTATTGATTTGATGAAATGATTATTAAACATATATCTTTCCCTAGGTTATGACATGTGGAGATGATTATAATACCCACTTTATTTCACGTTTTATAATATTATTTATTATGACCTTGTGGCAAACTTATATTTGATTTCAATATGAGGTGGGTGGGAAACATATCTCCATAAAATAAATTGGATAATGATTTAAATACCATGAGATAATTATGGGAAACAAGTCAAATAGATTTATCCACTATGTGGTTATTGAGACTCCTGATCCACATTGGGAAGAAGGGGAAACCTGATCCCATAAAAAGAAATTACTACAACTGGGGATGGTGGTGTGTCCCTCCCAGTAGGTGTAGTCACCATAATGTTCTCTAATAAGTTTTGGAAATTGTCCTTGACTTATAGGGAATTATATTACCTATTTATGTTTCATCGAAAACACTAATTCAAATTTTAATGTTATGCTTTCATGGATTATGTTCTTGATTCCCATATTATTCAATTATTATAAACTACCAATATCAATGGATGTTTATTATATTATTTCACTTAAAAGGTATGATATTCAATTTTCATGATCATGTTATCATACCCTTATTCTCATAATTAATCATATATTTCTCCATTTTTTACCCCTGTAGAGAATCTAAGGTGACCCCTATTTATGATTCCATTACCCATGTTATTAAGATAAGTGTTATGTATGATGTGACTAAGAAGGGTTCTAGTCATAAAGAACCCGGTTGGATATAATGTAGATATCTTATGTACCATTGAATATATATCCATTTTTTCAGATGAAACATAATAATATTTTTAGTACTAGTATGTTTGTGTAATGAATTATTTATTTTGAAGAAATGATGTAATGTTAATTTATTAGAAGAGAGGTTCATGAAACATGTTTTAAAAAAGGGTTTTGTTAACTATTTCAATCGTGAATGTGAAACCATATTGAGAACCCTAAGAACATTTATATTTATAAGCCTAAGGATAATAAAAATTATAGGAACATGTCTTCGAATTTTGGTGAAGGACAATGTGAGTGGTTTCCTAGAAATACATCCATGTACACATACTACAAGTGTATGTTGATTTGAAAAATATGTACATAAGTGTAATAAAACCAGAAGCATTTTATTGAGATAGACTAAAAATGATATAGTGCACATAGATAAGACATTTTTCACTTCCAGATTGAAAATCCATGTTTATAAACAATGGAAATTTACAAAATGTTTACAACCAATTATAAAGTATTTAAATAGAGGATGGATCTGTATAAAATAGGATAAAATTGGGGTGTCATATATTAATGAATTTTTCATAATTTATACATTATATAAGTGTATTATCATTATAATTTTGTTCTTCACTATCATAACTATTATTTACAATATATGTTTTGGTCATAGTCAATGGAAGGAACCCAATGATACCTCATTAATGGTAATTGGGATGGAAAATGCAATGAATTTACTCTAAAGCAACCGAATTATATGGGGGTTTGAATGAAAAAACTCATTAATCAAGCTGTGAATCAAGCTATACATTTAAATCAGCATATGGGGGTACAATAATATATTGAGTCCTTTATATGGAAATTTCCACTTTATTTTAGTGGGTTATAATATCCACATGTTTCTAAAAAATGTATTAGTACCACTGAAATATTAATATCTGTTCTCCAATATTCAGAAAAGACATGTTCACTTTGGTTTTTCATCTGTTTGAAGGAGAAAGATGATAATGGCGGTCTCTAATCAAGAATACAAGGTGATATATATGAAATTGAATCGATGGGTTAGGATGAGATCAAGATATTATGTTATTAGTAATGAATTTTATGTATTATTCATATAATTATGTAAAAAGGTTTCATATTATTATATAAAATGGATGATGAATAAATATTTACATGTGAGGATAATTTCAGAAAATCATTGATATATGATTTTGGTATTATCATTCTACCAAAATTTAATGTTGATAAGTTCCGCAGTGGCTTATATCCATGACTCAAATTGTATTTACCCACAATATACATTTGTAGGTATGAAGAGATTGTGTTTAGTTATATAAAGGTTGAAATTGAGGTTGGATATATGTATCAATATCATGGCTTTGATAAGATAATGAAGATGGTGTTAAAAGGAAAATATAATAACCATAGAGAGAAGAATATGAGCCTTCAATTATGCTCTAATTGTGAAAATAGTCATGGTGGAAGTTATATTAGGGAATATAATAAATTTATTAAACATGGATGGGAATCCCAAGAGAAAATTTATTGTTGAATTTATGGTAATAAGATTGATAATGATAGAAATAGAATGAAATATAAATTGAATGAACCTCCCAAATATAATTTATTGAAGTGTTATGATAATAGGAATTAAGATAACCATCACCCAAACCCTAGGGTTAGTGATATAGTTTTGTTTTAGAAACCACTAAATAAATGGGACAAGTAGAAATATCATGTGATCACTATTAGTGATGAGGGGTGAGATAATAATGTGGTGGAAGTTACACATACCATCCACCCTAGAAATGTTAATGTATTATCTGATTCTATATCTACCCAATCATTCATATTTATGGAATTTGAAAAGGGTATTAAGATTACACTAATATAATTAAATGTTGAACTTGTAGTGTAATAGTATTATTGTTAGATTATTTCATCTTAGTTCTATGATTCACTCCCAATTGATTTTTGTGAGAATGTGATTCCTCTAAATGTTGGGATTTTTCCTTTGGTTGAATATGATATTATCTTAGGATTGGATTGGTATTCACTACATTAATACCACATCAATATTTGAATAAAGTGTTATGTTTGATATTGAAAACCAAAATCTAATCATCTATCAATGTGGTAATTGTTTTTAACATCCTATGGAGATTAAATCTTGTGTATGGATCCGAATTCAAATTTGGAATGTTGGTCTGTCTCAAATGGTTGGCAAGAAGATCACCATCAAATATATTGATATAATTTTGGAATTTGTGGATATTTTTCTAGAAGATTTGATTGTCCTTCCAACCAAGCATGAAGTTGATTTCTCAATAGACCTCATTCCTAGTTCCACACTAATTCCTATGTCTCCATATAGAATATCACCAATTGAGTTGTGTGAATTTAATAACAACTCCATGAAAACCCTGATAAAATATTCATTCAGCCTAGTGTGTACCCATAGAGTTCACCTATTCTTTTTCTGAAAAAAGAATGATGGATTAATGTAACACTGTATTTATTATTGGATGTTGAACCAGACCACGATCAAGAACCCAAATTATATTCCCCGTATTGAAGACTTGATTGATCAATTGTGCTAAGAACAATACATTTCTAAGATATACCATCTATCTGGACATCACCATGTGAGGGATAAATAAGGATCATATACTCAAGACAACATTCAATAAATGGTATAGACACTATTAATATATAGTGACCCATTTTGGACCAAATTATTTTCACATAATATTCATGGATTCAATAAATATATTCTTTTGAGTTAACCTAGATCTGTTAGTGGTAATCTTTATACATGTTATTAATATCTATTCAATGATAATGGAAAATAATTAAGATCAAATGATAATTTTACTAAATATCCTAATTTATGAGAAATTATATGAAACATTTATAAAGTGTGACTCTTTGCTAAAAAATATTTCATTTTTTATATAATCTCATGAGAGGGTATAACAGTTAGTCGCTCAAAGACAATGTAACACACCGAGATTTTATGAAAAATAATCTTTTTAATTTCATTGATATCTTGTGTTTTACGCTACACCAAATGGTTCTTTCACTACATCCATCCCTGACTTGGATTACGTTACACACAATTGCGACCTTCCACGATAGCATGTGTTTTACGCAATACAGAGTTTCACTAAACAACGATATGTTATATAAACTAGCCGTTATGAATATTAATACCCAGTTTTTGAAATTTTATAAATTTTCTCTATCAAAATGGACTTCATTTTTGGATCTATAATATCAAAATTATCCTAGGGTGAAATTTTGGTTTTTTTCTTAAAACTTTCAATTTTTTATGAATAGTGAAAACACTGGGATACTATTTAAAAACAGACTTTTTATTTAAACAATTATTTATTTTATTTAAATTTTTTTAATTCAAAATTGAAACATAATACCTATATAAGTTCAATTTAATTCATTGGAATCATTTTATAATAATTTTAGATATATAAAAATTTTACTGAACTTTTCACCGTCTTTAACCCACCTCCTCGGAGAATTTGAAAATTTACATAAAACTTAATTTTACCACTTATTTGATTAGAATTTCAAAAATCCGAGAGATACAGTTAATTTCAAGGATTAAAATGTGATTCAATAAGATAAAAATATTTTTTGGGGAATAGAAACTTTTTACTTTTATTTACCACAGTTAAAAGTAAATAGGGTAATTAAGGGATAAAATGATATTACTATTATCCTAACACATGTCCTAATTCAATTGGATAAGTTTAATTCATCCAAAAACAACCTTAGGAATAAAATATTACCCTTTAGGTCCACTTATATTAGATTAGGACATTTATTATTATTTTATTTAAAGAAGAGTTAAAATGGTTAAAATCAGTGTTTAATAACTAAAACATTTTTAATATAGGGTTATACATAAGATAAATTCTACTATAAACATTCATTAGAAATATAAAACGATTTAATACATAATGGTATTTTATTTATAATTTTTAGACCTTAAATAATTTATTTTATTTATGACACAATGATGATGCAGTAATTACCTTATTAATGAAATATTAACATAATTGATGTTATAAATACCCAAATAAATGTAATTTGAAACCTTTTATAAATTAAAATAATTCTATAGGTTAATATGAAATTTTAGTATTGATATAATTAACTTTTTTCTTAATAATCATGATATTATGAGTTTCACAAAAATCAAGTACAAATTATTGTTAAAATTGACATAAAATAGTTTTTTTAATATATTATATTATTAATTGTTATTATATTCCATACAATCTAAGGATCATCCAAATGACTTAGATAAGGTTATATATATTAATAATGAACCACTTGGGGTTCGTTTTTCTTGTTATAGTATGTTTGTTAACCATATAGTGTAAGAAAACAAAAAGACATGGTAAAAGATAAATTAATTAATTTAGAGTTAAATATAAATGATAAGGATAAAATAGTAACATAAAATTGTCTAAAACCTATTGGTTGTGAGGATGTATACCCATCCCCACCTTATCTTCTAAATAAATCAATTTTGAGCTATTAAAAACCGAATATTACTTTATTACAAAATAAAATTTTAAGTTTTTCCAAAGGTTCCCCTCTCCATCCTTATAAAAAGGGAACCTATTCCCCCTTCTCTTCACACCCTTTTGAGCCTTGAAGCTCAGAAAACCCATGCCAATTCCTCTTATCAACCTCTCTAGTTATATCATAGAGGTTCTGGTCTTCTGAAAATACTAACACTAGTGCCCTAAGAAGAAGTTTAAAGGAGGTGCGTCGAAGAAGAGGTAATCTATTCTACCGATTCTTTCAAGTTTCTTTCATTTTAAACTTCTTCTTATTTAGTTTTTTAATAATAAAGAAATAAAATATGTATTAATTATATACTAATATGTTATTATAATTATGAAAAAACCCTATTTCACCTTCTATCCATCCTACAGAAAACGAAATCACCGCGTGTGCGTACTTACGAAATACTATCTCCACGTCGTGGTGTAAAATGTTTTTCCACCACCACCTTACATGGATGTGTATAACGGTGAAAAGAATACATATATATGGTTATTATAAAATAATATTGATTCTAAGATATTATATCATCCATTTAAATTCCATTCAATAAATATGGGAACAATATCATTGCTCGTGCGTACGTACAGATTACCGTCTCCACGATGCGATGAGATTCATTTTCCATGTTAACAATTCAAGAATGATTATAAAGTATATATAATAAGTAATCATGAAATATATGACATAATAATTCTACTGGATTTATTTATATATGTATGTCATATACTTAATTCCATTCAATTCAATAAGGAAACGTAAACAACGTTCATGCGTATGTACGACCTACCGTCTCCATGAACGGTATATTTATTACCATTTATCGATATATTATATATATGTATATTATGAATATATATTGTATATTATATATAAATCATGTTTTACATTATGGATGTAATTAATCATGATCTAAGTAATCATATGAATAATTACATGTTAAAACATGAATGATAAATGAAATGATTTTACCTAAAATGCTACATTAACATGAATTTACAAATGAACGGGTAATATAAAGTCATAAGTGAACCATATATAATATCGTAACAATGAATATGATTTTATTATAAGTCAATGACAGAATTTAAATCATTATACAAGTGTTTTAGATACATATGAATCATATCAGACATAAGGTAAGGGATAATTATTCCAATCTCATTCTTATCTGAGATTGTTTATTCGTAAGTATTCACTGGGGTTATGTTTATTATCTATGTACGTATTTTCTCAAATTGTTTTCAAAAAGTGTTTAATTTTATTCCGTTTATATTTAATGTCATTTTACCCTCTTTTACTTTTAGCACATCGTATGGAAGGAATCTTTCTTTTGTTTACCATACGAGGTACTTTTTGACTTTTTTGATAAAAGTACGAGAAGAATGTTTTTTTAAAAATTATACAGCATGAAAATATTTTTACGGTTTCATAATTCCTTATTTTCATGAAGATTACTCTATAATATGTAATGAATATTTTCAACAAAAAACATTTTCTTTTAAAATTGCATGGCATTTTGTGAAAAGAAAATGATTTTGAAGAAGAAATGATATTTTCCTCAAAAATTCATTTCATGTGTTTTATCAAAAACATTTTCCATATAAGATGGAATTATTTCATATGTGTATATTTCAAGTATAATTTCTCTATGATTAAATGGTTTCACTTTTTTTATGATGAAATGATATCCATTTTTTGGATTATGTTATGATGGGATGATGTTTATGAAACCCATTTTATACTTTGGGTAATGATGAATGATTTATGTTCATGTTGTGGGACAAGTGAGAATGATTTCATTATAAGATGTGTGGGACCTATATCTCCCTCTAATTCATTGGATAAAGATTTATATCTCATGAGATAGACATGGCTGGAATGGTAAGTTAATCTGGTTTAGTGTTACAAGCCTAAAATGAGGAGTGAACTCGATTCAGAAAGGGACATTGTCCACTAAGATGGTCTTAGCAGAAATTCCTTGGATACTATGGAAATAATAACATGTTCTTAATGGTTTCTACAATTACATGATTTATTCCAATGCTATTTTATCATGATTGATGATCCAATATGATATATGCCTTATGTATTGACATGTTTTATGTCATTTCTCAAGATCTTGATGTTTAAACATTATGTTCATGTTTTTATGTTCAAATGTATATTATTTGTTTTATTTTCTCCATGATTACCCTTACTGAGAATTTGAGCTCACCATTTTTTATGTTTTATTTTTCCCAAGATTTAATGAATGGTTTTAGGTAAGAAAACAAAAAGGGGGAGATATTTATGGGTGATGTTGAAGATCTTTAACCACGATTAGAATATTATGTTCCAAGTTTCCAAAGAAACTAAATTATTACTGTCCTTGAGTCTTGGTTTTAGTTATGTATTATATATTACTCAAAAGTAATGTAATGTCTATGTATGTCAAGTTTTGGGCCTCTACAGTTGGTATCAAAGGGAGGTTTAGTTAACCTTTGGAAACTATGATTCGAAAACATTAGTGAAATCCCTAGATATATTTCTAAGGTATGTCTAAGGATTTCCCTAAGGATAAGTATACGTATAGGTTATAGTCCTAGAATTACGGTAATGATCTTATAATTTAACCTAATATGCTAGATATTGACGGTACTCCCCCTTTATTATGTTGTTTTCCCTAGCATGATTTTTGACTCTCACACTATTTTTTGTTGGGTTTTAGAAAATGGTTGGAAACAGGAATATTCATGATAATGGAGGATATGATGGACAATGGAATGATATTCTTCATGAGAAACCAAATGAAACGGGATTTGGAAATCCAAACATTCCTATTATGCCTAATCAGCAATCTCATAATATGATCAATAATATCAACTTTGGTAAGTATCCCAACTCAGCTAATAAGTGAAATATGGAGTTTCATGATGATCATAGAGGAATAAAAGTTCAATTCCCCTCATGTAAATCATGTGGGAAGAGGCATCATGGAGAATGTTTCAAAGGAACTAGAAGATGCTTTGGGTGTGGAAAATAAGAACACAAATCTAGTAAGTGCAAAAGAAAAGGTTCAGTTAACACCATGGAGAAGGATAACAGTATTGCTATGACATGAACAATGATTAGATGTTTTAAATGTGGAATGTATGGGCATTATACAAACCAATTCCCTAAGGTAAAATCTCATGAAGAGAATCATCATGTTCATATGGGTATTATTTATGTGGATGATGATGAGGAGACTACAAATGATATATGATAGGAAATAAGTGTTGAAGCTTGGTCAATGGTTTAAGAAGGTATTGGAATGATTGTATGTTTATCAAGAGTTATGTTGTATAGGTAATTTAATGGTACTATGGAATAAAGAGACCTCTAATGGTTTATACACTATTGTTTTTCCTTATGTTTTTGAAAGTATATGTTGAATGGTACTGGTAACCATGAAAGGTTGTTCAGATATTTTTGGAAATCACCTAATATGTGCATAAAGAAGGGATAAGGAGATACTAAAATGTTTGGTAGTATTAATGAGCTCATGACTGATATAAGGACAAAGTGATATCATGGTTTGAGTATATAGAATTTCTGGGATTTTGGTATGTTGAAAGAGATAGATTTTGACAGCATTCATGATTTTACTATGGTTCTATGATAATTTATGTTTCAAGAGAATACATGATTCAGGTATTCACATGTTTGGAATGTGATAAACATGATATATCTTATGATATATGGGGGGAAAATGATGGTATTCACGTGCTTGTTATGTGGAATTTCAAGTAATCATTTTCTTTATACCATGATATTGGACAGATGTATTTTGAATAATCCTAATGATTGGAATGAACTAAGTTAGACATAAAATAGTAATGTTTAAGGCTAGAATGTTTTTCTATATTATTGATTGAATGTTATAATAGTATAGTTTAATAGAAGGGACAACATGCAGAACGTGTGAAAACCCGTCGCGTCGGACAAGGCTGTGGGAATCAAACCCACAACTGAAGTGTGACATTCCTTTATCACCTACCATTGGCCTACAGGAAGTCCCTAGTTAGTATAAATTAGTTTAAATTTATTAAGTGGTATGATATATGAAAAATAAGTCCATTTTAGGAACCATATATGATTAATCTCACTATATATGGACTTATGTATGTTTAATAACTTTTTTTAACATTTTATTTGAGACAAATGGAATGACCTATCATTCTATCTCATGATCCGTTAACACTTAACGAAAAACAAATTTAACTTCATTTCCTTAAGAGATGAAGTGGAAATTGTTCAAGGAATGAACAACAGTGATATTGTACCAAAATCCAGTAAGTATTTCTTTTAATTTAAAAATTATTCAACGTTAGGAAAAGGATCTTGAAAACCAAAAATGTTGTCATACTGCTCTCATATCTGATAAATCTGATGGTAACTTAGATCATCACAAATTTATGGATTTGTGATTGTTGTCTTTTTCTTACCCATTCCTCTACCACTCTTCATCAGAACATAATGGTTATATTTCTCTTCCATATCCATATTTTTACCTTTGTTCTCTTATGTGGAAACCCAGTGATTTGTTAATTTGGGAAACTATTACGTTTCATTCTTTAGATTTTAATAATAAGTTTTGGTATTCTTTTTTACGATGTGGGTTTCTATTAAAGAATCTTTCGAGTAGTAAACCATTTATAACCCCGACAAATTTCGAGGGCGAAATTCATTTTAAGGGGGGTAGAATGTAACACCCGAAGATTTTATGAAAAATATATTTTTTTCATTGATGTCTTTTGTTTTACACTACACCAAAAGGAGCTTGCACTACATGAATCCTTGACTTTTCTTGAATTACACGCAATCACGACCTTCCATTATAGCATGTGTTGTACGCAATACCGAGTTTCACTAAACAACGATATGTTATATAAAATAACCATTATGAATAGTAATAACCACTTTTTAAAATTTTATAAATTTTATATTTCAAAATGGACTTCATTTTTGGATTCAGAATTTCGAAATTGTCCTAGGGTGATATTTTGGTATTTTTCTGCAAACTTTCAATTTTTGATGACCAGTGAAAACACTGGGTTGCTATTTAAAAATCGACTTTTTATTTAAAAAATTATTTATTTTATTTAAATTTATTTTAGGTAAAAATCGATACATAATACCTATATATGTTTAATGTAAATAATTTGAGTCAATTTATAATAATTTTAGATATTTAAAAATTTTATTGAACTTTTCACCGTCTTTTACCCACATCCTAGGAGAATTTGAAAATTTACATAAAACTTAATTTTACCACTTCTGTGAGTGGAATTTAAAAAATATGAGAGACACAGTTAATATCAAGGTGTTAAATGTGGTTCAATAAGATAAAAATAACTTTTGTTGAATAGTAATCTTTTTACTTTTATATACCACGGTTTAAAGTAAATAGGGTAATTAAGGGTTAAAATTATATTACTATTACCATAAAACATGTCATAATTCTATTGGATAAGTGTAATTCATCTAAAAGAATCCTTAGGAATAAAATATTACTCTTTAGGTCCACTTCTATTAGATTAGGATATTTATTATTATTTTATTTAAAAAAGAGTTAAAATTATTAAAATCAATGTTTAATAACGATTTTTTTTAATATATGGTTATACATAAGATAAATTCAACTATATATATTAATTAGAAATCTAAACATATTTCCTATATAATTTTAGTTTATTTATAATTTTTAGACCTTAAATAATTTAATTTATTTATGACACAATGATGATGTAGTAATTACCTTATTAATGAAATATTAACATAATTGATGTTATAAATACCCAAATAAATATAATTTGAGACTTTTTATAAATTACACTAATTTTATATGTTAATATGACATGTTAGTATTGATATAATTAACTTGTTTCAAACTAATCATGATGTTATGATTTTCAAAAAAATCAAGTACCAAATAGTGTCAAAATTGACATAAAATAGTTTTTAAAACAAATATTATATTATTAATTGTTATTCTCTTTTTAAAAATAAAAGTATTGGAAAAAAGACTTAGATAAAGTTATATATATTAATAATTAACCACTTGAGGTTTTTAGGTCTTGTTATAGTATGTTTTTTAACCATATAGTGTAAGAAAACAAAAAGACACGGTAAAAGTGAAATTATTTAACTTAGAGTTAAATATAAATGATAAGGATAACATAGTAACCAAAAATGGTTTAAAACCTATTGGTTGAGAGGATGTAGACCCATCCCAACCTTATCTTAGAAATAAATCAATTTGGAGCTATTAAAAACTGAATATGACTATATTATAAAATAATATTTTATGTTTTTCCAAAGTTTCCCCTCTCCTCCCTTATAATTAGGGCACCCCTTCCCTCTTCTCTTCACACCCTTTTGAGCCTTGAATCATGGCCAAAACCTAAACGTTCCTCTTATCAACCTCTCTAGTTATATAATAGAGGTTTTTTTATTCTCAAAAGACCAACACTAGTGCCCTAAGAAGAATTTTAAAGGAGGTGCGTCGAAGAAGAGGTAAGCTCTTCTACGGATTCTTTCAAGTTTATTTCTTTTTCAACACCTTCTTATTTAGTTTTTTTCATTATAAAGTAATAACATAACTATTAATAATATACTTATATGTTATTATAAATATGAAACAAACCTATTTCACATTATATCCATCCTACAGAAAATGAAATCACAGCGCGTGTGTACATACGGAATACCGTCTCCACGCTGTGGTGTAATCTGTTTTTCCACCACCGCCTTACTTGGATGGGTATAAAAATTTACAGAATAAATATATATGGTTATTATAACATCATATTGATTCTAAGATATTATATCATCCACTCCAATTCCATTCAATAAATATGGGAATGATATCATCGCTCGTGCGTTCGTAAGGATTACCGTCTCCACGACGTGATGAGATTCATTTTCCATGTTAAAAATTAAATAATGATTACAAAGTATATATAATAATTAATCATGAAATATATGACATAATAATTCTACTGGATTTATGTATATATGTATGTCATCTACTTAATTCCATTCAATTCAATAAGGAAACGAAAACAGCGTTCATGCGTAAGTACGACCTACCGTCTCCATGAACAGTGTATTTATTTCCATTTATCTATCTATTATATATATATATATATTCTGAATATACATTATATATATATATATCATGGTTTACATTCTGGATGAATGTAATCATGATCTAAGTAATCATATGAATAATTACAAGTTAAAACACGGACGATAAATGAAATGATTTCCCCCAAAATGCTACTTTAACATGAATTTTCAAAAGAACGGGTAATATAAAGTCATAAGTGAACCATATATGATTTCATAACAATGAATATGATTTTTTATAAGTCAATGACATTATTTAAATCATTATATAGGAGTTTTGGATACATACGAAGCATATCAGACATAAGGTAAGGGATAATTATTCCAATCTAATTCTTATCTCATATTGTTTATTCGTAAGTAGTTACCTGGGCTATGTTTATTATCCATGTCCATATGTTCTGAAAATGTTTTCTAATTTTTATACTTTTCTTTAATGAATGTTTAAATTCATTTTTACCTTTTTTTACTTTTACCACATCGTATGGAAGGAATCTTTCTTTTGTTTACCATACGAGGTACTTTTTAACTTTTCCGATAAAAGTACGAGAAGAATGTTTTTCTAACTTATACAACAGGAACAGATTTATACGGTTTCATAAAGACTTATTTTCATGATTCTTACTCTACATGATTTAATGAATATTTTCAAAAAAATTAGTTTCTTTTAAAATTGCGTGGCATTTTTTGAAAATTAAATGATTTTGAAGAAGAAAGGATATTTTACTCAAGAATTTATTTCAAGTGTTTTACCAAAACCATTATCCATATAAGATGACATTATTTCATATGTGTATGTTTCAATTATAATTTCTCTATGATTTAAATGGTTTCAATTATCTTATGATGGAATGATATCCATTTTTTTTGGATTATGTTATGATGGGATGATGTTTATGAAACCCAATGTATACTTTGGGTAATGATGAATGATTTATGTTCATGTTGTGGCATAAGTAAGAATATTTTCATTATGAGATGAGTGGGACCTATATCTCCCTCCAATGCATTGGGTAAATATTTATATATCATGAGATAGGCATGGTTGGAACGGTAAGTTAATCCGGTTCGGTGTTACAGAACTGAAATGAGGAGTGAACTCGATTCAGAAAGGGACTTTGTCCACTGAGATGGTATTTGTAGCAATGCCTTGGATACTATGGAAATCATAACCTCTGATTAATGGTTTCCACAATTAAATGATTTATTCCCATGCTATTTTATCATGATTTATGATTCATTATGATCTATGCCTTACGTACTGACATGTTTTATGTCATTTCTCAAGATCTGGATGTTTAAACGTTATGTTCATGTTTTTAAGTTCAAATGTATATGATTTATTTTATTTTTTCCATGGTTACCCTTACTGAACATTTGAGATCACCATTTTTTATGTTTTATTTTCCTCAGGATTTAAATAAAGGTTTTAGGTAAGAAAACAAAAAGGGGAAGATCTTTATGGGAGATGTTGAATATCTTTCACCATGATTAGACGATTACGTTACGAGTTTTCAAAGACACTAAACTATTATGGTCCTCGAGTGTTGGTTTTTGTTATGTATTAGATATTCCACAGAAGTAATGTAATGCCTATGTACATCAAGCTTTAGGAATCTACATATAGGGTCTATTGAATATTGGCCCAGACCTTCTATGGTGTCTATGATCAACAGTGTTTAATCCTGATATTATTAACAGTTTGTGTATAATTTCATGTGACTCTCTAATCCAATGACCATGTTATCTCAGAAGGGTTCTAAGTTATTATTGGCATATTAATATGAGGAATGATTTAGGGAACCAAAGTGATGGTTAGTTAGTGTACCTATACATCCATTACTCTATAGTAGAGAAGGGTTTTTAATATATAGTGATGCATCAAAGAATATATTTTGATGTGTTATTATGTACAATTACATTATTATATCTGATGACTCATGAAAATTTAATGTTCTAGAGAAAACTTACCCAACACATGATTTGGAGTTAGCCGCTGTACGTATTGTATTAATGACATAGAAGATTTGTCATTATAGAAAAAAAAATTATATATATATATCAATAATAAAATACTAAAATATAAATTCACATTGAATTTGAAAAACATCAGATAGAAAAGTTGGTTAGAGCTTATAAAGGATTACATCTTCTAAATATATTACCACCTTGGGAAAGATAATGAGATGGTTGATTCTTTGACAATAATAGTTTGTGCTAGGTTATGTGTGATGTGGATCACAAATAATACAATATTTCTTTATTTTCAATGGATGGGAAATGATAACCATATGAAAGGGGATAAATCTTATCTTACTCAATTGAATGTACAACCCTTTATCCCAAGAATGATAATGAGGTGTAGAAGGAAGATGTAGAGATACTAAAGATGGTTATAAATGTCCCTGTGTATAACCATTATATTAATTGAATGGTTTTTTAAGAACCATTTATGTGTTTCAACTATCGTAGATTTTAATTAGTATATATTTGAGTAATATCACTGTTCTACATTATCTATTCATCATTGATGTAAGAAGTTGTATAGGGAAATGAATGAATACTACTGGTGGTACAGAATAAAGAGTGATATCGAAATGTTTCTATCTCATTTATTGGAATGATAGTACGATAAAGTCAAAAGGAAAACACTATGGTGATGTTTCATCCATTACCCCCACCATAATGGAAATGGAGGAACATATCTATGTATTTTGTCATCAAACATGCAAGAAACATAAAGGGTTTAATTTTATATGGGTGGTAGTCGATCACTATATGAAGTTATAAAACCACATTTCGATAAGATAATACTTCTCTACTAATCAGTTTCATAGGATATACATTAAGGAAGTGTTAAGGATGAATAGACTACATGTTCTATTGTATCTTTTCCGGATCCAAGTTTTACCTACATTTTCTAGACAATCCATAAACAATAATTTGACATCATATGGAATTTTAGTACAACTTATCATCATTGTTTGAATAGTCATATTGAGAGGATAATTCAATGCTCGAAGATATGTAATGATCATGGTCTCTATATTTCAATGATGTTTCTCATCATCACCTACCTCTAGTTGAGTTTTCATACAATAAAAAATTTCTTTCAAACTCTAATATGGAACCTTATGAATCCCTCTATGGGAATATATGAACATATAAAAGATAATCAGAGAATGATGAAGAAAAAAATCCATTAGAACCTGAGATAGCTGGGGAAATGGTTGATATGGTTTGAACCATTCAGTAACATATAAAGTCAGCTCAAAGTCGGGAGAATATTTATACAAATAGATATTTTTGTGATCTACCTTTTGAAGTTGGTCAGATGATTTTTCAACAATAATCTCCCTAGAAGAAGTTTATGATATTAGCGATTAAAGGGAAATTATGACCAATGTATATCAATCCCTTTTGAACTATGGATTATAATTTCAAGGTATCCTATCACTTGGAACTTACTCCAAATCCCTCTCTAGTGAATAATTTTCTCCATGTATCTCTTCTTCTGAAGTATATACCTGACCCCTCATAGGTATTTCACTCATAGGTCATACCATTGAAGCAGGATCATTCTAATGGGGAACATCCAATTGAAAATATAGATCATACATAGTGTGTTCTTTTAAACCATGACACCCACCAATTAAAAGTTACTTAGAGAAATCCCTAGTTAGAATAAGCTACATGGGAGCTTTATGATATAGAAAATAATATATATACTTGTTTTTTTAATATGAATGATTAATTTTGCGGGAGATATTCATTTTAATGGGGGTAAAATGAACTAATCCATTTTTATGAACATATTTTTCAAATAAATTAGTATTATTAAATGTCATGAATTGAATGCTACACCAAGTTATTATTTAATTATATTCTACACCAATTCAATATTTTTAAATATGCAACACTAACTTGGATAATGTCATACTCAAAATTATGTTTTAATGAAACATCATTTTATGATAATAAATTTTTAAATGGTGTAGTTATAACAATGTTGTGAAACATATAAATACAAATAGTAATAAATAATATGTAAACAATATTTATATTGGTTTCATATAAATATAAAATATTGATAATAAATGTTAAAATTACAGGTTAAGTGTTTAGTTGTTTTAAATTACCATTTTCTCTAATGAACTGATTTTATGTCCTTCTGTGAATAATAATAAAATTTATTTTATTATATTTTAGAAATTGAATTTGATAAAATAAACATTAT
The DNA here is from genome assembly GCA_963277665.1 of Viscum album. Taxonomy (NCBI): domain Eukaryota; kingdom Viridiplantae; phylum Streptophyta; class Magnoliopsida; order Santalales; family Viscaceae; genus Viscum; species Viscum album. Next base: position 1,769,035,886 of record OY728145.1, read on the forward strand.
ATTTAAATTTATAATTTAAAAAATATATTATGGTGAATTTTTTGGAATTATTAGAAAACCTCATTTTTCGAAGAATATTGAAAATTACGAAATATTAATTCCAAACTTCTATTTCATTAAAATTATTTTTATCGTTACATAATATTTTAATTTTTTTTGGTCAATTACATAAATTTTTGTACCATTAATCTAATATATTTAATTAGAACCAATTTTACATTCAAATTGGTCATAAAAAAATTTCAATCTTTTAAACATTTTCGCTTAAAAATCTAATGCCGTGACACATCTTTGGTATTAACATAAAATTGATTTCTTCCACTTATGTGATTAATTTTTTGAAAAATGAATTCCAAATTTTGAAGTAGAATATTTTATTATTTATAATATGGTCAAAAAAATTTAAAAAAAATAGTGAAGGTAATGAAAATTAATTATAGTGATTTCTGTAAATCTAGTTTACTTAGTATTGATGATTTAATTTGGAGTGATAATGAACCTAGAAATATCTCAAAAATCCATTTTATATAAATATTAAAAAATTTACCCGCCATTATATAAAAATAAAAATTATTTTTGGAATATATTTTAATATAGGCCCCTTAATAGTGTAACTTTTTTATTTACAATAATGCCAATCCTCCTCCAATAAAAAAGCGCAGTCACCCCACCCCTAATTTCTTCAACCCTCTAAAGTCATTTTATTCGAAATAATCTACCTAAATCCCCCCCCCCACTCCTTTAAATTTATTATATAATCCTAAAATTATGATCAAATCTATCCAAGTAATCTTGTTGATGAAAACCAATTGGAGTTAGCAAAAGAAGAGGTAACATAATTCCACAAGCTGGTTTTTTTCTCTTTATTCTCCACCCACTCAATTATTCTTAATCTGGGAAAATATTATATCCTATGTATCCTCTATAAAATGATAAGTTTCTAGTCAAATTTATCGACCTACACCTATACACACTTCCATCCAATTGATTATTGATTTACCATTCATATGTACAATGAACTACGTCCTCGAAAAATGATGCAGTTTGTTTTTCCTTTTCCAACTAACAATTTTGGGAATTATGTCAGAAAAAATATTTTTATATGATATATATGATATTTAATATTTATTTATTCATATTTTTTTATTATATAAATTTTACATTCATGTATTCCATTTTCTATAAAAATGATAACTTCATTTCAGGAAGTGTTGACAACTGACTCATTAGAGAAATGTGATTCAATGACTCATTTCATGGAATGTATTAAGGATGAGTTTAACAAACATATATTATATATTTGTTACGATAATTATATTTTAATTATAATACCCTTGTTATATGTTTATTTCCCTTTATTTTTGGATATTCAATGTCTTAATTGATGTTATTCTTCCATGGTGATCATGATTCTATAGTTACTCAAGTATTAATGTGATTTTCGGTCACACATTTATTTCCCAAAGAATTATTCCTTAATCATCATTAATTTATTTATTTGGGGTGTATATAGTTTCAATAAACGCATAATAGGATTATTTTCCTTAAATTTATGTTTATTTATATATCTAATAGATTATATCACTTTTATGGGGTCTTACAGTTCATACATTACAAAATTGGTATGGTGGCATTGTCTCTATTTTCCTTCCTTGATTCATAATTTTTTTATTAACAAATATTATTTTATGAGGATTATATACCTAAATTTTACATTTTAAATCATGAATATATATCTTTTAATGTTATTTTATGATTTATTTAATATCATTTTCTTGCAAGGGGAGTTTTATACTATATACCAAAGAGGAAAATTATTATTGTAAAATCACACCATTTATTGGTATTTATTATAACTATGATTCCATTTATGAAATTATATAATACATATCCGAATAACACACATGAATTTTATTCTCCTATGGTTATAAAATATATCTTCATTTATTAGTATAATTTGTTGACACTTTGGTACTTACGATAATTAATAAAACATTTCTAATAAAATATATCCTTACATATCTCATCAGTCAGAAATCATTTTTGTTGAAAAAAAATCATGTTGTCAAAATAAAAATCACCATATTTTTTTAAATTATTTCCTATGGATATTTGAAATAAAAAATTATTTTGAAACTATTTTATGGTTTTCAAAGAGTCATTTTTTCAATGGAATTTTCAAATAAAAACGTTTTTAAATAGGTTGTCGTTTATTAAAAATAATTTTTTGAAGAAAAAAATATATTTACCTTAATAAAAGTATTTTAAATGTATTTTCCAAATAATTTTCCTTCTACTATGGGATCCATATGTGTTACACATTCCTTTCTGGTAAATAATTCAAATGTTCCATTCATATTCTTTCTCTAAATTATTTATGTTTTGGCGACATGATTTTTATAAAACAAGTTTATCTTTCAAAGGTTAAATGCCTATGAAAACCACAAACATTAATGGGTTATTATTTGATGAAATTGTTATGAAACCTATATTTTTCAATATGTTATGTTTTTAAGAATTATTTATGATACGCATATCAATTATTTGGTTATAACATGATTTTTTATGATGATATGGAACAAATTTTTATTTGTTAATTATGAAATGTGTGGGACCCATATCTCCCTCCAATGACTTGTGTTATGATTTATATCTCATTAAATAAAGATAAGAAACACGTTGACAAGATTTATCTCCTATGGGAAGAAGGGGAAACATGGTCCCTTTTAATAAAATGTCTATAACTAGGGATGGTTCTGTGTCCCACCTAGTAGGTGTAGTCCACATTAAGTGACCTAATAAATTTTGGCAATACTCCTTGACTTATATGGAATTATATTACTGGTTTATGTGTTTTCTAAAATTCCATGTATTATTCTAATGTAATGTTGTCACGAGTTATGATTTTGATTCAGGTATGATCCATGTCCTATGAATTGCTGGTATTTATGCCATGAATCTTGTTTATGATCTTTGATATATGGGGTATGATCATGTTTTATCATTATCTTTTTCCCAGAACCTTATTCTTATGATCATGATTAAATATCTCCCTAGTATAACCATACCGAGCATCAAATATCACCCATTTTTTGTTACCTTTCCACATGAATAAAAGATATTTATATTGTATGATTTTTTAGAAAGCTACTATCCATTGTGAACCTATTGGGGGATAATTTATCTCACTTATGTACTGATTATTATGTTTCCTTTTTTCCAAATTCACTAAACAAATATTTCCTTTAGGAATATATTTATGTGATGTATTATATATTATGAGAAAATTATATAAGGTCAATGTATGAGAAGAGAGGGTTCCTATAAAGTTTAAAGTATAAAGTAAGTAGTAATGAATCATTGATAATTATCAACATTGAAAATTTGATAACTGAATATAAATGAAATTTAAATAAATAGATATGACATAATCAACATGGAAATGTAAATAACTATATCAAATTGTATTTATTCAATCTACTATAAATAAAATGAATCCCTAGACAATTTAATGGTGTAATTTCATAAATAGATAATAAAAATAACTGAATTATAGAAGAATCCAGTAGTTAAATATTAAATATCATGTAATGGGAACATGAAAATATTTACCATCAGTACCATTCATAAAATGGTTTAAAACCACAATTAGATACTAATTTAATTTACATAATAGATTTATATCATCTGAAATACATATGCATTGAGGAGATTTATATTGAATGGAACCCACCCATCACATTCAGTCCAATGGATTACTCATATATTGATAAAATTATTTAATTAATAAACAATATTCCTTAACAAATATATATATTGAGTAAATAATAATGATTTTTCAATTTTTTCCCACATAATAAATTTAATTTGAACAATTCTAATATCTCACTGTAATTCAAAAGATCCAAATTCATTGAAAATTTAAAAATATGGAATAATTGTTACATGGAATCCTCAATATTGCATGGGATTAAAGAATTATTCCAGATGATTTTGAGGCATGCCCACAGGTTTATCAGTTCCAACTCCTCTCTCATGTTTCAAACTAATAATTGGGATGGATGTCACGTTATGGATTAGATTGACTCAACAAATCAGGAATTGATTACAGCATATTTATCAGAGACCATATATCTAATTTGAATGTTCTTCAAGATTACATTAAGTAAGATATTTCAAGATATGATTTTTTAACCAAGGAATATATATTTAAACAGAATCTCAACTTGAATTGGAAACTTTACTACAAGGATATTAATAAATAAATTTTCTAGCGACATCGCAAATGGATTGGTGATCTCAAAAAAATGGATTTTCACTTTTATTTTTACTCTATTTTAAAGGCTTTATTGTAATAAAATTATTCATGATATTAACATCTATAATGATGTTATTTTATTTTTTCCGGGTGTATTCTTTTCCACAAACACCATGAGTATGTCAACCACCTTTTTCTTAGCTAACAACCTACATCCTCAAACTGGATATATATTTTCGATATCATTGATGTTAAAATAACAATATCTTGAATTATTCATGAATTAATGCTTTCACAACATGAAAACCTGATTTATAATAATCTCTCTATTCAATTTAAGGTTTCATGTGGTGAACTAGTGTATGTCATTTACTGATGAAGGAAAAAATCTATCCATCAGCATAAACATTTCCATGGTAATTAATCCTATATTAGAATCATGATAGAAATTAAAAATTCCGACTTGCTTCATAGTGACCACTACAATAATTTAGTGAAGGATATAATGGTGCTAACAATATAGAAGGTACATGGAAACTATCCTCCACCACATACCACACTTGATGTTTTTTGGTTACCTTATATTTTTCGCTCGATAAAATTCGACATTGATGGGGACTTGATTAGTAATCGAGGGTGGTTATGTTATGAAGAATCATCAAGAAATTTTCTTTGTATTTCAGTGAATATCAATATATATCTTGTGTAATTGAATATATATGGGAAGTAGAGATGACTTGTCTGATAAATCACATCTATATTTCAATGAAAAATAACTGGAACAAAATCTGGTTTGAGAGTGATTCCACAACCATCGTTCATGTTATTAGAATAGGTAATGTCAAGTTTTTTGGGAAACTGATAGTGAAATGGGTCTATTTTATATACCCTCTTTCATTAATAAGAAACATTATCAAGAAGGTTTTTCATGAAGCCAATGAACTTGTGTATGTGCTTGGAAACAAAGGAGTGAATGAGAAAGTTTTCATTTTTTTCTATCATTATCCCTATTGATATTACGAAAATGTTACAAAAAAATATATTCTTTGTTACTTACTTCATAATATTGTAGCTATTATCTGGCATAGTACAAGAGCCTCTGAGCTCACTTTTCAAAAAAAGTCTCTATGGAATGTAAATTAAGACATAATATGTAACCTTAATCTTATTTTTGGTAGAACACTATAGAACCTCCAATATATGGTTTTTAATCGTGTTATTAAACTATAATAGAGCCATATTAATATTTATGATATAATATTTTATCTTCTTATAATATCTTATTACCTATTTGTTAATAATCATTCAATATTTTCACAATATAAGGTATTAACTGTCAATTTTTTTGAGTATATATTTACTTTTTATTTATTATTATTAAATTTATCATTAATTAATATCTTCTAGAAATAAAATAATAATGTAAATATTATATTTATTTATTATATAATTATCTATATTAGTTGGAAAATTTGGAGATATGAAATAAAATACACCATTCAAGGAGAAGATGGGTCGTACTTACGAATGAACAATGTCTAAATTTTATTTTCATTCAAAAGAAAAAAAAAATGATATATATGAATATTATAATTGAAAAAAATCATATTGATAAAATATTTTTATTAAAACCATCATTAATAAATACCATGTAGGCTGTAACCAAATTGTATAGCTTCGAGAAATTGGTAGTCCAAATATCCACAAATGATGTTATCATATCCCAAAAAATTGGAAGGAAATATAGTATGTGTTTTATAATAATAAAATAATAATAAATACAAAATCTATAATAGAAATGTCTCATATATTCTATAAATCCATCATTATTTCCAACCTCTAATGGTGGTGTTGGAAGAATGAATGACATCAATTCGTGGGGCAGTAATGTGTCGTACCCACGAATAATAAACATGAATGCCATTTGATTGGCGTATGTCATGTTTCAGGTCATACTCTTGTCAAGAAAACATATCATTATATTTAAGACACATAGGATGTTATATAATCATTATATATGTATAATATTTAGTGTAAGAAAATAAATAAAACAAAGCTGCTCATTGAATAATGTTACCACTTCTCCGAGTAACTCTTCCTTACAGAAAACCCCATTATTGTGTTTATTTAAATCTAAAAAAATCATCAATGATGAGGGTAGAGATTTTGTATTTTATTTTTTTACATCGTTTTAGAAAACAAATTGGTTTTAGGGGTGTTAATAAAGGGAGGAGGGGGAGTGCTTTTATAAGTGGGGGAAATTGCACTGTTTTCATTATTGAATAGAATTGGTTGATCCCGATGATTTTACCAGTCTACTGGATTCCATAACAAACCAAATTTTATAAATAATGGATTAAGGTCCACATGTATCCTTAAAATGGGTGTTTTGTATGTGTATGTTCATTTTGTCACTTTATATTCTATGATTATTCACTAAATAAACATGTTTTTATTTTGATCACACTAATTAATTTTAACATATTTTACTGATTAATTTGGAAAAAAATGATTTAGAATTATTATAAATTATAAATTTTCATGATTTTAAATATTTAATAAATTTTTTAAATTTAAAACCAAATATGTGGTAGAAATTAATTTAAAATTAATCTAGCAGAGGTGAGATGAAAGAGAATTTTTAATGTAAAAATTCCAAAAATGACATTATATTTTTAAAACTAAAGTAAACATAAAAATGAATAAAATTACATAAATTATATTAATAGATTTAAATTTTTACTATTAATTCATTGATAAAAATTAATAATATAATTCTATAATATAAAATATTTATATTGAAAGTGTGTTTTATATTAAATTTTAGTATTTTTCTATGTTCGTAAAAAAATTATACTTGAAAGATAAATAAAAAAACTTCACAATAAGATAATTTATAAATTAATATTTCAAAAAATATATATATTTTTCCATAAAAACATTTTAAATTTGAAAAAACATAGTTTCAAAATAGATGAACCATTAAAAGTCAACATATATGCCATTATAAAAATATAGCATTTTGGAATAGAAATTTGATTTTTTCATATCTTATACCTATTAATCATATTTGATAAATTTCAAAAAAATTATTGAATATATGTCATGACCCATCCTCGGGGCCCGTTCCGTGACTACCCCAAGCCCTCCTTCCATAGGCCAGGGGCTGGTGACTAGCACCAAGGCGTAAATCCCAGTAAAAAGGGAAGGCATTTCCTTTGAAAAGTAAACAAACACCACAGAGTAAGCAAGCGAAAAAGTAATCACTAAGTAAAAACAGAGTACAACTGAAAGTGCGGAAAAGTAAATGGGCCAGTATACAAACCCAAACTGAAAGTAAAGTACAACTCGAAAGGGAAAACAGTAACTGTAAAGTAAAAGCCTCTACACCGAGTTGTCCACTGGAAATCCCACCTGAAGGGTGGGTACAGATAGCTCCACTACTCCACGGGTCCCGCCGTCCGTTCCAAACATGTCCCGCCCAGAGGTCCACCTCCGGGTACCGTCCTGCTCTGCAAGCCTCAGCCAAGATCAACGTTGTCCGTCGTCTGTAACCAACACAATGTAGTGCTGGAATAGCCCGTGTAGGGGTGAGTATAAGCTACTCAGTAGGGACCCCGAGACCCCTGAAGGTCTCCCAAAATCCACAAAGGATAAACCACAAAGGAAGATACAATCACGAAGTAACAACCGACACTGCTTAGGTATATTCCCATACATATACCTAAGTCATCAATTCCAATACGCTCCAACCTCCGAGCCCAAGTACAACTCAGTCCACACAGGAAAGTATATGTATTCCACATAGGAAAACAAAACGAAATCCACACTGGATAGCACAACACAATCCACACAGGAAAGCAACAAGATTCAGCTCACACAGGTATACTTCATCGAAAGATGATAAAGATGATCTCTGATCCATCTAAGTCATCGGACCCATGAAGGATCGATAGGTAACTAACCCCCGCAAAAGACCCACACAGGATCGGGCCCACACAGGACCTGTAGGCGCTGGTTCACACAGGACCGCTAAGCGTAATGACCCACACAGGACCGGGCCCACACAGGACCTGTAGCACTGATCCACGTAGGATCGCTGAGTGCTGTAGTGGTCGTTGAATCCACTAAGGATCTCTGTACTGTCGTCGTTGCAGTCACAGTAGCAGTAGAAGTAGCAATCACAGTCGCAGCCAGCACTAGGGTTCCCGCACACAACAAGCTCGTTCGGGAGGGTCCGCTCAACGAGCCGAGAGGCTGATACATCAACTTCCACTAAGTGTAGAGTTGATGTATCCAAAAGTTCCGTATCGTCAACAGGAAGTCAACGCAATAGACGGCGCGTCGATCGGACGCCCGATCTCAGAGTTATTGGCTTTTTCGTCCCAGGGGCCCGGTTGGTTTTTAAGGAAAAACCAACCCGACCGTACTCCACCTGCGTCCATTCCTTGGGCGAAGTTTTCCAAAATATCCGTCTCACTAAGGGGAACTCAACAAAGCTGACGGCACGTCAATCGGACGTCCGTAGCTCAAGATATGAGCGTTTCCGCTCCGAGGGCCCGGTTGGTTTGGTATTCTAACCAACCCGGCCGAACTCAAAGTATTCCGAAAAATTGAGTGAGATATACCGAATCGACCGTCTCGATCCAAGGATCGCATCTCCGTTGACGGTTCGTCAATCAGAGGTTCGTAGCTCAAGTTATGGGCAAAAGACCGAAGTCGATTCGAAAACGGGGCGTCCGGGTCCGGGCCGACCCGGCCCGACCCCCCCTGGGTCGACCCGAACCGGGTGGACCCGACCCAGGTCCGACCCGGCCTGGCCGGCGGCGCGGTGGCACGGCGGCACGGTCCGGCACGGCAGCGCGGCCCGGCCGGCGGCGGCGCGGCCCGGCCGGCGGCGACGCGGCCTGGGTGCCGCTCGGGTGCCACGCGCGGGGGGCAAGGCCCCCGTCTCTTCCCTCTGGCGGTGCGGCGGAAGCAGCACCTTTGAGAAACCGCCCCCCCCCCCCCCACGTGGCGGCCCACTTTTGAGAAAAACAGGGGGGGCGCTTCCCCCCCTTTGTGAAACCGCCCCCCCCCCCCCCTCACGTGGCGGGCCTGCTTTGAGGAAAAACGGGGGGGGGGGGGCGCTGCCCCCCCCCTGGTTTAACCGCGCCCCCCCCCCCTTAATTGGGGCCAGTTTTTGGCCAGCCGGGGGAATTTATTCCCTCGGTCCTTCTTCCTTCCGGCCCGCCCAACATGGCCGGCCTGTTCTTCCTCAACGGGAACATCAAGGACGGTCCCCCTTCCGGCTTCTGACACCGGTGGCCCGGCTAGCCGCCGGTCTTCTCGTTCCACCGCGGCCCGGAACCAGCCGCGGCCTTCGTCGTCCAGTGCGGTGCGATGGCACCGCGGCCCCGCTCCGTCCGCGGCGCCTTCGGTTTCCTTTGATGCGGCGCGACGACGTCGCGTTCTTGATAATATTTCCGCGGTGCGGCGCGACGGCGCCTCGCAATTTATAGTCTTGCGATTTCCGTGTGGTGCGACGGCACCACGCCATCTCATTTCATTCGCAAGAAAAAAAATATTCAAGAACAAAGGAGGGGGAATTCGGCCGTGTTTGTGCGGTCCGACCCCCCTCTAGTTAGATGATAACACAATATCATTTATCCTCAAGATTTTCATGCTAGAACGAAGAATGAGTATAAATAAATAATCAACAACAAACCCCTACCTGGGATTCAAGTACGATGTTCGTCAACAACCCGCGGAAGACAAACGTCGCGGAGGTCGGGCGTCGCGGAGGTCGGGCGTCGCGGTAATCGTTCGTCAATTCTGTTGATGAAGAGGTACGTTCGAAGAGGTACGTCATTGGTGAATCTTCGTAAGCCGACAAAGGAAGTCCGAGGAGGAATCCGTGTTCCATTTCGTTGACACGGAAGGCATCGTCGATCTTCCGAAACAAACCGGCTACGAAGAAGAGAGGAGTGGCATTCTTCGTCGGAGCTTGAGTGTTCTTCGTGTTCTTCGTCAAAGTTTGAAGAAGAAGAAGGAGCTATCAAATCCTCTAAAGATGGATAACCAAAATAATATAAGCTAAGGCTTCTTTTATTTACACAAATATTAACTTGAATTTCAATGGTTTGAAATTCAAATCAACCCACCTTAAATAATTAAACCATGTTGTCAAACATTAATTAAAGGGGGTTATAGAGGAGTTTTGAGAGAAGATGAGGAGTTGGGGTTCGTGTGGGCCCCACCACACTTAATCCTCCCAAGGGAGGTTATGTGGATGTGGGTCCCAGCCCTAATTCCCTTTGGGAGGTTATAACGAACTAAAAAAGAAATAAAATATGTTTCCACATTTTATTTAACTTTATTTTAAAAACCCAAAAACTAACTCTCAACCTGCAATAAACGCAACCTCGGAAAAGGTATCCTTAAGAGAATATCGGCGCTGCGAGTTCATCGGTGCCCTCATTATTTGATTCCGCGCACCGGTTCAAAAGTTAGAAATTCCCGCTCGTTCGTTCACTGAAAGTACCCAAGCCAAACTTCAGAAAATGATTTCGGGCACTCCGGGCCTCGGAATCAGGTGCCGTCAGAAACTATGCTCTTGTAAAATTCCAAAGAAAATTAAGAAAAAAATTTCCCTTGATTTTTACGGGTCTTTACATTACTCCCACCACTGGGATTTACGTCCCCGTAAAGATACCTCAAAAACTAGTGAAACAAATGAGGGTACCGAGCACGCATCTGAGCCTCCCGCTCCCATGTGCTCTTCTGGAGGTTCCCGTGCTGCCATCTGATGCGCACAAGAGGAATCGATCGCCCACGTAGGACCAGCTCTTGTCGATCCTCTATCTCCACCGGGACCTCTGTAAAAGTCTCCCCATCGTCAACGTCAAGCTCCCCATGGTCAACGATGTGCGTCAGGTCATGCACGTTTCTCCTCAGCTGAGACACGTGGAAGACGTCATGCACCCAGTGCAACTGAGGTGGTAGAGCCAGGCGATAAGCCACCTTGCCAATCCTGCTGAGGACCTGGAAGGGTCTGATGAAGCGTGGAGATAACTTGCCACCTCAGCCAAATCTCCGTATACCACGTCGAGGTGAGACCCGCAAGAAGACGTGGTCACCATCCTCGAACTCTAGTGGCCTCCGCCTCCTATCAGCGTATGACTTCTGCCGGCTCTGAGCTGTCCTCATCCGCTCCTGGATAACCTAGACCTTCTCTGTCGTGGCCTGGACCATCTCCAGTCCCAGAAGTGCTGACTCCCCAGGTTTTGTCCAGCACAAAGGAGATCTACAAGGTCGGTCGTACAACGCCTCGTACGGTGCAATTCTGATGGTGGAGTGGTAGCTGTTGTTGTACTCAAACTCCACCAAAGGTAGGTGGTCCTCCGAGCTATGACCAAAGTCCAGGACACATGCGCGGAGCATGTCCTCGAGAGTCTGAATGGTCCTCTCCGTCTGACCATCCGTCTGAGGGTGAAAGGATGTGCTCAGATGTAGCTGCGTCCCGAACGCCTCCTATAACCCCTTCCAAAGCCGGGAAGTAAAGCGAGCACCTCAATCGGAGATGATAGATGATGGCATGCATTGGAGCCGCACAGTCTCCTGAACGTAGAGACGTCCCAAGCTCTCTACTGAGCCCTACTCTCTTATGGGTAAGAAGTGTGCCGACTTGGTGAGTCGGTCAAAAATCACCCAGATGGAGTCATGACCTCTGGAAGTGCGTGGAAGTCCAGTCAAGAAGTCCATATATATTCCATCCCACTTCCACTCTGGAGCCTCCAAGTGTTGTACCAAGCCTGCTGGTACCTGATGCTCTGCCTTCACCTGCTGGCAGGTGCGGCATCGAGAAACGAACTCTGCCACAACCTTCTTCATGCCCGGCCACTAGTGCTGTCGTCTGAGATCCTGGTACATCTTCTCCACTCCTGAATGTACCGCCAAAGGAGAAGAGTGAAACTCTATCAGCACCTCCTCTCTCAAAGCGACTGGTACCATGGTACGTCCTCTGAAAAGGATGTCGTGCTCTGCTCCAAGGGAGAAACCATCAGGTGCCTGTCCCAAGGATATCTGTGCACGCCGTGTCTCACAGTCAGCGTCCTCACGTTGTGCCTCTCTGACATGCTGTAGTAGAGGTGGGGTGACTGTGAGAGACTGGAGGAAGGCTGCTCCATCTCTATCCACGAAGGATATCTGCAAAGAGGCTAGCTGCTTCGTCGTCTCCTCATGTAGCCGAATGCCCGTCCACCTGCTGAGGGCATCAGCTACTACGTTCCCCTTTCTTGGAGTATAGACTATATCAAACTCATAGACCTGGAGGAACTCGAGCCATCGCTGCTATCTCAGGTTCAAGTCCTTCTACGATAAGATATACATGAGACTCTGATCATCAGAAAAGACTGAAAAGTGCTCGCCCATCAGGTAGTGTCGCCAAGTCTTTAGAGCGAAGACCACTGCTGCTAGCTCTAGGTCATGGGTAGCGTAGTTCGGCTCATGCGGCCTCAACTGACGTGATCCATAGGATATCACTACCCGCTCCTGCATCAGAACACATCCGAGTCCGGTCCCTGATGCATCGCAGTAGACTACATACCCTACTCCCTCCTCAGGCAACCTCAAGATAGGTGCGCTGGTCAATCTCTGTCTCAGCTCCTGAAAGCTCTGCTGACATCTGTCTAGCCACGCGAAGGGTTTCCCCTTCTTCGTCAAAGCTGTGAGTGGGGCCGAAACTCTAGTGAAGTCTTCCACGAATCTCCGATAGTATCCAGCTAGTCCCAAGAAACTCCGAACCTCAGTCACTCTCCTGGGTGGCTCCCATGCTAACACAGCCTCGATCTTCGCAGGATCTATTGCAACTCCCGCCTCAGAGATGACGTGTCCCAAGAAGTGGACCTCACGTATCCAGAACTAGCACTTCGAGATCTTACCATAAAGCTGGTGATCTAGGAGTGTGTCTAGTGCAACTCGCAAGTGGTAGGCATGTTCCTCCTCAGTCGTTGAGTAAATCAGTATGTCGTCGATGAAGACCACGACAAATCGATCGAGGTATGGCTAAAAGATCCTATTCATGAGGGCCATGAACACTGCTGGAGCATTGGTTACCCTGAAAGGCATAACCAATAACTCATAGTGTCCATACCGACATCTGAAGGCCGTCTTCTGCACGTCCTCGTCTCTGACTCTGAGCTGATGATAGCCTCACCTGAGGTCTATCTTCGAGATCCACCGTGCTCCCTTGAGCTGATCAAAGAGGTCATCAATCCTTGTTAGTGGATACTTATTCCTCACTGTCACCTGGTTCAGGCGACGATAGTCAACAAAAAGTCGCAAGCTCCCGTCCGCCTTCTTGGCGAACAGAATCGAGGAAGCCCAGGGTGAAACACTGGGTCGGATGAACCCCTTGCCCTGCAAGTCCTCCAACTGTACCCATAGCTCTCGAAGCTCGGCGGCGGCCATCCGATATGCTGGAGTCGATATCGGGGCTGTTCCGGGGTACATGTCAATATAGAAGTCTACCTCTCTGCGAGGAGGTAGCCCTGGGACGTCGTTGGGGAAAACGTCCGCAAACTGATCCACCACTGCAGGAAAACCAGAACTCCGCGCGTCAACTGCTCCAAGGATGAGGCTAGCCAACTGATGAGTGATGGGATGTCATATCCTCCGCGGAAGTCCATCCTATGCTGCAAAGGCTCCCTTCTCGCTGGTGAAGGTGAACATGCTCCCATCGGTGCGTACACATTGCACCTTGCGCCTAAAATAGTCAATCTGTGCATGGACCGTAGATAGCCAATCCATGCCCAAGATGGCGTCGTAAGGCCTCGATGCTTCTACAAGAAGATCCCAGCCAAAACTCTCGCCTCCTAGAGTAAGCTCGCACTGCCGGAACCAGTGCGTAATCGTCGAGTCTTCTCCCGTAGGAGTCTATAGCCGTAAGGATCGAGCCAACGGCTCTGTCGGAATCTCCGAGCTCTGAACAAGGGCAGCAGCTATGAAAGAGTGACTCTCTCCTGTGTCTATAAGTACTGCAGCAAGGGTGTAATAGACATAGATAGTACCTCGAATCATCTAAGGTGCGCCGTGGTCATAGGCCTCTACTGCCTGGAGCTGTGCCTGTCTCTGCCCGCCAGCTCCCTGTGGTCGGGGTTGACCTCCTGGAGGTGGTGGTGGTAGAGCCTCAAAGCGTCGCCCACCACCTGCTGCTCGGCCAGCTCCTCTGCCTCGTCCGACTCCTCCATGCAGACCGACACGGTCGACCCTTTGCCTCTACCTCGGTGGTCCCTCAACCATATGCTGCTCCTCGGCACGGCGGGTCGGGCAGTCACGAGCCATGTGGCTCTGCCCGCCGCACGAGTAGCACTATCTGCCTCTCGAAAGACTGGCTCCGTGCTGTGTGCCCCGCACTGCTGAGCCAGTGTCCTGAGGTCGTCTTCCTGAAGGTCGGGTCTGCCTGGACCCCTGAGTCATCCGTCGATTCCCTGCTGCAGAAGACTCTGCCAAGTGCCGCCCTGCGGTGGGTCTCGGCGCTGGTGTAGACTCAGCAAGGAAACTCTCGATCAAAAGGGCCCTCTCCAGTACTCCTGTCTGAGTCGGTATGCTGAGGGAGATCAGCGATGCCCTGATCTCGTGTCTCAAACCCTGCTCGAAGGTCCGGGCCCGGAATACTGGGTCTCGTACCATGTCGGTCGAGTAGCGCGAGAGATCAGTAAATCTCGTCGAGTACTGAGCAACCGTCATGCTGCCCTGCCGCAGCTGAAGAAGCTCCTGGATACGCCCCGCACGAAGGGTGGCTGGGACGAACTCCGAGCGGAAGAGTCTCTCAAAGTCCTTCTATAGTAGAGATGCCTCATCGTTCACCTGGAGCATCAAGCTCCACCATCGGCCCGCTGCTGCGTGCAGTAGGCTCGCAGCGAGGATCACCATGAGGTCTGCAGGTGTCCTCACTAGCCTAAAAACTCGTACCACTGCCTCCAGCCAGTCCTCTGCTACATGGGGGTCCATCTCCCCACGGAACCTAGGCGGTAGCTGGTGCTAGAACTCGTGCAGATCTCCAAGGCGTCGTCCATCGTCAGCAGCTGGTGCTGGAAGCATCGGTGGCTCGGCGGGTAGAGCTACCGCCGGTGCCACTACTGACAAAGGGCCCTGCCCCGAGGTCTCGTCGCTCGGTGGGTTGTCATCACGCTCGACTCTCGGAACCCTAGCTGGCTGCCGTCGTGGGGCCATCCTGAAAAGGAAATAGGTGCGCCACGGTCAGAACAGTATACCTGGTGAGCTGATATAAAGTAATCACAAAGAAAACTTTGAAACACACACGCAATTAATGTTTTCGTGCATTAAGTCGGAAATCAGTAGTCAGGGTCCTGGTGTACGGATACGTCGGCCGCCGCACCAACACTGGACTCCCTGGACTGATAACCACACTCAATACACTAAACATTATTACTTCACATAGAAAAGATCAGAGTTCGCGGTAGAACCGAACTCCTCTGATACCAATTTGTCACGACCCGTCCTCGGGGCCCGTGCCGTGACTACCCCAAGCCCGCCTTCCATAGGCCAGGGGCTAGCGACTAGTACCAAGGCGTAAATCCCAGTAAAAATGGAAGGCATTGCCTTTGAAAAGTAAACAAACACCACAGAGTAAGCAAGCAGAAAATTAATCACTAAGTAAAAACAGAGTACAACTGAAAGTGCGGAAAAGTAAATGGGCCATTATACAAACCCAAACTGAAAGTAAAGTACAAATCGAAAGGGAAAACAGTAACTATAAAGTAAAAGCCGCTACACCGAGCTGTCCACTAGAAATCCCACCTAAAGGGTGGGTACAGATAGCTCCACTGCTCCACGGGTCCCGCCGTCCGCTCCGAACACATCCCGCCCAGAGGTCCACCTCCGGGTACCGTTCTTCTCTGAAACCCTAAGCCAAGATCAACGATGTCCATCGTCTGCAACCAACACAACGTAGTGCGGGCATAGCCCATGTAGGGGTGAGTATACGCTACTCAGTAGGGACCCCGAGACCCCTGAAGGTCTCCCAAAATCCACAAATGATAAACCACAAAGGAAGATACAATCATGAAGTAACAACCGACACTGCTTAGGTATATGCCCATACATATACCTAAGTCATCAATTCCTATACGCACCAACCTCAGAGCCCAAGTACAACTCAGTCCACACAGGAAATTATACGTATTCCACACAGGAAAGAAAAACGAAATCCACAGAGGATAGCACAACACAATCCATACAGGAAAGAAACAGGATTCAGCTCACACAAGTATACTTCTTTGGAAGACGATAATGATGATCTCTGATCCATCTAAGTCATCGGAACCATGAAGGATAGATAGGTAACTAACCCCCGCAAAATATCCACACAGGATCGGGCCCACACAGGACCTGTAGGAGCTGGTTCACACAGGACCACTGAGCGCAATGACCCACACAGGATCGGACCCACACAGGATCGGGCCCACACCGGACCTGTAGCACTGATCCACGTAGGATCGCTGAGTGTTGTAGTCGTCGTCAAATCCACCAAGGATCTCTGTACTGTCGTCGTCGCAGTCACAGTAGCAGTAGCAGTAGCAGTCACAATCGCAGCCAGCACTAGGGTTCCCGCACACAGCAAGCTCGTTCGTGAGGGTCCGCTCCATGAGCCGAGAGGCTGATACATCAATTATCACTAAGTCTAGAGTTGATGTATCGAAAAGTTCCTTATCATCAACATACAATCAACGCAATAGACGGCGCGTCGATCGGACGCGCGGTCTGAGAGTTATTGGCTTTTTCGTTCCAGGGGCACGGTTGGTTTTTAAGGAAAAACCAACCCGACCTTACTCCACATGCATCCAATCCTCGTGCGGAGTATTCCAAAATATCCATCTCACTAAGAGGAACTCAACAAAGCTGACGGCACATCAATTGGACGTTCATAGCTCAAGATATGAGTGTTTCCGCTCCGAGGGCCCGGTTGGTTTCGTATACGAACCAACCCGGCCAAACTCAAAGTATTCCGAAACTTTGAGTGCAATATACCAAATCGACCGTCTCGATCCAAGGATCGCATCGCCGCTGACGGTTCGTCAATCGGAGGTCCGTAGATCATGTTATGGGCAAAAGACCTAAGTTGATTCGAAAATGGGGGGTCCGGGTCCGGGCCGACCTGGCCCGACCCCCCTGGGTCGACCCGACCCGGGTCCGACCCGGCCCGGCCGGCTGCGCGGCCTGGCGTAGCGGCGTGGTCCGGCATGGGTGTGTGGCCTGGACGGCGGTGGCGCGGCTTGGGCGCCGCTCGGGTGCCACGCGCGGGGGGCAAGGCCACCGCCTCTTCCCTCTGGCGGTGCGGCTGAAGCCGCGCCTTTGAGAAACCGGCACCCCCACGTGGGGGCCTGCTTTTGAGAAAAATGGGGGGGTGCTGCCCTCCCTTTTTGAAACCGGCCCCCCCTCACGTGGGGGGCCTCCTTTGAGGAAAAACAGGGGGGGCGCTGCCCCCCCTTGGTGTAACTGCGGCCCCCCCTTAATGGGGGGGCGGTTTTTGGCCAGCCGGGGGAATTTATTCCCCCGGTCCTTCTTCCTTCCGGCCGGCCCAACATGGCCGGCCGGTTCTTCCTCAACGGGACCAGCAAGGCCGGTCCCCCTTCCGGATTCCGACACCGGCGGCCCGGCTAGCCGCCGGTCTTCTCGTTCCGCCGCGGCCCGGAACCGGCCGCGACCTTCGTCGTCCGGCGCGGTGCGACGGCACCGCGCCCCTCTGCCGCGACCCAGCTCCGGCCGCGGCGCCTTCGGTTTCCTTCGACGCGGCGCGACGGCGTCGCGTTCTTGATAATATTTCTGCAGCGCAGCGCGACGGCACCATGCAATTTATAGTCTTGCGATTTCCGCGTGGTGCGACGGCACCACGCCATCTCGTTTCATCCGCAAGAAAAATAATATTCAAGAACAAAGGAGGGGGAATTCGGCCGTGTTTGTGCGGTCCGACCCCCCTCTCGTTAGATGATAAAACAATATCATTTATCCTCAAGATTGTCATGCTTGAACCAAGAATGAGTATAAATAAATATTCAACAACAAACCCCTTCCTCGGTTTCAAGTACGATGTTCATCAACGACCCGCGGAAGACAAACGTCGCGGAGGTCGGGCGTCGCGGTAATCGTTCGTCAATTCTGTTGACGAAGAGGTACGTCTGAAGAGGTACGTCATTGGTGAATCTTCTTAAGCCGACGAAGGAAGTCCGAGGAGGAAGCGGCGTTCCCTTTCGTTGACACGGAAGGCGTCGTTGATATTTGGAAACAAACCGGCTACGAAGAAGAGAGGAGCGGCGTTCTTCGTCGGAGCTTGAGTATTCTTCGTGTTCTTCATCAAAGTTTGAAGAAGAAGAAGGAGCTCTCAAATCCTCTCAAGATGGATAACCAAAATAAAATAAGGTAAGGCTTATTTTATTTACACAAATATTAATTTGAAATTCAAATCAACCCACATTAATTAATTAA
Organism: Viscum album; assembly: GCA_963277665.1. Classification (NCBI taxonomy): domain Eukaryota; kingdom Viridiplantae; phylum Streptophyta; class Magnoliopsida; order Santalales; family Viscaceae; genus Viscum; species Viscum album. The sequence continues at coordinate 1,769,054,631 of OY728145.1, forward strand.
ACCAAGTTGTCAAACATTAATTAAAGGGGGTTATAGGGGAGTTTTGAGAGAAGATGAGGAGTTGGGGTTCGTGTGGGCCCCACCACACTTAATCCTCCCAAGGGAGGTTAAGTGGATGTGGGTCCCACCCCTAACTCCCTTTGGGAGGTGATAACTAACTAAAAAAGAAATAAAATATGTTTCCACATTTTATTTAACTTTAATTTAAAAACCAAAAAACTAACTCTCAACCCGCAATAAACGCAACCTCTGAAAAGGTCTTCTTAAGGGAATATCGGCGTTGCGAGTTCATCGGTGCCATCAGAATTTGATTCCGGGCACCGGTTCAAAAGTTAGAAATTCCCGCTCGTTCGTTCACTGAACGTACCCGAGCCAAACTTCCGAAAATGATTCCGGGCACTCTGGGCCTCAGAATTAGGTGCCGTCAGAAACTGCGCTCTTGTAAAATTCCAAAGAAAATTAAGAAAAAAATTTCCCTTGAATTTTACGGGTCTTTACAATATATAATATGTAGATTTATTTCATATCATCCTCTTAATGTAGTTAATTTAATTTAAAAAGATAAAATGTCTTTGCACTGAAAAATTTCTTTTTATATTAACGTTTACGTTATAATAAATTTTTTAAAAAATTAATTTCTAGTTAATTGGTCACCATATAATTTTATAAAAAAATTTATACAATGTCCTAAAAATTTATACATTTATATAAAATGGCTATTTTATAATTATCATATTAAATAATGATAATAATTGTATATTTTAGTTTGATAAAACATGGTCATTTGTATAACACAAGCTTTGGAAGGAACTCGATATTGTGTGTAACACAAGGAAACATAGTTTCATGTGTTGAAAAATTTAATCTTAGTATTACTAATAGCATATTATTACCTTTTTTTATTAATCATTCTAGAAATAAAATTAAAAGTATTATAAAAGAAAAAAATTGTAAAAAAATGGTTGTTACATTCTCCCCACTATAAATAAACCACGTAATCATAGTTTTAACATGACCCCAGTAATTAAGGATATGATATTTCAAAATAGAATGATTTAAACCCCCTCATACTAAATAGTTAATAACACTTCATCCATAAAATATAGAATGGTAAATTCCCTGATCACCACAAAACTATGCTTTAAAATAGAAGAATTGTAGTGAAAACGTGGACATAGAAGTGAAGTCTTACTATCATGTTCTGATGGAGAGTGATAGATAACATTGATCACAAAAATTTGGGTGATATAGATAATTTTGATGACTACAAGGCCATATATCATATAGGTGTAAAAAAGTTTTTAATATAATAAAAAATAATAAAAATAGGATCAGTTTTTGATTTCAGACCCTTTTCCTAGAGTTGAGGAATTATTTCACTTTATTAGACTGAAATGAAATATAATTAAATTATAAGATTATATTTCATAAACACAATATTATCAATTTATTTTTTATTGAAATATTTATACTTCATCTATTAGAATAGGTTTTATAGTATGCTAATGTAATACAATAACCTCTAAAACCTCATCCAACGATCGACTAAATTTTTTTATAAATGCCATTGGTTTCCAAAATTTTATGGTCCAAAACATTAGAAAAAAATACCATGAATTACAAAAATTAACTCCACACCAGTCTTCAATCAATATGAATAGCTTAGTAATCCTCACATTCAGATCATGCAAACTGCATCATCATGTATTCTCGTGAAACATGGTAACAACATGAATTACCATAATACCCTATTTGAAACATGCATGATTTATTTATTATGTTAATAAAACATAGATAACTAGATAAATTACTTATATCCAAAAAATCTTTTAACTCCATCCTTGATACAATAAACAATGTCATTAATAAAAAATTAATTAGTTCGAAGGTAGCTAGTAAAATAAAATCTAATTTATCAATATGAATTATATATTTACCCAATAACCATTATCCCAATTTAATGAAAAAAATAATGATTTATTTTCCATCAATCATTTGATTTCAATAAATTCATACTTATCACTAAATCTTTTTTCCCTTGTTCATTAGTATCGATCCACACAAATTTTTAAATATTTTATTAGAAACTTTTGATGTAAAATCCATATATATTTTCTTATACATATGATGATAATATCATCAATAAAATAATTTAACAATATATTTATTATATCAATATACAAAATTAAATTATTCATTATACTGCGGTTGCATCAAAATCATAAAACTGACTTTGATCCCTTAGTTTCTTATAAGGTATATTCCCCAAATTATTGGTGCATTCATTTTAGTAGTCATCTATCTCATTAAAATTGAAAAAACATAAATGAAATTTTTTCTTTCATTCATTTTCATTATTTTTTCCAGTGACCCATTTCTACACACTTATAACTATCTCCCAATCCACTCATGTAAATTCCTATGTGATTCAATCCATAATCATCATGTGTGAAAAAATTATTCTTTATAATATTACATTAATATATTCTTTTCGATTCCATCCTATTTATATATTTCTTTCGTTTGAATCAATAGTACATGGATAATTCATTCTATATCACGATAGAATATAAACAAAATTTAATCATATGAATACATAGTTGGAGATAAGTTATCCCTTCGTAGAGTTGGCTTAAGCCCTTCGGAAATGTTGATAGTCTTCCATTCCATGTTACATATGAAATATTTAGCCTTTCTAGATAACATTGTAAAGGTATCCACATACTCCCCTATTCATTATTCAACTTTTCCCCTTAGAATAAAGGATCATTCTTTTTATCCCTATCTCTTACCAACATAGGAAACACTGTACAATGAATGTGTTCATAAAATACCTCTTTTACATGGGTTATATTTTCTCTTCCCCCTTGGTATTCTGGATTAATAACCACCATAGACAAGCATCTCCATCGAGAAAATAAATTGTAAGTGTGACCTTCTCCTTTTTACCATATCACAATTCCATACATATCTTCTCTAAACTCATTATAACATCCCAAAACAAACCACCAAGTCTGATACAAAATTGCACACAACCACATTTGTGCCTCCCCATAGGCATGTGGTTCTCGACTAGTAGCGTGGGTATATGTTTCATAATGGTGTGACTATAACCTCTGTTTCATTTCATCATGAAGAATAACATATAATAATAACATGTAAAATAATTCAATAAATTGAGTAAATGCAGAAACTAGAGATGACATACATGGTTTATAAATAAGAGCTCCCAATGTTGAATGCTAACTAGAGTAAGGATATCTATACGATAAATAAAAAAATTATAGGGTCCTCCAATGTCTATCATGGTCATTTGTACTCCCATGTTTCTATCTCCACCTTCTTACACATTAACAATACTACGATTACCCTTATCTAAGTCTCTCGTAAAATCTTAAAGAGAATCGAAATGCCCGAGTAGTGTGTGAGTACAATACTCACTAGGACACCACCAATGCATCCAGGACCTGATGTTCATGGGTATACAAGTGTACTCCATAATATTAATAAATGTTGGAAAACAAAATAAATTACAATAAAAACTAAGTTGTAGTGTTCTAACAAAGCTACGACAACCCTTGACCATATCTACATCAGCTCCATGCTGGAAGACAGCCAAATGAGTTGGTGGAAACAAACCATCCCATATATGGAATCCTCACAGTGTCATGGAGAAGATACTTGGCGTCATCTATCTATAATGTGGACTATGTCACTTGAATCCTCTAGACCATAATTACTTGGAATCACATTGACTAGGACATCTCGTGGTGAATGAAACTTGGAATTAAGGCGTCTTTGAGTACACCCTCAACATGATGCCAGGGCATCATCACACCGTCACCTTATGCTTAGTTCCCTCAACACTATGGTTAAAAATAAGTATTCATCCACATTAGATGATAAATAATACATGACGTTCCACCTTTCTAAAATAACACAAACAGCTAACAAGGCATGATAATACATATGCTGGGCAAGAACACAAGTAGGCATTATATATCAATAAGTTAATATAGAAGCATACACACAAATATGAGATCAAAATAAAATATGTATAAAAGATACACTTATATCACTCATGGAATCTAAATAGATTATATGGTCTACACACACATGAGATCATAATCCAACACGATCAATTTAAATGCCAAAAATATAAACATCAATGAATAATATATAAACTGGAGCCTAATAATGTAAGTAAATTCCTACCTCTAGTGTTGGTAATACATCTTTTCAACTTTGTTATTGTCAAATGTGACTCATCAAATAATCAAATTTTCATCTCATCAATGATCGAGGTATATCAATGGTTTTATAGAACCAAAACATCTACTTTATTTCAATAAGAAATAAATTATCATATGAAACAATACCCTCCCTCTCCTGGATAATTTTTAAATATCACTAATAAGTCACACATGGTGATATTTTATATTTCAGGAATAATAGTTATTCTTTAGTCAAATTCATGTGGATGGAACATTCATTTTAATGAATAGTCATATCTGTATAATTTATAAATTATCATTTTCTTAGATAACCTAGATTGAGAGCCTCTTAAAAACCAATGTAATTATCAAATGATAATTTTTTATAATTATCATTTATAATTTAAAAAATCTATCAATTGATAATTATTTCCTAATGATAGGTATAAAATATCATTCTACAACTTGATAATATAATCATCAAAAATTACCGTGGAATTATCATGTTATAATTTTTGTGAAAATATCGTTGATAATTTTAAAAAAATGAACATCATTATTTGTTCATAATAATTATTTTATGAATACAAATGGAAGAATTAAATAAATAAAAAATAGAGAATTGCAATTTTTCTTCCATGTGAACCACACATAGAAGCTTTCCGCCTGCTTGTTCATCGTAGAAGGATCTCAAAACACCATGAATAAAAACCCCATAATTTTATCCAAGGAATATCATGTGTATAACCATTATGAGATCAAATAATAGTGAAGACCAAAAAAGTTCAGCAGTTTTATGAACCATAAAGTCCAATGTTTTTAAAATTAATTTAAAAACCCTATATAATTCATTATTCTCCCCAAAACCCATTACATAGTCATTAATTTCTATAAATAAATTTTTGGTTGACTAAAATGGAAGAAATTTGTGGAAAAAAGAAGATTTTAGAAATTAAATCCATCAATAATGGTGTTTTTCGATTTGGTGAAGAAGATTTAGCATTAAAAATATTTTTCTTTAATTATTATTTTCAATCCATATAGTACTATAAAAATATTAATAACATAACCATAAATAGTGATTTGACAAAACACATGTTTCTCATGAATATTATATCTTATCCTGGGTAAAATCATTTCTCCAAACTCAATGAGTGTCTTGTATTTTTCATATGACCCACCATTTGATACATATTAAGGATTTATTTTTTAAAAAAATATAATAAATAATTAATTTTAAAGGAAAATGTTATTTTTCAGAGCACAACATTCAAATGTCCTATGACTTGAAATGTTATACCCTTCATAGGGTAAACACCACATCCCAGGCCCATTGGTGGTTTCAAATTCCTCATCTGATGAATAGTTTTGGAGTTATTCAATTATTTAGAATAAATTAACCATTCATAAAATAATATATTTTATATATTTTTCTTCCTTTTCTAAGACTTTTTAATCTATAGAAACATTCTCTAAAGTATGAAAATATTCAATGGAATACTATGGAGTCAAAAATTAGATTTCTAACCAAGGGAAATGAGTTGAAAACAATAAATATTATTAGATGAAAATTCCTTTTTCTCTACTAAATAATTAAATATAAGAGAGATTTATGATTATTTTAAAAATTAGGATATAACAATTTTGCCACACTATCAACTTCTTGTCCCTAGGAATCATTTTTAATGGTTTACCTCAAAAAACACAAGCCACTAAGCTTGAAAATTAGACAAACGTGCCCATGTTTAATCCAAGATCCTCACATGCTACCACATAATTAGAACTAGTGGTATCATCTTTCCACACAACACTTTCTCACTTCGATATATGATCCTCACTGAATGCTCCTTATATGATACATCTGTCACCAACTCAAAGTCGTTACAATCAATAGCATGTGAAAGGTCTAGTATGTACCTTCGAAGCAGTGACACCTGGAACAAATTGTTCATACCTTGATGATGATAAGGGAGGTCCATATGATACACAACTTCCCCTGGAAGGTGAACATTCTCAGTGCCTGGCCATCTTTGTATAGTAGAACGTTGAGTTTCCATTAAATACGAACACATGTTTTGTTTTTACTATTGATTCACCTTGTGTTATGCACATGATGTTATATGTGATTTAGGGTTCTCAAATTTGTTCTGGAATCATGACTAGACACATAGTGTTAAGGTCTTATATATACACGTTTTTCTGTAACATAGTAGTTCATTAATGAAATGCCTTGATTTGTGCTATCTATTCTGGATATTTTTTATTATATATATTCATTGTAATTTATTAGTGGAAATAATATTGTTGTTTTTTTAGTGTATATATAATGAATGTGAATAAGGCTCTAGGATAAATACAAGGGATAATGCTAAAAGGGTGTACCATGCGTCAAGTATAGACTCCAAGTAAATCCATGTTTGATCCCATATATTAGTTTAGAGAAAAATATTCTTTGATCCTTTATTATTTCTAGGAATTTACTTCTTCAGAATCCACTTTTTATAGTAGATAATCCCACCATATAGATATTTTGTGGGATTATGAGCTGAGAAGGATACTCTTAATAACATCCCCTCACCACCTCTGATTTTTTATCTGTAATTCCTTATTAGCTTCCACCAAGGTCCATTGTTAACTACGCAAGGGGTTTCTTTCTCAATCATCCTCCAGCATTATCGGGAACTGGTGCACCATAAGATTATGAGGATTGGGTGGATATTATATAGGATTTCTTTTTCCTTGTACATACACCATCAGACAGTATGGTGAATATCACAACCTTCATACTATAGGGACCTACTGGGCATTGATGGGGAGTCATGGGACATGCTATATGACATGTGGGTCTCACTTGTGAGACTTTCATGACCCCGTTTCTTATTGAGTTTTCCCTAACATGCTGAATATCGATTGATCACAAGATCTAATGGATCTCTATTAGGGTTACATGAGATTATCAGCATACTCTGCACGTTTTATTGAGCTCTTCCATTTCCCCCTCTTCTATAGAGTAATGATTCATAGAAGGAAAATAAGTTTGAAATCAGTCTTTGACCCAGCTTGAGACAATAGGTTCATAGTTTTGACCAAACTTTATACACAGAGGTTTTTTGGAAGGTCCTGAAAATTGAGAGGATTCTTGAGGGTTGACTAATAGTTGGAATTTTCCTGCCTCTCACCAGTCATACAAGTGGATCTTCCACAACTGTTGTGAACATCTCTTCTGATGTATGAAATGGGAAGTCCTGGAACATGTAGAATAGTAGCGGCATGAAATGGTAGAATATCTATATATCTTACGTCTCTTATAGAGGTGACCAACTATAATTTAACCATGGGACATTTGGACATTATAGTTGAGTGTGCACGGCTCCCCAAATCATGTGCCAACAATTTGGAAGGACTTCACACCTACAATTATTTTATGCCAAAATATCAATAAAGAGGGGTAGACCAACATGGGGAAAGGGGTGAATGGTCTCGAAAGGGACCTTAGTAAAAGATGTAGACTTCCCAAATATCAGTAGTTCAAGGACAGGTTCGTAGAGATGACACAGTAGGGGTTTATAAAATGGATCAGAATCCAATGGATGGTGTGGAGAGACCTTCCACCATTCAATGTATGGTTTGGATAACTTTCTCTCTATCTACATTTCTGTTTGATACCGGGGCATCCCCATCATTCATATAATCATAAGATGTTGTTGTAATTTATTTACCGGTCAATTTTTACATAGAGTTAGTCTACCTTAATACACCATTGTCAATGACAGTGAATTGTCTCCACTGATTCCTAGAGTGTCCACTAGTTATTTCAAGCTATGGAAATATCTGGGAATTTGTGATTATGGAGATGAAAATTTTTGATGTTATTTATAGCATGGATAAGCTAACCAGAATTTGAGACCACATTTATTGCAATCAAATATGGGTATCATTTACATCACATAAGTGATAAAAGTTCATGATAACTGGAGAGTGGGAACTAGGAGTAGGTAGAGTTAGACTATAAATAAGTCAGCTCGGGACGATTACAACATATATGGTGGGATTGGATCTTTTAGTAGGATCAGTGGTAGTTGAAACATCTTTTCCACCAATCAATGATCATTATCTAGATGTTTTTCCAAATGACTTCACATGACTCCCTCCTAAAAGAGGGCTTCATATTTAGTTAGATCTCATACTAGTTGTGTAGACAATTTTGATACCTCTATATACTATGGAACCAACTGAGATAATGGGGATAAAGGTACAGTTAGAAGACTTAGAGGGAAATGATTATATCATACCTAGTACTTAACCGTGGGGTGAACCTACTTTGTACAACAATAATGTATTTTAAGTCTTTGGAAATGCGTTGATTACCATAAGATAATCCAGATGATAGTGAAGAATCAAATTATGTTTCCCAGGATCGATGAACTTTTTTATCAAATAAGTGGGGAATGTGGGTTCAATAATATTGATCTTTTTCCAGGTTATCCCCAATTTCAAGTTAGATAGGATGACATTCCAAAGATGGTCTTTCAGAGTAAATATGTACTACATGTGTACTTCGTGATGTAGTTTGGAATGAAGAAGGCACCAGAAGTGTTTATAGATCATATGAAAAATATCTTATATCTATTCTTTTATTATTTAGTTGTAGTATTTGTTGATGATATCCACATATATTCTTCTTAAATAGAACACAATGCATGGAACCTGTAGATAGTCTTGTGTATTCTTCAAGTAGACAATATTTATGCCATGCTATTGATGTGAGACTTCTGGATCCGAGAGGTGAAATTTATAGGACATGTAATTTCTAAAACCGGTATATCTATAGATCGGATGAATTTTTATGATTTTATGTTCTAGACATGTCCATGAAACATGTTTGGGATTTGGAGCTTTCTGGGTTTAGTAGGGTATAACTGAGTATTAATCCAAGACTTCTCTCGACTTTCAGCACCTATAAAAGAAATAACCAAGAAGGGCATGATTTTCCAATTGTTAGACCAGTGTGAGAAGGTTTTTATCGAGCTAAAAAAAAGGCTGACAATAGCTCCCGTTTTGACACTCTCTAGGCCTGGGATCGGTTATGCAGCATACTGTGATGAATCATGGATTGGTTTGGGTGTAGTTTTAATGTGACAAGACAATTTAGTAGATTATGGGTCTCTTCCACTACAACCCCATGAGAAGATCCATCATACACATTACTTGGAGATGGAAATATTGGTTCCTGCTCCAAAGTTTGGGAGATACTTTATCTTTGGTGATAGGTTTGTTATTTATAATGACCACATGATCCTTCTCTATATCAGAGGATCATGGAAGAATAATATTCCTTTTAATTTACTTGAGGATTGATTCATTGGATATTGAGGAAATATTTCATTTTTTCAATAGATGATTACATCTTCTCTTATGGATAGGGTAAAGTCTGATCAAGAGGCCGACCCGTCTTATGTTATCATGACGGTGCAGTGGGATGGGGGTGACCCGAAACCTGGGTGGTCATTGGGTGAAAACAATGTGATCTTGGGTCATGAGAGATTATTAATTCCATCTACCTTCATAGATGAGCTGATGAGGGGTTACCATAACTCTAGATGGGTAGTGAATATATGTGAGACAAATATGTATGATGACTTCAAGGAGAAGTTCTAGTGGAAATGGATGTAGAGATGCATTGCTAGTTTCATCTACTGATGTGTTACCTATCAGAGAGTAAAATATGAGCACCAACATCCAAGTGGATTATTATAGTCACTTCTGATACCAATTTAGATGTGGAAGGACATTATGATTGGTTTTTTGATGGGGTCACCTAGGACCCTAAGTAATCAAGACATTCTTTGGGAATTTGTTGATCAGTTATCAATGTCTACTCATTTTCTACTAATCAGAAAGACACACTCAGTATAGGATCTAGGAAACATCAATATATGAGATATCATGCACCTTCATGGAATTCCATTGAAAAGTATATCAGATAGAGATGCATGTATTTCATTTCATTTTTTTGAAGGTATTTCAAAAATCCATGGGGACTCAGAAGAGATTTAGTACGACATACCATCCATTTACTGATGGAATGTCTGATCAGACTATAAACATATTAGAGGATAAAAGTCAAGCTTGTGTACTTGATTTTGGTAGAGCATCAGATAACCACTTAGCCTTGGTTGAGTTCGTATCCAATAATAGTAATCAGGAATCAATTCAAATGTCACCTTAAAAGATTATTTATCGGATTCCATGTCGCTCACCACTTTATTAGCATGTGGTAGCTGAGGTAGTGATTATTGGGTCCAACATTGTTTCGAGGACCTTTGAGAAAGTGTAGCTCATACAAAAGAGGGTGATCACCGCTCAGAGCTGTCCAATGTCATATGCTGGCTATTGGAGGAGACCTTTGTATTTTTCTATTAGAGATCATGTTCTCTAAAGAGTTAATCCTAGAGAATGGAATAGATGTCTAGGAATGTATGTCATGTTAGAAACTTGTTTTTTAGACACTTTGTGATCACCGAGACGATAGGGGATATGATGTATTGTCTAGATCTCACTTTTCATTATCGAGGTTTGCATGACATATTCCATGTGTCACAGCATCAGAGGTACATAACCTACCATATACATGTTATTCATTGTGAGAACATTGATCTAGAGTTAGGCACATCATATGAGGACCATCCAGTGCTAATCATATATCGAAGTGAGAAGGTGTTGTGAGGAAATATGATACACTATTTTGAATTCAGTGGAAGCATGGTAAGATCATGGAAGAGTAGTGGGAGCATGAGTCAAATGTTCAAGGTCAGTGGCTTGAGTTATTCGAGAAAAACATATAAGGATGCTTCTTAAGGTTGAGATGTTGATAGAGGAGGGGAATTGTAACATCCTTATTTTAAAAAAACTCATAAATCTATCTTATGATATATTATTTATTTGAAAAAAGGATTAATCAGCAAACAAATATTGATTTATTTTAAATGCATCACCAAAGGGTAAAAATCCTGGATAATTCTATGGAATATTCAATTGAATATTTTATGAGTTTATTGTATGTTTTTAAACCTGCAATCTCTTGGTGATGATAGAAAAAAATATAAATTATACTATTTTAAGAATGGGATTTTTTTGCAAAATAGTTGAATAACTTCAAAACTATGTGTCAGATGAGAAATATGAGACCACTAATGGGGCCTAGACATAGTTTTTAACCTAGTAAGGGTATAACATTTGTATATGGAGGATGTTTGAATGTATCACTATCAAAAATAACTTTTTTAATATTAATTAATTATTTATTTCTTTTTTGAAATATTATATCATTAATGTATTTCGAACAGTGCATCGTATAAAAAATTTGAGACCACTGTTGAGTCTAGAATTGGGTGTTTACCCTATAAAAGGTATAATATTCATGAGAAACTTTTTTTTGTCAAAATGATATTTATGGTTATGTTATTAATAATTTTATTATATTAATTTGATTTGCAAAATAATAATAAAATAAAAACGTTTTTGATACTACATCTTCTTCCGAAAAACCGAAAACACCATTATTGATGGATTTAATTTTAAAAAGCTTAATTTTCAACTGTTTTCATCTATTTCAAAATGAAACACATTGATTATGTAAATTTAATGTCTCTGTAATGGATATCGGGTTGATTATTAAATTAAAATAGGTGTTTAAAATTGAGATTCTCAAACAACCAATTATAGGGTTCTTAAACCGTCGAACGTCTTAGTCTGCACTATTGTTTGATCGAATTATTATCATACAAATAATGTTTCTTGGATTAAATTAATGGTTTCTTATTCGAGGGATTTTGATCTCCCTCTCCTGTAATGAACCAGCAGGAAAACTCCTACTATTCATGGTGTGCTTAGAGGAAAAAAGTGGTATTTTATTTTATTTGTTTATTTAAATATTTCGTTTTCATTTATAGAAGAATAATTTTGAAAAATTATCGAATAATAATTTTTATGAAATTATCAATAATATTTTCACACAAATTATAATAGGATAAGTGTGCAGTACATTTTTATGATAATATGATAAAGTTATCAAAGAAAAATTTATACCTATCACCATGAGATAACTATCAAATGATATGTTTTTAAAATTAAAATTGATATTTATAAATTAGTATCATTCGACAATTATAATGGATTTTCCAGAGGTACTCCCTCTAGGTTATCAGAGATAAAGATAATTTATTAGTTATCAAGATATGACTACCCCTGATGAAGAATTTCACCACCACATGCTTTTTTCTAAAGGATAACATTTATTCATGACTGATAAAATACCACCACAAGTGATTTTTTAATAACATTTAAAAATTATCCTGGGAGGGAGGTTATTATTGCATATGATAATTTATTTCTTCTTTAAATAATACTGATGTTTCATTCAAGTAGCCCCTTGATATGCATGGATCATCGATGTCCCAACAACATGAGAATTTGATGTGTCACATTTCTCGATAATAAAATAGAAAAGTGTTCCTTCCAACATTTGAGGTAAGAAGTTTTTTACCGTATTGAGATCATGTTTACAATTGTTTATTTAATTATTATATTTGTGGCATTTAAATTTATTGTGCTTGATTGTGATAGAATATGGGTTTGTGTAGCTCATATAATCTATTGTGACTCCATGAGTAATATAAGTGTATCTTTTATAAATATTTGATTTTGATCACATGTAATAATCTATGCTCTTATATACTGAAGTTGATATATTACTCCTACTAGTGTGCTTTCCCATTATATGTATTATCTTTCCATTTTGGTTGTTAGTGGTATTTGAGACAGGTGGATCGTCATGACTTATTTGTCTGCTAGTGGGGATGAATTCTTGTTTGTAACTATAGATATGAAGGACCTGAGCATATGGTGGAGGTACGACGACTCCAAGGCAGCTTGTTGAGGGTGTGCATGAGGACACATTATTGTTAAGTGTCATTCGGTGTAAGATAGCCTATTCAATGTTGGTACTAGTTATTCTCATCTAGAATATTAATGTGACATTTTAGACTTGATGGATTAATGAAATCGAGTATCATATCCATTATAAAGTGAGGACACCATACATGGAATGGTTTGTTTCTTCCAAATCATTTGGTTATCTTTTGACATAGAGAAGAAGAAAGTATATTCGGGGGTTGTGACAGCATGGTTTGAGCACTACTACTCAGTTTGGATTGTATGTCTATGTTTTTTATAGAATTTAATAATATTCTGGAATACACTTGTATACTTGAGAACATCAATTCATAGACACAATGGTGGTTTCTTACAGACTCTTATACTGACACCGTACTTGGCCATTTCGATGTGATTATATATTTTACAAGAGACACGAAGAAGGGAAAGGGCCCTGTAATGAATGGTTGAGAAGGAGGAGGATAGATCTTGGGTGGACGGAAGACCAGGGAAGACATTGAAAGACCCTATAATTTTTTATTTAGAATATAAATTTAATTACTCTATTCTACCTTCCATTGTGGGATAACTTATTTATAATCTTGGTCTGTCATCTCAAGATTCTACATGTACACTTTTTATTTAAATATTTTTCTTTTTATTGTTATTTACTATCCTTTCGATGACACGTCACAAATGATATAGTCCCTCCATTAACGTACACAGACCCTCGCTAATAATCAGAACCCTATTGCATATTGGGGGGTGCACATGAGGATATGTGGAATTTTGGTTTGGACCTGGTGGTTCAGGTAGGGATGTTACAGACTTCATCAATTTTATAGATGCCATTATACATGTAGCCATACATAAGTATGGGAACCTATATCATAAAAGGTATCCATAATCATATAATTTCATGGTGGAATATAATCCTATATATTGTAATGGTTATGTGTCATAAACTAATTAAGCATACCTAGTATATTAATAACATGTTCAGTTACATGAATGATATATCATCTTTCCTAGTATGGCAGCCTCCACATTATCCCTTAGTTTTGATACTTTTTTTCCTTTTATGAATCATTTCAAAAAAATGTCATTTATAGATTATATCATAAATATATGATCTTTAAAAAAATTTAAATATAGAGTCACAATTAACAAAAATTAATAATTTACATATTATTAGTATGGAAATCATAAAAATTGGTTTCTATGAGGATTTATTTTCTTTTAAATTCATCATAATGATTTGTAAATAATAATTCAATTATCCTAATAATATCCCCTAAGAGTGTCAAACCAGGTTCACAATAAATCTTTTTGTTGTGTACCTGGTTATGATTTATTCAAACACAATGTACCTTTTCTAAGTTGTTAACCCTATGTGAATCTATTCTAAAACCACGTACAATTTCAGTATCCTTAAATAATTTTATTCTATAAAGATCCCCATAATCTCTACCATACAAAAATTAAATGATGGTATTTTTTAGTTATACTAGAATTCTATAATATGTCTATGTGTTCTAATCTATGGTTTCTTACATCTAGTTCCATAGGTTGCTACAAAACATCATTAGATACCAACTCTAAGGACCCAGACTACATAATCCAAGAGCCAATGCTTTACTTTATTACATTTTCATAGATAGATGATTCAAATTCCAAAAGAACAAAACAAGTCTTTAGTTTTTAAAAAATAGATTGAATACATTATACCCATATTATATTAGGAAAATAAAATAAATAATAAAAAACAAAACGTTCTTAATCCTTGAAACACATTCCAATATATGATATTCTTATCCATACTAATGAACCCAAATAATGGAAAATTAAATTAATCATAAAGGGAAATGATTAGTGGATGATGTAGTGAATCAATGAGAATATTAAACATGGAGTGGTTGATAAATTATCAAAAATTACATTTATATAAGTCGATATAACATAATCAATATTGTATGGTAAATAATATAAAATCATTCAATTTAATAATTAAAATGAGAATGAAATGCACCTATAGATAATGTAAAATTAAAAAATATATTTGATAAGTAATACTAATAAGTAAATTTTTAATGAATTCAATGCTTAATTTTTTGATTTAATGTCTGAGGAACATGAAAATCTATATAGTCAATACCTTTAACAATATAGTCTAAAACTATAGGTAGAAACCCATTTAATTTTCACAACTGATGTGTCTGATGAGAACATGTTGATGAGTCAATGAGATATCTAATGTATAAGGTCCACCCATCACTATCATTACAATGTATTATTCATAAATTTAGTATTATTATTAATTAAAAAATAATATTCCTTATCAAATTTTTATATTGACTAATGAATACTGATTTATCAATATCTCACCATATAATAAAATAACATTCAATGTAAACACCCTATGTAAAAATAATATATTTAATAAGAAATTATAACTTAAATTATAAATATTTTTTTATTTATTATAAATTTTTGGATCAATGAAATATTATTTCAATAATGAGATTTTTCAAGAAATATTAATTAATCACTAAAATGTGATATTTCAAAATAACATGGTAATTTTAGAAGATAATACCCTTGGATGAAATAAATAAAACTAAATCAAAAAATATCGTGAAAAATAAATTCTTCTAGATATTTATTATTAAATGATCTGTATATACATAACATAAAGTTTAATTGGTTCATAATGAAAAATAATTATTAATGGAATTTAAATTGAGACAAAATCCCTTACTTTAAGCTTCATTTTGGTTGAATGATCTCTACCCACATATTTAATTTTTTTGTGAATTTTTTAAACATATAATAGATTTATATTAATATTTATTAAAGAGTATATGATCTTATAAAATTATCTTATTTCCATTTTTCTAATAATCTCTCATAATTTTTCTATTTCAGACCTTAATTGACAACTGTTTGAAGTATGTTTTGGCTTATTATATTTTGTTTCAATGACATGGATCATGATTTATTAATCACCCTAATGTAAATAATTAAATTAATTTAATATATATTTATCATATATTAATTTATATCATTCCATTGAATTTGTATATAGAAAATGAAATACACCGTTTGTGGAGACGGTAGGTCATAGGTATGCATGAATCGTGTTTCCTTTTTCATATTATATTAAGAGAATGTAAATTGGAATATATATATATACTAATTAAATTATTGGATTTACATCATATTCATCACATATTTTTATTAAAACCATCCTTAATATATTATATGTATGGTATGAATGATTCACATCTCTTTGAGGAGGCGATAGTCTATACGTCCACAAACAATTTATCATATTCCAACACAATGGAATGAATGAATGTGTGTATTGTATAATAATTAAATAATAATATAATCATAAAAAATATCATATAAATCATATATAAACTATAAAATATTCATAATTCCATTCATTCAATGGAGATAATGGAAGAATTAATTCTATCAGTTCCCGAGGTGGTATTATGTTGTACACATGAATGATGATTGTCTATCCTACATGATGTAATTGAGTGATAGTTTTGGCATAAATTTTACCACAAAAACATATAAGTTATATTATGATACTTATTTTATTAAATAATAATTTGATTATAAGAAAGGAAGGAGTAAATAATGAAGTAAAAGAAATTTTTTTGTTGAAATATGCAACTACTAGTTAGGGTTACACCTTTTGTTTTATACAAAAAGACTTCCATTTAGTTCCTTAAGTAAAATAAAGACTATATGATTAGGGGAGGAATTTTTGGAGTTTAATTGGGTTGGAAATGGAAAACACAAATAGTTTTTAGAGGTTTGGAAAATATTATGATGGGATGGTATTTTATATTTGTGGGAAAGGACACACTTGGAATTTTTTAAAAGAATTGTGTGCTCCCCACATTTTAACCAACCAAGAGGCTTCAATAAAACAAAAAATTACAAAAAAATATTTTTATGGTCTAAATATACTAGATATAATACTTTTAAAAAACAAACTACGGTTTTATTCTTGTCCGATTATTAATTTTAGCTACCATCACTAAGACACATGTCTTCCATAACATGGTACGAGATATCCTATAATCACACAATCATTAATCGGATAAATTAATTATATTATATATTAATAATTTTATTTCATTAATTAATTTGAAAATAAAGTAGACATTAACATTATTTTAAGATTCATTTTTAATCACATACATTATGTCCCTGACCTCGAGGAATAACCCCAACGTAGTGCATGATTTTTCAAGATTATGTTTATTTGAGGTTT
The DNA here is from genome assembly GCA_963277665.1 of Viscum album. NCBI lineage: Eukaryota > Viridiplantae > Streptophyta > Magnoliopsida > Santalales > Viscaceae > Viscum > Viscum album. Next base: position 1,769,072,073 of record OY728145.1, read on the forward strand.
ATCATTCAATCAACACTAATAAAGTTAATTATACTTTTTTCTTCATGACTATAATCATTCGATAATATTGTTACTATATAAAATTTCCTAAGATACCACATAGAGGAAACATACCACCAAGAACATCTACCTCCGTCAAACATTAGGGAAAGGAAGGCATATAAAATAAGAAATCAAGAAATCAACCATTAAACAGATTCATAAGAGAGAATCCTAGAGATTAGGATATCAATCTAGGGTATGTACAACTTCATATAATTCCATAAATCCTAGTACATCTTGTACACCCACATAAATATCATAATACTTCTCAACATCACATGTGTCATATGCTCCCACATCATCTAAGCCTCCCCTACCACATATCACATCATCCATCAAAGGCTCGTAACATCATTTGGGCCTTCTACCCATAACACATCTTGAAGTGAAGATAAATTCCATATGAAATAAAATAATTATATGGAAAAAAACATGAATAAACAAAATTTATATCTATTCCCTAAAATAAGGTTCCTAACATTCACACGTAGACATGTTTTGACATCCCAAAACTCAAGGCACTTGGCCTTCTCATATAGATATGAAACACATATGCTAGAAATTATCATTTTAAAAAAATATATTACATATTGATTTAATCAATTTAATTTTAATAGTTTATATCTACTGAAATCCTAAAAAATAAATCTATAAAAAGAAAGAACATTAGATAAATAATAAATGTAGACATGATAATGAAAATAAATTTCAGTTTCAATAATATTAATTGATGACCAATTTATTAATAATACATTGTTTATATTCATAAAAAATAATTATAATGATTAAATTTTTATATCCAATTCAACCAATATATGGAATTAAATACTCATATAAATAGAACATCAAAATTAATTTTGATTACTATCAAATTGAAACAAACACTAGACTCATTAATCATGTGTATTTATTATATAGCCAATTAATTACCAATTAATTATTTATATATGTCCTCTACCTTTTTCTATCAAGAAAAACATACTTTAATGAGAATAATAGAATGATATATAATAAAATAATGAGTCTCACTCAATATATCAAAACATTAGGTAAAAAATTATCATGGTTGGATGAAATAATTTATGATCATAATCTATTTCATAATTAAATTGGTACATTCATAATTAAGATAAGTACATTGAATAATATGTTGTGTCAAATGATAATATTATGATTTATTGAAAATAATAAGTATAATCACCAAATATCTTTCTTATAAGGAAGAAGCTCCATGTGATTCACTACCCCAAACTCAGGGTTTGTGCACAAGATCCAAACAATGCTAGAGGAAAACATAGAAAATTGAAGAAGGAATCCCTGAATCCAAAAGAAAGATTTATAACTCCCAATATTAGTAGGAATCCAATAAAAATGAATAAAAAGAAGGGCCATATATTTTGAGTTGATATATATAATGTGATTTTATTTTCTAGATTGTCGAAGATTTAATCTTATGTATTTTTTATCTTATTAAAATCTATTTAAAAGGTGGATTTTATTTCCTTAAGAATATTATCAATCATGTGTATTATTATGTTCATGGAATTGGACTTTTAATTCCCTTGATTCTCATCAATAATTTACCCACATGGACATTTTCAGGAAATTACTAAAAAAATATGTAGTTGAATCCATGCTTCTAGAAGAAGTTTATAGCCAAAACTTCCACATAAGTTTTTTCTCATAGAAAAAACACATATATGATAAGATATTTCATCGATAATGTATTTTAACACCCATGTATCTAGGCACACATGTAGTTGATATTTCATTTAGTCGATACACATAGCAGATTTCTCAAGAAGGTGATTGTTCAAAAAGGTGATCCACGTAGCTTATCAAGCCATATAGATGATGATACCGAAAAAAATCTCTATCCACATAAAAGATTCATCAATATATCCAATCTAACCATTAAATAATTTCTCATGTAGTTAATCCTAGAACATAGAACATATTTAAATATAGAAAATTCAAATACATATTCAATCAATCCCCAATGCTTATCTCCCAAATATGATGGTTCATCATGGAAGTTGTCTCCATGTAGTTGATGGATACACATATATGATTCCTTTATGTATTCAATGAAATCAAATATATGATTCAGTTGACCATGATTCAGGCATTAACCCATATGTGGACCCACATATTCATGAAATGAATCCCTTGCACATCATGAATCCTCTTTACATTAAAATTTTACCAACCAAACACCTCTGCACCCTCTCCCAACATCCTTTGATAATTAACATAATAAGAATCATTAAAAATTTTATACTAGAATGATTAGGGTCCTTAATTTAGATACGCCTAAAAAATCCTTTCCCTCCAGAATCAAAAATAACACTCAAAGAGATAAAATGGGTTATCCATACAACCACTCAAAGAGATACGTCTTATGAATTTCACCATCATAAAATATCAAATTACATATAAGGGGAAAAAATACTAGTGAAATTTTGTAGAAAGGACTAGATTCTACAAAATCTCATTTGTGGATACCTCTCAAACTAGAAAAATCATCCCAAGAATAAATAATATTGAATGACATCTCTCATATTTTGTAACAATTCAAGCCTTATAACTATTGCCTCACTAACCAAAATCCATCACAATGGAGAACATCTTGTTCAGGTGTAAGAATATTTAAGAATTTCCATAAAAATAATGTATTGGAAACTATTATAATAAGTAAAATTAACTAATGGAAGGTGTATCATCCATGAAACTCTAAATTCAATGACAAAAGATGAACATATCTTTAAGAGTTTGAATGGAGCACTCCATCTGGTCGTCCTTCCTTCTACGAAAAGAAGTACTATAAAATAACTATGATAAAAAAACATGATATAGAACTCTCCACACCATAGAGGTAAATTGTGGATCCTGATTATATGTGATCATATTCATAAAATCATAGTGTCTCAATAACTCCTTAAGATAATGACTCAATGAAACCACCACTGAGCATGATTCCCTAGTGGATTTAATGTGAAATGGTTTTATCAAATGATTAATTATCACATGTATCGAACCATAACCAAGATAAGATAAAGGTATAATATAAATGAATCAAATAGATATTTCCATTAAAATACACTTGGAAACTACTAATATAGAGAAAAAACCATCGAGAGCATGATGATCTACATTGAACATCAGGCAGACCAAACATCATGAATAGACTCTAAAACAGGATGATTTATACCAAGATACCAAAACTGAAATATCAAGTCATGGTAAATCATCTTCATGCATAATTTTTTTGATAAAATACATCTATCAATCTCACATAAAAATATATAATGCATTACTAAAGGAATGACAATACTTCCCTAGTACAACACTCATTTTTGTCCATGCTCATACGAACCAGTGGAGGAATTAAAAACAATACCTGGTCTCTCCATACACACTCCATAGAATTCTCCAACTGAGACTCCACCTGATGAACCAATTATGAATTCACTATCATCTAGAATGGATAATATCTACCTTCGACCTCTACCAAATCTATAATCCTCAGTGGAAGTTCTTTCATTTCTCTTTATAAATCCCCAAATTTATACATGACATCACTACATTAATTTCTTCCTGACACATTGACTACAAAATTAAATTAAATGGAATATATGAAATATAAAATTTGTAATCCTATAATAATTCAATCCATTGATGAAGAAATATGTTAATTTCATACTAGGAGATTACATTCATTGAGTTTTTTATGATCTTTAAAAACCATCAAACTCTCATTGATGATGTAATTCCACTAGAAATTAAATGAGAACATAAATAGAACCCAATAAATATCATGGGTGGAATATTTATTCTCATAGGGAGGTATCTAATATGACCCGTAATAAATAACTGATCAATAGTGGGTTAGAATGGAGCTTAACCCAATATGTGACGTGTCAAAAAACCATATACTATACTATTTCTACATCCAATATATGGACTAGGACACTGTTAAAAGTCTCCATGTAATAAAAAATTAGTTATATTAGAATTTATATAATGATACATGATCCATTCCATTCAATAATATCATAGTTGATTCAATCATAGTGGAATCATCTATAATCCTATTATGATAGCCTTTTAGACCAAAGAATCCCTGATCCACTACCACATACAAGGGATATTCCCATGAAAAGCCCTTCTTTAACTTGAAAGGGTCACAAAATAATCTTTTTTAGAACATGAAATGTCACATGAAATGGAATTATTGATCCCAGAAATAATAATTTGACAATATCCCAAAAATATGATCATGAATAAGAACTAAATAAATGGCATACAGTTGGTCTTCATGTTCCTTCTCAAAAGTGTATTACACATGTATGTTATCAATAGAAAAAATATGAACATATCAATGATATCTCTAAAAACTATCTTCATTATCCCCATAAACATTTATAGTGAATTTTTCACACAGAATGACAACACAGAAAACTCATAATGGAAATGGTAATATTGAGTTTCTTTTTCAGATAATACTCATTCCTCGATGAGATAAGATAATATTATAACCAAAGATCGATATTTATGAAAAAAATATATATTTATTCAAAAAAATAGATAATCAATATGCGGATGTTGATAGTGGTTCTTATTAATCACTTAGTTCAACTAATGATTATATATTAAATGAAATAAACTATCATTATCCTTCTTCATTAACAAAAATTATGCACCCCATGGTGACACATTGAGTCGATGAAAGATCAATACAATAGATAGTAGAGTTGTAATATAAATTCTCACAACTAAAATGGTATATTATTATATAGAGACATCAAGATAGGGGACACACCTGACTATATCTCTATCCCAAAATTGGTCTCCTAATTATGGGGTACGATAATAACCGTACATATAAATGCATCATGTTATTATTATTAAAATCTGAAAAAACACTCACTACTTAAAATCCAATGGTCTCAGAACCATCTCATCCATTATGTATGATGTTGTTGTAACACCTCCTTCTACTCATATGTGGGTCTTCCCACCATTCAATGCAATCAGATATCCATTATAATCATTGAACACAACATTCCACTTGATAAAAACAATGATATATTTAACCTAATAAAACCAATACATATAAAAAATGATGTTATATGGATACATCTATAAATATAAGAACTCTCACCATGGTGGATTCTTTCCCATAAGTAGCTATCTATCTATATATAATCTATTCAAGTAAACTTATCCTCAATCTATCATAGTCATTGGGAAGGCTGTTGTAATCCTATCTACTTTATGTACCAATGAATTTACATATATAAGTCATGTAAAGGAGGTTGTGACTCCAAAACCATGAAAATTATTCATCCATGTTGAAAATGGGAAAATGGTACATCAAATGAACTCTAGTTCACATGGTGATAGAAATTCTACAGAATTATGATGACCATAACATAATCCATGGACTCACTAACCATATTGACCACCTCCTCCATGAAAGTGATCTACTCTTCAAGGATAATGAGAATATTGGGTTTATACTCTAGCACCACAATATCCTCTATAATTATCCCAAAATAGATCTTCTTGATACAAGTTCCTCATATAAAACTACAACAATGGATCAACTGGTTCATGATGACTGCTTAGAAATGTCGGTTACACCAATTGTGGAGGATATTAACCTTCATAAAAATAACATACATATAATCTCTTGGAATATTCAGGAACACTATCGATGAAATAAGATGATGAGGGATCAGGCCTGCCCCCAGCTGACCGAAATATATTTTTCCTAGGAAAATGGGAACCATAAATAAAATATCTACTTCATGAGGAATCTTTATGATTCCTTTCTCATATTGATGTGGTTATTCGCAACATACACAATATGATTTTTTCTTATTCCCGAACTTTGATATATCTCTTCCACATATCTAGGGTGGACCGACAATAAGAAAATTAACACCAGGCCTTATAAAACATCCTCATACTAGCATACTCAACTAGATTTAGGTCTAGATCATATTAAAGAAGGGTACCAAAATGGATTCCAAATGCTCACATTCTAGACCATCTCTATTGAAGGGTATGTAGTTCTTAGGTATCAGCCACAATAATTCTAGAAGAATGAATCTTTTCTTGTTAATGGTCTATGAATTTCTCTTATAATCTAGTGGACTATAAAGCACCTACAGTAAACATTACATAATCATGATTTAAGTTAAAAATTCACATTGACGATATTTTAAGGTTTACATTATTAGAGAATTTGACCGTAACCATTACATTAGATCCATAAAATTACAAAGTAGACACTTCTACTCTGATAAAATATCACAATAATAAAACTCCTTAAATAAAAAAAGAGATATTTTTCTTGATACAAATCCTCTTGAATACATCCTTCCTCTTAACCATGATTATACCTTGTGAAAAACATTTCAAAAAAATGGGATGAGTGTAAAAATATCTATAGATGTTATAAAATAAGGAGAGAAAACATTAGTCCACCAGTACATACAAATCAATGAAATCATCTTTCTCAATCATAAAATATATTCTCTTTAACATTATTCATGAAATCATAAGATTTATGAATAACACATAGAAATGATAATTCATAAAGGAAACATGTGGACTGAATATCATACATTCATTATTGCATTCACACCTACATTGGGAGTTTCATTTTGAAAACCCATAATAGTATATTCCCTAAAAATCATAGGAGAAACATTAACATTTACCTTCATCACGTTACCCAATGCATTGGAGAGATATCTTCGGCTCAGCTATCTTAGGTTTATCACAGAACCAACCGTATTTAGTTTATCATGTAACCACCCATCAAATGTCCAAGTACCTATATATAACCAAAACACATAAAATATTAATGTTATCATATTTCACTCATCAATTACAAGAAATCAATTATGGATACAAAAATATTCAATCAATTTCCGAAACCATTTAAATAATTTAATAAAGTGATATTTGAATCAAAGTTTTCCATACCACTTTGAATATTTTAATGGAATTAAGATTTTAAAACATTAATTTCATTATAAATAAATCCTAAAAACCATTTTGATAACATTTACATTAATGATAATTATTTATAAGAATAAATATTTTAAATATACAAAATGATGTTTTCGTTAATGTGCCTTGTAAATCTTGAGAAACACTTGAATAATATTAATTAAAGCATAAAATCAAAAAAAAACATTAAATATCATGAGAATATAAAACTTCATGATATAAAAGGTCAAAAGGGGTTTATATACACCTTATATGATATTAAAGGTGCACCATATCGAGATATGGCTATCTTAAAAAAGATTTAGACATAGTCCCTTACAAAGATTGTATCAATATATTATGGATAAATCAATGACATAATTATTTGTGGAAAATATATATACACCCAATATAACTAGATATTAAGTGTAAAACAATTATATGTCATTAACATGTATTCTTTAAAAAAACCAAAGACATGGATATTTAACTCAATGAATAGTTATTGAGTAAATATTTCCCTTTCCATGATCGTATAAATAACGTATGAATTTATAAATAGGGTGATTATGTGTTGAAAAAGTGTATCCAAAAAAGGGTGGTGGGAATTAAAACATAAATAAATAAATAGTGATTCAACACATAATATTGGTATATTATAATATACAAGGTATGCGTAAAACCCACATAGTGAAAATTATTTTAGAAATTCCCATAAGAAAATTTTGCAGTCTAACAATGTCACGTAAAAATTTATTAAAAGATATGATGATAGTGAAAATGGAATCTTTTCACATAGACGTAAAATGTATATATATAAGTATATATAAGAAAATATCCAAACATAAAATGATGTAAGTTAAAATACATGACAAAAAATAAATCTTTGACTAAAAGATGAGGGTGAAAGGTTCCCTTACCTTGAATATGACTTGTCATGTATGTTCCTTGTTCTTCCTAAATAATAAACATAAGATAATTTATACTTTCATAAAAAAATTTGAAAATTACTATTTCTTTTATATCCCTTATTAACTTCGAATAAGAATCATATAATTATTCATGTTTATATAGGTTGTTTTGTCGATATTCGGCTCTTGAGTCAAAAATGATCTTTTATAATTACAAATTGTCAATGTTGTCAAAAGTCCATTATCTCCAGAATAGTATTCATGATTTAAAAATCATATATATCCAATATATATGTAATTATATTAAGTATATATTTAATTTTAATTGTCTATATCATTTTTATATATAAAATTAAATACATTGTTCATGGAGATGGTAATTCGTACGTTCACATGAATGCTACATTCATTTCGTTTTCATATTTAAATGACTGAAAAAAGTTATAAAATGGTATATTATAATTCCAATATAATTTCTATGTTATATATGTTATATATGTTCATTCATTCCTTCTGTTATAAGTTTCATGTATATTATGAATGAGTCATATCACTTTGAGGGGTGGTAGTCCGCACTTTCTCAAATGAAATTATCATATTTATGCGTTATGGAAAGAAAAAAAGAAATGGAGAAAATGAAAAATACATAAGAATAAATATTAAAAACTTATAATATATATCAATTAAAAAATAGTAACGTAATAATTTCCACAATTCAAGGTTGTAGGAGAAAATTGAACATTCATTGTTTTGAGAGGTAGTAGTTCGCCGTCCACAGAGAGAGTATGTTCAAAATCCATTAGATGAAGGTCTGTGTGTGTAGGTCAAATAAACCTAATAAAAACATTCTAGTATATTGAAGAGTCTATTTATGTTATAAAATAATAGAACAAATAGAGTTTAGGGAGTTGGATAAGAAAATATAAATGGAAGAATCTTGAGAGAAGACATTACCCCAAATCGGGTAACTCCTTTTGATTTTAGCTATAAGGCCATATTGAATTGTCATCATCCCAAGGTTAGGCTCCAAGGAAGAATAAAGGGAAATTGGGAAATTATTTTAGAAGAGTATTAATGACCAAATGGGGATTGATATGTGTGAGTAAGGGTCAGAGGTGGTGGACGTTTATATGAGGGAGGATGGGTACTTTAGGAAAGTGGGAATGATTATTTTATTATAAATTAGATTTCGATTCTCAAAAGTGGAACAACTAATTTAATTAGAAAATAAGATGATTATTGTTATAAATCCACTCAACCAATAGTTTTTATTCATGTTTTGTTTTCAAATATATCCTTATAATTTATCTTTAACCCCGAGTTAAATTATTTGACTCTTACCATGTCTTCTTGTATAATCATAATATATTCTAAAAATAGTTACTATAAAATTGAAATAGAACATAGAGTGTATCATTAATGATATTTTAAAACTTATCTATTTTATTTGGCTAAATATTAGATTTTTATGACTATTATATCATTTATTAAAATAGTAGTTGTTTTTAAAACTCATTTATGTCAATTTATATAGTATTCATATCATGATTATTAAAAAATAGATAACAACTTAATTATTTCAAAAACTATTTATTAACTAAAATATACCAAGTCATTCTTATCCATAAAATTAGAGGATGGGATGAAAAGTTTCAATATAAATTTATTTTAAATTTTATAAACTCATATACTTAAAATATTCATCTATAATGTAATCAATACATTATCAATGTGTCTTAAATAAATTTATTAATATAATTTATAAAATTATAAATAAAATACCATGAAGTAGGAGATATTGTTATATTTATAAATAATATTTATAGTCTAAGATATATCTTACATAACCCCACATAAAAACTATCTTAGTAAAATATATATATATTTATGTTATATTTTCCATAACTTTATATTAAATGTCATGAAATGACATTTTCACACACAAGGGGCCCCATGGGGTCCTAAAATCTACCAATGGATTCATATGGTCGTACATATCTCATCCAATATGATTAAGATACATGTTATGGATATTTAATATTAATTTAATTTAATTTTCTACCTTTGTTTACCAAATTTACCCTTTAACCATGGTAAAAAAAATTACTGAAGTTAATATTCATAATGTATGGAAATAAAAGACACATATTTAAAAAAAATTGACCTCATTATTTAAAATATTTAATCCATTTTAAAAAATTCAAAACACATAAGCTGCATAAATTAATTTAAAATTAATTCCTTTTGTCAAAACCATAAAATGTGTTTTTATGAAGTAAAGGCATCCAAAATATTGACATGCATTTATGTCCACTTTCAACGTGACATTACATAAAATGACCAAAATTGGATGAAATGAAAAAAATAATCCATTAATGATTTAAGAATAATTATAATTATAAATTAACAATTTAAATAAATTATACTAAAAGGATGTTTTGAAATAAAATGCAGTATTTTTCATTATACATAAAAAATGAACTTTATCACAAAAATACAAAAAATTCATCCAAATAATATTTTTATTTCAAAATTATAATAAAAAATTATATTTTGTAAAATTAAACATATAAAAATAAAAAAAAAATTATTTTAAAAGTGTTCTTCATCAAATGGTGGTAAATCAACCATTTAAAGAACATTAAAGTATTTCATGCATAAAATCAGAATCATTCTTATTTTATGACTCTAAAATTTATTTGTTAAATTTAAAAACATATAAAAAACATGCGTAGTAATAATGTTTTTAGTTATGTTCATTCCCAATAATACAATGACTATGGGTTACCTAACATTTAAATTAATATTAATATTATTTTATTTTTTGGTATAACTCAATGTTTTGTGCAACATAAGATTTCAAGGAAACCCGTTGTTGGATGTTGAGTCTGCTATCAAAAAAAGTGTCCTATTTAACTTAAAATTAATATCTTATTTATAAGGATTAAAATAAATGAAAATAGTATTATTATACAAAAACCTGGGTCATTACATCCTTCTCCCCTTTTGGAAATTGCATCCTCAAATTTTTAAAATTGGACTTTAAAACATCATTGAAAGTCCCACATCTAAAAAAAGAGTCAATAAAATATCACTTTTAAAGAAAGAAGGAGAAGTACAAAAGTCACCCAAGATAACAACTTCTGAGATTCCATAGAGGAAAAAATGGATATGGATGAGAAATAAACCATCAAGATATTTTGGAGTATGATAGAAAACATGATTAGTTAAAATTTAAACACAAGTAAATTAGAAACATGTGATTGGTTAAACGGTCTTTGATTACATAGTAGGAAAAGCGAACTTACAATGTTTTTAGTTTTTTGTTCCTTTTCATAGAGTTTCTGATCTTATTAATGAGATTGAATAGGAACAAAAGAAAATATACTTTATTTTCGAGTTCAGTTTAATCCTATATTAAATTTCTACCAAAAAATCATCTTTTATTCAAATGATGAGATTTCAAAAATACCGGGTCACACCTAAAGTGCTAAAAACAACATATGGAGAATCACTTATTCCACAAAACATGATCAATATATTTCCCTTGTATTTAGAAATTATCCAACCCCAAAATGGTTAGTACTAGAATATAGGATTCCCAAAAGGATTTTCTAATATAGAAGAAAATACTACTCTTAATATCCAAAATTAAACAAACAATACCGCAAGTTCAACAAAGACCATCCAAAAAACAATTGTCCTAGAAATTCTTTAAAATAATCAAAACTATGTTTTAAACCCAAAAATCATACTGATTTGATCACATAGTCCTCTTCGATAAATCTTAACATTTATCTCCAAATAAAATTTATTACACTTAAATTCACATACATAATATTAATTAACCTAGTCACATATTCTTCATAATTGTTTAGTAATTACCATAAAAAACCCAAATTGCAATAAGTCCCCAATTGAAACATAGATTCTTACAAAACTAAAATTCCACCATTAATCCTAAAATTAAATCCAATAGTATTCTATTTTTTGTAGGCATACAGTGTTCCCAAAAGATAGAATGTATTCTACAATAACATTTATCACTTAATCAAAAAATCATTTTCCTATACTACGGGTATCCATTTTATAAATCCTAAGTTCCCAAAATAATCATATTCTTGATATATAAAATCATTTAACTAAAATGAATTATCCATACTGACCAGGGTCTTCACAAAGACCAATGGTAGGTGATAAATCTGAGTCGAACATTCATTGTGGGTTCTATTCCCACATCATTTTCAAACATTATGGGTTGTCACACATTTTGTGTGTTGTCCTTTTTAAAAAACTATATAATTTTTAACATACCAAAAAAGTAATAACCTTTAATTGCTTCAAATTAAATAATTTTGTATACCCAAATGGTTATTGTAAACTATATCCACAAAGGAAGTTATAATTCATCCTCAAATAGCAATTTTGCATAAAAAACTTCATGGTTACACATACAAGTGAAAATTCTTCCAATGTAATCCCATAAATAAATATCATTAATAATTGTAAACATTTTATCACCTAGATATCTAACATATCTTTCAAATTTCTAACATCTAGATATCTTAATCATAAATCATTATCCATTATTTGTCAAAAAAAATTTAAACTTATTACTTAATACTTCTTTTTTATAAAAAATTCATAAATTATATCCAATTATTCAATAATATCAAAACATCAGTTAAGAAATAATCCATTTATTTCAGAGGTTATTTATTACTTCCTCATCCTCAATTGGAATGTTATTGGGAATTGGTAATCATATATTTGTATGGTACTACTGAAACCATTCTTGAACCATATTCACAGTACATCTACTTGTGTAATGATCATGTACACCACATTTAAAACATTCAATTGATCCCTCAGAAAGAACTTATTTTACATTCTTAGAGTCAACTAGATGATTACTTTTTCCATTATAGGTTATTGAATTGTGACCTTATTTACCACATCTATTACATATTCTCGTCTCTTTGAATCATTTTGCTTAGTGTTTCTTTCTACATTCCTGAAACATTGGTTGTTGAATATACTTACCTTTAGGATTATTATATTAATTTCAATGGGGATTCATTTCTCACATATATGATTCCATAGAAGAATCCCTAAGGATCAAGTGGTCAGTCGTGACTCTAGATAGTTGGACAAGAATGACCATAAGGGTTCTCATTGCAGATCCCATTTCATTTTGTTTCTCATTTAGTAAACTATCATTGTTTTCTTCACATTCATTTTTCACTTTGATTCCTGCTTGATCAATCCATTTACTAAATCTAAATAAGTATGTGTTAGTATATAAGAAAAATAATCATATAATATCTTATGAGGAGAGTAAACACTAATATATACTTATTCATGTTATCATATACTCATTCAATATATCTTAAATAACTATGACTATTTCTAATGTGCTAGCCATTATGGTTACGTCAATTTTTCTCAAATAACACCATAAATGATAATTTTATCTAAACTAACCATTTATACCAATTATAAGTCCTTGGAATTAAAAATTACATAATCTTGAGTTATGTTAAGAATTCTCATTGTGGATATTTTTAGGTTTAGTGTTTTAGAGAATTAGGCCGTAACTATTACGTTACATCCCAAAAATTACATTGTAGACACTTTAAATATATCCAAATTTTTCACAATAATAAAACTCAATAAATAAAAGAAGATTTATTTCCTTGATATAAATATTATTGATTACTTTGTTTCTCTTACCCATCCTTATACCATGTGAAAACAATTTCTAAAACAAGGGATGATCATAAAAAAGACCAGTATGGGTTATAAAATCAAGAAAGAAAACATTAGTCCATCAATACATACAAATCCATGATGTAATAATTCTCAATAATAAATTTTAATCTCTTTAACATACCTCATGAAATCAAAATACTTATGAATAAAAAATAGACATCATAATTCCTAATGTTATCTTGTGGAATCCATATCGTAATTACATTATTGCATTCACAACTAAATGGGGAGTTATATTTATAATACCCATCAAAATATATTCCATAAATCTCTTAGGAGAAACATTAACATTTACCTCTATCATGTTACCCAATGAATAATAGAGCTATATTGGGTTGTCCTGCCTTAGGCTTATCGCGGAACCACCCATATTGTGTTTATCCCCTAACCACCCATCAAATGTCCATGTACCATTATATAATCATACAACATAAAGGATTGATGTTATCAATATTTCACTCATAAATCATAATATATCCATTCAAGATACTGAAATATTCAATCAATATCCAAAACCCATTTAAAACATTTAATAAAGTGATTTTTGAATGAAAGTGTCCCATACAGAATTAAATATTTTAGTTGAATTAACATTTTAAAAAATTAATTTCCATATAAATATATCCTAAAAGGTATTTGATATCTTGGACATCATTGAGAATGATTCAAATGAATAAATATTTAAAACATTTAAAATGATCTTTTAGTTAAAGAGTCTCATAACACTTGAGAAACCCTTAAATAAACTAAATTAAAGCACACCTTTAAAGACAAAATTTATATATCATGAGAATATATAAATGTATGATATAAAATTTAGAGAGGGTTTTATATACACCTTATATAATATTAATGTTATACAATATTGAGATATGCCTCAATGAAATGAGATTGAGACTTAAACCCTTACAAATATAGTATTATTATATTAAGGATATATCAATAATAGAAATATGTGTGAAAAATATATATACACCTAATATAACTAGATATTAAGTGTAAAAAAGCCAGAGTTTTTTCAAAAATATTCATGGAAAAGAAAAACCAATGACATGTATATTTAACTCAATGAATGAAGATTTTTTAATGATTTCCCTTATAAAGTTTGTATAAATGGCGTAAGAATTTATCAATTGGGTGATTATGTGTTGATAAAGTATATCAACACTAAGGGAAGTGGAAATTACAACAAAAATAAATAAAATTTTATTACACACATGATCATGGTATAATATAATCAACTATGTATGCATAAAACCCAAAGAGTGGAAATTGTGTTTAGAAATTCCCTAATGAAAACTCAGCAGCCTAACGGCATCACTTAAAATGTCAGAAAATGATTTTATGGGAGAGAAAAGGGTATCTAATCAATTGGAAATAAAATTTATAGTAATAATGATATATAATAACATATACTAATATATGAAAATGGAAATTAAAATACATAACATAAAATAAGTCTTTGACTAAAAGATGAGGGTGAAAGGTTCCCTTACCTTGAATTTGATTCATCACGTATGTTCCCTGTTCTTCCTGAATAATAAACATAAGTTAATTTCATATTTCACCATAAAAATTTTCAATTTTATTATTTCATTAATATCACTTATTAGATTTCTATTACAATCATATATTTATTCAAGTTTATATCGGTCATTTATTCGATGTTCGATAGTTGTGTAAAAAATGTACATGTTATAATAACATATTGTCAATTATGTCAAAAGTCCATTATCTACAAAGTTGTATTAATGCTTTAAATATCATATATATCCATTATAAATGTATTTATATCCTGTATATATATATATAATATTCAACAAAATTTGGATATAATAAATGAAATGCACCATTCCGGGAGAGAGTAAGCCATACATACACATGAACACTGATTTCATTTATTTATCACATTTAATGGAATGAAAAATAATTGAAAATAGGTATATAATAATTTCAATATATTTTATATTTTATTTAAGTTAAATATGTTCATTAATTCCATCTTTTATATGTTCCATGTATAGCTTGAATGATTCATATCTCTTTGAGGGGTTGTAGTCCACACTTCCTCAAATGAAATTAACGTATTTACGCATTATGGAAAGCATAACAGTAGGTTGTAAATGAAAGATAAAGATTAATATATAAAACATAAATATAATATATTTCATTTATAAATACAGTTCCATCATAATGTCCACCATGAGAGGCAGTAGAAGAAATTTGAACACTCATCATTTAGTGAGGATGAAGTTTCATGTCCACATAAAGTGTATATTCTAAATCCATTAGATGGAGGTATGTGTGAGTGTAGATCTAATATTTATCATAACAACATTATGTTATACTTAAGATTTAGGTTTTTTTATAAAATAATGGAATAAATATATTTTAGGGGGTTGGAGAATAAAAAATAAATGGAATAACCTTGAGAGAAGACATTACCTCAACTTAGGAAAGTCCTTTTGATTTAAGCTAAATGGACTTATTGAATTTCCTTCTTACATAGGTAAGTATTATAGGAGGATGATTGGGATGTTGGGAGATTAATTTAGCAGTGTTTGTATGAGCCAAGGGGGATAAAGGTGTGTGAGTAAGGGTTAGAGGTGGTGGCCTTTTATAAGAGGGATGAGGGTAATTTGGGAAAGATTGATATATAGTCTTATTATAAACTAAATTTTGGTTTCTAAAAGTTACAAAACACATTAAATTATACTATTAGTTGAGTATTTATCTAAATACTCAAAACAAATAGTTTTTATACATGTTTTGTTTTCAAATACAAACTTATCATTTAGCATTAACCCTTCGTTATCTTATTTGACTCTTACCATGTCTTCTTGAATCTTTATAATATATGGTTAATATAGTTACTAAAAAATGCCAATAGATTCAAAAGTGGATCATTATTGACATTTTCAACTGTATATAATTATTTTTTCCAATTTGAATATTTTCTGGAAAATTATTTCATTTAATATATGTGAATTTATATAAAAACTCATTTATGTCATTTTATATACTATTCATATCATGATTTTAAAAAAATTCAGTAAAAATGATTATTTCTAAAAACAAATTATTAATTAAAATATATAAAGTCATACTTATCCCTAAAATTCTTCTTTTCCATATAATGTTCGAAAATAAATTTATTTTATTTTTTATAATATCATTTATTAAAAACATTCAATAATAAGGTAATCAATATATCATCAATGTGTCATAAATAAATATGTTTATTTTATGTCTAAAATTTATGCAGAAAATGCCATGATGTTGTAAATAATATTTAATTTCCAATGACTGTTTATAGTAGAAGAAATAACATATATAACCCCATAAAATAATTGGTTTATTAAAAGCTATATGTTTATGTTATATTTTCTTTAACTGCATATTAAAAGATATTAAATATACTATTAACACACAATTGGCCCCATGGGGTGATAAAATTTACCCAAGGATGCCTATGGTTGTAAATATCTCATCCAATATGATTAGGACAAGTGTTAAGTTAATTTAATATTATTATAATATTATTCGTACCCTTGTTACCAAATTTACCATTTAACCAGGGTAAATAAAATATTTACTGAAGTTACTATTCGTAATTTCTAGAAATAAAAGTTAACTACATAGACAATTTGAACCACCTAAAATATGGAATAAATTTTTCCAATTTCAAGAGTCATAAGTTGTAGAAATTATTTAAAAATTAATTCATGTAGTCAAAACTAAAAATCGTGTATTAAAGAAGTAAAAACTACCAAAAGCTTTACATGTGTTTATGAACAACTTCAAAGTGAAATTACCCGAAATGAAAAAAATTGGATTGAATGATAAAACTATAATCAAATTAAACTTTAAAACAAATTAAATTTATAATCTAAAAATATAAATAAATTAGATTAAAATGTAGTTTTAATTATAATGTTGTATTTTTAACAATTCAATAAAAATGAACTTTATCAGAGAAATACCAAAATGTCATCCAAAATAAATTTCGATGTACTGATTATCAATAAGATTATTTTAATAGAACATATAATGGTGATAAAAACTAGGTTGAAAATGTTATCTCCATAAAAATGTGATAAATTGAACTTTTATTGAATATTAAATAATTTCATGCTTAAAATCAGATTCATTCATATTTTAAGCCTCTAATTTTTTTGGAAAAATATAAAAACATTTAACAAACATGTGTAATCATAATGAAGTAAGTTATGTTCATTCCTAGTAATACAACGAATATGTGCTAACAATGATTAAAAAAAATATTTTTATTTTATTTTTCGGTATAACTCAATGTTGTGTTCAATGTAAGATATCAAATAAATACATTATTGAGTGTTGAGTATGATATCATAAAAAGTGTCATATTTAAAATAAAACAAATATCGTATTCATAAATATTAATAGAAATGAAAATAGTATCATTATATAAATAACAGGGTTGTTACATGGACTCCTCACAATCCCCAAGGATAAATAACCACCACTCTCTTACGCCTCCATCAATAATATTAACTTCCCATGAAACCTTATGGTTCTTATGAGAATCAGAAAAACTAATATATATATCAACCTACTAAACATAGTCTTCTGTGGATATGTTTGAAAACAACCCCTCATACTATTATATACTCTATTACTCAAATGCTTCGAGTATCATTTTCTAACTTTCATCATCTTCCACATCTACCCATTTCAAACACATGAGAAAAAGATAATGACGAATGCTGATTTAATATTTCAATACATTGTAGATAGTATCCCTTCAATGAGTATTTTCATAAATTTATAGTTATATATAGAAGATCATAAGGTTTCTTAAATACACATGTTTCAGTTTGTCTCCAATGTTTACATCGCTTACTTGATAGAGTTGACAATATTTCTATACAAAAACACGAATTCTCCCAGATTCCTAACTCCATACTCAATCATATCTCTCATCCCAAACCACTGATAAAACATTTTCATGAACCACTCCCAAATAATATACCCCTTATGTGCTGAAAATGAGAGAAAGGGGATGTTAAATTCCCTTTTCCCTCTTCCTGTAGGCATCAGAATGACGACTAGCACTGAGGATTTAATAATCATAAAATGGGAGGAATTTCCCTCTAAAAAGTATAATAGATAGTTACGTTTCATAATCCATTGAAAAAAACCAAACATACACACACATATACATATAAATATAGAAATAAGATGTGTAAAAAATAAATTTCATATAATAATATAACAATAAAAAGGAAATACAAAAAATATATAAAGAATATAGAAACCATGAAGCCTGAAAAAATTTTCAATAACCATGAGGTTATAAAATCCTTCCCAACATCCACTATAATTTGAATAAGCTGAAAAATAATATATATATATATATATACACATATGGTGAGAATAATTTTATACTCAGTTGCATACTCCCTATAGCCTTTCATAAAAAGGATAAACAAATCATGCTAAATCATAGTGAACAATAGTTAAACAAACACATCACCTAAATAGAAATTCTATGTTCCTAGACTCACCGTGGATTACTCTCACTAAGTATCAAATATAAAAAAGAACATAATATAATAATGAAACATCAAGGGAACCCTAATATAACATCCGTCATATCTTACTGTCCTTCCTCAATGTTGCACCTCTTGAGACATATCTCCCAATAATAGCCCAACTTAAAGACACCTATTAAAGGAATCACAACATATAACTCATGCATCACATCATAAAATCATCACATAATCCCATCAACATATCAGTATATAGTAACTAGGTAGTTATGGGATCCAACACATCCTATATGAAAATTATCATAAATACGGGATTATACATCAATCATTCAAAACCCATACAATGAGTAAGTCACATAATCCTTTATATCATATATATGGTATACCTATAATAATCATTTGGATACTATATTCAGGGCCACATTTGTGTGAATAACCAAAATATATAAAAACAACCAATACATATATATGGGGAAACTAACCACCATACATACCATCATATGTAACTGCCATGTGAAGAGAGAGGGTCTAGAGGGGGTAGTCATTTATCCATCCACCCATTAGGATGTTTGGGAAAACACCCTACATGTGTCCATAAGTTGTTAGTTTCCCTAACTGATATGGGTGGGGTAGCATATAAAATCAAATAATATTGAAGATATAACATATATCACAACCACAGTGTGGGTATAACCCGGTCCTAAAGTGAAATCTGGATATCATCACTTAGACACTTGGATTTTACTACTTGGGAGTAGATATCTAATAATCGAAAAATAGTTTATAGATATTAATTAATTACATATTCTGTTTATATCATCTCCTTTAATTAAATTATTATATTATAAATTAAACATTAACATTATTTTTTGATACATTCATTAACTACTAGCATGAACACCATTCCCTCCTAAAATAATCTAAACATAGTCAATGGTATATCAATACTATCATATTTTTAGAATTTTTATCCCATCAATACCAACAAAATTAGTTAATAATTATTTATTATTCATTATAGTATTTACTTAATCTATGTACACAAGTACGAAAATACTAAACTAAAACCAATGGGAAACATGAAAACGAGCACATCCAACTACTTCAGGTAGTGTGTAATGAAATAAAGATAAAATAATCAATCCAGCCATCAAACAATAAACACATTGAAAATAGAGTAACCAATATCTCAAAAAAAATCAATGGGTAATACTAGATTTAACACATTTTATTTTCATTTCTTCCATTACTAAAACCCACATGCATATCATGATGCATCTCTTCATCAGATGTGTTATCTTTTTCCACATTATATATAATACACCACCCACATATTACCTCAACCATAGAGTGATCATCCATATGAGGCTTAAAATATTTTTATGGCATCCCCATACCATATCACATCATAAAATAAAGCTCAACTAGAAATAAAATAACATATTTTGAAGGAAATAAATAAAAAACCCCTATATGTTAATCTAGGTATGAAAATGTAGCATCCATACATCACACAAAAACAAGCCCTCGCTACTATAAACACATAGAACTTGGACATAGCTAGTAGAAAAAAAACTATTCCATAGAAATTATCATTATCAAACAACCATTTTTTATTTCTACATGAATTTTCCAATTTATTATTCATGGGTTATAACTTTAAAATACATAATATATCAATTTATAACAAAAAACAAATATAAATAGAATATTTATTTAACCATGCTTCAAAAAAATAATTCCAACTTCAAAAAACATTGTGTAACTACATGAAGCTAATATACTTGTAATTAATTTAAGCAACATGAATTAAGAGTCATTACATTATTTATCAAATTCCAAAGACACATGGAATTACATATTTTGTTAATCTTGGGGTCAACATTGATTTGATCATTATGATATCATAAGAAACACCAAATTCATTAAACAAACCCCTTTTTTATTCAACCATTTAATTATCGATCAATAATATATTGATGTTATAAGTAATTTTACATAAAAAACATAATAATAATATCATTATAATACAATACTTAATAATATCATAGATAACACACTATTTATAAAAACACAGGGAAAACCATTAATATAGTAGAAAGAAACTTTAGTGGATAGAAATCAAAATATTTATTAACATATTTCAATAATAATTACAATTATTTCATTTATACCCAAGGGGATATAACATGCTAATGTTTCAATTTATCCTAAATTTATAGGGGGATCCACAAACCCCCTATGTGAAATAAATAATATCTATGTGATTTAATGCACCAAAAACATGGTCCATTACAATAATAGAATCATCAATGGAGTGAAAATGATTCAATAGTAGAAGAATTCCATTAGTCCAAGGGAATAATTTATATCTTCAAATATTGAGGTTTACAGAACAAGATAGAATTATAGGGTTGGATTTATATTTATGAATAAATTTATAGGCTGATCATAATTATTAGATAAGAAAAAATTTAATTCAAACTATTGTAGATATCATTAAACTCCATATGCAAGGATGTGTTTACATTCTCATACATCATTGATAATAATGGATATAAATATTCATAATAAGAGAAATTTTGAGGACATTTATTCATTCCATTCAATGAATACCCTGTTTGTTTTTATAATACTTTTATAAATCACCATGAATAAATTTCCACATAGCCAAAATCACCACAAAACCAAAATATTCATGTAACTATTTTCACATATTCAGTCATACACATAACCAGACACTAATGTAGATGATTTCTCATGTAGTCAATATCTTATATAGTTTATCACTCATGTAGTCAATTCATGAATTTGATCACTCATATAGCTGATAAAACATGTAAACGATCCAAATAGCATATCAAACCACATAGGTAATCCATCAATGTAAGAGATCCATCAATGTATCCAATTCATCAATATATCCAATTCATCCATATAGTCAATCCATACATAAATCCAATTTATGATAAATATTATCCTTTCATAAAAGTGATTCATCCACATATTTATTCCATCCATGTAATGAACCAATCCATTTAACTTATCTCACATATTTATTGGCTCCAGATAGTTGATTCCTCCCCAAAGTCGATGGATCCACATAACTGATTTCTCTATGTATCTGATTTGATAAACCATGAATTGGGATCCCACACAATAGGATAACTGTAGATTAAAGATGTGAAACCCATAAGGATCAGGAAACCTTCTAGATTCTAGAATTTAGAGTACAAAAAACTATATACCTGATATTTTCCTCTTTCAAGAACCACATAATTTTCATACATGTATAGGGATACACTATATATATTTTGGAGCTTAAACCTCATATATAAGAAATTAAACCTCAGTTTCTCTAATTGAAAAATCATAGACATCTCCCATTGGCCCTTTCAAAGTGGGTCCACATTATTCTTCGAACATTTTATTACATAATTCCCCATTTCAACAAATTTTATTCACCAAATATCATTATTTTCTATATTTATCTTGTATTCATTAGAAATATGAGAATTATATCCACACATGTATTAAACTGACATTTTTTCCTCAATTTGAACATGATAGAAATTTAGTTATTCTATTTTTCTTATTTTATATATTCCATTTTTGTTTCTTTCAACCACCCTTATCCATTGATGATTTAAAAAAAATTATAGGATCTATAGATTTATTTTTATCCATTCATGTCATAGAGTTATATTTCATCATATGATGAAAACATCTAATAATATTGTTCCCTTGTGAGTATTTTGTTATGCATTTATTTAAGTGATCCATTTTTTATAGAATATTCAATATATAATATAATTAATTCATGTTTAGTGCTTTACTGGTCGCCATATAATCTTCAAAACATTACCCTTCACTTTTATTTATGTTTATGAAATAACATTCCATTTTATTTAATTTCAATGATGATAAATATTTATTAATGAATTTAATTTTAAAATATCTATATTACATATGTTATATTACATTATGCTACATAGTATTTATTATCAATTAAACCTATTGTTAAATATTTTGATAAAAGGATTACATTTATAGATTAAAAACTTCCCTTTCATTTACTCCCAACACCAAAAATATCTCTTCAACGGACTTAATCCATTTCTCAAATATAAGTGGATTAGTAGTTCAACTAAGGGATATTTTCTTATATCATATGAAATGATACAAAATTTTTGTATCATGTCACGTAACATCATGGTTTTCAATATGTGTTAGGTTATTAGTAATAGTAAGATTTATAGTCCCTAATATATTTAGGATCTTCTCACCTAAAACCCATCTTTTATATTATTACTCGAATGGTATATATCATCATTGGTAAAGAGTATTTATTCAATTATATGTAATAAAATCCATTTAAAAACAATGGAATATAATAAATTATATATAATATATTAACTACCAATCATTGTATATAATTAATATAATTATAATAATGGAAAATATTTCATAGAAAACCTCATTGTCATAAAAATATTCTCTTGGAGAATCTCATAAAATTGGAAAAATATTTTCAAATATTTAGAAATTGGTTATAGAAAGACTATGAATCACACAATTGATATCCCATTTGATCTTATAGCATTGTTTCTATCCTTAGGCCCACTCATTTTGTATGTGTGATTGTAAAGTTGATAACCAATCCACCTAATTTAGTTTTTTACCCCCAGGGGCATATATTCCGCAGATGCATCCTCTTACTAGTATCATACTAGTGGTGTTTTTTGTTGAAAACCACGTAAAGTAAACATTAGAAAACATGTGATATTTTTATAAAATTTGATGAAAACTTTAATAAATTAATATAGTTTCATTACCAACTCTCTGATTTCCAAAATCTAGTTCCCAGTCATTCTAAAAAATATTCTCTCATTGTAACTGCAGCAAAGAAGACCGTAGTAAACCAATGATGATATCAAGTATATTACATTATAATAAGATATAATGGATCTCATTACTATGGATTGACCAATATATAAATTATGAGGAACATGATATTTAAATTATTCCTAATTATTAGTGGAAATATTGTATTAAAAATTTTAAATGGAAATATTCCACATCCTTAAATCTCATTCAAGGATTACTTCTTCATATCATAGGGAAAATAAAACAAAATAATCATGATATAAGATGAATATTTAGGGTTTTAAAAAGTATATTCTAACACAAGTAAAAAATGAATAAGAAATATATATCAGTAAATAACAAAAAACATGTTCCATTTACTCAATAAATTAAAAAAGTGAATTCATGGATAATATCCTAGTAATAACGATCATTGATAATAAAAAAATCCCAATGAATTAAATTCATAATATTCAATGTCTTGATTAATTCCATTATCATATACTACATAAAATATTAATAGGTATAAATCCAATTTTTTTTACAAATGATAGACAATTGTTTTCTCTCATGATACAAGTCAATGAATTGAGGAACTATTTATAATTAGGAACCACATACTGCATGACCAATCCCTTCCTCTCATATTGGATAGTTAATTAAATTTAAAAAAATATTCTTTATGAACAAATATCTATATTGAGTCATGAAAATTTAATTCCAATATTTCACAGCATAATCAAATAACGTACATAATAAAACACCACATCTAGAAATGTTACATGTCTTAGAGAGTAAGCATATCTATGATATAATGAATGTAGATATGAAAGAGAAAAGAATTATCCAATGAAATACGAACATAGTTAATTAAGTAAATGTTTAAAAATGACTTGAAAATAAATAATATATGACTATTATTTCATAAGAAAAGTAGACTATGTAGTTAAATAATTTAATTTAGATAATATTATAAAAGAGATGTGAAATAATTAAAATAATTTTTCGTTAAATAATTTTCTTTATAAAACCATTAAAAAATACAGAATTATACAAATTTATTAAAAAGGATATCATGGTGGAAAATCCATCAATTTCAAATATGGTATGAAGAAATATTCATTTTAACTTTTGTAAAAAAAATTCAAACATGTCCCTTTCATTAAATAAAATAAATATTCCTTTCAGACCATGTAAAAATAAAAGAATAAAATTATTTATCATTAATAAATAATTTTTAAATAAAAAAGGATTTAAAGACTAATTATAAAAATTATTGACAAGGAAGTAAAATATACCCTATCAAAAAGGAAAATAATAATAGAGTTTAATTTAAAATTTTATTTTCATGAGTTTGATAAAAAAAATTGGAAATTTATTTAAAAAATTAGAAAATCATTAAACATCTTGATTATATGGAAATAGATGGTTTTATGAAGAAAATTTTATAAGAGTATTTAATTGAGAATATAATCAATCCAAAAAAATTAAATTATAAAATCAGTTCTTCCCTCTTTGGTAAATTTAAAATTATAAAACCATGAAATGTTATTCATTTATTTGAATAATAATTAACATTAATAAATATATATTCAGGATATATAAATCAATGTGGTAATACATAAACTACCGAAATGAAAATCATAGAATAATAAAAAACATGTTTTCGTGGAGTGTAAATTGAGATGAAATACCAAAAAAAATTAAACTAAGTTAAATGTAATTTAAAACCATCAATAATGGATTTCATTAATTAATTAATTAATGAAACATATTAATATTAATAATATCATATATGATTCACTTATATCATTTTTACATGTTATTAAATAATATTTCATTATGATAATCAATTTGGGTGATAACCTATGAGTTTTATCATGCATGTTTAATCATGGATGTTCATGATCATGTGAATTATTTTTAGTTTGTTGTTCTAAAAATTAAAGAACATTATATTGAAACCATTAATAATCATCATAAAAATATAAATAATGATCTGTGAAAATTGGATACTAAGAATAAATCACATCTTTTTGTTGAGGTGGTCTTCCATATATACCCAATATCGATGTTATTATTTTTTAATTAGAAGAAATAGAAGGATATAGTTACTCAGTCTTAATATAATGGATATTAAATTATTTTTTGATAAATATTCAGAACATTACGAAACTACATTCCCAAGGAGCTAATAGTTTAGTCTCTTTTGATACTTCAAAACCTAATCATCAATCTTTTAAAAATTTATTTAATAACCTCATTAAATATCTTCCCTTTTAGTACTCTTACACAAGTCCTTTCATCATAACCGGGGGAAATGAAACCTAAAAAGGGGAGAGATCTAATTATAGTAAAGGTAAATAAGAGAGATATGTAATCATAAAATGAGATATATTGTAGGATAACATGATCCTAACATTATAATGAAATATCATGTTATAGATCATAATCAAGATTCATGGAATGAAGATAGTCAATTCATAAGGCATAAATCAAAAGGGAATTAAAACGCATGTTCCATAAGAGAATAACATAAAGAAAAATACATGAAATTATGGTTTAAACATAATATTATAACATTAAGAACATATGTAAAAAAGGAAAATGTTCTGTCATTTAGTTAGACCATGAAATAATCCCCTTATAGGAAGTTTAGGATATGAAACCACATCCACATATAACACAGTAATCATTTAGACAGGTTTATGTATAATAGTGTTAACATGTATCAATTTCCACACAAAACATAAGGAAATTATATAATGTCTAGGCATACCATTGTTAACATTTAATCAGGTTCACACATAACATTGAAAACATGTATTCTAGATCATGCATAAACTTCTGGACATGTCACAAGATCCACTCATAATAGTATATACATGTAATCATGTTCTTGATTAGTATTTTTAAGATGTAATAACATTCAGTCATAAAATTTTAAATGTTAAATCTAGTTCATAGATAATATATATATACTCATGATTAATCCATCATTACCCAAGGCATTGGTTGGAGACATAGGTCCCACCCATAACATAATTAAATCACACATATGTGTTCTACATGATAACCAATATTATCATATAGTAACCTATGAAATTAAAAGGTGTATCATAAACCTTTAATCAAATCATAATATATAGTAAAAAATTCCATGTCTATAGGTTTAAACATGAAATAAGAGAGTTTCATTAAAATTTCATCTTTGAATATGAGAAATTGGATTCATAACTAACATTCCTTAAAATATTAAAACATTACAATAAATAATAATAGTATTATCTCAGGATCATCTCCTCATTATAAAAGACTATATGAATGGATGATAACTTATATTGGGATGAATTTTAAAACATCACATAGACCATTTTAAAATAAAAATAATCATTTTTTTAAAATTAATCTTTAAAACATGAAAAAATTTCTAAATAAATTTCCAAGAATTTTTTTAAAATATATTATATTATAATTTAAATATAATTAATAAAATTTTGGTTAAATTATCATTTCTTCTTTTAAAAAAATATTTTTATAACATAAAACATTATTGAAATACATTTTTCTCTAAAAATAACCTTGAAAACATACAAATTAATCATTGAAAACTATTTAAAATAGTTTTTAAATCATAAAGAATAATTAAAATAATTTTACATGAAACATTACTTAAAATACCATGTAAAAAATTTGTGAATTATTAATATAAAAAATATATTTTGAATAAAATAAATTTTATACAAAATAGAAAAATAATGTTTAGTAATTATAAAAACGTTTTCTTGACTATCATAAGTAAAAAAGTGTGGGAAAATTAGTAAGATTAATTGAGGATATGATGAATAATAATATTATAAACAAATTCATTAGAAGCATTGATATATGGATCATAATATCTCAATAATGGAAGCATAATCGTAAACAATCCTATAAATCGATGACATTATAGAAAAAAATCTTACCATTTTGGTATCATTGATTCATAAAAATCAGGGGAGAGTAAGATAAAATGAATCTTTAAATATCATAAAAATATGGATTTTTTTATATTTATGTAAAATGGGTAGTATATGCATCATGTAAAAGGAAAAAGGTGGGTGAAATAAAATGTGTATCAAATAATGAAATTTGAGGCAAAAATTACATTCACAATTTGTTATCTTTTGAACTGCGAACCCCATTAAATATATATAATATAATGAATATGTAAAATTATAATAAATTTAATCATAATAATCATAGAATAAATTCATTGGTAGTATATACATAACAAAAAAAGTTGTGATTAAAGAATACATTTCATAGAAATAAAATATTAGATTAGAAATCCCCTTACTAGTTTAATTACATTTGAATCGTGATACCCATGAAAGAATCAAATCAAATGAAAAATTTAATATAATTAAATAATTGATATTCATGAATTAACATATCCTTGAGAATTATATACAAAACATAAAATAATTGAGTAGTTAATATGGCATGTATTTCATGGATATAAAAATATAAATGAAATTCCATTAAATTAATTCTAAAGTCTCTTGAAGCTTGTTAAATGCTATTGTATAAAAAATATAGTTTTGTTATAAATATATAAAAACAAAATTAATATATCTAATTCTATTTATTATTTACTTATGAATTTATATTTTTTTTTCATTAACAATTACATGTTAAAGTTATGTTTTTGGTAATAACCGTTTTTAATTTGTACATGTTTTGACATTATATTATTTGTTTTCATAATTAAATCATGATTTAATATTTTGTAAAATATGATAAATTATATAAAATTATTATAAACTCATAATATATGTATATATAATAATCTATATAAGATAGAAATATGGAATGAAATACACCATTCATGTAGACGGTGGGTCCTATATACTGATGAATGTTGTTTATTTTGTTTATCATAATGAAATAAATTGAAGTAATTTATATATATATATTAATTAAACTATAATTATATCCTCATATATAGATATTTATTTTATTAAACTCATCCTTAATACATTCCATGTAATGCATGAATGAATCATATCACTTAGGGGATGCGGTGATCCACACATCTCCAAATGATGTAATCACCTTCCCATATATTTGAACCCAAGAAGCTCTATGTTACATAATAATTTTAGAATAATAAATACAAAATATATCTAATATATATCATATAAACCAATAATTATATCATTAGTCTAATTCAAGAGATTTGTTAATGAATGAGCAGAAAACATTGGTTCACGAGGCAGTACTCCACACACACAACTGATGGTTGTGTATACCAGTTCATGGAATTGTATGACGTTTTAGGTCATATCATTAACATAAAATATTTTAAAAATCATAATTAAACTGATGATTTCATATTATCATGATATAAGAATATTTTCATAATTAATGAAAGAGATAAATAAAAAGATCCCATTGAGAAATATTACCTATTTTTAGGTAAATTTATTTGGTTTATTGAAAAATCATTTTGTGGTTTTCTTTATACCGAAATTTAGGCTTATATGATTATGGGAGGGAATTTGGGGGTATATTTTTACATGATTTTTATAAACAATATTTGTTTTTTATGTCTGAATAAGTGGTATAGTTGGTGGAATTTTATAAGTGGGCAAAATGATACAATTGGAATTCTGAAAAAGAATTTTTTGTTCCATGATTTTTACCAAACCTGATTCATACATAACAAACCAAATCCAATAAATTAATTTTTATGGTGTAAAAAATGGCTATCCAATGGGTGTTGGAAAAGGGTTTGGTAATTTTTACAACTTATGTTTTATGTTTAACCACTATGTAATGTTATTTTTATCTTAATTGTTCTAATTAATATTAAATGTTTTCACTAATAATTTATTCAGAAACTAAGTTATTATTATTAAAGATTATAAATTAAATTGATTCCAAATATGGAATCCATTTTTCAAATTTGAATTCTTATATGGCACTGAATTTATTTTGAAATAAGCACCATATAAAGGACGAAGAAACTTGTTTGTAATGTGAAATTTTTCAAAAGCATGAAATCTTTTTATATCAAATTTCAAAATGAAATTTATTCAAATTTCATATAATATATCAATAAAATTAAAATTTATATAAATATAAAGTAGAAACAAGTAAAAATTAAATTTATCTATATGAATAATTTATATGAGAAAGCATTTTTCAATAAAAATTTAGTTTTTATAATATTCATAAAAAATTAAAATTCCAAGAAAAATAAAAAAAATTAACCCAATGAAAAAAATTGATAATTTTATTCCCAAAAATAATTTTTTATTTTTCAAATATAAATTATAAATGTGTCAATATGTATTTTTAAATAAATTTTATTTTTAAAGGGGTAAAACCTCCTTTTAGAAAAATCTAACATTTATATCTAAGATTTGATTTGTTCTTATTTTATAACCATAAAACATATATGATAAATTTTAAAAATATATATTAATTTATAATATATATATTTAATTAAAATTTCTCACTAATAATGAATTATTTAATTTATTGAGATTAAATTTTTCTGTGGTCATATTAATTTCTTTCTTCATAAATACATGTCTATTATATTCAATTGATTTTTTTCATTAATAAAAAAAATAATTTCCTAAATGTCAGAATACTATAACTTCATAATTTTGGTAATATTATTATCATCTTACATTACAATGGGTAGGTGATAACTATAATAATATCATAATAATTATAGTATATTGTATTTTGATAAAACTCCATCTTGCATGTAATGTACGATGTTGAGGGAACTCAGCAGTGTCTGTAATGTAATAAAATAATTTTTTTTGTCTTCAAATATATAATATATGTTTTGTTCATAGAATAATCTTAACATGGTGTTTCATAAAACAAAAACCATTCATAGTTATTTAAAAGATCAAAAACAATATTCAGTGATGCATGAAATGAAAAATAAACAAATTATCAAATAATTCAGAAAAGATTTCACATCATTAATGAGTGTTACATTTCACATATATTAAATTGAATTTTTCACTAATTTTATTTTGGTTCATCATAGGTTAAATGCATTAATGTTCTACTAATATAATCCCACTTCATAAAAATATGATTCTTGGCACATCCTTTAAAGAGGAATGTTAGGAACATAACAACTACTTGATGTCACTAATAATTAGGCTTCCAAATATGAGAACATAAGTGGAAGTTAAAACAATGACATTTGAGTGAAACATAACTATCATGTTCTGATGGAGAGTGAGAGAAATTTGATCAGAAAAAGAGGGTGATGGCGAGAAAGTAAATAAACAAACAACCATATATCTGTAATTATATATGGGACTATTTCATTTATTGAAAATAAAGGTAGTAGGATATGAATATCTTAATGACCCTTTAACTAATGTTGAAGAATTTTCATAATAATATATACTTACTGGATCATATTCCTTTCCTTTAAAAAATATCACAATTCTATTGTGCCTTGATCAATTTCCACATGATCACTTACTTCAGGAAATAAAGGTGAATTTTTTATCACTCAAGCACTATGAGATCATGATACAAATACATAGACAGATAATTCATTCCTCATATCATTAGGAATCATCCAATCAAAAGTGGTATAACCAGTTATCCAACATTCATGAATCCTCATATAGTTTGATAAGAAATTAGATCTCTGAAACAACATATGATGTTCTACTAAATCCTGTCAATAAATTGTTCACCAAATAACACATCTGAATGACTAATATCTAATACTTTAGAGTGAATGTCACCAAATTTATCCAAATCATCTTAACATTAATCCCCATATTTCTTAAGGTAATTCTTCATTTTCATACACCAAACATGTGAATACCATCATTAGGTATTCACTTAAATCATGGTCATAACCTAAATTATCATTATTCATGATTTAAAACATAAATTGTTTCTTATTCCAACGATTTAAGGATTTATTCCATAAATCCAAGAATATTGTAATCTCTATCCATAAATGAATAAAAAAAATTTTCACAAAATAATTCTTCCATTATGAGGAAATATATATTATCCAACATACATTATCCCTATATATAATGTCTTTATGGAAGATAAACACAGTTTTCTCAACATCATGAACATATTAAGTGTTACTGTAACATATATAAAATATCACCATTTAACTCATCACTTACCTATGTCATCACCACCATTCAATATTTTTAAAATAATCTATAATGGAAAACTTATACTTCATGATTCTCATAAAATAATTATTTAATTCCATTAAATATTCACTTCAATCATCCAAAATTATTATTAAATCATTACATAGGATTAATAATAAGGTTCATTAATACCTATTTTATAAAATATACAATATGAATAATGCATTATGTCACATAAACCTAAATTTAATCACGATTCTTAAGTTTAATTTAACCAATAATAATTGAACATTTAATACCTATCACATGTTTGTTTTGGAATCTTTATCATCATAAGTATAACTAACTCTTGTACCACCATCCGGATTTAATTTGTGATATTTACACATATAAAATTGATTTTAATAATTCCTATAATTTTGTTTTATGAACATTAAATGTTAAATAGGTTTATTTTAGTTTCTTACAATGACTAAATCTACAAAGCATATTTTGATAAACACTTATCATAATAGAAAACCACATAATCATTGATATCACATATTGAATTTCTAAATCACTACTCATAACTCTTTAATATATGAATTAATTTGGTTATCCTAGGATGTTCATAGTCTTATTCTAATATAAATCCATCATGATGGTTTATAAAGAGTTTTTGAATTCAAAAATTATATACCATGGGAGTGTGAAACTTAGTGTACCACAAGGCCTGTTGTACAGCACTAACTCCTAATTTATTCAAGGTAAAAATGGTATTTTTGGGGTTGTTACCACTATTTGTATCTTTGATAAATCCATATCCACTTATAATATCAAAACAATGATGTAATGGCTTGGTAGCCACTAACATAAACATTTAATAAAATTCAAGGACTTTTCCCATAATTTGATTCATATTTATACTTTTATATAGATACATACCAAGAGATATCCTTATAAATTTCTCTAGGGATCTCAATAAATATTTAAAATCCCAGTTTCCAAAATTTTGAGGAAAAATTAATTTTATATCATTTATAGAAACACAGTCTAAACATACATGGATATTAAATCATTATAGTTTAATATTCCCAAAATTACAGAAGTATATATCTAAGGACAATAAAATTATTGTTACTTTTAAAAAATGAAATCATTATCTTCCGTATTGGTGGATGATCTTAAATATATCCCTTAAAGATATTCCAAACAACTACTCCGTTTTAAAACCATTCATTAATACATATAGAAAGAAGACGTAAGATAGGGGTCATCTCTATTTATCTGTAAACATAAACAAGTTATATATTTATGCCTAACATGAGCACAATGGAATAAAAATATGATAATAACACTAGAAGATCAAACCCTGTATATCAAATATCATAATCAAGAGTTAATTCATAATGTTTGGTAGTTTATACGACATGAATCATGTGGGAATCAAAGAACATGTTCCATTAGAGAAAAAAATAGTAATAATACATAAAAATGTTACATATGAGTAGGCTTAGAACATTTTGATGTTGTTTAAATAGAAATAGACTGATTCATTATGTTATGGAAATGAAATCAGGCCCTTGTATAAAATTATGGACATGAAACATGGTCCAAGAATTACATTTTTTATCCTTTAATAATGTTCATTTATATCATTTTTATCATGTAATCATGCTCACAAAGAAACATATGGGAATCCATCTAGGTCCATGGATAACATTTTGAACACCTAATCAGGTTCACTTGTAACATTGTAAACATATAATCAGGTTTATGCATAAATATATGGACATGTGAGTAGGTCCAGGCATAACATTTTGAACATGTAATTTGGTTCACACAAAACATTGTGAACATGTAATAATGATCACTCATAAAATTTTGAACATGTAATTTGTTTCACACATAAAATATGTAATCACAAGTTATCTATCATTTGCAAAGGAATTTGAAGGAGACATTAGTCTCACCCCTCACATAATTAAATCATCCATATGCGTGCCACAAGATAAGAAACATCATCATATCCTAACTCTAAAAATTAAAATTTGTATTATATTCATTTAATCATATCATAATATGTTGAAAAAATAGGTGTCCACATTATTTGGTTACTCGTGTAAGAAGAAGTTTTTATATGAATTTTATCATGGTATAACCTCCCCAAGTGAAAATGGATTCATAAATGAGAATCTATAAAATCATAATCCATTTAGGGGAAGAAAATTAATGCTATCCATTGATCATATCATTATTAAATAATAAAAAATATCAAAGTATATAAACTATGGATAATGATTTTAAAGATCACATGGGACATTTCACAATGAAATTTATCTTTTTTTTTAAAACATTACATTAAAAATGAAACGTTTTTATAATCATTTTCATTTAATATATAAATTAAAAAAATTATTATGTATGATTTTGAATAAAATTGAATATATTTATTAAGGAAAATATTCTTATATCTTTTAAAAACAAATTAAAAAAAACGATTTTTTTAATTACATTGAAAAAATTTAAATGGATATTTAAAAACTATTTCAAAAACATTTTAATATATAACTTTGTTTAATAATCCATTTTTCTGAAAATAATCTATGAATACAATTTAATAATTATTATTTTAATTTTTTTAAAACATATCTTTGGAGAAAACTGATTTCTAACTAAAGAGAAAAATGACGTATGATTATACTAAAACTATTTTGTTAAATATATTAGGTACCAATGATTTATGAAAAATTATAGTCAATTTATCATATAATTAATAAATATATTATTAAAAAATTCATAATAATTATTGAGATATTGATCATTGTATTTCATCAAATGGAACTATTTTCATTATCAATTCTGATAAATAATGAGATTGTAGCAATAAAATGATTCCACATTGGTAACATTGAATCATTATATGAAATGGAGAATAAAAAAAATAGATTACTATATAATTCAAAGAAAAATATTCAATAAATCATGTAAAATGGGAATTATACATAGCTCATAAAGGGCTATTAATGCATAACATAAAACCTATCTCAAATAATGAAAATTGAGACAAAATATTATTACCGGGTCGATAAAGATTCTAATATGAACCCCATGAAATAAACATAATCAATTGTATATTTAAATAAATATAAAATAAGGATAATGATTATAATGACCCATACTTTACATACATTGTTAAAACCTCAAAATTGAAGTACATTTATTACGACATATAACAAAACCATGAAAGGACCGTAAAGGTACAATGTCTTTAGAAACTAGGAAACATAAAAAACTGGTTCATAAGTCATCTACACTGTCTCCCTTTTATATTATCATATCTATAGTCCCTTTTGGAATATCTTACTTAATACCATTATTCCTGAACTCGGGAAAAGAAAACATACAAAGGGGTGAGCTCAAATTGTCAGTAAGGGTAAACAAAAGAAATATCAATCACATCATATTCCTAATAACATAACATTTTTGAAATCTTAACCTGCAAAAGAGATCATAATTTCATAACATGTGATAAATCATTATAGTGAAATGTAATCCCAATAATCATAACATAAAACATGAAACATTGTGTCATACACACATAATCATATAGAATAATTTCTTATTAGTCAAGACTCATTTCCAAGACTATCATAGCGGACAAAGTCCATTTCTGAACAGAGTTCACTCCTTTTTTCAGTCATGTATCATTGAACCGGATTAACCTTCCATTCCAGCCATGTTTATCTCATTAGATATAAATCTTGACCCAATACATTGGAGGGAGATATAGGTCCCACCCATCTCATAACGATACCCTACTTAGGTGTGCCACAAAATCCTAAATCATACATCATAGTATAAACCATGTAATAAAAATGTGATTCTTAAACATCGTGCCATCATAACATAATCCATATAATTAAAAAAGGAAATAAAAAAAATAATTCCATCATAACATAATCAAATAAATGTAAAAATATGGATATAAATAGAGCCCTATATTAGCTTAGATGGAAAATAATTTTGATAAAATGCTTGAACTCCATTCTTGAGGAAAATATCCTTTCTACTTCAAAAACATTTTTCCTTTCTTAAAATTTCATATAATTTTAAACTAAAAGAATTTGATTAAAAATATACTTGAAAATTTTTAAAGGAAGATTAATTGAAATAATGTTCTAAAAGTCCATTCAATCCATATAAGTAAAAAAACATTTTTCTCGTACATTTTCTGGAAAAGTCAAAAAGTACCTCATACTAAAAACCACAAAATATTCCTTTCACATCTTTTACTAAAAACTCACCAATGGGTAAAATAGGATTTAAAAAAGTGTAGTTGTATGGAAATAATATTAAATATTGAGGAAATATGGATGTGGATGATAAATATGCCCCTGTAAATTCTGAAGTATAAACAATGACGGATAAAAATGAGATTGTGAGATTTTCCCTTACCTTAGGTCTGATTTGCTTCGTACATGTCCGAAACGTCTGTATAATGATTTAAATAATGTTATTTAATTATTCTATAATCGTACACATTTTTATTATATCATATATTGTCATATTATTAGCTTTTTATTATTAATATTTCATTTCTACTTGTTATTCAGGTGTTTATTGCTTTTTGTTCTTATGCGTGTTTTGTCGAATAAATTCTTATTATTCTTTTTAGGTTATAGATACATCATTTTATGAATGGTATTAGTGTAATATATATCATATTCATTCATTAAATTAAATTATATAATCATTATGAATTGAATATCATGTAGAACAAGTCGCATCACATCAAGGAGACGGTAGGCCTTATGTACGCACAAGAAATGATATCATTCCCATGATCGTGTAATTTTATTGAAGTGTATGTATAATATTTCAGAATCAATATCAATTTACAATAATATTATAAAGGTATTATTTACACCATTATACCCATCCATGTAAGGTGGTGGTGTAAAAACAGATTACACCACGGCGTGGAGACGGTATTTTGTACGTACGCACGTGCGGTGATTTCTTTTTCCGTAAGATGAATAGAAGGTGAAATAGGGTTGTTTGATATTTATAATTACATATCAATATATAAGTGATACTTATGTTATTTCTTAATAATGAAAAAACTAAATAAGAATAAGTAGAAGAAGAAATAAAGTTTAAACAATCGGTAACAAACATCACCTCTTCTTTGAAGCGCCTCTTCTTATCATTCTCTTAGGGCACTAAAGATGGTCTTTAAAGAATACCAGGACCTCAATGATGTTTCTAGGGAAGTTGGTAAGAAAAATGGGCAGGGTTTGGATGATCTTGAAAACTAAATGTGGTGTGAGGGGGAGAGGGAGGAGGTGCCCTTTTATAAGGGAGGAGAGGGGCACCTTAGGAAAAACTTAAAATATAATTTTATTATAAAGTCATATTCAGGTTTTAATAGCTACAAATTGATTTATTTAAAATATAAGGTGGGGATGGATCGAAATAATCTCAATAAATATATTTTAGACAAGTTTAGGTTACTATTTGAACCTTTTCATTTAGATTTAACTCTAAGTTAAATAAATTAACTTTTACCGTGTCTTCTTGTTTTCTTACAATATATGGTTAATAAACTTTATATAAAAATCCAAATGAACCCCAAGTTGTTAATTATAAAGATATATAACCTTATATAAGTCATTTTTCCTAACTTTAGATTTTTAGGAATAAAATAAAAATTAATAATATAATATTTTTTAAAAAATTATTTTATGTCATTTTTTGAAACTATTTGGTATTTGATTTTTTGGAAATTCATAACAGCATAATTAGTCCAAAAAAGTTACTTAAATCAATAATAACAGGTCATATTAACCAATAAAATTAGTTTAATTCATAAAAAGTATCAAATTACATTGATTTGGGTACTTATAATATCAATTATTTTAATATTTCATTAATAAGGTAATTACGGCATCATCATTGTGTTATAAATAAATTAAATTATTTAACATCTAAAAATTATAAAAAAAACATTTTTTAGGAAATATTTTTATCTTTCTAATGAATATTTATAGTCAAAAATATCTTCTGTATAACCCTATATTAAAAAAAATTAGTTATTAAACTTTAATTTTAAATTTTTTAACTCTTCTTTAAATAAAATAATAATAAATGTACTAATCTAATCCAAGTGGACCTAAATGGTCATATATTATTCTTAAGGTTGTTATTGGTCGAATTAAACTTATCCAAAAGAATTAAGACATGTGTTAGGGTTATAATAATATCATTTTTACCCTTAACTACCCTATTTACTTTTAATCGTGGTAAATAAAAGTAAAAAGTTACTATTCAACAAATATTATTTTTATCTTATTGAAATACATTTTACTCCTTGATATTAACCATGTCTCTCGGATTTTTGAAATTCCACTCATAGAAGCAGTAAAATTAAGTTTTATGTAAATTTTCAAACTCTCCTAGCAGGTGGGTAAAAGACGGTGAAAAGTTCAATAAAATTTTTATATATCTAAAATTATTATAAAATGACTCCAATGAATTACATTGAACTTATATAGGTATTTTGTATCAATTTTTACATAATAGAAATTTAAATAAAATAAATAATCATTTAAATAAAAAGTCGGTTTTTTAATAGTAACACAGTGTTTTCACTATTCATCAAAAATTGAATGTTTTTAGAAAAATACCAAAAATTCACCTTAGGCTAATTACAATATTCCAAATAAAAAATGAATTCCATTTTAAAAGTTAAAATTTATGAAATTTCAAAATTGGGTATTACTTTTCATAATGGCTAGTTTTAATAATATTTTAATAGCATATCGTTGTTTA
Organism: Viscum album; assembly: GCA_963277665.1. Classification (NCBI taxonomy): domain Eukaryota; kingdom Viridiplantae; phylum Streptophyta; class Magnoliopsida; order Santalales; family Viscaceae; genus Viscum; species Viscum album. The sequence goes on from OY728145.1 coordinate 1,769,111,166, forward strand.
GTGAAACTCAGTATTTCATACAACGCAAGCTATTGGGGAAGGCTGTGATTACATGTAAAGAAAGCCAAGCTAGTGTTGTGTGTAGTGAAAGATTCCTTTGATGATGTATATAACATAAAAACAAAATATTTCTCATAAAAATCTCGAGTGTTACATTCTACCCCCTTTAAAATGAATTTCGCCCTCGAAAATCGTCACTTTGTAACAAACAGATGAGGATACCTCTCCCTCATCAAATCCTCAAGCTCCCATTTAGCTTCTTCTAATTGGTTGTTCCTCCATAAAACTTTCACCAATTGAGTGGTCTTGTTTCGTAGGGCTTTTTTGCTACGATCCAAAATCTTTATAGGCTGTTCTTTATAAGAAATTTCTTGCTCTAGTGGTACAACTTCTGAGCTAAGTACATGTGAAGGTTCGGGTATGTACTTTATTAGGAGAGATACATGGAACACATTGTGAACTTGAGAGAGATTCGGTGGAAGCACCAATCGGTAAGCTACATTCTCAACACAATCTAGTATTTCGAATGGACCGATATACCTAGGGCTCAGCTTTCCCTTCTTTCAAAGTCTCATTACTCTCTTCCAAGGAGATATTCGTATGAACATTTTATCATCCACTTCAAACTCTAGGTCTTTTCTTTGGTTACCGGCAAAAATTTTTTGTCGAATCTAAGCTGCTCTTAAGTGTTTTTGAATAGATCGGACCTTTTCTTCCATCTCAACAACAAGATCAGGTCCTAATTGCTTTCTTTCCCCAACTTCATCCAAGAAAGTTGGAGATTGACATTTCTTTCCATAGAGAGATTCATAAGGATCCATCTAAATAATGGATTGAAAACTATTATTATAAGAAAATTCCACGAAAGGTAGCTGTTGATCCCAACCTCCTTTGAAATCCATAGAGCATGCTCTTAACATATCTTCTAGAGTTTTAATTGTTCTCTCAGACTGACCATCTGTTTGAGGATGATAAGCAGTGCTGAAACTCAACTACGTATCCAGAGTATACTGAAGACTTCACCATAACTTTGAGTTAAACCTCAGATCCCATTCAGATATAATGGAAAGTGGTACTCCATGCAATCTTACCACTTCCTTCACATATATACTGGCAAGCTGATCTAGATAGAAATCCTCTCTAATAGCAATGAAGTGTTCCGACTTCGTAAGACGATAAACTATGACCCATATAGAATTATTGGCTTTGGATGTTTTAGGAAGTCTGGTGAAAAAGTCCATAGTGATGTTTTCTCATTTCTATTCGGGTATGGGTAATGGTTGTAACATTCCCTTAGACTTCTGTCTCTCAACTTTAACTTTCTAACAAACCAAGCATCGAGAGACATATTCAGCAACATCTATTTTCATGACATCCCACCAGAAGTACACCTTCAGGTCCCTATATATCTTCATGCTTCTAGGATGAAAAGAGAATTAAAAACTATGAGCCTCATCCAGTAGCTCCTTCTTTAATTATGGGATGGGAGGAACAAAAACCCAATGCCTGAACCTTATTATCCCATCACAATCAAGGTTGAATTCTAGAACATTTCTCTCATTCTTTTGTAACTCTACATCTTCTTTTTGTGCCTCTTTAATCTTCACATGTATAAATGGTTGAACTTTCATTTGAGAAAGATACGATTTCCCCCTTCCATTATAATTCCAAGATCCATACATTGTAAATACATAAATATTGGATCTTATGTGATCCTCATCATGGATAAGATAGCATGGTATTGTCAACTTAATGCATCTGCCACCTTGTTTGCTTTCCCAGGGTGGTAATGAATTGAGCAGTCGTAATCCTTATTCAGCTCCAACCATCTTTATTGGTGCATTTTCAGCTCATTTTGTGTGAAAATACACTTTAAACTTTTATGATCAATATAAATATCACACCTTTCTCCATTAAGATAATTCCTCCAAATAATTAATGCAAAGATTACCATAGCTAACTCTAAATCATGAGTTGGGTAATTTTGCTCATGGATTTTCAACTGTTGTGAGGCATAAGCTATCACCATATCATTTTGGATGTGAACACACCCCAGTCCCTTCTTGGATGCATCACTGTAAATCACAAACATTTCTCCACTACAAGGTAGTGTGAGAACAGGTGCACTGGATAACCTTCTTTTTAAATCCTTGAAATTCTCTTCACAATCCTCTATCCAAAAAAAACATAACTTATTTTCGAGTCAACCTAGTGTGTGGATTAGATAATCGTGAAAAATCTTTCACAAGACGTTGATAATATCCATCCAAACCAAGAAAACTTTGGATCTCAGTTACTGTTATTGGTCTCGACCATCTTTCAATAACCTCTATCTTTTCCGGTTCCACAGATATCCCCTCTTTTAAGATTATGTGGCAAAAATATGCAACTTTTTTAATCCAAAATTCACACCTGGTAAATTTTTCAAAAAGATTCTCCTTCCTCAGGGTCTTTAATAAAATTCTCAAGAGGTCTTCATGTTCTTACTTACCCTTTGAATAGGCAATAATATAGTCTATAAAGACGACCACAAACTGATCAAGAAAGTCTATAAAGACTCTATTCATTAGATCTATGAAGATAGCAGGGGAATTACTAAGACAAAATGACATCACTATAAATTCATAGTGTCCATACCCTGTACAGAAAGTTGTCTTTGGTATATCCTCCCTTTTGACCATTAATTGATGATACCCTGAACAAATATCAATCTTGGAAAAGTATTGAGCTCTGCATAGTTGGTCAATTAAGTCATCAATGCATGGGAGAGGATATTTGTTCCTGATAGTGATCTTGTTGAGTTCTCGATAATCAATGCAGAATCTCATTGATCCATCTTTCTTCTTAACAAAAAGAACAGGTGCTCCCCAAGGTGATGCACTAGGGACTATGAATCCCTTATCAAGATTCTCTTGGAGATGCTTCTTCAATTCCTACAACTCAATTGGGGCCATTCGATAAGGTGTCTTTGAAATAGGTAAAGCACCCGGTACGAGTTCTATTGAAAAATCAACTTCATGATTTGGTGGATTACTAGAAAATCCTCCAAAAAGACATCATCAAAATCCTTTAAAATGGGAATAATCTTAATCATGAGTTTCTCTCCAACTATTTGATAGAAATAACCTTCATTTAGTGGAATCAAAACCTATAAGATGGAAAAAATTTACACTGGAAGGTTATGTTCATCCTTGCATTGATAAACGATCATAGATTGATCTGGAATATGAAATGTGACTTCCCTTCTTTGGAAATTGATATGAGATCCAAACAAATAAAGCCAATACATGCCAAGAATCACATCAAATTACACTATAGTAATGATCACAAGATTTACAGGAAGCACTTTCCCACAAATTTCAATCGGAGAAGAATTGTAAACTTTTGATGCAACTGTTGTGCCATTAGGGATTGTCACAGGTAACTCAACATCTAATTGTTGAGGTAATACGATGATACCCTTAGAAAATTCTTCAAAAATAAAAGAGTGGGTGGATCTAGAATCAAATAAAACATTTTCAACTTTAGAGTGGATGGTAAGTGTACCTTTCACCACTTCGTTATCGTACTCCACATGGCTGATAGAAATTTCAAGTGACTTTCCTATGTATTTAGCCTTAAGAGTTTATTGACATTGATCATCATCAACAACCCTTGGATTAGGGCATTGATCAGCATAATTCCCCATTTCATTGAACTTGTAACATTGAAGTGTAGGAGGTGTACTCTGTGTAGCCTTTTCTTTGTTCGCATCATTAGACATCTTCTTCCCATCATTGCGGAATTCAAATGCCCAATGACCTTAATTTCCACATTTGAAACATTTACTTGTCCCTTTAAGAAAACTCCCTCCATGTTTCATTACACACTTTGAGCATAAGGGAAAACCCATCTTCTTATCAGTGTGGTCTTTAGGTTTCCCTTTGAATTCCATTTTCCTCTTCTTATCAAATCCATATGACTGATGGGTTGCTCCAATATCTATCTCACCCTTGAGAGCACATCAAATGATTTCCTCATAGCTATTGTAGTACCTTATGGCTAACTCCCTTCGAAGACATGGTTTTAAGCCACTAAAGAATCGATCGATCTTATTCTCTGGTTGGATAATAATCCCAGAAGCATACCTTACAAGTCCTGTAAAATTTTCTTCATAGGTACCAATAGATTCACCATCCTTTTTCTTCAGTTCAAGAAACTCCTTCTCCATATTTGTTTGAAGAATATGAGGGAAGTACTTATGGAAAAATAAGTTCTTGAACTCATCGCATTCCATGGACTCAATTTTATCCCTTTGCCTTATATTCTTAATAATATTACACTATTGATGAGATTCACCTTCCAATTGATATACTACTAAGATGACTTTATTATGTTCAGAACATTGAAGAACTGAAAATATCTTTTCAGTAGTACTGATCCTTTGTTCAGCAACTAATGGATCAGTAGACCCGCTGAATGAAGGTGGACGCTACCTCATGAAGGATTTAATAGAATTTCCCCCCTTCCTTTTCACATTCAGAATTTCTTCATGATTTATAATTGAGAATGTTGTGTGAGAACGGATAAAAGATTTTTCATTCCAGCTCCCATAACGTTTGGTTGTTCAGGGGGACAATCATTGCATTGCTCATCACATTCCGCATTAACACGATTCCTTTGGGTTCCATCCATTGACTAAAACCAAGAATAATACTGTAAAAAACAATAATTATAATAGGAAAACCACATAATCAAGAATAAAATTTCACACTTAAGGTCTTATCATAAGTTGTTCATGACCATTTCTAAAACACCAAGATTGTGTTCTATGCTTAGATATATCCTTAAGGTTCTTACTAAGGCTTTCACATCCCAGTTTCCAAAGGTTGACTATACCCATCCTCTGATACCAACTATAATGACCCATACTTTACATACATTTTTAATACTTCAAAATTGATGTACACTTATTAAAACATATAACCAAACCATGAAAGGACCATATAGGTATAGTGTCTTTAGAAACTAGGAAACATAAACAATTTTTCATAAATCATCGACACTGTCTCCCTTTTTTCATAACTAGAGTCCGTTTTGGAATATCTTACTTAATACCCTTCTTCCTAACCCGTGGAAAAGAAAACATACAAAAGGGTGAGCTCAAATGCTCATGTATGGGTAAAAAAGAAATATCAATCACATCATATTCATAATAACATAATATATTGGAAATCTTAACCTGCCAAATAGATTATAATTTCATAACATGTGATAAATCATAGTAGTGAAATGAAATCGCAATAATCATAACATAAAACATGAAACTTTGTGGAATACACACATAATCATGTATAATAAATTCCTATTAGTAAAGACTAATTTCCAAGAATATCCTACCGGACAAAGTCCATTTCTGAACCGAGTTCACTCCTCGTTTCAGTCCTGTATCGCTGAACCGGATTAAACTTCTGTTCCAGCCATGTCTATCTCATGAGATATAAATCTTTACACAATTCATTAGAGGGAGATATAGGTCCCACCCATCTCATAATGATACCATTCTTATGTGTGCTACAAAATCATAAATCATACATCATAGCATAAACTATGTAATAAAAATGGGATTCTTAAACATCATGCCATCATAACATATTACATATAAGACAAAAAGACAGAATAAAAATAATTCAATCATAACATAATCAAATCAATGTAAAAATAGGGATATAAATAGAACCCTATATTATCTTATATGGAATATAATTTTGATAAAACACTTGAACTCCATTCTTGAGGAAAATATCCTTTCTACTTTAAAAACATTTTTCCTTTCTTAAAATGTCATATAATTTTAAACTAAAAGAATTTGATTAAAAATAAAATTGAAAAATTGTAAAGGAAGATTCATGGAAATAATGTTCTAAAAGTCCATTCAGGCCGTATAAGTTAAGGAAAACATTCTTCTCGTAATTTGGCTGAAAAAGTCAAAAAGTACCTCGTACTAAAGACGACAAAAGATTCCTTTCATATATTTTACTACAAACTCAATAATGGGTAAAATTGGATTTAAAAAAGTGTAGGTGGATGGAAAAAATATTACATATTTAGGAAACATGGATGTGGATGATAAATATTCCCCAGTAAATTCTGAAGTATAAACAATCTCGGATAAAAATGAGATTGTGAGATTTTCCCTTACCTTAGGTCTGATTTCCTTCGTACGTGTCCCAAACTCCTATATAATGATTTAAATAATGTTATTGACTTATTCTAGAATCTTTATAGTTGTTATCATATAATATATGGTCATATTTATAGCTTTTTATTAGTAATATTTCATTGCTACTTGTTATTCGGGTGTTTATTGCTTTTTGTTCTTATGCGTGTTTTGTCGAATAAATTCATATTATTATTTTTAGGTTATAGATACCTCATTTGCAGAATGGTATTAGTGTAATATATATCATATTAATTCATTCAATTCATTTATATAATAATTATGCATTGAAGATCATGTAGAACGAGTCGCATCACATCGTAGAGACAGTAGGCCGTATGTACGCACGAGCGATGATATCGTTCCCATGATCGTGTAATTGTATTGAATTGTATGTATAATATTTCAGAATCAATATAACATTAAAATAATCGTATATAGTTATTCTTTACACCATTATACCCATCCAAGTAATGTGGAAGTGGAAAACAGTTTACACTACGACTGGGAGACGGTATTCCGTACGTACGCACGCGTGATGAATTCATTTTCCGTAAGCTGGATAGAAGGTGAAATATGGTTTTTTCATATTATAATAACATATCTCTATATTAGTGAAAATTATTTTATTACTTCATAATGAAACAACTAAAGAAAAAGAATTAGAAGAAGAAATAATGTTGAAAGAATCGGTAACAGACATTAACTCTTCTTTGAAGCGCCTCTTCTTAACCTTCTCTTAAGGAAATAAATATAGTCTTTGAAGAATACCAGGACCTCTATTATGTTTCTAGGTAAGTTGATATGGGAAATGGTCTGGTTTTGGCCGAGATAGAAGGCTCAATGTGGTGTGAGGAGAAGAGGGAGGACGATCCCTTATATAAGGGAGGAGAGGGGCACCTTAGGAAAAACTTAAAATATTATTTTATTATAAAGTCATATTTGATTTTTAGTAGCTAAAAATTGATTTATTTCAAAGATAAGGTGGGGATGGGTCGACATATTCTCAAACAATAGATTTTAGATGAGTTTAGGTTCATATTTTAACCTTATTATTAATATTTAACTCTACGTTAAATAATTTAACTTTTACCATGTCTTCTTGATTTCTTACACTATATGGCTAATAAAAATTCTATAACAATTCAAACAAACCGCAAGTTATTCATTATTAATATATATAACCTTATATATGTCATTTTTTTGAACCTTAGATTTTTAGGAATAAAATAACAATTAATAATATAATATTTGTTTGAAAACTATTTTATGTCATTTTTTGACACTATTTGGTATTTGATTTTTTGGAAATCATAACAGCATGATTAGTTCGAAAGAAAGTTAATTAAATCAATAATAACATGTAATATTAACTTATAAAATTATTTTAATTCATAAAAGGTCTCAAATTTCATTTATTTGGGTATTTATTATATCAATTATGATAATATTTCATTAATAAGGTAATTACAGCATCATCATTGTGTCATAAATAAATTAAATTATTTAATGTCTAAAAATTATAAATTAAATACCATTATTTAGGAAATATTTTTAGATTTATAATTAAAATTTATAGTCAAAATTATCTTATGTATAACCCTATATTAAAAATGTTTTAGTTATTAAACTTTGATTTTAACTTTTTTAACTCTTCTTTAAATAGAATAATAATAAATGTCTTAATCTAATCCAAGTGGACCTAAATTGTCATATTTTATTCCTAAGGTTGTTTTTGGTCGAATAAAACTTATCAAATAGAATTAGGACATGTGTTAGGGTAATAATAATATCATTTTACCCTTAATTACCTTATTTACTTTTAACGTTGGTAAAAAAGTAAAAAGTTACTATTCACAAAAAATTATTTTTATCTTATTGAACCACATTTTAGTCCTTGATATTAACCTTGTCTCTCAGATTTTTGAAATTCCACTCATAGAAGTGGCAAAATTAATTTTTATGTAAATTTTCAAACTCTCCTAGGAGGTGGGTAAAAGACGGTGAAAAGTTCAATAAAATTTTTATATATCTAAAATTATTATTAAATGTCTACAATGAATTACATTGAAATTATATAGGTATTCTATATCAATTTTTACCTAAAATAAATTTAAATAAAATAAATTATTATTTAAATAAAAAGTCCGGTTTTAAATAGTAATCCAGTGTTTTCACTATTCATCCAAAATTCAAAGTTTTCAAAAAATACCAAAAATTCACTTTAGGCTAATTTTGATATTCCGAATCCAAAAATGAAGTCCATTTCAAAAGATAAAATTTATAAAATTTTACAAGTGGGTATTTCTATTCATAACGGCTAGTTTTAATAATATTTTAATAGCATATCGTTGTTTTGTGAAACTCGGTATTGCATACAACACAATCTATTGAGGAAGGTTGTGATTGCGTTTAAAGCAAGCCAAGCTAGTATTGTCTGTAGTGAAAGATTCCTTTAACGATGTATATAACATAAAAAATATATATCTCATAAAAATTTCAAGTGTTACAATGATAATATAATAAATTCATGTAAATAATGTACACCACATATAATAAATGAGTGGTGAATATGGGATAGGTCTCACAGAAATAAAAGTGAGACCAGAAATCCCTTAAAACCTGAGAAATTTTTGAATCATGATCCTCATAAAATAATACAAAAATTAGAAAATTTTATTATAAATAAATTAATTAAATTAATTATATAAAATTTAATATATAATTATATGCACCACATAAAAATCAAGAGTTGAATGTGGTAGCTATCTCACAAATATAAAAAATTAAAATAAAATTATCTTACCTTAAGAATTTAATCTCGTAATACATGTTCAAAAATATGGTATAATAAATATATACTTTTTATAAATCTACCACATTAACATAGTCATATATATAATACTATATATTATTTACTTATGACATTAAATTCCCTATTTATTAACAATTCCATGTTAATGTTATGTCTCAGGTAATGACCACTTTGTTTATAGTATATGTTTTGATGTGTTATTATTATCCCTCTTATTTAGATCATGATTTGATCATTTAAAGAATGTATTTCATGATATAAAAAATTCATAATATTTGTATTAATAATAATCAATAAAATATTAAAATTTGAAATGTAATACGCCATTCATGGAGACTATCAATCTTACGTACACACAAAAGTTGTTTCCATGTAATTTTCATGTTGATAGAAAAAAAAATTAAATTATATATATATATATATATATTATCATTATAGAAAATTATTAATTATTAATATCACATATATTTATCTAACCCACACATAATATGTTTCATGTAAATCATGGATGAATCAGATAACATAGAGGAGGGAGTAGTCCACATGTCCACAAACAAAGTTATCATATTCCCTCAACATGAAAAGAATAAAGTTCTGTGTTATTAAATAATTTATGAAGCATAAATACATCATAATTTTCATTTATATCATATAAAAACATATTCCATCATTATTGGTAACATTAGAGTTGGTTGTGGGAGAACATACGACATCACATCGCGAGGTGGTAGTCTGACTAATACATGAACGATGATTGCACACCCCATTTGATGGAAGCGTGTGAAGGTGTAAGTAAAGAAATTAACATAATGAAATCTCAGAATATTTTTTATACTGATTAAATTTTATTATAATGATATAATAATATATTATTGGCTAGATAATTAAATAAATCAAAAGTTCCAATTGAAGAATGTCACATATTTTTTGGATAACAAATATTGGTTTACAGCAAAAGCCTTGATTGGTTTTCTTCCATACCAAAGTGAAAAATATATGATGAAATTAGGTATTTTTTTGAAGATATTTTGATATGTTTTTGTTATATAATTTTTCAATTATGTTTTATGAATGATTATTTATTATGGCCATTTATATGTGGGGAAATGACACAGTTAGTTTTTTATTAGAATTATGTTCTACCCATGGTTTTATCATCCCTAATTCATCTATAATAATAAAAATTCTTACCATGAATGGATAAGGTCTAAATATAGTCATAGTTGTGTTTTTTCATTTTAGTTTCATTTTTACACCTTATATTTTAACTATAATCACCTAGTAATCTTGTTTTTACCTTAAATGATGTAAATGATTTTAATTGACATCTTTATTCATTTTGGAAAAAAAATATATTTTAAATTATTATAAATTATAAAGTATATTTACTAAAATTATTCTATACATTTATCAAAATTATTAAAATTTAAGTGTAGAATTTAACAAAAAATTATTCCTTCCGAGTGGATGAAGCAATAATGTTTTATATAAAAAATTCTCAAAGGATTTAAAATTGATTATATATCCAATTTCAACGTGAAATTGATTTCAATGAACAAAATTGTATCAATAGATAAATAATTGAACTAAATATAATTTAAAATTAATTTTAAAATTAATTTTACTAGTTAAATAAATTATATTAAAAGGAATTGTAAAATTAAAATTTTGTGCTTTTCACTATTCATAAAAAATGTAACTTCTCAAAAATATATGAAAAAATAACCCAAATTTGATTTTGTAACATCCTAGGTATTTAGGGAATATTTATTTTTCATATCTATTAATATATAGGAATAATATATTATATTCACATTAATGGGAAGTAATTTTTTAATACAATACTAGTCCCTGAACAATTGGGTTTTTCCAAAATCATATTTTTCACACAACATTGAGTTATACAAAAACATAATATAATAATTTCATTCTTGGAAATGGTATTTAAAGCCTAGATATTTTATTTTTGGGAATGAATATAACATACTAAAATATGATTACATAGGTTTTTTAAATTTATATATATTTATTCAGTAACCATTAGAGGCTTAAAATGATAATGAATCCATTTTTAAGCATAAAATTCACCAATATTATTAAAAAGATCATTTACCACCTTTTGATGGAGAACCCATTTCAAATATATTTTATTCACATTTATATGATATATTTGACTAAATGAAGCTCTTTTTTTAGAATTGGGACATCAAAATTTAATTTGGTTGAAATATTTTTATTTTTCTAATACTTTAATGAATAGTGAAAAATACCGCATTTGGATTCAAAACCACATTTTCATATAAAATTTTTATATAGTTATATTCTATTTATTAATTGGTTTTAATGATTAGTTAGATAATTTTATATCATTTAATCCAATGTTGGTCATTGGATTTAATTTCACATTTAAATTGGACATAATCAAATGTCAATATTTTGGTAGTTTTATTTCATAAAAACTCACTTTATGGTTATGAAAACGGGAATTAATTTTAAATTAATTACACCAATTTTAATAATTTATAGAAAAAGGATTTCATATTTGTATTCATAATTCAAAAATAATGTAAATAGATATCTTTTATTTTTGGACATTATGAATAGTAACTTTAGAAAAAAATTTACCATAGTTAAATCATAAATTATGTAAATAGTGGATGAAAATAATATTATAATTATTTAAAACTACTAAAAAAATTTACTAATACAATTGGATGTGAAATTTGTGACCAGGATCATCCTGGGGATGAACTTTTTGCATTTTAAGACACTTGAGTTTGAAAATTAAATATATTATATTTAATTTAATGAAAATGGAAATAGAACATAAACATGTATCATTTTATAAAACAATTTTAATATTGGGTTATTTAACATATCTCTTTGAATATAATTACTATTTAGAAATATAAAATATTTCATATATCAGGGTATTTTATTTATAATTTTTAGACATTATGTAAATAAATTTATTTGGGACACAATGATGATACAATGATTAGATTTTTAAAGAAGGATTCAAATAAATTATATTATAAGTATAAAATTAATGTAATTTTAAAATTTTTATTCCATCCACGAATAATTTTTTATGAAATTAAAATGTTAGGGATTTGTTAATGCCTTTTTTCTCAAATCAATCAACTTGTTAAGACATTAACAAAAATCAATTAATAAATAGTGTCTAAATTTACATAAATGGGCTTTTCAAACAAATTATACTTTATTTAATATAAAATTATCCAAAAATATTATTATTCAGCCAAATATCATATATAATGTTATAAATTACATTAATTATTTACTTGTGGTTCAATTGTAATTTTACATTAACAATATTAGTAATATATTATGAAGATACAAGAAGACATGGAAATAGTTATTGTTTTTAACTAAGGGTTAAAGCTAAAAGATAAGGATAATTTTGTGAACTAAACCTGAGTGAAACAAATTAGTTGAGAGGATTTTGAACCATACTTATCTGATAATCTAAATTTATCACTTTTTATCTATTATAATTCAAAAATACTTTTAAAAAAAATCAATATTTCAAGACATTCCTTAAGTGCCCCTCCTCACACTTATAAAAGGACACCAACTCTAACTAATAACTCACTGAACTATAGACTTTTGGAACATCAAAATTGTAATAAAATAATATGAAATTATCCATACCTTCCCCCCATAGGCCTCAACATTTAATTAAATCAATTTTAAGGAGACCTTTTGTAAACTTCAAAATGACATACTTAAAAAAGAGGTATTTCTTTTATCAACTCTCTAAAATTTGTTACTTCTTATACATCCTCTAATTATGTTTTTCCATACTAAATTAATAATTCCTATATATTATAAATAATTATATGTTATTATAATTAGTTTAGACCTTATATCTCTTATTATTAATCTTATGAATAGTAATATCACCATGAGTGCGTACGTAAGACTTATCATATCCACGTCGTGGTGTAATTTCTTTTTCAACCAGAAATATTTTGGATGGGTGTAAATATGAGTATAATAGATTTAAATAATTAATATTACATGACAATTATTATTTATAATTAATATACCAACAAATTATATACCATTTAACTTGTAAGTAAATGATATATTTGCACATGTGTGCGTAAAACCTACTGTCTCCATGATTCGATGGGAATCATTCTACATGATATTAAATAAACCATGATTATATACATGAATGGAATGAAGAATATGAAATATGTTATATTTATATTGTCTCTATGATTTTGTAATTTTTATTTACATCATACCTTTAAGTTTTGCATAATTTTTAAATACGTTATTTTCATTTAAGATAATTTGGACTATCGCCCCCTTCAAAGTGATATGAGACATTCCAACTATACATGAAACATATAAAGGATGGTTTTTTTTTGAATCTATGATACATACATGAATATAATAAAATACTGTTATTATATTATACTTTAATATCTTCTGATTATTATTCTTTTAATATGAGAAAAATAAAAGTAGTGTCCAGGCATACAAATGTCACACCATCTCCATGAATGGTACATTTCATTTATTATCTCCAAGTACTATGATATTATAAATACATATATACTGGATATTTATAATATCTAAGTCATTTATAATTTTTTTGAGATGATATATGGTCCACATAAACCATTTATATCCAAACGAGCTCATTTTCAACTCAAATATGAAATATAGTCCAAATGACTGATACAAACCTAAATAATATTGTAATTTTTATAACATAGAAAAAAGTAATAAAAATGAATAATAACCTTGAAAAAGGTTATGAGGATAGTTGAAATTTACCTAATATTATAATTTAGGAATATAAATAGTATTGAGACAATTTCAGAATCAAGTTATGGGACCTCGTATAAATCTCCATAAATTGAGAAAGATTTTTATGTTATAAAACACCTTCTCTTATACGTTGTCTAATAAAACCATTTTACATTTAACTTAATTTGAAGGGAATATTTTTTCTATAAAGAATTTTTCTAAAGGAAAAAAGGAATGTTTTTAACGTCTGCACCGACAACAACTCATCCTCCACCGTAACAGTTATTTGATATTTTCATTGCTCTATAATTTTTAATTTTTTTATGGAGAAGAAATCCCTTATTCCCTTTTTGGATGTTTTGGTATTGAAAAATGTTTTTCAAATTAATTAAATATTTTTATAACTTGAAATTATTTCTTTTGAATGAAAATGTAATTTTATAAGTAAAATGTCGATATTTCAAATATTTTATGTTTTCTGATTATATAATGGTTATTGGACATTTGACAGTAGGTAACATGATAAACCAATGATAGGTGGTTAAGTGATAGACCAATGATTATTGGGACCATGGTAAACCATGGATGGGTGGTTACGTTATAACCTCCAATGGATTAGGTATGAAAGTCAGTCATATGGCTATTCTATTTAGTGATATGTATGGAATTCAACCATATACTTTTTTAATTGAACTATGGTTATATACATAGTTACCTTTATAAGTTTTATTTTTTTATATGGTATTTATAGTAATAATTTGGTTATAAAAATAGTACTCAATGAGCTTATACTCAGCGAATTATATTTAATACTTCATAAAGGTGAAAAGTATTAATTTATGACAAAGTGTTTATGGAATTCATGTTTTTCCTATGACCTATAGTTTTCATCATTTTTTTATCCCTTACTAATATTTTAATGATTATCCCATGTTTTGAAATTTTTTTCACTCTACATAAATATGAATAGAGTCAAGTATGGGATTAAAAAAATGAAATGCTGCTAAAACATAAAACGAACCATGTTTCTTTTTAAAAAATGAGCATGTTTTATGAAAAATAGTATATTGAGCAGAAGTATCTACATTTTAATAATCATTTTAATATGTATGAGATATGTCCCAATTCTATGAATCTATAAACTTGAAAAGATCCTCAAATATAATTAAAGTGAAATTTTTTACTTAACTCAATATTATGTATGGTTTAAGGATGGGGCCTTCAAATTGGTATCAGAATATGGTTTATATAACATTAAGAGATAAAATATAGTTAATATAATAACCATAAATGTTTATTACTTTATTGTCCAATTTAAATGATATAGAATTATAATATTATCACATTTCTTCATCTAAGTTATGTTTTTTCACAATGGTTTTCTGTAGAAAAAATTGGGCAGCTAAGCTGAGAATGCATACGGAGGGAAATAACCATCCAAATAAACATCATGAGATGGTCAGAATAAGAACTGAACAGTTTTTTATAGTGATGGATTAGTTGTCTCAGTTGATAAACGGTTATGCTTTCCATGCACGAGATCAACCGGACCAACTAAAGAGTAATATGTCGATCATTGTGAATTTCATGAGGAAACATCCCCCATAAATTAGAGGAGTATCTTACCCTATTCAAGAAGAACAGTGGATAAAATAATTCTAATTTTTTTTGATGGAATGGGTTTTCCATAAAAATATATGTTAGACTTTATATTTATCGTATAGAATGTGAAGCTGATCAGTGGTTGGAAATGATTAAAAATATATGAGGATGTGTATTGATTGATTCCATGTAATGAGATGAATTTAAGAATATTATCCTTGAGATATATTTTCCTAAGGATATTATAAATGAGATAGAAAGGAAATTTTATGAATTGAGACAAAAAAGAGGATGATTACTTGGCTGTATATGAAAGTCATTGTATTTTTTTGTCATGGTACGTCCAAAATTTTATATGGGATGTTAAGAGTATGATAAATGAGTTTTACTTAGGAATAAATCCAAAATATTGAAGGGTGTTAAATTATCATGAATTCAAAATCTATAAGAAACTATTATGATGTGCTGATAATATTGAAATGGAGTTTGCTGATGATCATGTGATCCATGAGATAAAAAATAAGTGATCCAATTGGTATCCAATTGGAATTAATTATTCAAAGAAGCATGGTGGTATGAAAACCATATTTCATACTTTTGAGATGTGCGGTAAAAATCATCCTATAGAATGACCCTCAAAGGATTGAAAGTTATTTTGTTGTGGTATGAATCCTCATATTTCTTGTAACTATTGTTGTACCTCTCGTACACCTCGTGGTTTAATTTTCATGATCACAATCACTCTCTTATTTATCTAATATTGTTTTAAGTGTCTTTGGATGATAGGCATAATTTTAGGTTGCCAAGGAATTGGGCCAAGAAGGCCAAGATGGAAAAAAGCCAAAGTGGACTGATTTCAGTCCTACCGGCCAACCGGTGGAAGACCATCGGCCAGCCGATGGAGGCCTGGACAGAAGGCATCCCACTGTCCAGACCACCGGCCAACCGGTGGCCTCACCAGCGGATAGCCGGTGGCACCCAGCCAGAACAGTGTCAGCCACTGCCTCAGCACCGGCCAACCGGTGGCCTCCTCACCGGCCAGCCGGTGGCGCCTGAGCCCGAGCCCTCTTCCATTTTCAAAGCACCGGCCAACAGGTGTCCTAGCACCGGTCAGCCGGTAGAGCCAGTCAAACAAGACGTTGGGCTTTGACCAGGCTTGTCCACTTGACTCCCAACGGCTCCGAAGACCTCTCCAATGGCTCCTAAGCCTCCCTAAGGCCATTTGAGGGTTCCCCCTATATAAATAAAGGACTAGGAACCCCCGGAAGCCTAAGGAACAATGTTGGAACTATAGTAAATCCAACGGACACATTTTCCATCATTTGGCAAACCTCCGGCGCATTCCTCCAAGGGAACCCCACTTGCTCCAACTCAATTCCACATCCAAGGAGCACCACCATAGAAGCTTGGGAGCACTCTTCATCAACTCCTTCAATCCATTGGCGCCCAAGGCTTCTCCACATTACGGGTTTTATTGTTTTATCTTTTTGAGCATCATTTTGGTTTTGTGCCTACAAACCCCATCTCTTTCTCTCATCCTCTCTTTTGGGTTCTCACACCACCTTCAAGGTGTGAAGAGGTTAGTCAAGCCTTCCCTTTTAAAAGGCTTGAGACATAGGTGAGCTAGCCTTCACCTGTAAGAAGACTAGTGGGTTCTTGCTCAACCATTGAAAGCAAGTGGGTTCTTTCATAACCATTTAAAAGCAAGCTGTAATAGGTTCTAGACTACCTGTAAAGTCTAGTGGGTTTCATGCTAAAACCATTGAAAAGCAAGCGGTAGTAAATCTATCAACGGTTGAGTTGGGAGCGGAGACGTAGGCTTGGCTTTAAGCCGAACTCCGTTATCAAGTTGTGTGTCTTGCCTATTTTATTTCCGCCGCACTTTCACTTTGATTTTAAATTGTTTATTATTTTTTTAAATGGAAATTCACCCCCCCTCTTTCCATCACTTCCTTTCTTTCTCCGCCCAACAATTGGTATCAGAGGCAAAATTTGAGTAATACCTTAACCGGTTTCAAATTCAAGATCCATTGTGATGGCTTCAACCTCTTTCGCCCCCGAAGGATATTCTTTGGGTCGTGCTCCATTCTTTGATGGAACCGACTATACTTATTGGAAAACCCGCATGACCACTTTTCTTAGAAGTATAGGTTATCCTATTTTTAAAATTGTCATTCATGGTTATTCTCTTTCTTCTCCCGATGAATCCAAATGGACCCCCGAAGACATTTCAAATTTTGAGCTTGATGGCAAAGCCATGAACGCTCTACATTGTAGCCTTGACCGTAATGAATTTAATCGTGTTTCTACTTGCTCATCTTCTTATGAAATTTGGAAACTTTTAGAAGTAACCCATGAAGGTACTAAAGGCGATGACAAGCCCGATTGCCCATCCCGCAAGAAAAAGGACAAGTACAAGGAAAAGAAGAAGGCATTCAAGGCCACTTGGAGTGATAACTCCTCCTCCTCCTCCTCAAGAGACAACGGTAAAAAATGCCTAATGGAATTCCATGAGGTAACCTCTTCCGACTCCTCTTCCTCATCCTCTAGTTCTTTCAATTCTTTAAATCATTTATCGTGCGAGGATCTCCAATATGCTAGAGATCAATTGGAGGAAGGTTTTCACGAACTTTCTTCCAAATTTGTTGCTTTAAAAAAGAATTTCAAAAAACTTTCTTCCGAAAAGGAACAACTTCTCAAAGAAAAGGAGGAGTTGTCCCTCAAAATCCAAAACCTTCCCGATGTTGATTCTATGGAATTAACAATCAAGGATCTAAGGGAATCCCTTTCCATGTTCACCCGAGGGGAACAAAATTTGACCAAATTACTTGGTTCCCAATGCATATCTAGAACCACTGAAGGGCTTGGCTATTCCAAGAAAGCTTCCTCTTCCCATGCTCCAACTATTTTTGTAAGGGGGAGCTCTCAATATAAATTTTTCAATTATTTTAAAAAACCCGGGCACTTAATTTATGAGTGCAATTGCAAAAATGCCCGGTATGGAAGGCCCAAAACTTTTTTCTTCAACGATGAATTTTATAGGAGAAGACCCGCCACAAGACAAGTATGGATTGAAAAATCCCTTTTAGCGAGTCTCTCCGGGCCAAAATTTGTCTCGGTTTCAAAAACCTCTCCCCGGTGGTTTGTTGTTTTTATTTAGGGGGAGTTAGGATCGTTTAATCCTTTTTGATTTCAATTTCAAAACTCTCAATTCAAAATTTTCATTTCAAAATTTTCGATTCAAAACATTCAATTCAAATTTCAAAAATTTCAATTGTTTTAAAAACTCCATCTTGTTTTTCAATCTTTCCCTCAATCAAGTTTTATGCCCCGTGCTATTTTGATAATCCCAAAGGGGGAGAAATTCTTGGTTGATTGGGGGAGAATTCTTTCTCTCATGCTTTAAAGGATAAATTGGAAAGTAAACAATTTTAAAGCATGCCTTTCATTTCATTTTTACATTGTTTGTTTTGGTGATTGTGATCATAAAAATAGGGGGAGATTGTTGTACCTCTCGTACCCCTCGTGGTTTAATTTTCATGATCACAATCACTCTCTTATTTATCTAATCTTGTTTTAAGTGTTTTTGGATGATAGGCATAATTTCAGGTTGCCAAGGAATTGGGCCAGGAAGGCCAAGAAGGCAAAAAGCCAAAGTGGACTGATTTCATTCCTACCGGCCAACCGGTGGAAGACCACCAGCCAGCCGATGGAGGCCTGGACAGAAGGCATCCCTCTATCCAGACCACCGGCCAACCGGTGGCCTCACCAGCGGCCAGCCGGTGGCACCCAGCCAGAACAGTGTCAGCCACTGCCTCAGCACCGGCCAACCGGTGGCCTCCTCACCGGCCAGCCGATGGCGCCTGAGCCCGATCCCTCTTCCATTTTCAAAGCACCGGCCAACCGGTGGCCTAGCACCGGTCAGCCGGTAGAGCCAGTCAAACTAGCCGTTGGGCTTTGACCAGGCTTGTCCACTTGACTCCCAACGGCTCCGAAGACCTCTCCAATGGCTCCAAAGCCTCCCTAAGGCCATTTGAGGGTTCCCCCTCTATAAATAATGGACTAGGAACCCCCGGAAGCCTAAGGAACAATGTCGGAACTATAGTAAAGACAACGGACACATTTACCATCATTTGGCAAACCTCCGGCGCATTCCTCCAAGGGAACCCCACTTGCTCCAACTCAATTCCACATCCAAGGAGCACCACCATAGAAGATTCGGAGCACTCTTCATCAACTCCTTCAATCCATTGGCGACCAAGGCTTCTCCACATTACGGGTTTTATTGTTTTATCTTTTTGAGCATCATTTTGGGTTTGTGCCTACAAACCCCATCTCTTTCTCTCATCCTCTCTTTTGGGTTCTCACACCACCTTCAAGGAGTGAATATGTTAGTCAAGCCTTCCCTTTTAAAAGGCTTCAGACATAGGTGAGCTAGCCTTCACCTGTAAGAAGGCTAGTGGGTTCTTGCTCAACCATTGAAAGCAAGTGGGTTCTTGCATAACCATTTAAAAGCAAGCTGATATAGGTTCTAGACTACCTGTAAAGTCTAGTGGGTTTCTTGCTAAAACCATTGAAAAGCAAGCGGTAGTAAATCTCTCAACGGTTGAGTTGGGAGCGGACATGTAGGCTTGGGTTTAAGCCGAACTCCGTTATCAAGTTGTGTGTCTTGCCTATTTTATTTCCGCTGCACTTTCACTTTGACTTTAAATTGTTTATTATTTTTTTAAAAGGCAATTCACCCCCCCCCCTCTTGCCATCACATCCTTTCTTTCTCCGCCCAACAACTATATGGAACATGATGAATCATGCATTTAAAACTAGTAATTTCTAATTCGTGCGTGATGCTGACTGGCTAGTTCGTGGGAGGCGTGATGATTGTGAAGCTATTTGAAAGATATGAATTTTGAAATATGAATGGTAAAATTTTCTTTTCAAATGTCATGTCTGATGTTGTGTTAGTGTTTCTTTATGGTTCCCACTCTTCCACAAAGTTGCCTTTTTAATTAAATGAAAAATTAATTTGTGGTTCTACTATGTCCAAAGATTATTACCTAGGCTGGAATCCAGAAATATCAAAAGATGCAGTGTATGGGAAAATAATTTTCTACTATTACAGTTGATGTCGGTCCATCAAATGAAGTGGTGACATGTATGTAATATGTTTTTTAAAAATATTTCAATACTTTATTTGACTGAATATCATCACATTTTTTTATTTCAAAAACATTTTCCCATATATTAGAAATAACACCTCCTGAATATGATATATAACATTTGGTAAAGACTCTAGGTGGATATATTAAATCAACCATGATTTATAGGAATCATATTATTATCTTTAGTGGGATTTTCTTTCCTAAATATCTTGTTGAACTTATCATAGTGTAATTTCATTTCATTTTGGGAATGGATTGGTTTTTAGTTTATCATTCTAAAATAGTTTGAAAATCCATGAATTTTTTATTTAATGATTTTATA
This sequence comes from Viscum album, assembly GCA_963277665.1. NCBI lineage: Eukaryota > Viridiplantae > Streptophyta > Magnoliopsida > Santalales > Viscaceae > Viscum > Viscum album. Next base: position 1,769,132,051 of record OY728145.1, read on the forward strand.
CCTTTGATAACAGTCCAAGAAGTAGAAATATTTATTAAAGATGGTAGTGAATGTAATCGGGCTCATTTTGTTGCAAATAATGAAATTGTATTTATTAGTGACAATATAGTAGTGAATGAATTCAGGGATGGTTTTTTATTAATAACATTATATTGTTCAAAATAAAGTGGTCGAATTTATAATTGATTTAGGGAATGATGAGAATCTTATTTCTAAACCCCCTTATCGAATGGCTTACGTAGAACTGGTGAAATTAAATTAAGTGCTTCAAGGTTTCATTCGACCTAGAACCTTTCCATTAGGTGCTCCTGTATAATTTGTGAAAAATAAATATGGTTCTACGAGGATATATATTGATTTAAATACCTTTATTAACATTCCTTTTAAGTACATGTATATGTTTCCTCATAATGATGATTTGTTTAATCTGCTCTAGGCACCTCAGAATTATTCAAAGATTGATTTCAGTTCTAGGTACCATCAGATGAACGTGAAGGAGGATAACAATCCAAAGAATGATTTCCAAACATGTTACGGCCATTATGAGTTTTTAGTATTCCATTTAGGTTATCTAATTCAACTTTTTATTTATGAATCTCCTCAATGTATCTTTTCTTCAGTTTCTAGATGAGTTTGTGGTTTGGGTTTATAGATTACATTTTGGGATATTCTAAATATCCAGATGAACATGAAGGTAACTTATGGATTGTTTTTCAAACCATAAAAGAAATGAAACTATATGGAATGTTTATAGACTTTGAATATTTGTGGAAACAAATTTCTTACCTTGGTAATATATTTTCAAAATATGGAACAACTATTGACTATTCTAAAACATATTTTGTTCAAGAGTGGCCAAAACCATCCAATATCAGAGAGATTAGTATATTTCATGGATTAACAGGTTATTATCAAAGTATTATTGAAAAAGTTTCCTATTTTTTATCCCACATACTATGATAAAAAAAGAGAGTAAATTTCACCCAAAAAATGAATGTGATTATTATTTTTAAGAGATGAAAATATGATTGGTAAATGCTCTAATTTTGGAACTGCCCTCCAAAAATGGTTAAATAGTTATCTATAGTGATGCATCATTGAATGTACTTGGTTGTGTCCTAATGCAGTATTATCAGGTAATTGAAAATTTTTCACAACATTTGTAATATCAAGATTTAAATTACACTACACATTGTTTGGAATTATATGTAATTGTTTTTGAATTAAAAATTTGGTGGCATTATTTGTATAGCGAAATGTCTAAAATATATACTAATAAATTTTTTTTGAATATATATTGACTCATAATGAACTAAACATGAGACATAAGAGATAGAAATAATTAATCATGGATTATGATTTCCCAATTCATTACCATGTAAGAAGGGAAAATAAAGTGGATTATTCTTTGACTCGAAAGAGAAATTATACATTAACCATGATACATATAAAATGAGATCCATTGCTTTTTAATTTGGTGAATTCTGGATTGGATGTAGTTAGTTTAGAGAATTATGTTATTTTGTTTCAGTTGGATGTGAAATCATTTCAATTAGACCTAATTAAGAAAGCACATAATGAGGACATTGAGATTAAAAAAAGGTATAGTTGGTTCAATAGGGAAAGTTAACTAAATTTAACATTTATAAAGAATTTTTTCAGTTTGGAAAGTGAATTTTTTTACCTAGTGATTCACATTGGAAGAAAGAGTTGTTATGTAAAGATAATAGTTCTTCAATTTTAGTTCATCATATGAGTACTTAAATATACAAAGAACATTGGGAGTATTTTTGGTTTGACTAAATGAAAATAGATATTTATAACATTAATCTGAATTTTTTGACTTTTCAGTAGGTTAGCGTAGAATTGATGTTACCAAAGGGTATCCTTAAACATTTTCCAGTTCCAGCGTATAAATTGGAAAATATATCCATGGATTTAATAGTGGGATTTCCAAATACTTCTTGAGGTAACAATTATATTTCTATTTTTATGGATAAATTGACTAAATCATCTCATTTTATTCCTATTAGAGATACTCTATCTCTAAATAAACATTATTGATTGTATATTAATGATATAGTCATTATACATGGGGTTACCATCACCATTGTATTTGATCATGATCTATGGTTCGATTATATCTTTTGGAAAGTCCTTTAAATGTCATTGGTAACTATATTAAATTTTATTACAGCTTTTCATCATCAATCAGATGGGTTGTAAAAATGAAAAATTCACACCTAGGAGGATATGATATGTTCTTGTTAAAGGGATTACTAGGGATTTAGGGATCAACATATTTCTTTGGTTCATCTTTCCTATAATAACTATTTTCAATCATGTATGGATATTGCACCATTTGAGGTATTATATGGGAAACAATGTCAAACTCATGTTTTCTGGGATGAAGTATTTGAAAGGAAGATGATGGTACCAGAATTGGTAGAAGAGATGGCCGGAAATGTTTAGTTTATTTAGAATCACATGAGGACATATCAAAGAAGGGGAAAAAGTTAATAAAATAAATGTAGGAATGATTTTTATTTTGAGGTAGGTGATCATGTCTTTCTCAATGTTTCTCCATTGAAAAGTGTAATATATTTTGGAATGAAGGTAAAACTTATTCCATGGTTAATTTGTCCCTATGAAATCATGGAGAATGTTAGAATAGTTTCCTATAAGGTTGATTTACCTCCATGATTATCCTAGTAACCCAATTGTTTATTGATTTATTGATGATAAGTATAATTCAGATCCATCTCATGTATTGAGTCCATAGATAGTTCAGTTGGAATAGAATAATTATCATTTGGAAAAACTAGTATTGATTCTTGACTATAGAGAGAATGTGTTGTGGAATAAGGTGATTCATTAGGTGACTATTTTGTAGAAAAACTATCATTTTTAGGAGGAAATGTGTTAACATGAAAATTCTATGAAAGCTAAATACCTCCATTTATTTGACATTTAAAAAAATTATGAGGACAAAATTTTTAAAACGGGGAATGATGATAATCCCAAGTATTTGTAGAATATTACATTTTCATATGTATTAATATTTCACAATAAAATATTAATTACAAATTTAATGGGTAACATTTTCTAATACTGTACTCAACATGCAACAATAGGTTTCACTAAAATCATACATTAAAAACAATATTGTGTTATACTGAATAATTATAAAATAAAAATATTATTATCATAAATAGTAGTTAACTCCTAGTCCTTGTATTAGATGGAATGAACAATACTAACTAATATATGACTAAAAATGTTTATTATATGTTTTTACATTTATCTGATAAATTTTGGAGGAATAAAATGAGAATGAATCCTATTTTGAGAATTAAATACTCGAATATTTTTAAATATCTTGTGTTACCACCTTTTGATTGAAAACCATTTTTAAATATATTTTTCACTTTTATATGTTATATTTCAAAAAATTATCTTTTATTTTATAAATGTGACTTAAATCCTAATTTGGTTGAAATTTAGGTATTTGTCTTATAAAATCTATATTTTAATGATAGACTACAAACAATTTTTTTTCATTTTCAAGAAAGGTTGTTTTGGGTATCCGGTACCCAATTCTTACTACCACCAAAGCCAAACGAAATTTAAAAATTCAAATTTGAAAGATCCATGAACAAACCACAGTCCGCCTTCCACACCTCCTGAAAACCTTGAGCTGTGATCCCATCATCAAGAGTCACCATTCATTGTAGGTCGCTGATGAGACCATCAGTCCTTTGCGATCACCGACACACCGATCTGCCTCCCACCTTCTGCATCCAAACTCAACATCATCATATTCACCAACATACAACACTATTGGCATGCAGGAGAAATGTTTCCACAACCCTATCACCTCCTCCTTAAAGTCGGAGAACACGCTGACCATCATCGATGGCATCCATGTTTCCACCTCCATCACAATCAAAAAATCATAGAAAACAACACAACCATTCCTTCTTGAGACAAAAAAACCAAAGCAACAACGATGAGAATCATTTGAGAACCAAACTCAACCAATACCACCACAACATACCTACACAGATCTAAAATAAACATGAAAACAGAGCTACCAAGTCTTCACAAACCAAAAACAACATCAGCAGATTTCAGTATCACCTCTTCAAAGCAGGAGATGAGTGTATGAAATGTCACCAGATCCAAACTAACTGTGAGAATATCCAAGAAAACAAACAAGATTATACAAAAAACAAAGTCATACTGCATGAGGTTTACGGAACCTCCGAAGTAGATTGTGAAATCAAGGTTAAATTGGAAGCGATCCACCCTATTTCTTCTCCACCTTAAACCATTGTCCATCTAAGGGAACCAAAGATTCTTGGTAACCATGATGATGAACCAGAAAAAAAAAATCTATATTTTAATGAATATTGACAAATACTGCATTATAATTCAAAATTTCTATTTCATTATATTTATTTATATAGTTAGATTATCATTTTAATTGGTTTGAATGTTTAATTGGGTTTTGTTTTTATAATTTTATCCAATTTTTGACATTATAAGTAATTTCACATTTAAATTGGACATAAAAACATGTCAATATTCTAATTGTTTCTACTTCTTAAAAACATTCTTTCTTGTTTTGACTACATGAATTAATTTTAAAATTATTACTAGTATTTTATGTATTGAATTTACAAAAAAGTATTCCATATTTGAAATTTAAAATTTCAATTAAATTTAAAAAAGGAACTTTTTATTTTTTGGACATAATGAATAGTAACCTGTTTACATATTTTTATTTTCCATGGATAAAGGGTTAATCAGTTAAATAAGGCTAAAAAATAATATTATTATAATATTAAACTACCCTAATACATGTCCTATTACTATTATATGAGATATTTCAATACATGATCATCCTAAGGATGAACCTTTGGAATTTTGGAGCCACATGTTTGTGAAAATGACATTTTTATAATATTTAATTTTATGAAAATGGAATTATAACATAAACATGAATCTGTAAATAAAACCATTTTAATATAGTGTTATTAAACTGATATGTTTGAATATAAATAGTAATTAGAAATATAAAAATATTTCATAATTTATTTTATTTTATTTATATTTTTTATAGAGTATATAAATAAATTTGTTGATAACACAATGATGATGTAGTGACGACCATATTAATGAAAGATTCAAATAAATGATATTGTAAAAATTAAAATAAATTTTATTTTAACCTTTTTAATCTATAAAAAATTAATTTTTTGTTAATATTGGAATGTTAGTGAGGAGTTAATGACATTGGTACTATGGAATCATGTTTTTATGACTTTAAAAAAAATCAATTACAAAATAGTGTTAAAGTTGAAATAAATTTGTTTTAAAAACAAATACTATTTTCATAAATGATATAATATTCCATAAAATATATGATTCTACCAACTGACTTATATAATGTTAAAAATATCCTTAATTAACCCGTTTTTCTATAGGAATTTTATAGTAACTATTGTAACTATATATTGTGATGATACAAGAAGACATGACAAGAGTTATGCTTTTTAACTAAGTGTTAAAGGAAAAAAGATATGGTTAATTTTGTGACTCAAACTTGTCTAAAACCTATTGGTTGAGAGTATATTGACCCATAAACAACTTATCCTCGATTTTGATTACATTTTAACTATTATAATTTTTAAATAATTATATATCAAAAATAGTATTTCAAGACATTCCTAATGTTCCCCTCATCCCTCTTATAAAAGGCCAGACCTCTAACTTCTTACTCACACCTTTCAAGCCCATTAGATCATCCATCATCTGATAAAATAATCTCCCAACATCCCTCAATTCTTTCTATAGGCCAAAAATTTGGCATAAATCCATCCTAAGGAGTCCTTTTTTAAAAATCCTATGTAGATACTCGAAAAAAAGGTATTTGTTTTATCCCCCCCCCCTTCAAAATTCATTTCTTCTTCTAATTCCTATTGTTATGTAGATTCCATTATAATGTTATAAATATAGTATCTTATAAATTCTGGTATTTTATTATTAATATTATTGGAAAACCATATACCTCTTTTTATACATATTATGAATAACAATATCACCATGCGTGCATACATATGACTTACTGTCTCCACGTTATAGTGTAATTTTGTTAATCAAAAAGGCATAATATGGGAGGGTATAATGATGATTATAATGGATGTAAATAATTAATATAACATGATAATTATTTATTATAATTAATATAACATACAATTATATACCATTTAACCAGTTAGAAAATGATATTTTTGCTCATATGTTTGTATGAACTACAGTCTCCACGATGTGATTCAACTCAGTCTACATGATCTTCCTTAAACCAAGATTATATATATGAATGGAATTGGTAAAAATAATTTATATATTTTGATATTTTCTTTATTATAATGGTGTTTTTTTCAACATACATTTATGATTTCCATAATTTTTTAATAAGATAATTTCATTTGAGGAAGTGTGGACTACAACCCCCTCAATGTGATTTGACTCATTCGTGCTATACATGGAATGAATAAAAGACGGTTATATTAATCCAATTATTCATATATGACATTAATATAATACTATTATTTGAATATACTTTTGTATCATATGATTATTATTATTTTAATATAACAATGAAATAAATGTAGCGTTCATGCATTCGTACATCCTACCATCTCCTAGAATGGTACATTTCATTTCGTATCTTCAAATATTATGATATTATAAATACATATATATTGGATATATATGATACATAAATTATGAATAATATTCTATAGATTTTGTACTTTGAATGCAATGAAATGTTACAACAAAATGAGTTCATTTTCAACTCAAGTACCAAATATCAACAAAACGTCCAATATGAAAATAAATAATTATATAATTTTTATTACATGTTAATAAGTAATAAAAAATGAATTACAAATATGAAAAAATATTTTAAGAAAGTAGAAATTATCATTATTTTATTATTCAGGAATATAAAGAACCAATGAGACTAGTAAGACTCAAGGTAAGAGACTCTATCTCAGCATCCTTTCATTGAGGCATATTTTGAAGTTATACACTCCCTTATTTTAAAAATTGTGTAATAAAACCATTTTAAATTTAACTTCATTCACATAAAATATTTTTTATATGATGTGTTTTACTAAATGTCAAAAAGAAATGTTTTTAACACATGTCGCAACAATGAATCCTTCACAACCATAACCGTTATTTGTTATTTGGTTTCCTCTATAAGATTTAATATTTTTTAAAGGAAAATAATTTCCTTATTCCCTTCTTCGGTGTTTTGGTATTGAAAATTGTTTTTAAAATGGCTTGAATATATCAATATCTTGAAATGATTTATTGTGATTGGAAATGACATTTTATCTGTGAAATGTAAATATTTATAATATGTTATATGTTATGATTATATACAAGTACTTGGAAGTTTGAGGGATGTTATGTGATAAACTATTGATGGGTAGTTACGTGATAAACCCATTATAGGTGGTTTCGTGATGAACCATGGATGTGTGGTTATATTATAACATCCAATGCATTAGTAAAGGAACTCATCTTTACAGATATTCCATTGAGTGATATGTGTGGAAGTAAATTGTACGATTATTCCATTCATATATGTTTACATAGAAAGTTAATATTATATGTTATATGTTTCTTCTTATAGTGTTTATCATAATATTTTGGTGAAAAAGGATATGCAATTGGATAATATTCAGTGAAGTATATTTACTATTTCTTAAAGGTGAAATGTATTACATTATAATAAAGTTTTCATCATTTTCTTGTTTTATGAATACTAATAGTTTTCTTTATTTGTGTATCCCTTACTAAATATTTTATTTTCATCCCAGCTTTTGAAATGTTTTTTATAGGATATATAGAAGAATAGGGTCAGGGATGGGTTCAAGGAATATTTATACTATTTAAACATTAACCAAACCATGTTTCTTTTTTGAAACAAAACTTTTACATTATGAAAAAATTAGATAGTTATTATAAGTTTATACTTTTTCATAATGAAGTAGATATACAAGATTTATGGCCAATTTCTATAAAGGTGTAAACCTAAAAAGATCCCCAAAGTGTATTAATGTGAAATTATTTACTTAACTCACGAATATGTAACGTTTATGGATTTGGCCTTATAGATTTTGATACCAAAATTTAAACAATTATGTATATTATTTCAAATAAGAATTATTAAAGATTCAGAAATTAGTTTAAGAAAACTCTTCCATTAAAAGTACTAAAAAATAAATTTTTGAAAAATATATCTATTCATGTCTAAAATTGGATTTGTTCTTATGTTATTATAATTAAAAGTATTTTATGAATGTAAAAAAATTGTTTTAAATAATAATATATTAATTTGATTAATATATCTAACTAAAAGTGATTAATTTAAGTTATAAATATAAAATTATTTTGTGGTAATAATAATTGTTTATTCATTCAGACACTTCTTTATATTCAACTTGATTTTATTTTAATTGATTAATAAAAAATTATTTTTATAAAAAAATATATATAATAGTTCCATAATTTATTATCTCTTATTATTATCTTCCATTTCATTATGTAGGTGACGTATTTTAATATATTTTAATAATATTAGTATATTGTAGTTCGGCAACACTCACACATGCATGTAACACGAGCTATTAAAAAAATTCAACATTTTCTGTAACACAATAAAAAATTAGTGTTATAGTTAATGAAATATAATCATTGTTTTTAGTGGAATATTAAATTTTTATTGTGTTAAATGGAAGAAACACATAGTTCCTTCATATAACACAATATATATTCAGTGTTTTGGTAAATGTAAAACATCAAAAAATAAATTACATTAATTCAAAATTAATTAAGAAAATATCAGTGTGTTAGAGAGGAATTCGATGATTTATTATAACTAAAAATTTACAATTATTTTATAATTATTATATATATTCATTAGTTCAACCATTATAATAATTCAAGTGATTTGGTGGTGGATGAAAAACTATATATATGTTCATGAGGTAGAATTCTGTCATAGACACAAGATATGGTTTTGTTTCCCATTTGATGGAGAATGAAATGGTTATATATTATGAAATAATCATAATAAGATATTAATATATGATATATACTAGTTATGTTATATTTTAATATGTAGAAAATACTTTATGGTGGTAAAATAAAAAGAAAATTTAAATTGATTGGGTGAGATGCTTACCTATTCCTTTAATGTTCCCCTTTAGATATCATATTAATAACCCAAGTGTTGGTATTTGGAGAATATAATAACATTATTAATTCCTCTTTGGATGTATTAGATTGATTTTTAAGGGAATTATAAGATAAAAGGATCACACGATGTGAATGAGTGAGGTGATGATGCAATGTTTTTTTAACTTAATGAGAGGAGAACCATGGAATTTTTCAACTTATTAAAAAATATTAATTTAAACTCCTGAAAAATGTAACTGAAATGAATCAAGTTTTATTATGATAAATTTTATGGTTGAAATACAACCAACTAATTAGGTTTTAGAATTTTTTCTATGTTATCTGGAAACCTTCTCCCTTTATTTTTAACCCTTTTAACCTAATTTACCCTTAACCATAGTAAGAAATTTTTATCATCATTACAACTCATAATATAAATAAACAAACCTGATATAATAAAATGTTTTTGAAATTATGTATCCAAATATGAAAATAATTTTATCAAATTCCAATCATATAAGTGGTAGACAATAATTATTAAACTACTTTTTTCAAGTATAAGTAGATCATTCATTAACACTATGACGAGAAATTATCCATAAGGGAATTTTAATTAAAATAACTAGGTGTATAATCTATTTATTTTATTTATATTATTAATTATTAGATGTTGTATTAATTAGTTTATATTGAAAACATTTTTATATTAAGAAGCATTTTCTAAAAAATATATCATTTCCATCAAATAAAATTATCTTTATTTATATAAAATTGATTATAAATATGTGCTTTATTATATAGATTATATTATGTTATTTAGAATTATGGTTTAAGTATTTTAATACAATCATTTCAATTATTCATAAAATATTTATTATAATTGAAAATTTCAAAAATATATATTATATATATTTTAAGTTGGTTTGTTAAAAAATGATATTAATCAATTAAATTATAATATTTCTTTCGTGAAATATTAAAATGTTGATAGTAATACATTTTCATGAACATAAAATGGTCACTTACTAGAACTGATGTTTATGTTATACAGAAATTGTTAAATCCTAAATATTAATAACTACAATCCAATTCATAATAAATTAACAACAAAAAATAATAAATTAATTTGTTGAACCAATACAATATTATAAATTACAATAACTATCCAAATTGACTCAAAATGAAGAAAATAAAAATTCATATTTTTAAGAATGCCTCAAATTTCCCACTATAAAACGGTTCAAAAAATACTTTTTTTTATTATCAAAATAATAAATCCACTATTAAGAATCTATAAACTATCATATCAATTTATAAACCATCATCCAAAATTGAATGTTTAAATTTTCAATTTTTTTTTCATAAATAAAATTTATAATTTTTTAATGCAAAATCATTGTCATCTTTTCATTAAAAAATTCCATTTCAATACTATAATCCTATAAAAATCCAATAAATAACATTATAAAATTCAAAAATATAATAATGAGGTACTAGTGGTTGTTCATAAATGTTTTACATGGTTTATCGAACAATGTAACCACATAAAACCAATAATTTATGTCATCATGTGCCTTTTAATTAGGCTCAACATGGGTTTCTTAGTCATCTGAGATCACTGTTGGATTTCTATTAAACTCATATTAGAATACCCAAAATAGAAAAAACCATTAAATAATATGAAATTTAATTAAAAAGAAAAATATAAAAATAAAAATAGTGAACTCAAAATTAATCCCATATGACATGCAAACCTATTGTGAAATGAGGCTCTTAACGAGTAAGAGCTAGCCAGACTATATCTACTCAGGATTCTCAAGACCCGAAAATCATATATGTAGTCTAATAAAAATACCTAAATAAAAATATTTCAATGAGTCATAGTCCATTAAAATATACATGTATTTAATACCATTTCATAACAAAAAAATATTTGGCTACACCAAAACCAAAATTATTGGTAGAATTTTGACAAACTCAAGGTTCTTTCTTGCTCACCATGGGCCAAAAAAGAATTCTAGAGCATCTAAATGAGATAGTTAGAATAAATTTCAAAAATAAATAGTTTTTATCAAGATGTGCCTTTATTTTAGAATTATGTAATGAGGGGTCCATAAATTGACCCTTCATTCGAAAAAATTTATAATAATCAAATTTAAAAATAACATTAAAGTTATTTGATAAATAAATATCCAACTGATCATAATAAAAAATTATCTAAAATATGATTATATCTTACATTAGAAAGATGTTTTGGACATCAGGTCCATGATATAAAATACCAAAAATCATAATCATGTTTCCTCAAAAGAAACCAATAATAATAAAATCCATCTTTGTCAATAAGTGATAAAAAATTTAACCAGTATGATTAAAAAATACCAGGACAACCAACATTGAGTCATAGATATATAGTGAGAGCATAAACATCTCAATATGTAAAGCAAATATATAAACATCATTCTATTTTCAAAAATAAAAAATATTTTATTTGAAATAAAATTATAAAAAATAGTTTATTTTTATCATTTAGGGAAAAATGTCCATTAATTTAAACACTTTACATAACCCATGTGAAAAATTCACCTTATTAATTCATTTTAATGTTCAATTTATTTGTTATATTAAATAATATATTTAAAAATATAATTTTTAAACCAGTTTGAAAACTGTGTAATAATAATGATAAATAAAAAAAATTGAATAACCATTCAAATAAAAAAATAGATATAACCATAATATATTGAAGATCAAATCAATAAAACAATTATTTTTTAATAAACCTATAATAAAATAATTAATCTAGATAAAAATCTCTAGGTAAATGATTTATAAATGGATGATAAACCATAACAAAAAACTAATGATAATTTAAATAGTAAAAAATATATAATATACTATCATGAGATACACATAAAATCTTATGAGGTGACCCTAGAAATAATAACATTGGAACCATCTACAGGACTATGGATGAAACTCTTAAGTCTATGACCAACATAATTTTCTACTCTAGCCTCACTAGTTGAACTCCCCAATGGTTTCCAATTCCATATGGAATCTAGTTCATTTTACAAGGACTAGATAGTAATGTTCTCTCATCCCTCACTATGACTCGTAGGATCCCATGATTGTAATAAGGTGATTTGAAGAAGCCTTTATATTAAACATATCAACCATAGATATGAATTATCTAAACAAAAATACTAAAACCATATGCCTATATCCATTAATGAACAATAGATTATTAAAATCATTACACAACATCTGAACACAACTAAATGATTTGGGAATCCATGAAGGGCACTAAATTTCCATGAAACCAATTAGAAAGTACCAAATCATAATTAAATATTTAAACAAAGTAAAAATAATCTAAGAAAATACTTTTCATTCAATTAAATTTAAAAAACAAAAATTATTTTTAATCCATTTTCTCATGGATCGAAGTTGGCTAAAAAATAATTCCTTAAACTCAATGTTTAATAATATATGGGAAACATATTTCTGATTAAGAGTTATAATTAGACACTATTACTCAATGAATTCATTTGATGAAATTATATTTATATATAAATGTAGATATATATATATATATTTATGATTGAGTATACATATGTATGTGTACATGTAAAGATTAATATATAGGTATCCATATATCGATCTATTAATGTGGGAAAACCAGTGGTAAATAAGAGATCATAATTGAATTCCTGAATCAATATTTTGGCCTCTAGTTAAAACCATTAAAACAGAAAAATGGAAATAAACCAACTATCTTAAGAAGTAACTTTGAGAAATAACACCCCTAATTTTATTTAATATTACATATAATTAAAAAGAATAATTCTTAGAAAATAATTTTTATTCATTTTATAAAACATATAATAGACACAACCTTCAATAAATAGGCATTGAAATTTCAGAAAAATTAAAAACCACTCATTTAATGAAATACTAAAGCCAAAAAAAATTCAAAGAATATTTAAAAATATAAATAATAGATAATTTCATTAAATTTATCAATAAAACCTTCTGAGTCACAAGGTATTAAATAGAGTAATGAACTAGAAACACATAATTTGACTATCCAATTCCAGTATTTAGTGTCAAAAAAAATTCAGCATAGTCCAAATAACCCAAAGAGTGAAAGTGTTTTACTAAACCCCAATAACACCAATAAAAATTCATGAATTAGTGATCTGTAGGATACCAAGAACTATTTGGTGATTAAAATGAGGAGGATATAGAGTGAATAAATACATAAGGACATTACATGGTAAATCTAGATATAATGCTAAAATGGACAATAAAAATCCATGACAGAGTAAGAGTGGACACATTGTTGTATGTTTTGGGAGTTAAACATTACATTTTATAATATATCAATCCTTAAAAACCATGAGTGAGATCCATTATTCATGGATTAATACCAAAATATTCACTCCATATATATGATTATAATAGTTCAAGTAATATTAACTAATTCATTGGTGTAATATTGAAAATTGAGGATCATAACAAATTTCATTAATTTTTCTAATTTATTGGTTTATATGTGTTGATTTAAAATTGTACATATATTTTTTATTCTATTACCATACAAAATTTCTATATATACTTTTTTTATTTATATTAATAATTAAAAATAAATTTTGACCAAATTTTCAATGATTTAAAATTTAATTATATAATATTTATTAATTTTGGGCTTTATTTATACATAATTTAAATTGAGCAGTCCTTACATGTGAATCATAAAAAGTAGAATCTGTAGATATTTCATAGCATATGATGTATATTCCCATAATGAACACATGAATACATATGAAAAGATTCATTAGAAGGAACCTTCTAGGTCATGAAATTCATTTCAACCCATCAACTAATAATTTTCTGAACATTCATTACACGGAGAACAATTCCCCTCATGAAATGGATGATAAATGTTATCCTATCTGTGCCATTGAATCCACAAATATTTTCCAACTGATATTAAAGACAAGAATACATGAAAATATAGAACCTTTAAGTATTTAATTATATATAAATTATTTGAATACTACCTATTGATGTGTTTTTTTAGAATAGAGTCCAATCTGAAGGACCATAAGATAGTTCACATCAAGAATGATTATTCAAATATTGAAATATATCTACAAATTTATATACTAGAATCATGACCCTTATTTAGAGTTATAAAATTATTTACATAGACTTTTCCATAATTTTTTTTAATAGGATTTAACTTTCCTACCATTTAGTTTTAATTAGAAATTAACTGAATTCAATTATAGTGAATTTTTAGGTGTCTTTATTCTTATTCATTGTAAGATATTTCAATTTCCATTAGACAAATTTAAATTTACACTTTCAATTCATTATATTTTTGGTTTATGCTCTTTAAAAACATGGGAATTCTTCTCCACCATTCATAGTAAATATATCTTTAATCATGGAATATAGAGTAAGGCGATTGAGGGATAATAAATCATTAATTTTAAAATGGTAAATATAATTTTCAAGGATTTATATTTTTCAATCAATCATATTTAATAATTTTTCATGAACATATCATTTATAGCTTCATAAGATTACACCAATATAGATTTTATTTTTGAGTTATGAACAATATCTTCAACAAATCATCAACATCCATTGTTGTGCTCAATCCCCAAAAATTGGTAACCATTTCCAAAACATGGAATATTAATTTATTAAGGTAGATTTATTTAATTTTACATAATGGAATTTATTCTTTTTGAATTAGTTTATAGACATTAATATGGAATTAAAAATTTGTTTGATTAAGTAAATATTATGAATTATATACTAAAATTAATCTAAATCACCCAATAGATAATAGTATTTTTGTATAACAAATTAGTTTAATCCATATTTTAAAAATCACAATGAAGGGACAACAATAGGTTATGTCCCAAAGCCTCAATAACCTTTGGATTACCTGTTGGGTCAACTCTACACTTCCAAAACTCTTTAAATCATTATTGAAGTATTTGAAAAATATTATTAATAAATTTTTAATTTTTTAACCCAATTAAGAAATAAATATTACATGTGGGAGAACCATATTTTATATTTAATTATGGGGATTTTAATGGTGCATCCTTCATTATCGAACAATGTACTACTTCTCAATTTTCCCATTTCATTTCATTTTGTTTTCAAATCATATATGGCTTTATTTCTTCTATTTTAAACATATATTTTTAGTACCCTAAACCTCCCATGGATTATAATTGTATACTTGAGTCCCATGAAAAACACAAAATAAACATTGATATTCAATGTAATTTATCTATTCAATGTAGTTCACCTACTATTGAACATAGAGACCACTCTACATAAATTGTCCACAAATCCCAGTTCACAAAAAATGATAAGATAAACCAAAAATTCTTTTACCATAGAACAAAAAAATGAACTATGGATCAATATAAGTTGTTGTTTCCATGTTAATCATCATTCACACTCCCTTATAAGATAAATCATTTGAGATTAATATTGGCTTCATTCAAATAATCATGAACATGGGTAAATTTTGTGGGATTTAATTTGAGGATCTACCTGGGAATCAACCCCAATATATTATATTTTTAAAATAAACTCAATCACAAAGGGGTAACTATGGATGCGATTAGAGTAGCGGTATTCCCTAAACATTTTTCTTCTTAAACTATGAACATGGATGTTGAAATGTTATATAAAGAACTATTCGTATATAGATGGTAAATATTATTGGGAAGCATGGAACCAATTGAAGGATCCAATATGAATTTTCCAACACCATAAAATTGAATTTTAGATTCAAATATTGAAATTATTATTATGGTCTACATCTCATCCCATAAACCCTGTTAAATGCCTAAAGAGATTGCGGTCACCTGATAAATATGTTAGTTGTTGGTAGGCATATTCTCGGTGAAATTTCAAACTATTTTATACTTTTTAAAATCAATAAAATAATATTATAGTGGTTATTAAATCATGTAGATGAGAAAAATCACCTATAAACCTAGATATTGGGTCTCATGATGAAATCGTGGAGCTTCTAGTTTCCACAATAATAAGGACCTTCACAATGAGATATTATGTTTGAACCATCATAGGGAATGTGTTGTGTACTGCATGAAAATCAAGAAAGTTGATCAATATTGTATGGTAATCAAAACTAAGATTTCAAATATGTGCATTTTAGATGAAACTAGTACCTATTCAAAGCAACATTCACTTAGAAAAGGCCAACACAGTACATAAAAATACATAAAAAATATGGAATCAGAAAACAATTTATACATTTTTGACAAATAGTATATGTATAACCTAGATACCACCCAAAATTATAATATCATTGGCCATTAAATACATTTCAACTATATAGAGGAAAATAATACCCACTATAGTATCTGTGCAAGAAGCAAACTGCACTGACATAGTTGACATCATCAAATCATTAGTACTATAATCTGTATAACTATCTCTATTTATTTATTCATATGTTATATTGGTTTATTAACATTAAGGATAATTAAATTATGAATTATACATCATCCCTTATCAACCTTATATATCATGTCAGAAAAACCATTCAATTATTTCAGACTAACAAATTGGAGCATTTCTCAGTAATATGAAGAATATTTAATGAATGGAGGCCAAGGATAGGGTCATAAGAGTATAATAGGATATTGATTTATAAATGACTTTTGGAGATTAGAATGTGCTGTAATAGAATAAAAATAAGTTTGAAACAACTAATAAAATGAAAAGTAAAATGAAGAAAATTGAAAATGTTCATAAAACTAGAAAGAATGATAAAAAATCCCCAAATAAGAAGAAATAATTTGGAAAAATATATTTTAATAGTATTATATATATACCATGTACAAATAATTTAAAAAATTAGGAATAAAATAATGGGTATACAATATAATAATTTATTGGATATTTTTTAACCACTTCATACTAATATTCCATTTTTAAAAGACATTTAGCAGAAGTAAGTGTAGGAAAAATATCTGAAAGAGATAATATTAAATAAAAATAATTTGGAAAAAAATTATATATATATCCCATATTTATGAGTGTTAATTATCATTTAAATGTAAAATACCACAAAATATGATATGTTTCATTAAATTTTCTATTCCATTCAATGTAGAAGAAATGTTTTCGGAAGGAATAATGTGACCAAAGTCTAATTGTGAACATAATGAATTTGTGGATGTTAAGATGATTATGTAGAAATTAACCAATGTATATAAGTTTTTACTTTATACTCACCAATATATAAAAAAATACCCTCGATCATTTCATGAATATGTTCTTTTGAATATTTGGAAACTCAATTTGCATATAGATTTTATTATCTTGATATGGAAGAAGAAGGAAATATAAATATTATATTAGGATAGAATGTAACATAAACATAGAAATAAATCTTTTATGTGAATTAGGTTAGAATTACACATTCATTTAGTGATGAATTTGTTTTTTGGATTCCTGTAAGTTACTAAAATATAGGTTGAAAAGGTGTAATTATAACATATATTTCAGATGATGTAGAAGATAATGAAAATGAGATAACATTACAAAAATTACTAGAAGTATAAAAGGCTAGTATAATAGAACATGTTGATGAAATTTGGCTTGGTAAGAAGGATAATTTTAAGAATAAAATATTAATGATGTTATTGTTAGAAGGAATTTTACATAGAACTATAGTCAAGGGATTTCTATTTAGAGTAAACTCCATCAATTATCAAGGAAAAAACCTTTTAAAAGAAGCACTTTCAGAGTACATCGATATATTTTTATTTAGAGACCAAAGTCACACTTTCATACATCGTTAATTATGACATAAAAATGAAAATGAATACGGATTTATTATGGTGTTAAGGATAAGAAATAACTCGATGGCATTGAGTGTGGAATTAATCAAGTGCATAAATACCAAGATTGGCAACCACAAAATTTTACTTTTTTTAAATAAGGTGGTGCATTGGTCAAAATACCAAAGATAAATTTATTAAAAACAAAAGAATACAATAGTATAAAATACGGGATCATGTTACAAAATTTCACATGAAGAGGATGAAGGTTGTCTGGGAGATCCTCCAACCAAGTTATGCCCAATGCAAACCCTTTATTGGAGAGATCATCAGTAACCATATTCGACTCACGATAAGTATGGGGTGCAATAAAATTGGTTCCATAAAGATAACAGAGACAATTCATCCAATTCGTAGTAAGTGCCCAATCTAGATAAATCACTTCATTTCAAATGTCTTACACCATAGTTATATAATCACGTTCAATACATAAGTTGTTCCAACCACAATGTATGGAAAATGAAATGGAATGAATCACACTTAGCATTTAAGCTTAGAGAGAGGTTTCAATACCACAAACTCGATTAAATCACCAAATGATCTGGACAATATGATTTTTGTAAAGAGATCCACACCCTAAGAAACTGATATTTCTTTTGTAGGCTCCAAACACAATAATTTTTATCCACCCTGGGAGTGGTGGTCTCCAAAAAACCTTAATATTGTGTCATGGATGGCTGAAAGTGGCAACGACTCGAAGACATAGACAAACCATATAATAACCAATTGAGATGTCACATGACCCATTCAGAATTAAAACAGCTTTAAGAATAGCAATGAGAATATAAATTTGACCTGTATTGAAGTTCATTGAGAAATATTTCTGAAAAATAGCATTTTTAGCCTACCATATTACATGTAAAAGCTCTGCAGCCCCAGTAAGAAATTAGTTTTTGATTTATTGGGAGTTTTCTAATTACATATAGTGTTTTAATTATGTATGATAGAATCAAGAATTGGACATCTTCAATAAAATATTTCAAAAATATAGTTCCAAAGAGAAGTGTCAGTAGCACTAGACAGAAATAAATTATTAGTGTCCTATCTATGTTGATTACTGAGAGGACATTTAGAACAATGTTGGATCCCAAAAAAATTCAAACAAGAATTAGTGGGAACTATGTTATAGGGAATATTCCAAATAATATTGAGTCTTAAAGGATTAATCGATGATTTTTTATTGAATTTAATCCACATAATGTCATTTTCAGAGTTATGAGAGGTGTGGTTGTAGAAGACTTTTGAATTTAGAAAACCATTATGAATAGGTTACCATGTTATAAAATATAATAATATAGATAAATAATAATTATCAATATTTTTAACAACATTATCAGGTTGAGTATCAAAATGTGAATTGATAACATTGTTGATAGTGTTGATAATATTTTCAATGAGATGATGAGGAGGAATTAATGAAATAAGTGGAGAACCAATCCAGTTGTCCAACCAGAATTTCATGGAGGAGTTTCTAGTGACTATCTATCTTGCGCTGGTCAAAATGTTGGCATACATTACTTTGAAGGTGGGACAATTGGAAGAGTTTTGGTAGTTCCTACAACCTCTCCTCAATTTATTTATAAACCAATTTTTGATTAATGAAATTGATGGGGTATCATTGTGAATTATGTTCCAAGTGAGTATGGATTGAAGGGTATTATAAAATATTTTTATGTTTTTAATACCAAGTCCACCCTTGTCTAAAGGCCTACTGCATGTAGCCTAGGGGTTAGTCACACGCTTCTTTTCCAATGTGCTCCCAGTCCATACAATGATTTTGATATGAACATTCATTTTTTTAATATGACTATCCAGCCTCTTTTAGATCATCATAGTGTAGACCAATGTAGAGACAATGATCGACTAGACAAGAAAAACTCTTCCTACCATGGAGAGATATTTACCTTTTCAAATAAAAGTATGACTATGTATTTGATCAAAAATACATGAAATGTAGCATTCTTTGGGTCTTCCCACAAAGATGGAGACCCCAAGTTATTTGAAGGGAATTTTTACCTCTTTAATACCATGTACATTGGTGATATAATTTTTTCTACTAGTTGGAATTTTTTTGCTAATATATATGGAATATTTGTTCTATCAGGTGACTTGACCCGAGACCTCATCATATTGAGTGAGAGTAGATTTGAGAGTTATAATATTTTTTATTTCACCATTAATAAATAAAATGATGTCATCCACTTGATGGTTATTAGGAGTATTCCCATTTCTGTAAGAATGAATAGGTTTATGTTTATTTTGGTCAACCATATGGCTTAGAAGATGACATAAATAATCCTATATGATAGAAAAAAGGATTACTGATAGAGGATCACACTGTCTGACAGCTTTGGTGAAATTGAAGTATCCTTTGGGGGTGCCATTGATCAAGATGAAAATGTTGGATGAGAAAAATATGAAAATAACACAATACAATAACCTAATAGGAGAATCAGTCGATATATTAATTATTTCTATATATCTTATTAATTAAAAATACTCAATTGCAAATAAATAATTTCATCATATATATGTAATAGTTGATCCAACATGATGTGGATCCATATAAAGGAGAACTCAAAGTGGTATATGAAAATGATGATGATCTAATTCAAAAATGATGATCACATGATGTTTTGTGTCCATATACTATTATAATACAAACACCTCAACCCAAAAAAATCACTTTTTATTATGTTTTATGGATTAGATTTTTTTAATGTGTAATCAGGATTGAAAATTATTACTTATGTGATGATTACTATAATTATGATCAACTACTAGTAGACCCAATATATCCCTAAATTATAGAATTTTCTATTTAATATGGAACATTATCTTATTGCAGGATGACATTAGGGATAGAGATTCCACTAGAATCATTCCAATGAATTATAAGTCAAATTATCCAAGATACCACTTATGAAATTTTATAGATTTATCTTGATATTTTCTATATACTAAATGTAACACCCCGAGCTTCCATGATACACTTCTCATTCAATAATGCAATAGCTTGCATTGTACGCAACTTCGAGTTCTAAAACACCGTGACTAATCAAAGTAGCCGTTATGAATAGTAATAACCACTTTTTAAAATTATAGAAATCTTATATTTCAAAATGGACTTCATTTTTGTATTCCTAATATTGAAATTAGCATATGTTGAATTTTTTGTAATTTTCCGAGAACTTCCAAATTTTTATGAATAGTGAAAAATACTTAAAACAACTTTTTTAATAAAAATAATTAATAGTGATAAATTATACTATTTAGTGGTTTTAAAGTATAATTGGAATATATTTTTATCATTTTATCCAATGGTGGTCATTATAATTAATTTGACATTGAAATTGGACATAAACAATTGCCAATCTTTTGATATAAATTGTTTCTTAAAAACACGCTATTTGTTGTAACAGCGGGAATTAATTATAAAATTAATAAATACAACTTATATGTTTGGAATTTTGTAAAATAGACATCATTTTTGAATTCGGAATATCAATTATATCTTAGGGTGAAATTTTGGCCTTATTCTGAAAAACTTCAATTTTGATGAATAGTGAAACCACTAAGTGGTAGTTAAATAACTGATTTTTCGTTTAAATGAAATATTACCACTTCTGTGATTTGATTTTCAAAAATCCGACATACATGGTTGTCATTAAGAAGTAAAATGTGGTTCAATGAGATCAAAATAATTTTTTGGTGAATAGTAACTTTTAAGTTTTTAATCGCGATTAGTGGTAATTAGTGTGGTTTAAGGTATAAATAATACTTTAATAATATGAAATGACCTAGACACATGTCCCAACCTCATTGGTTGTGTCATGGCCGACCAAGACAAGCCATGGCCTAACTTGGGGACCCCATGGATCCACTTTTGTTGGGAAATAACATAAATTACTTTTTATTTAATGTTAAAGTGAAAATGACACTAACATAAATTGTTTTACTAAAACAATTTTTAAGTAGGGTTACACAAGTCCAAATTTTGACTATAAATATTCATTAGAAAGCTAAAAAGATTTCCTACATCATAGTATTTTTTTTATAATTTTTAGACATTAAATAAATTAAATTATTTATGACATCATTATGATGTGGCGATGACCTCATTATTTAACGATTTAAATAAAATGAGAAGATAATGCAAAATCCAATGCTTACACTTGTCCAAAGCCTATTGGATGAAGATATTTCGAAACCTTATCACCTTAGCCTCGAATTATATAAAGGTGGGACCTTTAGAATCCGAAAAGCATTGTGAAATAATGTAACATTTCAATCTTTCCAAAAGTGCCCCTCCTCTCCACTTATAAAAGGCCCCCACCTCTCCCACTTCATTTACACTTTCAAGCCATTTGGCTCGGCCAAACTCTGCCCAAATACTCTCCCAACATTCCTCCCTTACTCCTAGAAGCCTCACTTTGGGCAGAACTCTTCCCAAGGAAGCCTTTGGCTCAAATCAAAAAGAGTTACCCGATTTTGAGGTAATGTCTTTTATAATGTTGTTTTGTTTTATTTTTCTTCTCCAACCCCCTAAACTCTTTTTATTCATTTCTTTTGTAACAACACCAGTATCCTCAATATACTAGGATGTTGTTATAATAAGGATTCGAGCTACACTTACACACACCTACATCTAATGGTTAAAGAACATACGGTTTCCGTGGATGGCGAAATTCTGCCTCCCGAAACGATGATTGTTCAAATTCTTTTAACACCTATAATGGTGGCCATTTTGATGACACTATTTTCATATATGATATATATATTATGTTTATGTTTTCCTTATGCTTCTGTATTTCTCATTTATGGCATACTTTATGATTTCCATTATGGGTAAAACGCGATAATTTCATTTTAGGAAGTGCGGACTACCGCCCCCTCAAAGTGATTTGAATCGTTAATGCCATATGTGGGATGTATAAAGGATGGAGTAAATGGTATTATAAACTATATTATACTGGAATTATATTATACATTTATATCATTATGATTTCATTCCATTAAATATGAAATTGAAATGAAAGTAGCGTTCATGCGTACGTACGGCTTACCGTCTCCATGAACGGTGCATTTCATTTCTTACCTCTAAATGTTACGTAATATTATAAATGAATGTATATACTGTATATATATGATATATATGATATCTACATCATTAATATAATTCTGGATATAATGGATATTTCACCACATGAACAACTTATAATTATAAGAAGTTTATTGTTGACTCAAGTACCAAAGATCGACAAAACGACCGTTATTAACTTAAATAATTACATAATGTTCATATCACTGTAATAAGTGATATAATAAGGATAATGAAATTGAAAATGGTTCTTAATAAGTTATATATTAACTCTAGTTTATTATTCAGGAGGTTAAAGAACAGTTGAGTCAAGTCAGACAAGAGGTAAGGGAACTTCTAAACCCAATTTCCATTCTTTGGGTTAATCTCCTACTTTCAAATTATGTCATGATGTTATTATGTCATATTTTGTATTTTTACTTTCTTTATGTGTACCTATAATGAATACACATAATAGATCTATTTTATTTTAAAAATGATCTTTTTAAGGACTCCGTCTCAATCCCCTTTCATTGAGTCATATTTGGTTTTATACACAACTTTCTTTTATACGGTGTATAAACCCCTTTGACTTTTACGGTTATTCAAAAGGAATCTTTTTATACAAAGCGTTTTGCTAAACGACAAAAGGGAATGTTTTTATTTCCGTACTTATGCGGCGACAACGACTTCTCCGCCGCCGTGACCATTATTTGAGTTTTGGCTTCCTTTACAAGCCATACCTTTTTTTTAATGAAAAATAAATACAAAGTTTTAACTTTCTTTTATTTTGGTATTGAAAATGGTTTTGAAAGCGTTTTTATTATAACAATGTGTTGTATTGATATCTTGTGATTGAAATGTGGAAATGTTATGTTTCCTTTATGCATGTTTTATGTGATACGATTATGTTATGGTTTATGATATGTTTAAACCTATTCATATGAGGAATGTATTGGACTTAATAAGTGACGGGTGGAGCCCGCTATAGCTCCTCGATGCATCGGTAGGTCTCATGAGACAACTAGACGTGGAATTGGCCGAGGCCCTTTCCCAATTTGATTTATGGTTTTGGCCGAGGCCTTAATCATTTTAGATGTCTTGGCCGAGGCCTTGACAAAATGTTTCAGAATGTCAGGCATTATACATTCCATCATTATGAAAGTGGTTATTGATATTGCATGTGATTATTAGACCAGTAGAATATCCATGTGAAGAAGTAAATGGCATTATCTCATTTTACTTTTGCCATATTATGTTGATGTTCAAGTTTATAAGGCTTTTGTTTTAGTTATACATTGCCTTAAATGTTTATGTTTATTTATGAAAGCTTCCGCAATATTGTTATCCTTACTGAGCATCTGAGCTCACCCCTTTCAATGTTTTAATATTTTCCAGGATGTGAAGAAGTATTTTATGAATGACCTGCAGGGATAGTCAGAAGAGGATATGAGTGTGGACTATGGAGACTTTGTTATTGTAGTTTTTCACTTTATGATGTAATGTAACGTTTACGAATGTACCTAGTGTTTCCAAGGCTACTAAACTAATCGGTCTTTCGAGACTTGATCTTTTGTGATCATGCCAATGTTACGAAGTAATGCACCGACTCTGGGTAGCTGGGGTCGGGGCGTTACAGTTGGTATCAGAGGCAGTTTAGTACTAACCTTGGAAGCTAGATTTAGATAAACTCTGATTAGAGCACAAAGCCCAAAGATAGAATTTGGGGATTAGTATAGAAGAACTTCCTAGAATTTTGGTATTATAGAGATGTTATGACTTTTCCGAGCAAAACATCCATGTCTGGATACGAGCAGGTAGAGGCGGCTCTGGCACAGATGTACCTAGGGGTAAAACCCGAAAACACCGCTTTGAGCTAGACTCGAACGGGAACTGGTGCACGACAACGGGCCTTGCTGCACTCTTGGTTACGACACTCCCGGGGGATATGCTTAGGATAATTCTCATTTTCTTTACAAATCATTATGAAGGGTTTATGAGTATATAATTCCTCAAAGAAAACATTTCTTTTATGATTATGGATTATATCCATAAATAGTTCAATTTATGTTATGGAATTATGTATTTTGATTCATAAACTAATCTAGTTTATGCCATTGTTTAGAAATGGCGCCTAGTAGAAGGAATGGAAACTGTATCAATGCACGTACTCCATGTAGGGATTGCCCTCCTGCTCAAGATAATTATAATGGGGCTGGTGATGGAACTGGTGCCGATCAGCTAATCACCATACTGGGACAACTTACTCAGGTTATGAATAATAACCTTACCCGTATGGAGCACCCTGATCCACAGCGTGGAGGATCAATGTTAGATCGATTCATGAGGCAACAACCACCAACGTTCAACGGGAGTACAAATCCCTTAGTAGCTGAGCAATGGATAAATTCCTTAGAGAAAATATTCCATGCCCTGGGGAGTAGTGAAAGGGAGAATGTTGTCATGGCAGTTTACCGCCTCACTGGAGATGCCGATCAATGGTGGTCACTAATTCAAAACACAAAGGAAGATGATGAATTAACAAACATGGAATGGCAGGAGTTCAAAGAGCTGTTCTTAGAAAAATACTTTCCTCGAGACCATCGAGCGGATATGGAAAGGCAATTTTTGAGTCTGAGACAAAAGGAGGATGAGAATGTCGCAAAGTATGAGGCTAACTTTACAAGGTTAGCGAGGCATGCTGCAGATTATATACGTAACCCAAGAAGTAAGATTGATCGTTTCTTTGATGGGTTAAAACCATTTCTCCGTCGAGCTCTAGTGTCACAATCTTTCTCATCATACGAAGATATAGTCTCATGTGCTATCAAGACAGAAAAGGAATTCTCTAAGTCTTATGACAACAAAGTAAAGCAAGAGAAGAAGAGAACGGTGGAACAAGAGACAGATAAAGGGAAAAAGGGAAATAAGGATTTTCCATTATGTGATAATTGTGGGAAGAATCACCCTGGTACTTGCCTAAAAGGAATGGGAGTCTGTTATAAATGTGGAGAAAAAGGTCACCAGGCACGTGATTGCAAGGGAAAGAAAGAGGCTGTCAAAGTTGAATGCTACAATTGTAGAGAAATGGGTCATTATGAAAATGAATGTCCTAAGCGTCAAGGAAACTTACCTCAGAAAAGGCCAAGGGATCAAGGACAATCTTATGCTATTACTACAGTTGAAGCGGAATAACTAATGTATTGGCGCTTTTGGACTCATGGATTATATTCTGGTTATTAGAATAATGTGATATATATATAAGGATTGTACTGCAGTACTTTTTGATTTCAGTAAGGCTTTAATATGATTAAGGTAATCATATTTTTAGTATGTGACAATAAGAGAAACTTTTCTTTATTTTGGGAATCTGATAAATTGATTTTGGAATTTAGAGACCTTTTAGAGAAAGTCTGGACGGAGGTATTTTGGATAACTATTAAGGTTGGAATGGATTAAGTTGAACCATGGATAGTATTGTTTAAGGTTAAAAAAAATTTATGAAGATTATTTTTTGGAGTATTATAATACAATAGTTTTAGGAAAAGGACAACCTGCAGGGTGGGGCATAAACCGTCGCGTCGGACAAAGCTGCAGGAATAGAACCCACAATCAAAGTGCGACAGGCCTTTATTTCCTACCACTAGCCTACAGGAAGTCCCTGGTTATTAAAAAATAATTTTACTAATCTAAATGGTATGTGTTAACATTTGGAACCTTATACTATTAGGATAAATAGAATATTTTTGAGTTCCGTTACCATTTGGAGTAAAAGTTGGGTTTGTGGTAAAAATTTATTAACGAATGAAAGTATACATAACAAGTATGTATATTCCCTTACGTTCTTAGTAAATCTTCTAAATAAATTCCTCAACATTATAAAAGGTAACTTAAAACAAAAATGTTGTCGGTTAACTTTTCCAACTGGGGATTCAATGACCGTTTAACCAATCACAAGTTTGTGATTTTCTTGTGGTTAAACTTTCTCCAAATCCTGTTTTCTATAACTCTCCATCAGACCTTGATGGTTTGTTTCTCCTCCATATCCATATTTTTATATAATCCTAGAATGGGCTATATCGGGTGACCTTTGTAATTATCCTGCTTTCTTTTAATGTTATATATTTATTAACCTTATTTCCGATGTGGGTTTTCCTCAAAGGTATTTTCTATTTTCAACCTTTTATTTTCAAAGAAAAATTTCAAATTGCGAGGACGCAATTTATTGAAGGAGGGGAGAATGTAACACCCCGAGCTTCCATGATACACTTCTCATTCAATAATGCAATAGCTTGCATTGTACGCAACTTCGAGTTCTAAAACACCGTGACTAATCAAAGTAGCTGTTATGAATAGTAATAACCACTTTTTAAAATTATAGAAATCTTATATTTCAAAATGGACTTCATTTTTGTATTCCTAATATTGAAATTAGCATATGCTGAATTTTTTGTAATTTTCCGAGAACTTCCAAATTTTTATGAATAGTGAAAAATACTTAAAACAACTTTTTTAATAAAAATAATTAATAGTGATAAATTATACTATTTAGTGGTTTTAAAGTATAATTGGAATATATTTTTATCATTTTATCCAATGGTGGTCATTATAATTAATTTGACATTGAAATTGGACATAAACAATTGCCAATCTTTTGATATAAATTGTTTCTTAAAAACACGCTATTTGTTGTAACAGCGGGAATTAATTATAAAATTAATAAATACAACTTATATGTTTGGAATTTTGTAAAATAGACATCATTTTTGAATTCGGAATATCAATTATATCTTAGGGTGAAATTTTGGCCTTATTCTGAAAAACTTCAATTTTGATGAATAGTGAAACCACTAAGTGGTAGTTAAATAACTGATTTTTCGTTTAAATGAAATATTACCACTTCTGTGATTTGATTTTCAAAAATCCGACATACATGGTTGTCATTAAGAAGTAAAATGTGGTTCAATGAGATCAAAATAATTTTTTGGTGAATAGTAACTTTTAAGTTTTTAATCGCGATTAGTGGTAATTAGTGTGGTTTAAGGTATAAATAATACTTTAATAATATGAAATGACCTAGACACATGTCCCAACCTCATTGGTTGTGTCATGGCCGACCAAGACAAGCCATGGCCTAACTTGGGGACCCCATGGATCCACTTTTGTTGGGAAATAACATAAATTACTTTTTATTTAATGTTAAAGTGAAAATGACACTAACATAAATTGTTTTACTAAAACAATTTTTAAGTAGGGTTAAACAAGTCCAAATTTTGACTATAAATATTCATTAGAAAGCTAAAAAGATTTCCTACATCATAGTATTTTTTTTATAATTTTTAGACATTAAATAAATTAAATTATTTATGACATCATTATGATGTGGCGATGACCTCATTATTTAACGATTTAAATAAAATGAGAAGATAATGCAACATCCAATGCTTACACTTGTCCAAAGCCTATTGGATGAAGATATTTCGAAACCTTATCACCTTAGCCTCGAATTATATAAAGGTGGGACCTTTAGAATCCGAAAAGCATTGTGAAATAATGTAACATTTCAATCTTTCCAAAAGTGCCCCTCCTCTCCACTTATAAAAGGCCCCCACCTCTCCCACTTCATTTACACTTTCAAGCCATTTGGCTCGGCCAACCTCTGCCCAAATACTCTCCCAACATTCCTCCCTTACTCCTAGAAGCCTCACTTTGGGCAGAACACTTCCCAAGGAAGCCTTTGGCTCAAATCAAAAAGAGTTACCCGATTTTGAGGTAATGTCTTTTATAATGTTGTTTTGTTTTATTTTTCTTCTCCAACCCCCTAAACTCTTTTTATTCATTTCTTTTGTAACAACAACAGTATCCTCAATATACTAGGATGTTGTTATAAGAAGGATTCGAGCTACACTTACACACACCTACATCTAATGGTTAAAGAACATACGGTTTCCGTGGATGGCGAAATTCTGCCTCCCGAAACGATGATTGTTCAAATTATTTTAACACCTATAATGGTGGCCATTTTGATGACACTATTTTCATATATGATATATATATTATGTTTATGTTTTCCTTATGCTTCTGTATTTCTCATTTATGGCATACTTTATGATTTCCATTATGGGTAAAACGCGATAATTTCATTTTAGGAAGTGCGGACTACCGCCCCCTCAAAGTGATTTGAATCGTTAATGCCATATGTGGGATGTATAAAGGATGGAGTAAATGGTATTATAAACTATATTATACTGGAATTATATTATACATTTATATCATTATGATTTCATTCCATTAAATATGAAATTGAAATGAAAGTAGCGTTCATGCGTACGTACGGCTTACCGTCTCCATGAACGGTGCATTTCATTTCTTACCTCTAAATGTTACGTAATATTATAAATGAATGTATATACTGTATATATATGATATATATGATATCTACATCATTAATATAATTCTGGATATAATGGATATTTCACCACATGAACAACTTATAATTATAAGAAGTTTATTGTTGACTCAAGTACCAAAGATCGACAAAACGACCGTTATTAACTTAAATAATTACATAATGTTCATATCACTGTAATAAGTGATATAATAAGGATAATGAAATTGAAAATGGTTCTTAATAAGTTATATATTAACTCTAGTTTATTATTCATGAGGTTAAAGAACAGTTGAGTCAAGTCAGACAAGAGGTAAGGGAACTTCTAAACCCAATTTCCATTCTTTGGGTTAATCTCCTACTTTCAAATTATGTCATGATGTTATTATGTCATATTTTGTATTTTTACTTTCTTTATGTGTACCTATAATGAATACACATAATAGATCTATTTTATTTTAAAAATGATCTTTTTAAGGACTCCGTCTCAATCCCCTTTCATTGAGTCATATTTGGTTTTATACACAACTTTCTTTTATACGGTGTATAAACCCCTTTGACTTTTACGGTTATTCAAAAGGAATCTTTTTATACAAAGCGTTTTTCTAAACGACAAAAGGGAATGTTTTTATTTCCGTACTTATGCAGCGACAACGACTTCTCCGCCGCCGTGACCATTATTTGAGTTTTGGCTTCCTTTACAAGCCATACCTTTTTTTTAATGAAAAATAAATACAAAGTTTTAACTTTCTTTTATTTTGGTATTGAAAATGGTTTTGAAAGCGTTTTTATTATAACAATGTGTTGTATTGATATCTTGTGATTGAAATGTGGAAATGTTATGTTTCCTTTATGCATGTTTTATGTGATACGATTATGTTATGGTTTATGATATGTTTAAACCTATTCATATGAGGAATGTATTGGACTTAATAAGTGACGGGTGGAGCCCGCTATAGCTCCTCGATGCATCGGTAGGTCTCATGAGACAACTAGAAATGAAATTGGCCGAGGCCCTTTCCCAATTTGATTTATGGTTTTGGCCGAGGCCTTAATCATTTTAGATGTCTTGGCCGAGGCCTTGACAAAATGTTTCAGAATGTCCGGCATTATACATTCCATCATTATGAAAGTGGTTATTGATATTGCATGTGATTATTCGACCAGTAGAATATCCATGTGAAGAAGTAAATGGCATTATCTCATTTTACTTTTGCCATATTATGTTGATGTTCAAGTTTATAAGGCTTTTGTTTTAGTTATACATTGCCTTAAATGTTTATGTTTATTTATGAAAGCTTCCGCAATATTGTTATCCTTACTGAGCATCTGAGCTCACCCCTTTCAATGTTTTAATATTTTCCAGGATGTGAAGAAGTATTTTATGAATGACCTGCAGGGATAGTCAGAAGAGGATATGAGTGTGGACTATGGAGACTTTGTTATTGTAGTTTTTCACTTTATGATGTAATGTAACGTTTACGAATGTACCTAGTGTTTCCAAGGCTACTAAACTAATCGGTCTTTCGAGACTTGATCTTTTGTGATCATGCCAATGTTACGAAGTAATGCACCGACTCTGGGTAGCTGGGGTCGGGGCGTTACACTAAAGATATATTGATGTTTACATATATAATTTAGATATATTTCCCAAATTATGTGATGAAAATATAGTTTCTCCATATCAGGAGAAATTTTATTTCATAGTATAGGGATGCATCATCCTTAGGAACAATATATTGAAGCATGTAATAGAGGTCGATCCAGTAATGATGACAATAATATAGTAGCTATAAAAACACACAAGAGTAAATTGGATCATAAACTTTTTTGGAATTTTAAATTTTACAATTTATTTGACAAATTGTTTTCCAAGTAAAATCCTCCACTTTGACCTAATTTGGATATTTTTTCCCATTATGTTTCTTTAGTATATACAAAAAATACATTTTATCTTTTAAATATTACATAGGGGTAGGAAAAATTAATTTTTTCCATAATTTTAAAAATAATTTTAATTGATGTTCAATGTGAGTTATATCAATATTTTTTCTATTTTATCATAGAGGTTAAATCAAATTTTTCATGAAAAAATTTATTCTTGTAAACAACTTAATGATTCATTGATAAACTAAAAACAATATCCGTAACACCCCAAGATTTTACAAAAAATAATCTTTTTAATTTAATTAATGTATTTTTTTGAACTCTACACCAAAAGGATCTTGCACAAAACGCATCCCTGACTTGGATTTCATTACACGCAAGCGCAACCTTCCACGATAGCGTGTGTTGTACGCAATACCGAGTTTCGCTAAACAACGATATGCTATTAAAATATTATTAAAACTAGCAGTTATGAATAGTAATATACACTTTTTGAAATTTTATAAATTTTATTTTTGAGAATGGACTTTATTTTTGGATTCAGAATATCAAAATTAGCCTAGGGTGAAATTTTGGTATTTTTCTAAAAACTTTCAATTTTTGATGAATAGTGAAAACACTAGGTTACTATTTAAATACCGACTTTTTATTTAAAGAATTATTTATTTTATTTAAATTTATTTTAGGTCAAAATTGATACATAATTCCTATATAAGTTCAATTTATTTCATTGGAGTCATTTTATAATAATTTTAGATATATAAAAATTTTATTGAACTTTTGACTGTCTTTTACCCACCTCCTAGGAGAATTTGCAAATTTACATAAAACGTAATTTTACCAGTTTATTGAATGGAATTTCCAAAATCCAAGAGACATGGTTGATGTAAGTAAGTAAAATGTGGTTCAATGAGATGAAAATATTTTTGAGTGAATAGTAGCTTTTTACTTTTTTTACCACGATTAAAAGTAAATAGGGTAATTAAGGGTAAAAATGATATTATTATTACCCTAACACATGTCCTAATTCTATTGGATAAGATAAATTCGACCACAAAAAACCTTAGGAATAAAATATGACCATTTAGGCCCACTTGGATTAGATCAGGATATTTAATATTAATTTATTTAAAGAAGGGTTAAAATAGATAAAATCAATGATTAAAAACTAAATCATTTTTTATATAGGGTTATAGATATGATAAATTTGACTATAAATATTAATTAGAAAGATGAAAATATTTCCTACATAATGATATTTTATTTTAAATTTTTAGACAATAATTAATTTATTTTATTTTTGACACAATGATGATGTAGTAATTATCTTATTAATGAAATATTGACATAATTGATGTTATAAATACAAAAATAAATGTAATTTTAGACTTTTTATGAATTAAAAAACATTTATAGCTTAATATGACATGTTATTATTGATTTAATTAACTTTTTTATAAATAATCATTCTGTTATGATTTTCAAAAAAATCAATTACTAAATAGTGTCAAAATTGACATAAAATAGTTTTTAAAAAAATATTATATTATTAATTGTTATTTTATTCCTAAAAATATAAGGTTCGGCCAAATGACTTAGATACGGTTATATATATTAATACTAAACAACTTGGGGTCTGTTTGGCTTGTTATAGTAAGTGTATTAACCTTATAGTGTAAGAACATAAAAAGACACGGTAAAAGTAAAATTATCTAACTTAAAGTTAAATCTAAAAGATAAGGTTAAAATAGTGAACTAAACTTGTCCAAATTCTATTGGATGAGAGGATTGCGACCTATCCCCACCTTATATTCGAAATAAATCAATTTATAGCTATTTAAAACCAAATATGACTTTGTAATAAAATAATATTTTTAGTTTTTCCAAAGGTACCCCTCTCCTCCCTTATAAAAGGGCACCTCCTCCCTCTCTTCCTCACACCACATTGAGCCTTCAAGCTCGAACAAACCCTGAAAATTTCTCCTCTCCACTTCCCTAGAAACATCTTAGAGGTCATGGTCATCTTCAAAGACCAATTTTAGTGCCCAAAAAGTAGGTCCCAAAGGGGCACTTCAAAGAAGAGGTAATATCTGTTACCGATTCTTTCAACTTTATTTCTTTTTCAAGTTATTATTATTTAGTTGTCTCATTATGAATTAATAACATCATTATCACTAATTTACTGATATGTTATTATAAGTATGAAACAACCCTATTTCACCATCTATCCATCCTACGGAAAATGAAATCACCGCGCGTGCATACGTACGGAATACCGACTCCACACAGTGGTGTAATCTATTTTCCACCACCACCTTACTTGGATGGGAAGAATGGTGTAAAGAATTAATATATATGATTATTTTAATGTGATATTGATTATTAAATAGTATACATACACTCCAATACAATTACACGATCATGTGATCGATATCATCGCTCGTGCGTACGTATGGAATATCGTCTCCACGATGTGATGCGACTCGTTCTACATGATTTCCATTGCATAATGATTAAATACAAGAATTGAGTGAATAAATATGATATATATTACACTGATAACATTCTGGAAATGAGATATTTATAACCTAAAAAGAATAATAAGAATTTATTCGACAAAACACGCATAAGAACAAAAAGTAATAAACACCCGAATAACAAGTAGCAATGAAATATTACTAATAATAAGCTAAGAATATGACCATATATGATATCATAATAATGAGTATGATTCTGGAATAAGTAAATGACATTATTTAAATCATTATACAGGAGGTTTGGACACTTACGAAGCAAATTATACCTAAGGTAAGGGAAATATCACAGTCTCATTTTTATCTGAGATTGATTATACTTTGGAACTTACTGGGGTGTATTCTATCATCCACATCCATGTTTACTCAATATGTAATATTATTTCCATCCACCTAAAATTTTTTAAATCAAATTTTACCCTTCGATAATTTTTTAGTAAAAGATATCAAAGGAATCTTTTGTCATTTTTTGTACGAGGTACTTTTTGACTTTTCTGACAAAAGTACGAGAAGAATGTTTTTTAACTTATACGACATGAATGGATTTTTAAAAAATTATTTCCAAGAAGATTCCTTTACAAGTTTTCAATTTTATTTTTAATAAACTTCTTTTAGTTTAGAATTGTATGACATGTTAAGAAAGGAAAAGTGTTTTTGAAGTAGAAAGGACATTTTCCTCATGAATTGTGTTCAAGTGTTTTATCAAAATTATTTTCCATCTAAGATAATAAGGGGTTCTGTTTCTATCCATATCATTACATTTATTTGATTATGTTGCGATGTAATTATTTTTACGAATTCCTTTATCCTATATGAATTGTTTTATTATGTCACGATGTTTAAGAATCCCATTTTTATTACATGGGTTATGCAATGATGTATGATTTATGATTTTGTGGCACAAATAATAATGGTATAATTATGAGATGGGTGGGACCTATATCTCCCTTCAATGCATTGGGTAAATATTTTATATCTCATTAGATAGACATGGATGGAACGGAAGGTTAATCCAGTTCAGTGAATTAGGACTGAAACAAGGAGTGAACTCGGTTCAGAAATGGACTTTGTCCACTAAGATAGTCTTGGAAATGAGTCTTGACTAATAAGAAATGATTATTTATGATTATGTGTGTATGCCACAAAGATTTATGTTTTAAGTTATTATTATTTGGATTACATTTCACTACTATTATTTATCCCATGTTATGACATTGTGATCTCTTTTGCAGGTTAAGATATCCACAATGTTATGTTCTTATGAATATGATGTGATTGATAATTCTTTTGATTACCCTTAATGAGAATTTGAGCTCACCCTTTTATGTTTTATTTTCCCCAGGATATAAATAAAGGTTTTAGGTAAAAAAAGGGAAGATCTTTATGGGAGATGCTGAAGATCTTTCACCGCGATTAGAAGATTATATTCCGAGTTTCCAAAGACACTACACTATTACGGTCCTTGTGTGTGTGTTTTTTTATGTACTAACTATTACTCAAAAGTAATTTAATTTCTATGTACGTGAAGCTTAGGGTCTCTACAATATCGATGTAGTTTCATGTAGTGGTTTTGTCATTTGAAATATTTAGATCATATCATTTTTGGCTAAATTTCTTTTATTTATTTTCTATTCATTATAAAATATCTCTTAATAAAAAATTATTCAATTCAATGAATTTTTTATCATTTTTAATGTATTTTGTATCCTTATAGTGCATAAGAATGTATCAGAATTTATTTTATGATATAAATTTCCAAGACTATACTATCAAAAATTCAAGGAGGAAGAGTTTTATTTTCATTATGAATTTCTAAACATGATATATATTTCTTTTATAATTAAAATATATTCGATAATTACAAGATAGTGTTTATTATTTTTTCATAGAGAGCTCATAGCCATATTTATCATACTTGTTGGAATCGGGGAAATTGGTCAATGAAAAACTATACTTATTGGATGAATCTATTTTTGTCACAATGTATGGTGATTCATTGATTCAAATGTCTCTTCAGGAATCCTAGATAAATATTGTCATATAATTCAACCATTATTTACCAATCAGGGGGACATCACGAACCAAATCAAACAATGGATGAAATTTTGAAGGTTTATTATATTGAAAAATTCAAACTCATGATTCTTGATTAGTCATATTAATCTATGATCAATTCCAAAGACATAGAGATATAATCAAAACAAATGAAAAGTCATAAAAATCAATTCTAGATGTATAAGTGTTTAGTGTCCAATGAATTCACTTCAATAGAGAATTTCTAAAATCCTTTTATAGGAAATGCATTTTTGTCTATTTATGGTATGTATTGAAAATGTTAGTAGTGGAACCACAACAATAATGATGAAAATGCTGTTATTTTTTTGGAGAAGATCAAAATTTCCCATTTAGGAATCCATGATATCTGAATAATGATTAGTGTACTGAAATTAATTATTACATGATGTGTAGTTTTCATGAAATATATAGATTTAGATCTAACAGTGTCACTATTCATAAACCACACACTGGTAGGAATGTGGAATTTAACTACTTATTAATATAAGTAATTATTTATGAACATGTAAACTCAATACAAAAATGTTACTTTCAAAAGATATAATTTTCTCTTCAGGCATACTGAACAACTGTTGAAAAACATATTTGAATAAAATCTTTTATTATTTATCATAATGGATAATCATTTACGGATTGATATGGAGAACTATTTTTTTAGTGCTTTTGAATGGAAATCATGGATTTTTAATTCTTAGTATAATATTACCTTAAAAAACTAGAGACATGGTTGAGATGATAGTGGATTCCTATAAAAATGACCTGATTTACAAGGTTATGAGAAATCATTAAAAGGAATAGCTCATTACCCATTGAACCTTTATATGAAGGGATAATTTACTTCTTTTTAACTCTCACTTATGATTTCTCATTGGAAATTAATATCATAATGGTTGGGTCCCTTCATAGTCATAAAAAATCATGGAATAGAACTATCGTAATTTAATGAGGTGATTAAAATTTGATCATTTTTATTTGAGAAGGCTAAAACATAATAGGTAACCATTAAAATTTTTGTGTTAATTGTTTATAAAATTAACTAATCAAACCAATTTCATTTATAGACCTTGACAATAAATGTTTTGATAACATAGAGGGATCATTTGGAAGTTCAATTTTGAAATATTATGTATTTATATATAATAATAATTTAAAGAGGAGAATCAGTGGTAAATGATCAGCCGAGGAGGGAAGTGGGCTGATATTCTCAATAAATGGAAGAAATTAATGATTCCAACTTCATGTAATGAATAATTTTGTGAGTTTTAAACAAAGGTAACTAAACAAATTAGAATGGTGACCTTTCACATTACTCTATTTTAATTTACATGATCCAACATTTTCATCAACATCATTATATAGATTTATCCATCACCATTTGGTACTCCCTATAATTACATGGATCAGATAAATCACACCAGTAGATTTTCATCTCCCATGAACCCCACTAAACACAAATTTAAATCCTAGAACACAATCCTCCAAGGAGGATCATGCTAGGTTTCCCACCCATATTGCTTTTAATGGTCCATCACACCATCCATCTGCCTATGATTCCTCCTAGAACTCAACACATTCATCATAATGGGAGTCTGTTCTTCTAAAAATTCATATATTTTTATAATCTTTTGAAGAAAACATAATATTTGGCATGTACACATGAAATCCAATCCCATGTAGAGTAATAAAATGATTGAATTAGGGTTGATATTGATGATAAAACATTATAACGAAATTATAGAGGCCCTTTCATATATTTGTATATCCCACATTATTAGGGATATGAAGGAGACCTACCAAGATATATTACTTGAGTTATAGATCAAAGTCATCATATTTGTGCCACATGTATCAATATACATTGATGGAAAATAGTGATAGATTTCCCAATATGAGTTCGAAATTAGATAAAAAAATTTATGCATGAATTTCATGTCATCTACTTCATATTACACATTGAATTTGGACCAAAATAATTGTGCCCTTCTAAGTTATATATAAGTGATTGACAATGAAAAGTAGATATTTTATATTCCTGAAATGGAAAAGTTCACCCAGATGAGTGATGAAACATTAAGGATTATTTATCATGTAATTTTCTATGAAGTGTAATGTCACAAATATTTCAATAGTTAATTCAACTTCTTCGATTCCATTCCTTTCCAAAGGCATGGTGGCCTCCATTGTAGATGTGGAATACCTTTTTTATGTTCACAAAGTGGGGAAGTTATTGAAATCCAACATCAAACACATGTGTGTAAATTTCATCACCCATTTTGATAAGAATATATAGGTATTCAATTCATATTTTCCCCTATCATCCATTACAAAAAATATATTACATCAAGTTGAATATATTTCTTATAATGGATAATTATTATTTTGAATATTTGGTAAAATTATATAGGTCATTAATAATATTTATTTCACTAAATTGGAGTATATTCAATATTCCTCACCATCCTAGGAGGTTATCATGCATACCTTCATGGGCACTATACATGTAACTTCTATTATGGTCCAAACTCATTTAACCCTTAGGATGGGCAACACTATTTTGCAATATCTCAATGTTGTTTATAAATAACCATTCCGCAATCTCACATTGATTTGACCTCTCTTTCATTGAGACCAATGGGAATATGTATAACTCTCAACCCCTACCAAGGAACCACCACATACTTAGAGAAAATATATCATCTATTTTTATTATAAATTGAATATGTATTCTAATTAAATTCCTATCCACCGTACACTATATCCAGAAACCCACCATTTAAAGCTTCCTCCCGAGATCACTGAACCCATATAATAGTTGTATTTCATTTTTAATTCCACATAGCTGGTAAATGGTATTTTGACATAGACTCAATGAGAGTTTAAATTAATTTACCCTAAAACATGATATTAAGTTATAATCCATATTTGTATTTCCAATCTACCATATTTTTATCCCATTACGGATTTTTTTACCTGTGCTTCATAACAAGTTGTTGTCTTAAGGGGTTCATATCTGCCATTGATAACTACTGGTGACGCTGACATGATGATGTAGTTTTGTAAACTCTTCCATATATATGGTAACAACACTATGACAATAATGAAAATACTCCATTATTATAGCTTTACGACATAATGTTTCACCCAAATCATATATTATATATTGGTTATTTTTATTTTTTAAAATTTATCTACATTTTTTAATTATAATTGACTCTAATAAAAATGTCATCAACATTTATCTAACATTGAATTCCATAATTTATATTCATTATTATATAGTGTAGTTACTGTTGATTCATCAATCAGATAAATATACCACCACCATGAATATAGGGTGTCTATCCTCAATAAAATAACCAAAAAAATCATTTATGGATGGAACTAAATTCATAAACATTCATCAATGTTTCCAAGATTCTACAACAACCAAATGAATTATTATTTTTTCAAATTTAATAATTATAAATCCTTATAAAAGATCCTTATATATTAAATATACTACTTCATGTGTGAATAAATTTAGAACATCTTCTAATGAAATAGACTAATTCAATTAAAATTTTACCTTTCATATGACAGTAGAAGTAAATCATTATGGTGGTTGATTCATGGAAACCAATAGATTTTTTATTATATGAATTCATAGTTATAGTTATATTTTATACCCCATTTATAATATTTATATAAATTTCTTTTGAATTGTTTTCAAATATTTCTAAATTTACGTCCACATCATTTAATAAAATAATTTTCTCAATTTACACAACCACCTACATATTTTTCATTTCATATCTTATTATATATTATTCACCTCATCATTATAAAATTGTATTTATTATCATATTTATTTTCTCCATATACCATATATCCATCATGGTTATTTTATTCCATGTATGGTCAAAATATTATATTACATAAGTTGTTTCCATAATATTTTCATTTATTACACTATTTGTTATTTTCCATTACAAAAATCATAAAAGGATTTCAACAAGTGGGGAACCTATTAGATACTAATTGTGATTGGGGGTTTTCATTGATATTATTTTATATCTTTTATTTTTTTCCTATTAATTTCTATTTAAGAGAAAATTTCAACCACATATATGTTTTTACCTGAAATAATTTTTCAACAATGGAAATAAAAAAATACATTTATTTTTATTTATTTGGAAAATAATATTAGGATATTTTTAAAAATAATATAGTTTTTTCCTAAACTAAAGATATTTTATTTATAATTCATAAAATTAATGATGATGAGTTTTTTATATGGTGGATATTTCATGAGTTGTTACAATTTTTATTTCCTTTATCTAGTGGATTCATAAAAAAAATTCATGATCTTTAAAATAAAATCTATTTGGAGATACACGGGACTTATAATGCTACTAGAAATTGAATTGGAATTTTTTTAGAGATATAAATTTTCAAATTCACTACTAAATTCCTTGATGTTTTTTGAATGATGATCTATTTATCCTTGTACCTACCATGACCTTAACCATTTTTCATCTCCAATAATTTGTAAATAACAATTTTTTTTTAAACCACATTACATGGTGATTATATCCATTCAAAACCAACTATTTTATAATTTTAGTAACATTCAATTGCCTATGAGAATGGGTGAAATAATTATGGTGTAAAGGTAATATTTTCACTTTTGATATTTGGGGAGTTATTTCATTTGTTTTTGGGGTTCTGTTCATGGTTTATTTTAATGTATTTTTGTATTCACCATATTTTTTTCTAAAAGATTTATTACTATATATCCAGAGGTTTTTCCCTAGGAAGGAAAAAATAAACATTACTGAATAGATTACCATAAGATCAAATAGGTTTAGTAATGGTTGTGAGACATATTCCAATTGAAAAATCTAAAAAAATAAAATAATATGAAAATAATTCATATTTTTTAAATGTAATATTCATGATCCACATTGTATTTTTGGAGTAAAGAGTGATTTCTATTATTGAAGAATATTTTCATTACACATAAAATTTGATTATCATGAAATAATATTATAGGTAAACCAAATATTTCCTTTAACATAAATACATCTTTACTAACCCTGAATGATACCTCAAAATCAATTGATCCTTAGTGAAGAGTCGTACTAATTAATAATATTGTTATTATCTACAGTGTAAAGATTTTATATACAACTAATTAATTTTACATGAATCTTGTATTTGAGGTAAGAGAATAAACCTATTATAATATTTTACCATTAATTACATTATGGAAAAAACTATGTGAGTTAGATCACCAAAATTTGTGTGGTCACATATGTGATAGATGGAATATAATGATTAATGTGTTGTGGGATTTCAAAACATAACATTCAATGATTAATTTATTGTATACTAGGGGGGAAAATGTTTTTAAATAAAATTATTTTTAGCAAATACTTGTTTTTATTTCATTTATTATCTTTTATTTCTTTCCTAATTTTTTTTTTGTTTTCTTGGAATCAGAATTGAGTTGATTTTTCTAGATGAAAATAATTTATCCAAGTGATTTTGGATTTCATATGGAATAATTGAATATAAAATTCTTAAGCTAAATTTCAAAAATTTCAAATTTTATTATCATATTTCTTTCAGTATTTCCAATAGAATGTTTTTAGAAATTTTGATGATCAATATTTCTGAAGAGTTGTTCTATAAAATTTTAACTACAGAAAATTAATTACATGAAATTCCCATTAACATTATGAACACATAGAGGAGTAAGAAAAGATATTTTGGAAGGATAAATTCAATTCATATGAATATGTTCATGCCATAAACCTTCGAATTTAGGATCATTCAAATTATAATGATTAATTCAGTAATTTGAATTGGATGATCAATGTGATCCTATCGACAACATTGAAACCTTTGAATATTTCCCTGATGAAATTCACTTATGAAATCTATGAATATATTGAACATCGAAAAATTCCATTTTTATTCATGACATAAATACTACCTAATTATTTGATGATTAATATTGGTTTTCCAAATAAAATTCCTAAAATTATTTCAATTATTCAATGGTTATTCACATTAGGAAACTCGCTTACATATTTAAATTTATGCATCCAAACATTTTTAAAGACATATCATTCTTTTCGAAGTTTCATTCTCTCTTTCATACAATATAAAATTCTGTTTACAACTTTCCTACATATTTTTTTATTCTTAATTGTTTTGTAAGATATTGAAGTCATCATTGTGGAGTGTTTCTACATATTTCAGCTAATTAATGTCATACTCATTAATTTAAATTCAATTTATATGTATCATTATTCTGTGAAATGATTTATATTGTTCCGACGTGAAGGAATTACCCTCAACTGTTCACAAAAAAATTAGTTCAGTAAATAAACAATAATAAGGGAATATATTACTAATGATTCATTAAGTAAAAACATCAGAATTTAAATTTTATAAAAATTATATGGGTTCCTCAATAAAAACATTTCATTTTTCATAAAGTTGATATGGTGAATTTGATAGTACGAAACCCATTATAGTTGATAATGTTGAGTGGTAATCAATATCATCAATTCATGTTTTTCATTTATATTTTTTCTCAATGTGCCAAAATTGGATAAATTTCACTTACCATGTAATAATTAGTTATTTAGGAAGAATCGAGAAATTTATCAAAAAAATGAAAAAATTATTAAAGGATTGAATAAAGTGAAATTAGATTACCACACTGTTATTTTAATTAAAACTTATGAACAATTCCCTTGAAAAATATTTTAAATCTCTTCTTATTTATTATCATTTTTTTAAACAACATCGATGACTATAAATTTAATTAATTATGGTTATCAGTCAACTCTTTGTCACACTATAATGTTTAGAAGACCATTATGCCTTTATAAGGTCTAACATCAGATATTTATTTCTAAAAATATTTATTGTAATTTTTGATGAGGGAAATAAATAAACTTTTAAATTTTTTCACACCAAGAGAATGTAATAATATTATTCATTAATATAATTAACTATCCATGTATTTTATACAGTCTTGTTATTTCACAAATGGATTGTTATCCTATATATTTAGTCAAACATGAACACAACTATTGGATTTCCTAACACAGAACCCATGCTATATTTTTTGGAATATATCATTCAAAACATAATGGAATTCACTTTTAACCAACCTAATTATTTTTGTAATTTATTAAAAAAGGAACAGTATATTGGTGTCAAAGTATCTAATTAAATATTTGGTGTTCACATTTACCTTTTTCATTTTCATGTGTATTTGATATTTATTGTGGAAACAAGGGTATGTTTAATGAAATATGTATCAATAAATACAGGGGCATATTGTAGATGAGATTCTCATATGATGATCCTAGAGTATCTTTGATTAATCATATAGTGCATAAGAATAAATTATAGTACATTCAAATATATTATAGGTAAAAATAAACCATATAAGAATAAATTATTTTGATAGAGGATATAATTAATCATATATTAATTAACCATTATTCACTCAATATTATGTAATAATATCCAAATATGTATACATATATGATGAATAATAATAATTGAACAGATTACAAAAAAATTCTTCAAGGTATAACGAGTGTAATGTAATGTGAAAATAATAACATTAATACAATAGAATCAATGGATGACTAAATGAAATACATACTTATATAAAATGAGAATAAGGTACATAAAAATGATAAAATGGAAGAAATTTGTTTTTGATAATTATATGATTGATCAGAGGTTCACAACCCACAAGAAAAATCAATTAAAAATGTGCAGAATATAAGGAATAACTATTATAAAACACCATTTTTGTGATATAGAAACCTTGACTTTGGTAGTAAAAATTATATTTTTAAGTATCTTAGAAATAATTCCACAATCTACCTTGTCACGGATCATCATTAAAAGGATCAATCCAAAGAAAAAGTGAAAATTTGATATTATATAGAGCATTACATAGGTTCTACCATGGATATTTTGGATTTTATCAACAACCAAGAATCACATCAAAGCATAGTATGAAATTCCAAAACTAATAGTAATTCTAAAAAATCACAACATTAGAGGTTATTATTATCTAAATTGTTTCATTTTTTAGATATCTTCAAAATGTAAATTCATTAAAAAATTGATTCCATTTTTAACACAGATAAATTAATTTATTATCAATAGTATATTTGAAGACATAATTAATCAATGAATAGTAGTTACACCATCAAATAAAATTTAAATGATTATCCTCTTCATATTATGGAGATCAAGAAATAAACTTCATATTATTAGAAGAATAATATTTTTGGATCTAGAAAATTTTGTGAAGATCGATTAAGTTTAAGAGAGTCATTAATGAATGGGATTTAGAGATTGTAGTTAATAATAATGATAAAAACTTTTATGATATAGTTTTTATTCACATTGAAGATTCATTATAATATATATTTATATCCCATATTCATATATTCATTATCTCATTATATTTTTTAGGATGATATGATAATTTAGTGATGATAGGATCAATATTTTCCCATTATTATACCATTATAATGTCAAAAATGAATGGAATTATCCAATGGTATGATAACAAAACATCAATGAATAATTGGTGGATTATACATTTATAGTGAACCAATTAATATCACTTTTTAAATCCATTTATTATCAATGTATATATTATTTATTCTATTC
Organism: Viscum album; assembly: GCA_963277665.1. Lineage (NCBI taxonomy): Eukaryota > Viridiplantae > Streptophyta > Magnoliopsida > Santalales > Viscaceae > Viscum > Viscum album. Next base: position 1,769,176,889 of record OY728145.1, read on the forward strand.
AGACTAACATATTTTAATTATTATTACAATCCGAGAACACATCCCAATAGAAGACGAGAAGAATTATATTTTGTAATTCAACCCCCAAAAGTGTGTTGAAACTATTTTTGTAGAAATTATTTTCTAATCCATCATGTTCATTATAGAATAATCATTTAGTTATTCTTTACTACTATAAATAATTATGATATTCAAAAAACAGTTACATTATTTTATGTATTTAAATATCAAATGTAGAATATTCAAATGAGATAGCCTTAAAGATAACTTATCCTAGATTTAAACACGATTTTTATTCAAAAGAAAAATGTTAATGATATAATGGATCCATATCCATGATATGTAGACATGAAACATATCAATATTTATAAAAAATAACAAAAATCATTATTATGATCTTGGTTAAAAAAATCAATAAGGAGGTGATGACCTCCTCTTCATAAATATTGATTTGGGTAAAATTGTTAAAAAAATGTTTAACGCGGCTAAAAAATATTTGATGAATATTTATAATTATCACATAAAATTTTAATAATTTAATGATCACCCTATGTGATAATACTAATGATTTATTGAACTTCCTCATTGATGTTATGGGATCTATCCATGGACAAGGTAGAAAAACGATATAATTTGAAATTATGAAGAGTATTCTAATAAAATTTGAAATATTTTATAATTCCATTGAGTCATATCATGAATAATAAGATCTAAAAATATATATATTGATAATATTCATAAAAATGCATAGATTTGAAATATTCTTGTCAAACTATAAGAGAAATATTGTAAAACAATGATGGATATTCCATTCAACTCGATAGAGATCCCTGAATTATATAACACTTCACATGATGATGAAGATAAGGATGATATATTTTCACATCCCATAGTGAAGAACATTCAATCATGTAAAATATAGGTCCAATAAAAAAATGATCATGATATAATGGTATCGAAGATGGGCATGTCACAGTGAGGTGTCCAAGAATAGATACAATAGAGCTGGGGATGATGATAAAATAACACAACATGGAATAATTCTCACAAGATGAATCATTACATAAAAAAATCACAGTGTAATTAAGATATATTATAGAAAAAGTTTTATAAATTAAGACAAATAATTTGAAATATATTTTTAATGTAATAATGTAGATATTATTTTATATATTGAAGATGTTTTGTTATAAATAGTATAAAATGATAAATCTAAAAATTATGAGAAAATTATTATGGTATTAATTATCTATTTTAATTTATAACTTTAATGTTTGAATTAAAATCATGTTCTATGCTAACGTAATAATAGAAAATTTAGTTGGGTTTTAAAAGGATCCTATAAAGTACACCATACAACTCAATACAGAAATTACCCACTAAGGAATGAATGCATTAGAACATAAATATTCTCATGTTACATTAATCAAATTGGTTGATTTATTATTGAAAATTTAGGAAACATATTAATAGATTTATGAACAAAATGATTTTATCCTGTAAGTAAGAGAAAAGATTAAATCACTTAATTAATATGTAGTGTCCTTTATGAAGATGAACTGAGATAAGGAAACAACATTAGGTAAAAAAATAGTTTGAAATTAATAAATATATGTAATAGGAAATTGAAATGAAGATAATTAATATGTTAAATTACATTTGATAATGTTATATAAGTAGAAAGGTATATGAATATTGTCAATAGAGGTCCTGATTTTTAAAGTGATACTTCTTGGAAAATTAAAATTATTTCAAAGGGTAAAATAACTTATTGTGCAGAGTCTAAGACCTTTATGAGAGGATAAAATCTAGATTGTAAATAACAGAGGATGAGAACATATATAAGATAAACATGATAATAAAATTCATTATATATCATTATTATTTCTCTATTATTAGACACAAATATTTAAATGATATGAAATTACGAAATGAAGGCCTCTTCTTTTGAAACACATGAAAGATAAATTATTTGAAATTGAAAATGATTAGTTTAAATAATATATTCTTATACCTATGGGGAGAAGTTTATAATATTAAAACCAATATTGAAAATATTTAGTAGATATACTCTTATATCTCTATTTAACTATTTTTTTAATATAATGAAAACTTTGAAGGTTATAATCATCAAAATATCTTTAAACTAAACTAAAAATATTAACACATGGACCTCTTATAGTTTGTATTAATTCCACAAGAATGGAAATAAAAATATACCATATAATGTTAATTTTATTATAAATAAGATATAAGTATTCATCATTTATGGAGATTTATAAACTAAAAGATTTCAGGATACATGGTTTTATGAAGATGAATAAAAAATTGATTATTATTTATGTTAATGGATTTTTGTATGAACTCTTTATTGATATCTTAGATTAAAACTTAGGTTCTGAAGTGACCTTTTTTTATAAGGGATAATATATAAAATAAAATTCAATAAAATCATAGATAAATATTTTGAGAAAAATTGGAAATAAATATTAGGTTGATAGAAAAGAGAACCCTTGCATCCTCTTGATGGAAGAAGAAATAAATTGATGGTATTAATTACATAGATTTATGAATCAATAAATATTTAATATATTTCAAAATATAATGCTACAGTTCATATTATAAATATTATTAGTGATCATTATAGGACATGTGACTCTTACAAAAGAGGATTGATATTGGTAAATTTATATAATCAAATGATGAAATAAAGTAGTAATATTTTCGATCTAATTCTCATTTGTTTGAATAATTACTTTATGGTTCTCATAAATCATAGTAAGAAATGAATTTTCTTATTTTATTATGATTATAGTATAATGAGTTTCATCTATAATAAAATATTTAATTGGAATAATGTATTATATTTTTCTATAAGAAATAAAAAAATGAACTGGATGTATATTCATGATCCTCCTATTATACAACAATAAGATATATACCTCTCATGTAGGAAAAGATACTTAGGGAAACCTAAAATAAATAAAGAATCTTCACAATAGTGACCGCTAGAAAAAATAGATTCCTACAAGCAAGTAATCTGATGTTATCCAATATAGAAAATAAATTTATCATCTACATTTTTATCTATTTACATTATTGTAAGAAAACATGATTGTTGAGGGTTTTATGATGAATCATACATTGTTGATCCATGGGGGAAATAATATATATATATATATATAGACATATATTAAGGAAAAAAACATTTAAAACCCATTAGATATTTGATGTGGACATCAAATTTTATAATAAATAAGGAGGTTAAAGAAAATATTTAGATATAGTTGATTAACGAATATTCTTATTCTAATCATTGAAGAGTGTATCTTATGGGTTCTTTAATAAAATCCTAAATAATATTTTTTAAAGTGATGATGTCTAGGTGATGGAAGAAAAATAATTAAAATAATTAAATGATTATAGACATTTTTAGCGATTCTGTGGGAGGGGAGGAAGTACAAAACAAATTATAGTGGAATGCACTATAACAAACATTTAGTGGAATTTAACTTAGAATAGGTGGATGAAGATGTTAATAGAAAGAGTTAATCACCTTATCAATGGGAGGATATGTTATTTTAAGTCATTGAATCAAAATTAGGTCCATGAAAAAAATAAAATTTGAGAAAATTAGGCTCCAACACAAACATATAAGATAATAAATAGGGATAAAAAATTATTATTATCATTTGTGGATAAACATTTATATAGATATGTAAAAAATATAATTCATAGTCAATCTCGATAAAGAAATATATGGATAAAATTGATTAATATTAACTTTTTTAATTATTAATGGGGTTGAGAGATCATAATTTTATCATAAAAAATTATATATTCAAGAATATATATTTTAAGATAATTATTATTTGAATCCATGCATGATTATTATTTAAAACACAATCCCAAGGTCCAACGAATTCATCAGGAAGGTAATTTGAAAATTGATTTATAGACTTGATTCAATAAGACTCTTCTTTATTGTGATAGTGAAATGAAATTTCAAAACCTATAAAATGGATATTTTGATAATGATATTGAATATATTTCTCGATAAGGAGTTCTGCATCAAACAAAAAGAGTAATTTACAATAATTAATAATGAATAATTTAAGACATGTTTGAAAAATACAATGCATTTCTTGAAACTAATTCCATTATCCTAGTATGATTAGTTTGATATGTTCTTGAATATGATATAGTGTAAAAAAATATATTCGATCACAATATTTATATGAAATCAACTAGGGTAGATAAATTCAGGATGATCATTATTTCTGAAAACATTATATTTTGAGTTAAATATCCACTGTCAGTGGATAAATTTTCATGATTTATTAATCAATATATTGTTATATGAATGATTTAAGATATATATAATTTACTTTTTTTAATAAGTAATCCTATGTAATGGATTCACATTTATATATCCAACAATCTATTAGAGGGAACTAATAATGGAGTTTTAAATATATTATGGTAATCCATTTTCAGTATCAATTATTATTTGAAAAAATTAAGGAATATGAGATGAGTAATGGGTATTTGAGCTCACTCATGACCAAATAATGATTTTATTTTTATTAACACTCAAAACAATTATAAAGTTTATCATATATTTATTATGAATTTCATTCTAATTATCTATTAATTTAAGATAATAAAAAAATTATTTGTGAAATGGAGTGTGATTTTTGTTTGAGGAATACTTGACTATTGTTTTTTGTATTGTTTATAGAATTATTATGATGTTTATAGGTACTATAATGTGTATTGCGATAGAGATTTTTGTAATAGTGAATATAGGGTTGTAGGATGATTCATCATGGGAAAAAGTCCCTCAATGTTTCATCTTGATATGTTTTTATTTTGATTTTGTTTGTTGACAAATCCCGATGACTGTGGATGAGTTTAGTTAGTGTTTTCTAAAAATAGTTTTTTTAGGTGGTGCCACTTCCCAGGGTTTTCCAAATTATTAGGCCTCGAAATCAAGATTTTGTGTTTAGATATGTAAGGTTTTGTTCATTGTATTTAATGGTGTGGTGAACAGTGAATGAAATTGGAAAAGGAATAGAAACACTTATGTTGGGACATGGACCACGTACAATATCTGGGAGGGGTTTGTGGCCACGTACATGGAAACGGGAAAGGTATGGGGGAGTAGTTTTCCGGAGTGGTTTTCAAAATTGAAAATTGTTTGGGGTTATGGTATACATAAAAGTATGTGTGATATGTAGGTAGCGTGATGGTCCATGTGATGGTAGAAGAAAATGGAAATACATTGAAGCAAAATAAATTTGTGGACCTCTGTGGAAAATATGGTTTGTAGAATGGGTGTGGTTTACAGTAGGTGGATCAGTATATGGTGGAGTATATACTGAATCCAAGATTTGGTCAATCATGGATTAGATTATTTTTCTGATATATTTTACAATTTAAGTATTTATAATACCCCTTATTAAAAATGAGAGTGAATATTTTTAGAAAACATCTCCTTTCACCAGGAATTGGGTAAAGTCTGAATGTGTTTTATGGGAAGCGATTCCAAATCGGCATAAGAAGTTCATAGAATAGTTCATGGATTTTTTTGCGACATGGTAGTCCAAAGAGTAATAATATTTCATGAAGGAAGAATGAAGTACACATTGGGGGAGCTCCGTTACTCGTAAGTGAATGCAGTCTATGAATAGTGAACACATTGCTGCTGAAAGGTGGTTTTCAGAAGAGGTCTGTAGAGTAGGTATGTGGGGGAGGTATGTGATTGCATAGGTATAGGAAGTCCACAGATGATATGAGGTTTGTGGAAGTAGATGTAGTATGTAGTGGACGTGTTCTCCATACCATAACTGGTACATAGTATTCGGGAGGAGAAAATGTTTTTTTAAATAATCCAGGATGCTTGAAAAAGCATCAAGTGAATTTTTGGATGTCATTTTTATTACCTAACTACAAGCAGAAAGCTATATTTCGTCTCATGGTGAAAAATGGACATCAATATAGATTCTACCTAATGATGAGTACACATAAATTCATTCTAATGAAGTGATCTACATTTCTATAAACATTGTTTGTCCTAAAATTCTATAAACTATTAGTTAATTTTCAAGAGAATTGAGCGAATAAAGAAGAAGACAATGACATTTTCCACTGACAATGATCCATATAAAGATTCATAGGGAGTGTCCCTATGGAATGTTATGAGTAGACCCTATACATTGTAAAGAAAATGAGTCTAGTCGTAGAAGATCTAGCCTTCCCATTGTACTCATTATTGGATGAGAGCCTTACTAAATTTGGTATATCAGTACACCATCACTGTATGCTCCTTGGACATAGACCAGTGAGGATGAACCTTGTAATAATTGTTGAGTCTCATGAATGATTTGAATTTTGATTATACATTTTGATAAGAACTAGAGATAATAGAGTTTGGTTTAATGGATAAACAAGATGTGAAGGGGTAGAAATTTTAATTTTTCATACATTAATTCACCCCCACAACCTCATTGTATACGAACAAGTGTACCTATCAATTTTAATCACAATGAATGGTTGATAGTCGGTGATCCTGTCTCAAAAAAATAACTATAGGTGGTAAATCATAAAGGAATTCCAATTTTTAGTGGAAATAATTTTAAACTATAGTTGATTCTAATATAACACTACCTCTAATCAGTGGGTATGGATGTATTAACAATAACTATAAATGGAATATCAAATAATATCAATAATGGTGATTAATTAGAAATTGAATGAAGGTAATTGGATTCTGATGCTAAAGGGATCTATTCTTTATGGATAGCCTTATCAAATAAAATTTATATGAAGGTGATGTTCTTTAAAACAGTAGATGCTCTGTGGGATATATTTTTGAAACATTATGAGGGGAAATAAAATTCTGAGACCCAATGTTGTAGGTTATGTGGAACAAGTATGAGGATCTAAGAATGACCCCAATGAGACTATTGATACATTCTTCGATAAGGTAAATTTTATTGTGGAAGACATGCATGGTCATGGGAAATTCATTGAAAATATAACGATTGTGAAAAATAACTTGAGGAAATATCAAATTCAGTTCAATATGAAAGTTTCATTGTTAGAAGAAAAATAATCGAAAGATCTGACATTAAATAACCTAAAAATTACACTTGTATCGTATGAAATGAGAAATGATGATAATGATTATGTGTAAAAGTAGATGTCTAGATAAGTGGAGTTCAAGGCCATGATGAATATCACTATTGATGATTTTATTGATTGAGAAAAATTGGAAAATTTCATGTCATTTCTCTTCTCATATTTGGAATGGTGAAAAGGGAAGTTCAAAGGTAAACTCCATTTACAAGCGTTTAATGCGGAATGATTGGTCCTTTTGATGTAAAATTTCCTAAGAAATTTTCTGATGAAAATAAAGAAAATGATGAAATTTTCCAATAAATGTATTCATATAATGTGAATGGTAGGTGAACTAAAAAAATAATGTTCTTCAAAATGATGAATATACTTTAAAATTATGATCAATGTTCAAAAGAATTTGAGGCAAAAGAGTTGGAGGATTGTAAGGTTCATAATGTAGATTCTATGGTGGTAGTTGTTTAAAATCCTATAATAATATAAGAATGTGACAATATAGAAGGAGAAATTTTGGTAATAGTTAATCTTTTAAAATAATTAGAAGATTCCATTGAGGAGGTAGATATTTTGAGAGCAAAAACAAAGAACACCAAAAAAGTCGTTTCAGATTCCAAACTCTATAATTAGATGCATATAGAATAAAATTATGAGTTGAATGTTTAAATTTAAAATTTGGAATCTACAATTCCATAATTCATAGAAAAGGTGGTTGAGTGAAAAAATAATTGAATAATATAGAATATAAATTGATAGTTTGAATGATACTAGAAAAGATTAATGCAAATGTATCAAGGAACAATAAGAGGAAGTCATTAGTTTGTAGTGAATAGTTAATGACTAGGAGAAAATGTTACCCATCAGTTTGACATCAGGAAATAAGATCTTACAAGAAATATAGAAGTTGAGATTTGTACAGATTGGTCTAATTGAACAAGATAAAAAATAAACTCTGAATGATAAGGATTGTATGATACAATATCTAAATAAGAAATAAGTTATGGTTTATGTTAGACCACAAGCACCGACTCCGAGATTGAAAATTGATTTGGGTATAAATAAAAATAATAAGATTTATATAAACTAAGTCACAACTATTGGTGTATCATTGCCACATAGTAAAATACCACACATATAATGTTATTCGTGTGTCAAGACAAGACACTCTCAAAATTTATGTTTCATAGCAAAGATGTACCATTAAGAATAATACGAACTGAGATATTCATATAAAGATAAAAATTCCAAGAGATCCTTTGACTGTTTTTTTCAAGTGTAATGGACCCTGACATATTGCAAGATATTTCACATGAACAATATAGAGTAATGTGTCGAGGCAGACTGAATTTTTGCATAAGAAGAAAGTAAATGTATCATTAAAATTGATGAAAATTCAAAATAAATTTTCATTTCTGGGAGAATAAGTTGGTCCATTATATATTGAGGAAGTTCAAAATTATCATTCTCTATTGGGAATGATGTTAATTGATTGGGTCAAAATGAATATAGTCAAGAAGGTAGTGGATATAGAAATTCCATTCAAGTCCTCATATCACACTAGGATATGGATTATTGACAGTGGTTGCACATCACATATGATGGGAAATAATGATCTAGTGACAGAAATCAGTTATGATAGAGAAGGTATAGTATGATTTATTAATAAAGTGGTCCTAATAATTATAGTTTCATGAAAATAAATGTTTGGTGTAAATGACTTGAGACTATAATATATCTTGGTTGTAGTGAGGATTAGTCACATCATGCTTAGTGTTCATCAATTGATTGATTTAGGGAAGGCCATAAGTTTTTCCCTGAAATTATATATCATCAAGGAAAAGGATTCTTTTTTTGTGTTTCAAGGATTTCATAAAAAAGTGAATCTATACATTTTTAGTGGTGAATAAAATGTGTTCTTTCTGTCCAAAGATAAAGAAAAAATGTTATGAAATAAGAATTTTGTCAACATAATCTAATCGTTCTTGGAAGATCCGGTGAAATATTATGATTCTGGAAATCTCCCTCGAGTATCATGTGATTTTATAGGTATGTCTGATTCCTTCCAACAAAGGAAGATTGTTCTAATTCAATATTAGGGAAAGGAGAAAAATTCAACAAGATTAGTTGAGTTATAGCATATTGATGTGTGAAGGAAAATTTCACCAGGGGATATTGATAGAAGAAGATATTATGTTATCTTTATTGATGAATATAGTAGAATGACATGGGTTTCAATTGTCACCCACAAATATAAAGTGTTTATTTTCTTTACAAGTTATCGACACAAATGTGAAATGATTCTTGGTCAGAAAATCAGGATGATTCAAATCGATAATGGAACAAAGATCAAATATATCCAAATGATAGATTATCTCAAGAAAAATGGGATAAGGAATCATGTTTTAGTGACAATAACTCAACAACAAAATAGAGTAGTTTATATAATAAATTAGATTGTCAACAACATGGCCATACAAATTCTCATTAAAAAAACCCTCTAGAGAAATTTTGGAATGAAGAAGTGATGATAAAAGTCTGCCAATAAAATAGAGATTTAATTTTTCTGAATGAGTAGAAGACTCAATACAAGTTACAGTATGTAAATAAGACTTCATTGAAGTACTATATTGTCTTAAGATGTAAATTTTTCTTTCACATTAAGTATAAACACATGAATATTGAATCCTACATGTATTAAGGGATGTTTATTGGCTAATAAATAAAAAGAGAAGCATATAAATGCTTCAATAATTAGCTATATATGATAGTTGAGGATCATGATGGGACTATAGTGGAGAATGAATACAATAATTGTAAAATACATGTTCAGAATCATGAGGATAGTGATGAAGAGATGAGCTGGTCATGAGATGCTCCAAATCCAAGGGTTTATTCAGAATAAGACTCGGATGATGAGAAAAACATAGTGTATTCCAATAGACAAGTGAGAAGATATGAAATTGATAGGTAGAACATAATTGGTGATCATACATCTCCAGTGCAGACAATGAGGAGGAATTATAAATAGAAAACAACATAATTATCACAATTGGAACTTAAATTCTTTGATGAAGTAGCTGGAAATGAGAATTAGGTTTAGGTAATGAATGAAGATCATAAAAAAATTGATAGGTTTAAGACATGAGTAATTATTTTGAGATCAGAATATGAGAATTTCATCTGGAAAAAACAGGTCTTTCAGAAAACAATTAATGAATATGGTGTTGTGATTCGAAAAAAATCATGAATCGTGGTCAAAGTATAATCATAGATAGAGGGTATAAATATCGATGAAATATTTTCACATGTTGCGAGGATAGGGACAACAAGATTATTAATGGACAAATTCGTGAAAAGAAAGTTCACAGTTTTGGAAATAGATGTCATGTATGAATTTCTAAATGGAGTACTGGAAGGTGAAGTTTTCATTGAGAAACCAGATTGTTTTCCCATTCATGAAGATGAAAATAGAGTTTTTTAATTAAAGAAGTCTTTATATAAATTTAATTAAGCCCAAAGATAATGGTATTCAAGGACTCATCAGCTTTTAAAGAAGCGTTGATTCTAACATGGTTGAGTTTATTAAAATCTAAATTTCATAATTGATAGTTGTCAGATGATGATTATGCTAGTTTATGTCGATGAAATAATCATTGGTGGATAAGATGAAGCACAATGCAGACAGTTTTCTGAATTAATTTAAATCGAGTTCAAAATTTCAATGATTGGTGAGATAGTCTTTTTATTTGACTTACAAGGGATACCAGTATGGAGTGGCACATTTATAACTCAATTTAAATATTCCAAAGAGGTTTATTGAAGTTTTGAAATGGATAATTATAAATATATGAAATCTCAGGATGGTATGCAGTTGAAACATTCAATAGATAATGATTTCAAGCAGCTAATATCATAGAATACAAGAAAAGCATTGGAATTCTATTGTACCAGGCTGTAAAAAGTCCCGATATTGTATTTTCAACATGCCAAGTAGTGAGATATCAATGTAATCCCAAGGAGAGCCACAAGATTTCATTGAAAAGAATACTTTTATATATCAAGGTAATTATGGATTTTAATAATGTAATGTGAAAAATATTATCCATATTTATTGGGATATATACATGAATACTGGCCCATATTAGAAGATGATATGAAATCATTTTCCAAAGGTCATTTTTATGTTGGATTATTTTGTACTTCTTTGTTGAGCAAGAAATATGATTTCATTTCAATAATCACCTCGAAGATAAATATATTGTGGCTACTCAAGCTTTTATTAAACAATTTTGCATGATGTTGAAGTGTGGGGATATGGCAGTTGTAGTGAAATCTCCAATCGAAATATACTTTGATAATTCAAGTGCTATGAATTTTAGAAAAAACCATGCCAATTACTTAAGGATATAGCACAATGAAATCAAATATCATTTTATCAAGGATAATGTGGAACAATTTCTTGTGAAGTTGGAGTCTGTGCCAACAGAACAACAAGTTACATATATAATTATAATGGCCTTATCCAATGAAGAGTTTGAAGGCATCGACTGGTTGTAGGAGTCTTATTGAATCCCTCTACATGGAAAAGTGTGGATGTTAGACCTCCAATCCCTAAGGGACGATATGTCTTTACCTAATGAACCAAAATATCTTATTTTCCCTCTTACAAAAAACCATAAAGTACCCATTGGGATCATTAAAAAAGGGGGTAGAAAGTGGTACTAGTTTGTGTGGATAAAACTAACAGGGTGAAGCTTTTATGTGCACCAAGGAAATTTGGGGAGTTGAATTTTTTTTGAGAAGAAGCAATATAGGTGGAGCATTAAATTAGATGATGATAGATGTTATCAATAAAAGATCACATATCACAAAATTTGGGGTTTGTGAAGAAATCATTTGTTTGGTCCCAAGAGTTTGTGTCAGGAATGAAGTGATTTATTTATGAACATCGCATTACACTCTTGTTTCTAACACTAAGAATAGATCGTGTGGGATTAGAGTATGTGTTGTGTAAATCTGTTATCACCGTCTCTGTAATGTCCTAGTAACTCGTTTATAAATTTTGACTCTTAGTAAAACACATTAAAAGAATCATAAACAAAAAGCACTCAATGTATTTTAAATAAATACATTAAGAACGATACAAGAAAAATCCCCTCAGACTAAGAAGACGGTAATACTAAACATATAACAATCATTAGAAACAAATTAGTAGAAGTCAAAAAAATCATGAGAATGATGATATCATAGCCCATGATTTTGGGATCTTCTATAAGTAGAAACCTAATGACGAGAATAAGTGTAATAACACAAAAGAATGAAAAAATTGGCCACATCTTGGAGGAAAAAGAGTAAAAATTTGATGAGTCGGGTTTAGTATTTATACATAAAATGACTATTGCATATAACCGTTGAATTAATTTTTTAAAATAAATTTTTTTAAATGAAACTAAAAATAATCATGACATAGTAATATATGAATATATGTACTGTTTAGTTATTTGTTAATAATAAAATTATTTTATTTATGTACATCCAAAAAAATACAATAATTGAATAAGTATTTATTTGATCCTATTGAATATAATTATTTCAATGTTATAATTCAAATGCTATAGAGAATCATTCCCATGAAACTGAAATTATTATGAAATAATTATAGACATTTTATTCTATATGTTTTATTGTTTTAAATGAAAAATATATATATACCTAATATTATATATAACATTTTTTTTGTAATAATATTTATTTTCAGTTGTGTGTTTTAATAATTATGAATTATTTAAGAATATGTTAAATACAATCCTTGTAATTTTAATGACACTTTACTTTATAAATTATTTATTAATATATTTCAGAGGAAGTATAAATTATTTTGAAAAAATTAAGAAATAACAATGTCTTAATTTTGACATTAATATATATTTATCTATTTGTTATATAAATAATTGTCAAAAATAATGAATATATTTTTCTAATAAATGAAATTTTAAATAGAAAATTAGGTTTTAGGTTTTCATGTAATGAAAAATAGGACCCTCCACCCTTATCATCTATAGCCACTCGAAGGCACCGGTCAACCCCCAACTCCTAGTTGCACCCCACCCTTGCGACTCCTCGATCACGCCAGTGAACAAGAATTATATTCCCTTTGAAAGACACCCATTTGGGTCCCATGACTTGGGATGGGCATCCACGGATGATGGAGACACACCCCCACCAGCATTCACTCTTGCTAAAACTCCAACCAGTAACCCATGATGATTCTAAATGTCGTATTTCTCAAGGAAATATCCTCCCTTGAATCCCTTATTATGATGGTGATTAGAATTTCTGAAAACTGATGATGTGATTTAGTTTTATAATTTTCTTCTGATTCCCACGTATTCGATTAGTTTCAAATTATGGTTCTATTTTAAGGATATGTAGGATTTATCATCAGGGATAGGACACTGAGGTTCAAACAAATTGGGTTTTGTGGACATTTTGGCAGCGTTTGTGATGTGGGTATTTAGGTACATGTGATGTAGAAATCTAGGGACTCACAGTCTTCATTCATACTAGTTTGGGATGTTCGGATTCTTATGAGTAAGACCCTTTTTCATTGAGATAGCGAGAAGGGAGAAAACATGTGAACCATATTATCAATTTTCTAACTTTTGGGAGGAACTGAACAATATACTTCCATCTTCAGACTATATGGGAAATTTTATGTGCTTAAAAATATTTCTTTGTGAGGTATCTTTGTTGTTGGAACCTTGTTTTAGACTCTTATTATTTTGGTATTAGTATCATTATGGTGTAATTATCATGGTGAGGTGATTTCCTTTGTGAAAATCCATTTAAATTAATCTTTCTATTACATTAGAAAGCTATTAACAACTAATACAATTGTTTTTCCCATGTTTCCTAGTAGTACTACAACTAGCAAGGTGAAGTAATATCATCTTTGTAAAAAAAATTAAATAAGTAAAATTATTTTTTGGTATTGACTTTGTTTCTAATTACGTGATGGTATTTTATTCTTGCGGTTATGAAATAATTCTTCCTACTATGAGCCAGTAGTGAAATCATCCATAATGTACGATGTTTCATTTAGTATAATTGTTTCTTTATACCATGAAATTTATTAAAAATTGGTTTAGGCAGTTTCTAGGTATTCAATACATGAATACTCAAATTTTTTTTAAAAAAATTTTATGGTGGAATGGGGGTTCTAATTTAGGAAACTCTTCTTCTGTTTTCAAAATTATCATTATTATTGAACTGCCTTTTCTATGTGATTATTTTCTTGGTAGAAAAGCAGTGGAATTTTGTATAATAAGTTCGAGCATTGTATAAAATCCATTATTTTGTTCCAATGCTTTTTTTGGTCAATTTATTTTGTTTATTCCTATCTGATTAAATACATTTTTACTAATTAATCATGATTAAAGAATGGAATTTGGACATGGATTAATTTTTAAACCTTGAAACATAAATCCCTAAGCATCATATTTCTAGTATTACATTGGTAGATTTCAAAATTTAAATATGACCCCATTTTTATTTCTTTTTAAAAAATCACATTAATTATTTGTTTCCTAATTTTCTTGGGTTTGTGTGATTCATTTTTCTAAACACTATTTTGAGTAATTAATGAACTTCTGTTTGACTCTTATAAATATGAGCATTGTTATTATATTTTCAATATAATATTATTTTGACGTTAATGTTTTGAATGTACATATAGATATATATATGTGTGTGTATGTGTGTGTTTTTGTGTGTTGATCTACATTTCATGGAATGTTTTAAATCACTAATTGTTGTGATTCTCCCTTCCAGAAAATTTATTTTATTTTGATTGAATTTTAAATTATGCCCCAAGATTGTAAGCAAGGTCATTGAGTTAATGTTTTTTTCAAAAAAGTTGATGTATGAAAATATTATATATATATATATATATCAATTCATAAAAAAGTCTTTTAATCAGGATATGTGTACTTACATATTTATACGCACAAACAGATATGTATACATATACATATACATACATATATATATATATATCTTAATGAAGGTGTTTATGTCATTTTATGTAACTGTGTTACATTTATTTTTAATAGATGTGTGTACTCATGAGTAGGTGATCATGATTTATTTAAACACTAATGATTATGTCAATAAATGTGTATACATGAATCTTTTATTAAAAACTATTTCATACATAATAATTTACTATATCAATATACACGTAAGAAATGGTTTTCAAAGTGTTATGGTTATTTTTTGGTTTTTGTCGATATATATATATATTCATTACCATGCACTCATATTCACATTAATTAAGGAATATATATTTATCTATTACCAAGATAAGTCATATTCTATGAGGATTTAATCAAAATAAATCATGTGCAATGAGGGTTTAATCATGCTAAATAATTTATAATGAGGGTTTACTCATGCTAAATTATATAAAATGAGGGATGACCCATCCTCAATCATATGAACTGTGGGATTACTCATGCTAGATCAGGTTCAATTAGGGTTTAATCATGGTTATCCATGTGCAATGATCCCGGACTCACACTCCTCCATGTGCAATGGGCCTTCAAATCTTGATTATGTCTTGATTCATGTCTCTAGAGTGAACCGTGAAATCCATTTCATGATTTATGTTTCCTTTAATAATTTATTATGAATTATTATAGGTCTTTTCAAGAAATTACTCTTACTTTAAGAATGATCAACAAGGGTTTTTCAAATGTTTTATGTCTAAATTCAAATACTTTTCACTAAAATATTTACATTCTAAATGTTAAATTTTTCCCAATTATTGAATTAAAAAAACATTATAATATGTTTTACCATTTTTATAGAATAACTCTATCATGTTTTATTTTTGTATTGACATCACCTTGCTGAGCTTTTGATACTCACCCTGTGTTTTCAAAATTTCTCTTCACATAGATTAGTGGCGCGTAGAAGTATGATAGTGGCTTATGTCTCACTAAAGAATTTTTATGTTTTAATGATTATTTTTTTATAGTTTTTTAGTTGACGATTCTCCAAATTTTTCTGAACTCTCTGAAATTATATAACATTGAGACCTATGGTATTGATAATAAATAAGAGAAATATTTTTATATATTTAAAAATGGACTATGTTATTTGGTTTTTCACATTTGGTAACAGATCTGAGTTATAGATAACATTAGAAATTAGGTTATGAAGAAACCCTTTGAGCATTTAAATACATTTCATCGATTTCCCTATGTCATTTTCCTTAAAAAAATTAAATCGTTAGACTTCAAGCCATCTTGTATTGTGTCTCTATGTAACTAAAAATTTGATATTTTTTGTTAATAGGATAAAAGATAGTTTTGATATCGAACAGGAAGAACCTTGCATCACACCCTTGTCCCTTCTTGAGAACATTATAGAAATAATCATTAAAAAGTCAAAATCACACCACATCCAAACCAATTCCATTGTCCAACTATGGTTTAAAACACTCTACGACATATCAAACATCTCCTCCATTCAATAGAATCATCAAGGATCATGGATAACCTGTGATCAAATATTATGCTCCCAAATATCTCACCTTTCTCATCAAGGGAGGTACCATTACAATATTTCCTAATATTTCACCATGTACATATAGTATGAATCACCATTTGATTTTAGAATAGCTACCGAAAGGGGGGTCCTTTGACCAGCCAATATGTATATAGTCTAGGATTCCGGTATTTTTAGAAACTTAGGCAATATATTAGATGAACCATATTTTGAAAATTTCAATGCTATATCTATTAGAATATTTTACAAAACCCAGGTACATGGAGATGTTTTGAAAATGTATGGTAGAAACAGTTGTTTTCAAAATAATTGCATCAAATTTTCCATTAGTATGATCCGAATTACATGGACTTCATCTGGATTAAGGAAGTGGAATACTTTGAATGTTCATTGAGGTACTTCTACACTAGGGGGTCCTCTCTCTCCATGAATGACTCAATGATGAGTAATTGGGAATGCTAAATAATGGAAGGTAAGCAACCCTAATGTCATGATAATTTTTTCCCATAGTGTTCATTTTGGATGTAATCAAATTGTGAGGATGTAATTTTTCAAGGGGTGTATAATGTAACTCCCTAGTAACTTGTATATATATTTTTATTCCTAGTAAAACATTTAAAATAAATCTTATAAAAATGAAGCCCTTGTGTATTAAATAAATACATTAAGAATGATATCAGAAACCTTCAATTACACTAAGAAGATTGTAATACTAAACCTATAACAATCATTAGTAATAAATAAGGGAAACTCAAAAGAAATATGATAATGATGATATCAAATCCCTTGCTTTTTGGATATTTCATAAGATGATTCCCAATGATGAGAATAAGGGTAAGAGTGAAAAATAAGGTAAAAACAGGCCTCATCTTGGTGGACAAAGAATCCACATTTTTTATGTGCTGGGTTATGAATTTATACATAAAAATATTATTTCATATACCTTTTAAAGTAATTTTATTAAAAATTAAAAAAATAGTAAATGAAACTAAAAATAACCATTAAACAATTATATATGTATATATATATATATATATATATATATTGTTTAGTTATTATTTAACACTAAAATGGGGTTACATAAGTATATCCACACCAAAACCTGATTTGAATAAGTATTTAGTTGATCATATTGAATAATAATTATTCAATGTTATTATTCAAACGCATTTGAATTTCATTCCTATGAGATGTAATTTATTATGAAATCGTTATAATTATTTTATTCTAAATGTTTTGTTGTTTCTCAATAAATAAAAATATATACACATAAATTTATATAAATCACACTTTTTTCAGTAATTTCTGTTTGGATTTTCCAATTTTATTAATTCTAAATTAAATAAAAAAAAAGGTAAATAGAAGCCATGTATTTTTAATGACATATTACTTTATAATTTTTTTTAATAATAGTTATCAGAGGAATTATAAATTATTTTGAAATAATAAGAAATAATAATGACTTTTTTGGAAATTAATATACATTTATATATATATATATATTAAATAATTAATTTTTAAAAATAATGAAAATAATTTAGCAAATAAACCAAATTTGAAAGGGGTAATTGGGTTTTTGGTTTTTGGGGGACATCAAACAGAACCCTCCCCCATTATCGTCTTCAACCCCTTGAAGGCATCAGTCAACCCCCAACTCCTGGTTTCACCCCACCATTGTGACACGTCAATCACACCAGTCAACATGTTTCGGATTCCATTATATTCACTCCCTTTTGGGGGTCCCTTGACTTGGGATGGGCAGGCTTGGAGGAAGGTGAAACGCCCCCACATGCATTCAGTTAGCCTGAAACTCCCACTGATAACCCATAACGACTCCAAATATCGTATTGCTCATTGAATAATCCTCCCTAAAATCCATTATTTTAATGTTGGGTCTAATTTATAATAGCTGATGAAATGTTTGAGTTTTAGATTTTCTTTCAGTTCCCATGTATTCTATTAGTTTCAAATTAGGGTTATATTTTTAGGATATGTTGGATTCCTTGTTGGGGAGAGGATCCTGCAGTTCACAGTAGCTAGTTTTTGGGCACATTTTTGGGACATTCTTAATGTGGGTATTTAGGTGCCTGAAATGCAGAAATAATGGGACTCAAAGTCTTCATTAATACTAGTTTGGTATGTCCGGTTAACTTTGTGTAAGACCCTATTGCACCGAGAGTGGAATAAAGGAGGAGACCCATGAACCCTATTAACCCTTTTCCATCTTTTGGGAGGAACTGAATAGTTCACTACCATGTACATACTATAAGATAAAATTTAGGTGTTTAAAATAGTTTCATTATGATGTTTTTTTGTTGTTTGAACATTGTTTCTGCATCCTATTATTATGGTATTAGGATAATTATAGGGTAATTATCATGGAGAGGGGATATCCTTTTTGAAAATTCCTTCAAGTTAACATTTATATTTCTTTATAATGTTATTCCTTATCTATGAAATTATTTTTCCCTTGTTTCATAATAGAATTAACACCTAAAAGGTGATTAAATATCATCATTCTTAAAATATTTTTAAATGACTCAACTTATATATTTATTGTCTTTGGTTCCAATTAAATGGTGGTATTTGATTCTCGCAGTTAACCAATGCTTTTTCCTGTTGCGAGCTGGTGGTCAAATCATCCAAAATGTATGATGTTTCATTTATTAAACTTGTTTTTGCATACAATGTAAACTATTACAAATGGTTCTAGTCAGTTTCAAAGTATTTACTACTTGAATGTTAATATTATTTGTACTGATTTTATGGTGTTAAGGGAGTTTTAATTTATGAAACTCTTCTTCTTTTTTCAAAATAATTAGTATTGTTTAATTTCTTTTTCTATCCTATTCTTTTCTCAGTTGCAAAGAAGTGTCCTTTTATGTAATACGTTCTGCAATTAAGTGAAATATAAGTTTTCATTCCAATTATTTTTTATTCAATTTATATTGTTTATTCATGCATGATTAATTAAAGTTTTACTAATTCATCTTGATGGGAAAATGTAATTTTTCCTTTGTCAGATTTGTAAACCTTTATATTTTAATCCATAAATAGTCTATGTATAGTTCTACATTGGTTGATTTAAAAATGTAGATATGACCCCATATATGTTCTTTTTTATAATTTCACATCAATTATTGGTGACCTGATTTTCTTACGTTCATGTGATTTGTTTTTCTTAAAACTATTTTGATTAATTAAAGATCTTCTATTTGAATATTATAAATACAAGCATTGTAATTAGATATTCAAAATAATATCATTTTGATATTAATGTTTTTAATGTACATATATATATAAGATTATTAAAATTTGATGGTGTGTTTTAAATCCCAAATGGTCATTATTAACCCTTCCATAAAATCAAAATATGGCTTCTAGAATTTTAAATTCATCCCTAAGATTATATGCAAGGTCATTAAGTTAATGTTTTTTTAAAACTAGTGGATGTATGAAAATAATAAATATATATATATATATATAACCATATATGTATCAATTAATATGAATGTTTTTTAATTAGTATAAGTTTACTTACATATTTATACACACTAAAATATATGTAAACATATATATATTTATTACTTTTTATATGATCGATGGTGTTTATGACATTTTATGTAAAGTTTTATAGTAATTTTTAATTGATGCATCTATACATGAGTATGTGATCATTTTTTATTCCAACATTCATGTTTATGTGAATAAATTCTTATACTTTTATCTTTTAGGGAAAACTATTTCATACCTAATTATGTACTTTATCATGATACATTTATGAAAAGGTTTTCAAAGTGTTATGTTTTTTGTCGATATATATATAATTGAGAATGTAATCATATTTACATTAATTGATAAGTATATATGTATATTTTACCATGATACGTCATTTGCAATGATGATTTAAATGTACTAAATCACGTGCAATGAGTGTTTACTCATGTTAAATCATGTGCAATGATGCTTATTCATGCTAAATACTGTGCAATGATGGTTTAGTCATGATAAATCTTGTGCAATGATAGTTTAATCATGAAAAATCATGTCCACCAAGGGTTTAAACATGATTATCCATGTGCAATGATCCAACAACCCATACGTACATCACTTTTTTGTCTCTTTAGTGAACTGATAAATCCATGTCATGATTCAAGTTTCCTTCTAGAAATAATTATGAATTCTTATTTGTATTTTACTAAAATTAATCTTACTTTAATAAAGATCAATAATTCTTTTTCAAATTTTGTATGTCTACTTTGAAATTATTTTAACTAAAATGTTTTTTTTGAAAAGTTACATGATTCCCTACGCTTGTGATAACGAACATTATAATATGTTTTACCTTTTGTTTGAAGAAAAATATTATTTTTTTTCCTTTAAAAATACTTACTTAGCTTTTGAAACTCACCCTATGTTTTCAAAATATATTTTCATAGGGATTAAAGGCACTTAGATGTGAAATAGTGTTCGAGGCCTCACTAAGGTGTTTTTCCTTTGTAATGATTACTTTTTCTTAGTTTTTTTAGTTGTGGATTCTACAAATGTATCCAGACTCTATAAAATTATATATATTTGAGAACTAAGGTGGTGTAAATCAACAAGGTAAACGTTTTTATATATAAATAATTGGAAATTGTTTTCTGGGTCATTACAATATAAATTTCAAGAAGAAAATTCTGATTAAAGAAGTATTGAGCATTGAAGAAGTATTAAAATGTGAAGAATTGTTATAAGAAGAGTCTTCAACAAACCCAAAGTGGGATATTGTTGGGAAACAATTCATAAATGTGTCATGTCTGTATTTTTTGGTTTTTATTGTGTTTTTTGAAAAATCTAGATGATCGTAGTATTGTTTTGTTGGTGTTTTATGAAAATATGTTTTTAAAGAGGTACAATTTCACAAGGTTTGAGAAATTTTTGGGCCTCAAAATCTAGAATTTTTGTTTATAAATGTGATATTTTCTTCCTAGGATTTAATGGTGTAAGGAAGAAATAATTATATCAAAACAGGAGAGAAATGTGGCTCCTGGGACAAGGACCTCGTTCCATGTTTAGTAAGGGTTCACTTTCGGGTACCAGGAAGCAGGAATGGTACGCAAGTGCAGTTCAAAGAAATGAAAATGGTTCACGGTGAAGGTTTACTATGAAGGGAAAGTGGTATGTGGTACGCATTAAGATTGATAGTATAACATAAGATAATGGAGCTACAAAGGATCCAAGTTAGTACACGGACCACCATGGAAAATGATTCCTGGAATTGGTGTGGTTTGAGAAGGGCTGATCAGTATGCGATGGAGGATATACCCAATTTCAGATTTGGTAAATCATGGATTAGAAGATTGGGTAGATTTAATTTTTTATATAAGGATTATTAATAACACTGATTATAATAGATAGATAATATAATTAGATTGAATCTATGTGCTCTAGGAATTCGGTGATGTCCAAAAGATCATTACGAGATGCGATTCCACAAAGGTAGAATATGTTCACAAAAAAGTTCACGGAAGAGTTTTTATTGGGTGTGGTAGTATAAATAGGAATAGTAGTCTATAGAAGAATAATTCTATATGCAGGTAGGGGGAGCTCCATTAAATTAAAATGAAGGTAGTACTCAAATAAAGAACACTTTGTTGCTAGATGGTGGTTCGCATAACAGGTTAGCTTAATCGGTACAAGGAGGTAATATGTTATACTGAATGTGAAGGAAGTATGCCAATGAAGGGAGGTCCATGGAAGAAGAATGGGTAGGTAGAGGGGTCTTCCATGTACCTTACCAGGTACATAGTACAAGGGAGGATAAATTTGTTTTTAGAACACTCAAGGATTCTTGAAAAACCATCTTTGTTAGTTTGTGAAATCCATTTCTGTTACCTAACAGTACACTAAATGGAGGATTTCATTTAAGGGTGAAATATGGATGTCAACAAAGCATATACCTATGTTTGAGGATGTATGAATTCATTATTATGAATGGAACTACATTTTAATAAACCTATTTTTGATCTACATGTCTATAAATTGCGAGTGGATTCCTTTCTAACTGTAGTGAGCGAAGGTTAAGGACAACAGTGGCCCTTTCCACTAACAGTGATCCAGAGAAAGAGGAATATGGATTTACCCTTTGGAATGTAGTGAATATACCATAAACAATGTAAAGGAATTGAACCTTTTCATAGAAGATATAAACCACACATTGTACACATTATTAGCCACGGGCCTTAGTGAATTTGGTACATCGGTACACCACCATTGTATGCTCCATGGACATTACCCAGTGAGGCTGAGGAAAGTAAAAATATTTGTGTATTGTGAATAATTTAAATTTTGTACATACTTTATGACTATAATGAGTGAGAATAGGGTTTTGTTTAATAA
Source organism: Viscum album (assembly GCA_963277665.1). Taxonomy (NCBI): domain Eukaryota; kingdom Viridiplantae; phylum Streptophyta; class Magnoliopsida; order Santalales; family Viscaceae; genus Viscum; species Viscum album. The sequence continues at coordinate 1,769,199,977 of OY728145.1, forward strand.
TTAAACGATATATTAAGGGGAATAAATTTTATTCTATCATTACCTGATTCACCCCCCTGAGGTTATTAGAGTTAGTGGATCTAAAGGTTGGTATCAGAGAGAATATTTGATAGTTATTGATCATTTCTTAGATGAATAAATGGAGGTGGTATATATAACATAATTCCGATATTTGATGGAAAACATTCACTACTGTGCAAGAATTGGATGAAGTACTACTTATGATCTGTATTGATGGATGTCTTCACATTAACTATACATGGGATATTAGTTGACATCAATAATGGTGATTTATTAGAAGTAAAAAGAAGTTAATTTGACACTAATTATAAAGGTATCACTACTTTAGTGGGAGACCTATTAAATTCCATTTATACAAAGGGTTTGTGGTCATTTACTAAGCAGTATGAATAGTACATGGGAGTGATTCCTAGAATCGAAAATGGTTTGTGGGGACTATTTATGGTGAAGGGCGTGTAGTTAGTGAAAGGGGTGATAGTTCATATGAAGGAATAATTGAATGGAACCACATCAGATCCATGAAAGTACATGGACCATCGTGGAAAAATAGTTATCAGAATGGGTGCAGTTCACAATAGTTAGATCAGTATGCAGTGGAGGATACACCCAAAATAAGATTTGGTAAATTATGGTTTTGTAAATTTTGAGGATATATTTACGAATGTAAGGATATCTATTCCAACCAATTAAAATAGCGAGTGAATATCATTAGAGAACATCTCTTTTATCGAATAATTTGGTGAAGTCCAAAAGTGGTTTGCATGAAGTGATTCCGCAAAGGATGAAGAAGTTCGCTGAATAGTTTGCGAATATTCTTTTTTGGTATATTGTTGTCTGTAAATAATGAACATTCCATAGGGGAAGAAAAAAATATAATGAGGGGGATCTCTGTTATGCAGAAGAAAAGGCATTCCAAAAACAGATAATAGTTCACAGATAGAGGGTGGTTCATAGAAGCGGTTGGTATGGTCGGTATGTGGAGGTGATATGCGATAGAGATGGCGGAGGTAGTCTATAGAAAAAGATAGGTTAGTATAATTTAAAGGGATATGAAGATGAGGTGTTCCTCATACCATACCTAATACATAGTATGAGGGAGGATCATGTCATTCCTAGAACACTATAGGATGTTTTAAAAATATTTAAGTTAGTTCCAAAAAATCATTTTCATTACCTAATAGTAAAAAAAAAGTTAATGTCATATGTGGGTGAAGAAGGGTCTTCATAACAAAATCTACAAAAAGTTGAGTATGCAGGAATTTATGCCAATTAAGGGACCTATATGCCCATAAACTGTGTTTGACCAAAAATTATATAATCTATGAGTGGATTCCTTTCTATGAGAAGTGAGTAAAGAAAGGGGATAATGGTGACCCTTTCCACCGACAATGATCTAGAGAAAGAGGCATAGGTATTGACCCTTGGGATTGCATTGAGAAGACCCTAAAACATCAAAATACAATGATCATGGTCATAATAGATCTAGCCCACACATTTTCTCATTATTGGCAGTGAGCATTAGTGAATTTTGTATATTGGAACACCACCACTGTATGCTCTTTCGGAATAACCTATTGAGGGTGAACCAAGTAAAAATTTTTGTGTCTCATGCATGATATAATTTCTTTTCATTATTTTGGATGAAAATGTTTGAGAAAAGAGTTTTTTTAGTGAAGAAACAAGAATGGAAGGGGATGAAATCTTATTCTATCAAACCCAAATTCACCACCCTAGAAGGGTATTTGACCTAGTGGACCTAATAATTGTTTATTTATATTAAAGTAACTACATGGATTAATAGTAAATAAAAAAAACTTTTTACTTGTTATAGATGATGAAGAGTAAATTTCACAAAGATAATAATTTATATAGATTATATGGATGAAACAAAAACAAAGGTATCTTAGAGAAAATGTCACACTATATATGGAATTCTATTATGAAAACTGATGTGTGATTGGGTGGATGAAAATTACATTACAGCATTCAAAAAAATAATATAAATTTAGATATAGTAACGATTTATTATGGAGAAAATTGATTAATGAATCATCATGGCCATTCATGTAATTATAAATCATTATGTAATGTATCTGATTTTTTGTGTATTATTTTAAAATATTATATGGAATTATTATGAGACCAGGATTTATGATGGTCTGTGATTCTGAGGCCCAGGGTTCCCTAAATAAATTCTTGAATAAATTAATCTTCTAAATAATGTACGCGAGTGGTTTTCATAAAAAAAATTAAATAACCTTTAAACAGGTTCTTGAATATAGAATCATGAGCGGACCATTGCATTAAGAGTAGGATATTAACATTAGTTGGGGACCAAAATTAACCAACATGGGTCTGTAGTGGATGTTATTTTTGGGGCTTTATAATTGAAATTATATAAATTAATAATTTATTTTATTTTTAACATTTTCGTAATTTAATGATGCATTATTTTTTTATATAAGTATGATCCTATGGTTAGGATCATAACCCAAGAAAACTCCCTAGAATCCTATGGAGCTTTGGAGAGGATCCACCCTTGGATAATTCTTTCCAAATGCAAAAGAAAGACAACACGTGGATCATTGTACTATGAGATCGAATCCGGACCTATAACTGATCTCCCTCTTTGTCAATGATCAATGTATGCGTTTTTATTTCAATTCTTGTTTCCCCATTCTTGGATTCAAAATGGAAAATGTTGATCAACCCATTAATAGGATGACCCAGGGATCATTCATTATTGTAGGAGGGTCTTTTATTAGGTATATTTTGGGTCATAGATCCATGTTTATTTTGAACTTTTTTGATTTTATCATTTTGATCCATCTAAGAGGATCATATCAACACCATGATGAACAATAGTAAAGGTTTGTACATAAAATTCATTATGTGGATTTTGTCTCCCCCTTTCTACCCCATTTTCTTTGTGTTCATCATAGAGTTATGAAAAATTGATCATTGTTCATATTTTTTACTACACCAAGATCCCAAATTGTAGATATAACATCATGAAGACCTAAATACGGTTAAACGACTATGACGAAGGATAGATCGACATAGTTCAGGAGAAATCATCCTTCGAGCATTCATTGTGTGAGTGGATTAAAAGAGATCCTTTAATCAATAACCTAGTAAAACTAGTTGTTTTTTCCATTATGAGGATTAAAAGAGATCCTTTAATCAATGACCTGGTTCTTATGTCCATTATGAGGATTAAAAGCGATCCTTTGATCAATGACCTAGTAAAAATGGAAATGGGAATTATAAAGGTAGGGGAATCATCAACCCTAACCCAAATAATTTCTAAAACATCATTACTAGAGAAGATCAAGAAATATCATAAAGAAGATCCTTTATTACAGAAGAATTTTGAGGCTGTGAAAGATGGAAAGTTTCGTGAGTTCAATACTGATCAAGAAGGTGTACTGTAATTTTATAGAGGACTATGTGTTCCATCTATTCTGTAAATAATGAAGGAGGTGATGGATGATGCTCATAGCTCTACTTTATCTATACATCTTTATAGCACAAAAATATATAGGGGCCTTCATGATCATTATTGGTTGGATAATATGAAATGGGGTATTGTTGACTACACTTCAAGGTGCATGGTATGTCAGCATGTGAAGGCATACAGACAACTTCTTAAAGGGGTATTGCAACCACTACCCATACTAGCATGGAAGTGGGGTAATATCACCATGGACATCATCACTAGTCTCCTGAGAAATTCCAAAGGAAATAATGCGACATGGGTTGTTATGGACCATCTCACCAAGACTGCCCATTTTATCTCCATTTGGGAAGATTTATCTCTTGATCCACTTCCTAAGATTTACGTGTTAGAAGTGGTAAGGCTACATGGAGTTCCAATTTTTATCATATCTGATCATGATACAAGTTTCACATTAAAATTCTGGAAATGTATTCAATAATCTCTAAGCACTGAATTGAATTTCAGTACGACCTATCAACCCCAAACTGATGTACAATCTTAAAGGACTATTCAAACCCTCAAGGACAGGCTGATAACTTGCTAAATGTAATTTAAAGGCGGATGGGATCAACATCTCTCTATATTTGAGTTCTCTTACAAAAATAGCTTCTGTTCGAGCATTCAAGTGTAACCCTATGAAGCTCTATTTGGGAATCAATGTAGAAATCCTACTTCATGGTATGAACCTAGTGAGAGAAAGCTTCTTGGGCCTGATCTTATGGAGGAGATGATATAAAAGGTCCATTCCATCCAATAACACATTAAGGCTGCTCAGAGTCGACAAGGAGCTATGCTAACAAATATCAAAGGGACTTGGAGTTTGATGTTGATGACAAAGTCTTTTTTCAGATTTCAACTTGTAAGAGAGTCATGAGATTTGGGAAGAATGGGAAGCTTAACCCTAGGTACATTTTCCCCTATGAAATCCTTGATCGTGTGGGATAAGTGGCCTATTGGATTGCACTTCCTCTAAATCTAGCCCATCTTCATGATGTCTCCCATCTTTCCCTCTTTAGGAAGTACATACCTGACCCTTAACATGTACTAAATCCAGAAAAGGTACAACCGGAACATGACCTCTCTTATGAGGAGCAGCCATTAGAGATCTTGGATCATAGAGACAAGGTTCTACACAATAAGAATAACCACCTTTTTAAGGTTCTGTGGAGGAACCACAAATGTGAAGAAGACACATGGGAACCGAAGGAGTACATGAGAAAGAAGTCCCATCACCTTTTCCCATCAGAGGATACGAGATATAATTTCAGGGACAAAATTTCTTAAGGGTGGAGGAATGTAACGACCCAAACATTTTAATTATATTTTTATCCTATTTTTTGTGTGTTATTTTATATTATGTTCAAAAAAACTATATCCTTTAATTAATGAAGTGGGTATAATTAAAATGAGACCGTAGGGTTTCAACTATTATATGACCGTTGGTAAATATGACCGTTGGAAACTATATTCTTATCATTTTGTTTTTATAAATACAGTTATCTTGGTTAATTAATATAGAATAAAGATTGAATGGCCTCATCCAGTAGACTCGAGACATATGAAGCCCATCTGTCAGATCTTGGGATGGAGGTAGCATCACTTGGATTTTCTCTAGACTAAGCCCAAGCCGAACCTCAATGTATAAAGCTTGAATAGAATATCCTATAGGGGAAGTTCAAGTTGATAGAAATCACCACTTGGGAAATGTTGTCCGAGCCACCCCAAGATTCTATCACCATAACAAACCTTACACTTAGGTCCTATGCTGGTGTTATAAGGGGACATGTAACGAGACCTTAACTACATTGTGTAATCCTTTTATATAAATAAAATTGTTATTTCTTCTTTTAGAAATGTTTGTGAATTTAAAATATTCAGATAAATAAAGGATCTGTATTATTTATGAATTTAGAAAAATAAAATATTTTTATAATATTTTTTTATTCATTAAATAATTAGTAGTGTGAAATTATTTTCAAAAAATTGTCTTCTACAGTTGTGATGAGTGAGAAATTTAGAGTATAATAAGATCAAATTGGTTTTTAGTGAATAGTAATGTAGGAATTGTTACATACCCATATGAATAGTAATGAATAATAATTTGACCAAAAATATATAAACTTCACCCATGAATGTATAAATACATTTTAGAGATCGTAAAAGTTAAAAAAATGATCATAGTTTTAGTTTTGGTATTTTTATATGGCATAAATATTTTAATAAAAAATTTATAATTAATTTAATAATTTAAAATGGAAATTTATTTTCAAAAAATTTAATCATAAATTTTTTCTTTACATTTTTATGGGTATATGATATTTTTATAGGACCTTGATTATGTTTTTAAGGTGTTACAAAATGAGTTATAGTTTTAAAGTTGTATTTTTGGAATAAATAATGATTTTATATAAAAATTCAATTAAATATTTTTACGAAATTATTTTGATAATATGTAATTCAGTTTTAGATTCAGATAATAGATATTAGGTTATAGTGATTTTTTTGATTTTTCCGAAATAGTTGATTTATCGGTGAATAGTACAAATCCAGTTTTGAGTTTCGAGTGTTTAATGACATCATTAATGATGTAATAATGATGTAAGATTTCTAGTAAACTTATTAATAGTGAGATATGATATGAGGTATCTGAAGTGGCCAATAACATGGGCAAATACCATGGTCATGCCCATGGTTTTGGAAATACCATGGGCAATCCCATGGTTTTGCAAATACCACCGATGAGGTGTCCCTTTGGAATTAATAATTTATTCACTCACTTTTCGTATAAATACAAAGCCATTACACTCATTCATTTCATTCCAAAATAATCCTAAACAAAGTTCTAGTCTCCTTACCTATCAAAGAGTCCTCCCAAGGATCCCTCAAGCCTCCCAATGTCCCAACTTTCAAGCATTCAGAGTTACTCTTCAAGGTAAGGGATCATTTCACCCTCCCCTTTTATGTCATGAATTCCATTATGTTGTGTCTTCTAGTTTCCATATCATTATGTTGAGGGTATGTTCTCATTACTGTCCATTTCATGTCTAATTTATGAGAGTCCCTTTCTTCTCTCATCAATTTATTTTCTGAATTTTTAAGTGACGTCGCTAGGCTGCCGAATTTTTCGTAAAAGGAATCACATCTTCTCTTTTCTCTCATCTTTTCGTTTCATGTGGTATGTCATTCAGATTCCAATACTATGTTCTTATCTTCATGTTATTATGTATTTATACTGTATTATAAGTTATTTCTGAGTGGGTTACTCTTGTACCCTCTCTTTTTATTATTTTCTATAACCATGTTATATAGTGGTTATACTGCAGAAATTTCGTCTCTAAATTTATATCTCTTTCTCTCAAAAAATTAGCTTGTTTTATTTATGTGAATACCCAGACCTATTTATTTTCTATTAGTGATTATAAATATATAAATATGATATATTTTATTATTTTATTATTATACATATAACCATCACTACCTTTACATGGGTTATAAATTACATAATGATCTTATTTTTAAGAACTTTTAAAACATCACGATTTTGAAATGAAACCCATTTATTTTATTCTCTATGGTTTATTTATGAAATATTAGATCATGATCTTTGTGGATCACATGTATTAAAATACATATTAAGGGTTCACCTTGATATATCTCCAATTCATTGGGTAAATAATTAATCTATAAAGATGACATGTTTCACGATACCTTGGTGAATAAACTTGGTAAATTTTATAACACCTCAGGAATAAACCTTGGTGATATGTTAATGAATATGTAAATGAAATGTTGTAGCCAAATATTCAAGTTATGTTCCATGTTATTTTCATTATTATATGACTATTCTTCCATTAATCATGCCTTTATGACTTTTATCATGTTCTTATTAATATTACTCAAGATAATATGTTAACTATTTCACTTATTTTCCTTACTGAGCCTTATTCTCACCATTTCCTTTGATGTATGTCTGCAGGTTATGTGATGCAGTAATTTTAAATAAGATAAACCTATGATTAAGTTTTACGGGTGGTTTATAGGAATGTTTTATGTTGTTTTTATGTATTTTGTTCATGACTTCCAAGACACTATACTTTAAAGATCCTCTGTTTATAAAATGTAATGAAAAGTTATGTAATAAAAAGGAGGGATGCAATAACAGACATAGATAGGGATTTTATTTTCTAATAAGAGTGATATTTTTTATTTTTTCTATTGATGTTGGATAATTATGCACTCTTAGGTTTTCTCTATAATATAAGGACTCCATGGTATGTGAAGGGGAAGTATCCCTCATTAATTCCATGGTCATTCATAGTATTAATTTTCTATAAAAAAACATTTTTCCTAATATAATTAAGCATGTATTCTAGTTAATGGAATTTACTATGAAATATTAATAGTGTAAGAGGGAAGCATATGGGTTTGAATGTTTCTTTCATCACCTAGAATAAAAATAATGATTTCATCCTCATATAATAAGGGTGATAGAACAACATGGTTTCTAGGGGTAGTAACAGGTTTAATGTTACATTGATTAACCATTTTATTAATGAGTCAGCTAAGATAGTCCTATGCAATATAAAAAAGGATGTCAGAGAGTGGGTCTCTGTGTCTAAAGCCTTTAGTGAAAGTAATGTACCCTTTTGGTGGGCCATTATTTATAATGGAAAAGTGAAAACATTTAAAAAGATATTTTATTTCTTTATAAAATTGTCAATTGAACCAAAATTGTAATCAAATTTACAAATTAATATTCATTTGGTATTTTTTAAATCTTACTAATATCATTTTTAAAAGAGGTTATACCGCCTATACTATATTTCATTTTTAGATTGATGCTTTCAGAGGCATGGAATATGAAATCTCAGATGGTTATCCCTTTATGGAAGAAAAACCGATTCCAAGAAGAAATTTTATTAGAAATGGGGGAAGTGTATCAGATTTCAGTTTAGAGATAATTTTATAGAGAGTGTTTATATGGTAAATGTGTATAAATATGTTAATTTTAGTGGAATTTTCCCCTTTTGTAATAAGAGATATGAATTTGGAATTAATTCCATGGGCGAGGGATCCTTTAATGATATTAAACTAAATTATAGAAATATATATGAATCATATCGAATAGTTATTGAGAAAATGAGTTAGTAAAGAAATCATAGCAATGAGAACAATTGGGCTTCAAGCTACATATAACATCAATTATTTCATTATCAAGGGGTACACTATTTAGGGAAAATTTTTATTTGCTTCTAACAATGATTGGAATGAGACCAGGTAATAAATATTTGTTAAGTTCAAGTCCATTAATTTTTTTTATAAAATCAGTCTAAATATGCTGAGAATGACCCTCATCGTAATAAATATTAGAACCCCCATCCTTAAGGTAAATGAGTGGCCTAGAGGATTTTGTAGTTTTTTTAATATATTTGTAGAATTATGTGTTCCTCTAACCATCATTATGAAACTTTCTCCTGAAAACCAATTTTTGAAGATTATCATTTAAAATGATAAAATAGTTGTGTTTGGTACATTGATTAAATCCATGTTGAGGTTTAGTAGTTAAATCCATGTTAGTAGAGGAATTTTTCTTTTTATTAATACTATTTTCTAAATAATTATTTTCATTGTTGATTTGGATTGTTTTTTCCTCTCAAAATGAAATATGATTTTCTTCTAGGAATTTTAATTTCATTATATAGGTGAATGAATCATTTACAACCATCATTGAGTTCCAATAGTCATATTCTATGTTTTCACACACAACAAATGAGGGACAAGAATTATTAAATCCAAAGGGGAGGTTAGTTCTAGAGCATCTGGTATTGAGACATACAAAAATGTGATGGTGGTTTGAGTTCCATATAGAAAATATGTTAATTCAGATTATATCCCATTTATCACGGCCTTTATTGATTGTGAAATCTATATTGAGTTTACTAGAAATTACACTATTGGATTGTCTTATATACCATTTATTCACTCCCACTACCAGTTATATCTCAAGAAGATTATTATCATAAAAAAAATTCATAATTACCTAGTAGAGATATTAGAATGATCATTTACCGTATTTTCTATATTCCTATAGACATAATTAATGTCTCATGTGATTGTATAGGGAACATTGATTTTGAAAATTAGAGTAGAAAAGTTCTTCCAAATATTTCTCTTATCAAGATATCTATAATTTACATAAATACAATCACATCACATATCTGAAATTTAAAAGGTAACATTACAAGTGATAGATTGATCATCAATGTTTTATAAGATATTATTTCTTATAGTGTAGTGTGAAAATAAATATAGATATTCTATTGAGGTTTTATTAGTATTGGTACTAATAAAAACATAACATAAATGATCTAGGCTGTTATAGTTGTAGGAAAACATAATTATGGGTTCATAGATTTTAAAAAGTTTGTTTTTATGTGTGTGATTAAATAATTTTAAAGTGCTGAAGGTGTTTGGATTTGAAATAATATGATATATCCAATAAAAAATAATCATTTATCACATGTTTGGGGTTTGAACCCCCATATTTCCTCCATAGGTCTTCTTATTCATTGATTTCCCAGTGGGAGTGACATTCCTTGCACCACGAGAATTTGTAACTTTTCCATGCACACTCAAACAAGAGTTAGGAGATTCAGATGTTTTATATTTACATTTCTTTAAATTCATAAATGTTCATTGGTCATTGCCACAATTCGGTTGGCTAATAATATTTCTTTTAGAAAGTGAAATCATGGGTTTTCCTACATGTAAAAATGGAGTTATGTTGTATCAGATCATATCATTGAATTATGATTGTATTCATTCCATCAGAGGTCCTGATATCAATTATCATACCAATATGCATAGATTCAAATTGTAAATGTTCATGACTTCATTCCAGAGTGAAACCAATAGCTATAGTGGTTCCAGGTCGGGTCTCCTCAGGATCTTTTAGGCTAGTTTTTTTCATTAGTGGTTCTATTGATAACATCCTTACAACCTTGGATCAGGGAAGAATTTTTTTCCCAATATATAATTGTTAACCCTACATTTAGCCTCTTTATTTGCCAATGCATCATTTTCATCTTCTTGTGTATGGATAAAAGTCTTACTATATGGTATTACCTTCTTATTGTCATGCATATCACTAGATTTAATCACAACATTTTCTTTGATGGTATTTGTTTCTTCAAATAATCTATAGATCTTCCCAAGTATTGTTTTAGGATTCTTAGGGATATATTCAGTGGAGAAATCTAAATGCACATGTTGTTCCTTCCTGATGATTTACTGGGTTCCCACATGAGTGATAGTTTAATCCATACTGTCCTTCTTCCAATACATATTATTCTTTTTAATTCCAACAAAATTGATGTGGGAATCGATTATAACAACATTTCCAAGGATGATATCATGTGTTTCCATATGGTTAATAGGGCTAATCAGTTTTTCCTATTGGCCTTTCACTTCCATCTTCCCTTGTAAATCATCCCTTCCTTCAACATTACAATGATGTAGTGTACATGCGGTGTAAATTTCATTTGATATATCCTTAACAACCTATAAATTATTGAAACCTTCCTATTGAATAGAGGGAATTGTGTTTATATCAGAAATATTTACCAATCAAATAATTTGTTCTTAATTTGTATCCACCAAATCCTTTCCGAAGACCATTTTATATTTAGTTCCGTGGTTCTATTGAGTTTTCATAAAAATGTACTTTACAAATTTAGCAATGACTTTATCTATATTATGGTACTCAATTTTATTTTCTTTCACTTCGGCAAAATCAGACCAGTCCCATCGAATAACCTTAGAGGAGTTCTTATCTATTTCCTTTTTGACCCATCTTTCATTTTTATTTTTATCATGTTATTTTTTCTCTAATATAGGGCCCTTCCCTTTTATTTTTCACTTAATTTTAATCCCCTCTTTTTCTTTTGGTGGATGGACATAATTTCAAACCCCTCAAAAATTAATGTTTGAGTTCTCTACTATATAATTCTCAAAAGGGGTATTTTCTCATACTCAACATTGACAATAGTTCAATAATCATTATAAATTAATGTAACATTATCATGAAATTTAGAAGCTAAATTGTGTTCTACCATGTCTCTTTATTATAGTTGAAGTTCCCCATTATGTTTTCATTGATCGATCATTAAGGTAACACCAATGAAATAGGTGATGTAATCTAGGATCTCTGAGTTCTAGAATAGTGAATTCAATCCATGAAATATAACCGAAATTTGAGCAAAAAAAATTTTCAGTGTAAGGGGATTGAATGAAAAGCCCAATTTTGATATTTGATGGAATCCAAGATGAATTTAAATATTATTAGTTTTCCAAAAAAAAATTAAATCCACTTGCAATAAAATATTAATATGATAGTATCCCCTTCAAATTGGAACACATTCTCAATTGTATTTTCCCTTATAGTTAGAAATATGTGGTTTCAAGTCAGTAATATGCCTTGTTTCTTCAAATTTGAGAATATTAATTCATCCCAAGAATGAGTATATACACATATTCAATCATTGATCTAGGAATTTGGGATCTTCACTAATAGTGAATCCTCCACCTTCATATTTTCTATATGATGGACTCTTTGTTGTGGTCTCTTTTGTATGGCTTTTCACCCAATATGATAAATAATATTGTTAATGTTATTGACTGTACTTGTTTCATGTACCTAGGAAACATGGAGTCCAATAATTAAGATTATCCATTATTTAGATTCATTTATTAATCATCCATGATATTTTTCTTTGAAATATATATTTATACATTGAATTTTTAGTTTATTGATTAAATTGAATGTGTTCAGTTTACTATTCTACCATATTTATATTCCCTAATCAAGTTATTTGAATGGAATGTCATTCCAATTAATTCCCTACTCATTGATTAAAAACTTCGATTCATTTTATTGATTACATGGAATGTGTATTTAATTATTTACCTTGACATATTGAATATTCACCTTGATTTATTATTGTTTCCACTATAATATAGCCTCACTGAGCATCTGAGATCACCCTTATTATACCTCCTTTTCCCATTAACTTAATATGTATAGTGAGAATGTTACACAAGGATGTTCTAGAAATAATAATGTTATCTAATAAGTTATACCGAAAAAATGTGTTGAAGTTAGTATATATTTTTATAAAACAAAAAAAAATGTATTTATCTAGATTACCAAGACAACTATACTCATTGTAATTCAGGTTTAGATTCATTGTAATCATTCAAAAATAAATAATAATAGACATTTTCATTAGGATTCGTAGGGTTTGGTTACTATATAATATATTTCCAAGAATGAGTAGTTGCTTAAAAACTGAATAATAATGGATAGGAGGGTTTATTTGTTCAACACACACATACCCAAAATAAAGTGAATTTTTTTCCATTTTATTCATTACACTTTATATTTAATCATTTTTACCCTTTTAGTTCTTTTCCATGTTATCTTCTTTCTTTTTATTTACATTTGGTAGTTTACTGTTAAATAATATAGTTTTATTAAGTTTACTAAATAATTTAGATATAATGATTACAAATATTGAATCTATATTATTAAATAATTATCCTCTGCATGTGTAATTTAATTTATTAACGAAATTACTTTAATGTGAAAATCCATGTTTTATCATTAATAATGGTAATTAAGTTTAAATGTTATCACCAATCATTATGTTTAAATATATGAATAAAATACCCACTCAAATAAATTATTATGATTCAAAATAGGGAATATAATTTTAAATATTCAAATAATACAAGTGGAATAATTTAATTTAAAATTAATTTGGAAAATGAAATGAGAAATAAGGTTTTTAAAGTGCCAATATTTAAATGTTTACATTGTTTATTTATCAAAATTCAATATGATTCAATTCCAATGACCTAAATTGTATTAATAGATACATTATTTAACGTATGTTACATTAAAAAAATAAAAAATATTAATTTATCATTATACATTATTTAAACGAAATGATTGTTTTCAATTAACATACATCATTTTTAACAAATCATTATGAAATAAAAATTTTCTAAAAAATTCAAAAAAGTAATCCTAACCTAATTTTGATATACCTATTAATAACATAAATATAATTATTTCATATATATTTTCTAAAATTTGAAAAAATCAATTATTACTTAGGTGTCAAAATATTGACCAATCCATCATGAATCACTGAACAATATCATTTTTATTGACATTGGTAGCACACTGAAAACAACATACAAGAGACACATCATGGAGGTCTAAATTAGTGCTTCCCCAAAGCGTCATTGATTACAAAGATATTTCAACCTAATGGAAAGGATCCTTGGTTAAAGAAGAATTAACTGTTATGGTTTGGGGAAGCCTGTAATGCCAAAAGATATAGAACCTTATTTCCCTCTCTCCATGTAGGAGTGATCGCTATTTGGACGACCATGAGCCAATCCATCATTTAGAAATGTAATGTTTTCAAAAAAAAATATCTCTTAAATAATTATTATTTTATTTATAATAAATATATAGATAATAATGATGTTTAAATTTTATATTTTTATATGTTACATAATCATCTTCTTAACTGAAATTCTAACAACTATGTAGTAATTTTAATGTTAAATATGAAAATTGACAATATTTTTTTGTTCATTAAATCCCAATCGTCTATAAAATGCAATAATTCAATGAAACTATAGATTACTTGTAATGAAATATAAAATAATTTTGTATATACCAAAATTAAAAATCAATGGTTCATGACTCATACCCTATTTATTAATATAATATTATTTTAGAATTTTTAGGTTGTTACATTCTCCCCACCGTAAATAAATTCTGTCCTTATAATTTATTATTGATATTTATAATCCCTAGATTGATATTTACAAATAAAATTTTGAATAATCTACAACGTAAAAGGTTTAATAAAACATCATCTTTAATTGATATAAATTTTAGTATGATGGAAATTTAGAAAAATAACATAACTAGGATTCCATGTAAGAGATCTATAAGATCCCATTCTTCTTCCATGCACATACTGTTTTCTATTTATCCCTTTTTATATAATTATAATGTTTCTGATCTTTCCTTGTAGGTCTTTGGAGGGCACAAAATATTTTATTCATTTTTTTGGATAAAAAATTGGATTCAAATAATTTACATTCCATTTAATGATAGTACACATCATGTAATAGTTTAATCAAGATAAAATCACCATTGTTGATGGGTTATTTGGCATAAACCATAAAAAATTATTACACAATGTTTAATGCAATTAAAATATATGAAATTCTCTGATAAACTAATTATGAAGTGTCATATGGTTCATTTTGGTTTATGTTCACATCATTCAGCCTTCCTACTCTGACCCTAGGGTGACTAATAAAAGATTTTGAGCGATTTATTCTTCTCTAATCATTGTGGATTGGTGTTGAATACATGGTAAGCCATTTATACTTTGGTTCCATTTTGTTCCTTACTCTTCTATTTATGAACTATATTATTTTATATATTATGGTCTGTGGGTTGTTCATGATCCTTGTTTTTGTCTAGATCTCTTCTGCCATTGTTAATTCAACCAGATACATTAATTGGGGGTTTTGGTTGGTGGTCATTCTTATTTAATTTTAAGTTATGTATTCTATTATAAAAATCCAAAAGTGATTATTTTGATTAGATATATTTAATTGTAGAATTTCATTTCGATGATTTGAAATAGAGTACCAAAGTTTGAATTTATTAATTTGGTGTATTAATTAATTTAGGAACAGTGAAATTTAGGATATATGGGTTGTGAGTTTTGATTAAATAATTTTTAATTAAATGATGTGATTAAAATGATTAATTAATTAATTAATTAATTAATGGGATTGATTTTATGATCTATGTGGTGTATTAATTGAATGGATTTCCATGATTAAATAGTTATTTATTTTATTAATGTAACTGATGTGATTAATTAATTATTTATTTATTTAATGGATTAATATGATTATTATATAGACAAATTTTATTAATTAACTAATGAATTACTAAATTATATATTGTGACACATGTGAAATTTTAATACTGTGATATGTGTGCTAAAATTCTTATGGGATGGTGACTGAGGCTCTAAATACCCATATGTGTTAAATGTCTTTGGGATAGGGACTGAGGATCAAAACTACCCATATATGTTAATTTTTTTGGGAAAATGATTGATATTCCAAACAACCAAATGAGATGATTAATATTTTATAGTGACTAGGGCACTATATACCAATGTGACATTTAGTTAAGGGATTGGGAAAGTGGCACTAAATACTGACGGTGTGGTAGACATGATGTTCTACTCCCCATGAGTTAGAATTTGACTATTGTTAAAATGGGCTATTATGTGAAATAAGAAAATGAATGGTAAAAATGGAATTCAGATATATGATATTCTATGGGGATAGTTTAGACTTTGTCATGGTCTGAAGCATGTATTGATTTTCGGTTGTCCTAAGGAATTAAAAGGCTTGTCATGTTAAATAATGATTAATTGAATAAATATAAATATTATATATTATATATTTGATTTTATTATTTATAAAAATTCACATTAAACTATATTTTAGATAATATTTTATTCAATTTTTGTGGTTTCTTAATGAGTATTACTCACACCATACTTGGGCTGCCTGATTAGTACATGAAAAGAATTCACATTTGGAGGACATGAATATGGAAAAGGTTCTGTTTTATATGGCTAATTTGGATGAATAATAGATGAGGAACCCTATGTTGTTCCAGATATTCTTGGGAGTTGATAGAGTCTTTAATTTTGGGGTTTTAATTATAACACATGGAATATAATTTAGAATAGAATGTCGAATGTTGGGTTTTGACACTATATTTTTAGTCCTTTTTTCCTCTTTTGATACTTTTATTTTCCCAGTTATGTTAAATATTTTTTTATTCTTGATTATTTACACTATTGAGATTATATGATAAATACGATATAGCATCCCCATGATAGAAATTTAACCCTCACTACTAGTCGGAAGCCTCTGGTATAAGGGGAGGTGTGCTTGAATACATGTGACCAATTGGCTCAATGTACTAGTGTGTGGAAACCAGGTTGGGATGTTGAAATGTGGAATCACATGCACAACATGATTCTTTTATTTTTTACTTTGTGTTACTACTTGGAAAAGTTTTGTAATAGAATAATATGAGTTTTTCATTGGCCAAGAGATCATTCATGGGAGTATCTAACCATTGTATGAGGGTAAAAGGCAAGTACCTCGAGTAGGATTATTGTTTTTTAAAATTGGTTTTAAATTTGATGTTATTTCTCCTTGGATGATACACATGTTGTGTGATGTTATTATTATTTCTGAGATTCTGTATGTTTTTACTCATACCCCAAAAAGGAATATGAGTTTAGTATGCATGATTCATTTTAGGTACTCATGATTATTTTTGGACATGCATCATCTAAGTCAGACACATAAATCATGTAATCTGTAACATGATGAACATGAATATTTTTTACCTTTATTGTAAAATTAATGTGAAAATAGTACTTAATATGAGCCTGAAATCTAAAATGATATAATATGAGATAAATTTAACAGTGAATGGGGTGTCTAATGTGAAATAGGAATAATAATAATTACTATATCTAATGTAAACCATGTCATATATGTAGGGTGGTAATTTGTAGTGAAACAACTTCAGTTATGATAGTGTAGTAAGGAAAGGGGGAAATGACATGATATATATTATGTCAATTTATGGTAAATATTTTACTATTTTTTTATGTTTCATAAGGAATGTGTTCAGTTTTTTAGAGATATTACACAAGGATTTATTGTATTTATAGGATTATAGGAGGATATAAACAGAGATGATCTACCATCAATGGAACCATAAACATTGATAGTTTAAGGTGAGGGATTCAGAGAGTTGTTCTAAAAGAGAATTTCCCACTTCATGTAGTTTATGGAAGGAGGTCAAGGGATGGTTGTGAAAATAATTGATGAACTAATGAGGTATTTTTATATATAGAACTCTCTGACTTTTTCTCCCTTTGACTTATCATGTTGGAAACTTACATGTTGTAATGATCTGTGAAACGCGGGTGGGATGTTCAAGATTGGATAGTGTAGGATGAAAATATAGCTACAAATTAATTTTAATATAATTTTCTAGAAAACTTTTATCTAGATATGTTTAGACACTAGATAAAAGCTGATATAATGTGGTAGACTCAAAGTAGATTGTTTGCGATAGACAATTCTCATAACATTACAAACTTTTAGTGTATTCAATAGCACTAGACACAGATGATATAGATAAGAAAACGAATTTTTTTGTGGTATTAAAGGTAATTTATGTCCCAATTAATCCTAATTTAGTAAAATTAATCTGATGATGTGGTGGATCAGGCTCTTATATGAGATGGGAACCAGAAGGTTGCTTTCCTTCCCTGAAAGAAGGTCCCCACTAGATGATTATGAGGTACGTCTTCTGAGGGTAGGAATCATTGAAACAAGATTTTTAGCTATGGGATATTAAGTTGATTGGATAGGGGGAAGGAACATTTACTTAGGATCTTCCAAAATTTCTATTCCACCAGTGTGGTAGGACAGTCTACTTTCACAAACATTTTCCCTAACCACCTATGGAGTTCCAATCTTGTGATTGGATTGGACATCTATAGAGGTACTTCATGAACCCATAAAACATTGGTAGTTAAGGGGGAGATAGACATATCAAATTTCTATGATGGAGATATTCTACAAATTATCAGTTTATAAGTCAAAGTTATACTATGTGCAGTGCAATAGGTAGTGGACAATGAGCTTCAATGCATGGGCACCCATATCTATAGAGTGGTGTCATCATAGGGGACTCAACCTACATCAAAAGGAAGAGGTAAAATAAAGTTAAATTATATTCATCCTACACTCGTGGATAGAGTGGTTGGATCATCAGTAGTGAGAGTTACTATTCTTGTAGCATCTATTTTAGCTAGTTCCTTATTCACTCACTATTGGTGACCCTTATTCCAATATTTATGTTTAACTTTTGAATGTCTTGAGCCTAAAATTGGATTTCTTGAGTAGGGTATTGACAATATATACATCATCTGGATTATATTATAGAGTCATGTGTTTTTGAAAAGGGATTTCTTTCATTATTGGGGAGTATCATATTCGATGAAATAATTATTTTCATGATATTTTGGGATTTGAACTAGTTTTTGGAATTGAATGATTAGTGTAATACCAATCCAAAAATGATTGTTACAATATGATATTGAACTTTATATATCCTATGGGGGAAAATACATTCACCTTTGAGAGTGGTACATTATGGTTTGTCATGCATTGCAGTTCATCAGCAACTGGGGGAGTTCGGAACATCAGATTCACGCCTATCACATGATAAAAGAGGTATAAAGCATTATTCCTTTCCACCCATAGTATAAGGATTTCAAGATGTGTTACTTGAAGACATCACATGGATTCCACTTAAAAGAGAAGTGGAATATACTATAGAGCTCATGTTGTGGGGTGATCTATTTTCTATTCCACCATATAAAATGGGACCAATAAAGCATCAGTGAATTATATTTCAATTAGAAGAGTTGGAAGATAAAGGTTTTGTCTGTCTGAGTAATTTACCATGGGGTTCTCCATTTTCTTATTTCTAAGAAGTATGATGGGACTCATCACATAAGTTTTCATTATTAAATATTGAACCAGATGTATATAATGAATCAATACCCTCTTTTCCATATTGAGGATAATTTTTCATAGTTTAAGGGTGATTGTGTATTCTCAAAGATCCACTTGAGATCATGATATAATCAGTTGAGAGTTTGACCATATAATATACCAGGGGATACTTTTAGAAGCAGATATAGAATTTATGAGTTTTTTGTAATGTTGTTTTGTTTTAAGAATGCACCATCCCTATTTCTGGACTTGTTGAAAACAATATTCCATCTGTACCTCACTCGGTTTCTGGTTATGTTCATGGATGAAATCATGGTTTTCTCCAGGACTAATGAAAATAATTCCCATCATCTTTCCACAATCCTAAGTATACTATGATATCATATTCCATACACCAAACTAACTATGTTTTATATTATGAATGATTAGGAACATCTCATGGGTAACACCATATCTGGGGAAGGATTGGAAGTTGACCTAGAGAAGGTTATGGATGTTCATATAAGGAGAATGTAAGATCTTATCCATTTATAGAGTCATATCAGGTTTATTTTCTTGTAATTTTAAGATCCTTTAAGAACCTTTTATTTTCATTAGTGTCTTTTGGGGCGTTTGTATGAGATTTCAATGAAAAATATAGGATAGTGGGATAGGCACAGTTTGCACATGGTTTTAAAAAAAGTATGACCAAACTCTACCTAGCATGAAAAACTGGAAATAGAGGTCCACACGGTCTATGATCGGTTTATTAAACTATGTTACTAATATATGTCATCCATGAAAAACCTGATAGAGAGGTCTGTACAGTTGGTGTGAAATTTTCACTAACCATGTGCCCCTACATAGTAAACTATGTTCTCAAGATTAAATTTTTGGAAAATCCTTTAAAAAACCACATAAACCCTCAAGACTCCCATATTATGAACTTATCTTGGTCTTGAAATATTATAGGTTTTCTTAGTGCCGTCTAGAGAGATTCCAAGGTGATATAAACATTGTTACTCAAGAATGAAATCCCTAATTGAAGATCCTCTCTTTTCCTCATCAGTTAATTTAATCTTGTTGCTTCTCTAGTTCTTTACTCTATCTTTCCTTGATCTTTTCATGGATGATCTTCACAGTTTTCATTAATAAAAATCTATTATTTGAGAACTAGATCAAGGATTTTGGATCTAAATATATATTTAGAAATATCTTGAATCCTTTCATATTTTTTGGGATTTAGATCCGAAGATAGATCGTTAGCATTATGTCACTCAGGTTTTGGGGATTTTGGTTGGGCTAACATCTATCAATTAACTAAGGTAGGTGGCCTAAATCGAACACACATAGTTGTGAATATGATATGTGAATGTTATTTTATTGATTTTCTAACTTACCTTGATAATTTAATTCCTAATTTGGAGTAAATTGAAATTTGGAATTGAATTTTGATTTTCCTTGGTGATTAATTCATAATTGAATCAAAGAAAAAACGAGGGGGGGTTTCCCAAATTTATTTTTTGGGAGATTGTTTATGGGTTGAGATATTAAATTGATTATGTTTAGATAATTAAATGGGGGGAATTATTTATGAAATGATGAAGGATATGAAAGATAATTAATTATAATAATTAATTATGTTCCATAATGTTAATCAAACATAATTGAATTTGATAATTAATTTTGAAAAGTTGAGATTTGATTTGGGAGATTAATTTAGAATAATTAATTATGGAATGAGAATTGTGTTTATTGATTTATTAATTTATTTATTAATTAATATACTATTTTCATAGTTAATTTTTAATTAAACTAATGGACTTTGAAATATTTAACAAATCATTGTTTTAGTAAAGGAATAATGTGAAAATTTCTTGTGGATTAAATAATAGTTTAATGGATTTGATTTTTTGGTATCTAAACATGTAATTCTAGACTAATTATAAGTTGGGACTTGAACAAGGCATTATTCCCCTAAAGAAATCCAAGCATGAGATTATGGGCTTCTATGAATGATGACCTAAACTGAATGAGATAAGGGGTGATAGGAATGGCGACCGACACTTCACATTAGAATTGTCACTGTGTGTTTTACCTTTCAGTTGAGCCCTATATTTTGTTGTTTTGAATAGCATATAAAATGTTATTTTACTTTTTATTTATACAAATCTGCACTTGGTTATTTATGGTTTCTTCCATTGGTGTTAAATTATAACAAAAGGGGGGTATAGTCGCCCCAATAATGACTTACCAGACCCTCGCTTCTAGAAAACATCCTTCGATGTACGGGGAGGCATGCTTGAGGGCATTTGGCCATTGGATCAGGGAACTATTTAGTGGCACCATCATTGGCACTTCACAAATTGGTATCATAGGAGTTCTATTTTTTCTTATTCTTTTGTCTCACTATTTTGGAAAAGGTAGACATGAGACTAGGAAGAGAAAATTCTCGGTAATGAGCTTGTTTTTTTTTGGATTTTAAAAACCATGTATGGGGAAAATCTGAGTTCTCGGGGTGGTATTTTTGTGATTGTAATTTGTTGTTATAGTTGGTTATTATTTCACCATTGGTGATTAATTCATGGTGCGCTGTTATATTGGGTTTGAATGTTATTGAATTTTAATTTTTGGTCGAATGTTTCACAATACTTGAGTATGCATGCATCATTCCTATAAATCAAGTTTTTTGTGATAGGCCTCATTCCAAGAACTCACGGGAAAATGGTTTAAGGGTATGTTGTTGAAGTTGTAATATTTTTCATTGTGGTGATATTGAAATAATGATGCCAAGTGAGAATAAATGGGTGTCTAATTAGATACATTATTGATTAAATGAGTAATATTAAATAATTAAATGTTTATTTAATTAATTTGAGATAATGTGATTAATTAATGATTTAATTAATCAATTAGAATATATGTACCCTTGTTAACTAAGACCTTGGAGTAAGATGGTTAAGGGTAGTGATTAGGCCTCAATGTTGATCGTGTAGAGAGAAGAAGTGGGAAATGACATGTTGAAACTTTTTTTGTTAGTTTCTACTCTTATTTTAATGTTATAAGGTTGAATTATGAGACCTAAGACAAGTTTTTGGATTTGAAGAGATATTCCTCCAGAACACTTGTTGAGGGAGATACCAAGGGGTATGGACCAAAACAAACATCCAAACAAGGGTCTTGAGATACCATTGGTACAAGATGAGGAGTAAGGGGATCCATTATGAGAAAACATTGCTCAATTAATGAAATTCATGGAGATTGACCCAGGGCACGTTCTGAAAAAAAATGTTTCAGTTGGCAAGGGAGATTTAGCTGTAGCACCCTCCAACTTTTACTTGAGATGGTGCACCTGAGGGAGCTGAATTCTGGATTGAATACATATATACAATAATTGACTATTTGGAGACTCTGTTTGGGAGGAGTGACATGTTGGATGATTATTTTCTATGGGGATCAGCCAAGAAATTGTGGGAGTTTCCATTCCAAGATAAAGAAGCGTTATTACAAAAACCTTGGTCAGGATAGTGGAATGAAAGTTGGATAGTCAGGTGGAACAGTTTCACTATATATTACTCATGTGCTTTGTCACCAGGGTGGTAGTCACAGACACTATCATACAAATTTTCATCAACCACCTATGTAGTGCTGGTTTTTTGGCATGATGGGGCACCTACAGAAGTTTTGTAAGAAGTATCGGAAAGCTTGTGCTGAGGGAGAAGCAACTCAGAGTCAGTGTGTTAGAAGGGGGTATTCTATACCATATAGGTTAGGTAGTTGGACATTCACAGGAAGAGGTGGTAGAGAAAGTGGATGTGGTGATTCAGGGTATGAGAAACCGTATCATCAGAGTGGCACTACTCAAGGGAGTCAGACGATTCCACATGGAAGAGGGACATTAAACATACTTGCAGTAAAACCTAAACATATGGAGAGCAATGTTGGTCCATTGATAGTAAGAGGTACTATTCTAGTTTTTACTAAATTATCTACTGCATTGTTTGATACTAGTGCCTCTCATTCCTTTATATCATTAAATAATTTTAATGGTTTGAGACTGGAGGTAGAGTCTGTAAGCGGGGTGACGATAATCCATACACTATTGGGAACACGATCTAGGGATGTCTACTTATGTAGGATATGTTCTCTATAGATCTCATATTTTTGTTTTCATTTGGATGTTTATGTCCTTTAAATAACAATATTCAACCTAATTATGGGTATGGATTAGCTAGTCCCACACTGATCCCACCTAGATTGTTATCGCTGGAGAGCGACTTTTGTATCTTTTATGGGTGACTAGTTTGTTCATCGGGTAGAATTGGATATCCATACATACAAACATGGAAAATTAACAACTGGGAGAGCTCATAGCCCAAAATCCTAGTTTGTTTTTTGGATAATGGTAGTGTTAGGAAAGACATCCTTACCCCAGCAGTAGAACTCTTTCAGGATGTCTTTCATGAAGACTTTTCTGGGTTTCCATAAAAAGAGATGTGGAATTCACTATTTACCTCATATTGGGGGATGAGCCAAAATCTATACCACCAAACAGAATGGAACTGACTGAGTTTCAAGAGCTCAAAATACAGTTGGCAGAGTTGGAGGATGAAGGGTTTCCCATCCAAGTATGTCTTCTTGTGGATCACCTATTTTGTTAGCATAAAAGGCTGATGGGAGTTTACACTTGTCTTTCTATTACTACCCGAATTTCCCAAAGGCCTTCTTTTTAATTGATTTATTGATAACAACTATTTCAGGTGATGAGGGAGAACCCTTAAAAGGCCCATAGGCTAGGAGATTACATGGAATAGAGGATTTATAAGATTACATGACCTGAAGATCCTAGGGAATTCAACCAGAGTACCTACAAGGAACTGCCCCTCCCCAACATCTGCATAGTGATAGTAGTTATCCACCATTTCATAGCCATATGGCTGGGCTTCTTGTGAATGAACAGGCTAGTCCTAATGACATATCAATACCATCTCATTCTGAGTAATCAATTTGTCTCTACTCTGGTGTGTGTACCTGCTTTGAATCCTCTTCTTGGGCTGCTTCTTTTTTGTAGAGTATGTATGAGGCAAATTCATGTTCCCTGAAGGCCTTGAGGTGTCCCAAAGGCCTTAAAGGTGGCCTCAAATCCCTACTGACCCAAATCCCTGGGTGGCCCGAAATCCTTAAGGACTTAAAGCCCGAACTGGTGGCCCAAAGAAAAATATTTCGAGCTGGTACAGTACCGAACAATACCTTCTACAAAAACTGCTATGTTGCCTTCTATAGTACCTACACAATGAATAGACTACTACATTACCTGTATAGTTTACAGTTCTTCTATAATACCCACAAAATGTACAATATTCTACAGTACTACTATAGTGACTTCTATAGTACTGCTACAGTGCTGAAAATATTCCTCTACCTTGTTTTGAACCAAGGTCTCATGGATGCACTTAAGGATACCTCACCAACTGGGCTGAGGCTTTTGTTATTGTGTTTCCATTACACTATTGTGAATAAAATGTCCGTTAATATCAAATATCATGTTTTGTGTATTGATGATATGTATGACTAGCTGAAGGGGTATTTTGTGTTCTCCATAATAGATCTAAGATTAGTTTATCAATATTTGAGAGTTTGGACCTCTGATATACCAATAATTGCATTAAAAAGAATGTATGGCCATTATGATTTTTATTAATTCCATTTTGGTTGAAAAATTATCCATAAGTATTTATGGCCTTGATGAACATGATCATTCATGTATACATAGATCAGTTTTTTGTTGTGTTTGTGGAAGACATCTTGGTGAAATCTAAGACTCGTGAAAATCATACCCAACATCAAGACATCATCCTGGTATACTGAGAGATCCTCAGCTATACGCCAACCAATGTAAATGTCAGTTTTAGATTAACAATGTACAGTTTTTGTGGATTATCATCTTCGAAGAAGGTGTGGGAGTGGACCTATAAAAAGTATAGGTAGTGATTTCTTGGGAGCATACCAAGATTGTTTTAACATTGGAAACTTTTTAGGATTATCTTTATATTAAAGGAGGTTTATCTAGGACGTTACCTAACTGGTAGAACCACTTTTGTGTTTGAAAAAGAATGCTGTAATTATTTATTGAACAAAATAATGCATGAATTCTTTACAGGAGTAGAATAAGAGCATGATATCCGCACTAATTTTGATCTTACCTGAGTCAGGTGAGGAGTAAATGATGAATTGTGATACTTTGGGGATCTTATTCAGTGCTTTTTTTAATGCTAGGGGATAGAGTCGTTTCTTACAAGTCTTGGCAGTTGAAGCCACATGATCATAATTTCTATACACAATACGTCGAGTTGGAAGTTTTGGTTTATAAACTCACGTGTTAGTGGAACTATATTTTGCCTGAAAAATATATAGTTTTTACAGATCATAAATTCCTGATGTATATCTTTTCAAAACATGACTTAAATCAATAGCTGTGAAGATGTTTAGAGTATATGAAATCCTAAAATTTTTTACAGGAATATACACTCGGAATGAGAAATAGTTTGGATGATGCCTAGAGCCGGAAAACTCAGACTCAGTTTGAATATGGTTTGAGTGAAAACGGACAGATGATGGATTTTCTAGAATAAATGCATGTGGTAGTTCATGAGAGTCAATATAAGATGACTCTGGTTTCTGTAGAAGTGGAGTCTACACTCCTAAAATGGATCAGGTACATGCTTTATGGGAATCTTGAGTGTTTATCCTTAAAAGAAAGAAATGAATGTGGGGATACACCTTCTGACTGTATAATAAATGAGGATGAGATCTTCTATATGAAAGATTGTGTTGTTGTGCCTATGAGTATGTGAGAGGAACCCAAGCAAGAATTTCATGCCTCAAAGTGGGAAGTACATCCTAGAGTGAAAAACTGTATAGTGGCATAATATGATAGATTTCGTGTATAGGCATGAAAAATGTGATAGAATGGTTTATAAAAATTTGTTTCACATGTTAGTAGGTGAAGGTAGAGAATCAACATCATAATAGCCTATTTTTGTTGTTACTTATTCTGAAATGAAATGGGGATGAAGTGACTATGGATTTTTTGGTTGGAAATCTAAAAACTCATATGTAGAATGATTCTATTTGGGTCGTTTTCAATTGAATAAAAAGGTATCACACTTCTATCTTATCGAGGAATCCTATATAGTGCAAAATTTGGGAGAACTGAATGTACAAGAGATATATCATTTGCATGGGGTACCGTAGAATATAGTTTCATATCACGATTCAAGAATTACTTCATCATTATGGAATGGTATACATGTGGTTCTTGGTAAACATGTTTTGTTAAGTAATTCCTTACACCCATAGATTGACGGGAAGTTAGAGTGTACCATATATGTGTTAGAGGATATGGTGTGATAATTTGTGCATGAATTTGGAGGTTCTTGTAAGATGCACTTGGATTTAGTGGAGTTTGTCGATAACAACAATTAATGGGTATCTATACATATAACACCATATGAAGAACATTATGGTAGACCATGTAGATAATCAATGTGTTTTTGTTAGAGGTGGGTGAGTTAGTGATGATTGGACCGAGTCTCGTTTAGGAGAAATCAGAGTAGGTACAGATGATTCAAAAATGTATGGCTACAGACCAGAGTAGGTAGAATTCATATGCTGATAGATAAAGATGACCCCTAGAGTTTAGAGAGGGATATTGTGTATTCCTTTAGGTGTAAAACCCCAAGATTTCATAGTACATTATTTCATCAAACTAATTCAATAAGTTTCACTACACTTAACATTGAGTTCAAGAACACCACGACTTACCAAACTAGCCATTCAAAAGGGGTTATGAATATTATAAACTGAATTTTTAAGTTTATATAATCCTTATAATTTTAGAATCCATATTATGAGTTTCTTAGACAAAATGTAAGAACAATTTCAAATTTTTTAGATAAAAGAATAATTTTTCAAAAATGCACTATTACCACCTTTTAATGGTGAACCCTTTTTAATCCAATATTTGAAACTTTTATATATTCTATTTGAAAAAATTAACATTCTTCTTTAGAATCAGGATATAAGAATTTAGTTTCAATAAATTTTTGGTGTTTTTCTGATAACTGTCATATTTGGGTTAATAATGGAAAATAAAATATTTTAACTGAAAAAAACATTTTTAATCAAAAAAATTTATATTTAAAAATTAGACATTTTAATGGTTTGGAATTATAAATAGATTATATTATTACCATTTAATCCAATGCTGGTCATTGTAAGTAATTTTCACTTTGAAATTGGCTAAAAACAATTGTTAATCTTTTGATAGTTATTATTTCTTAAAAATACACCTTTAGGTTTTGACAATAAGAATTAATTTTAAATTAATAATTGAAACTTATAAGTTTTTAATTTGGTAAAATATAATTCATTTTTGAATTAAAAATATCAAAATTATCCTAGGGTGAATTTTTGGTATTTTTCTGAAAACTTTAAATTCATGATTAATAGTGAAATACACTGAGTTATTGTTTAAAACCGAATTTTCATTTAAATAATTATTTATTATATTTAATATCAAAATAGATAAATAATACCTATATAAGTTCAATTTAATTCATTAGAGTTAGTTTATAATTATTTTAGATGTATAAAAATTCTATTGAACTTTTTACAGTCTTTTATCCACCTCTTAAGAGCATTTTTAAATTTAAATAAAAATTAATTTTACCACTTCTATGAGTTGAATTTCAAAGGTCTAAGAGACACAGTTGATATAAGTAAGTAAAAAGTGGTTCAATATGAAGAAACTAAATTTTGGTAAATTGTAACTTTTTTAC
This sequence comes from Viscum album, assembly GCA_963277665.1. NCBI lineage: Eukaryota > Viridiplantae > Streptophyta > Magnoliopsida > Santalales > Viscaceae > Viscum > Viscum album. The sequence continues at coordinate 1,769,228,048 of OY728145.1, forward strand.
TTTTATTTACCATGGTTAAAAGTAAATTGGGTAATTAAGGGTAAAAGGATATTATTTTTAGCCTAACACATGTCCTAAATCTATTGGATAAATGTAATTCGGACAAAAAAATCATAGGAATAAAATATGATCCTTTAGGTCCACTTGGATTAGAATAGGACATTTATAATTTTTTAATTGAAATAAGAGTTAAAAGAGTCAAAATCAATTCTTAATAACTAAAATATTTTTAATATAAGGTTACACATAAGATAAATAAAAATATAAAAATTCATTACAAAGATAAAATAATTTTCTATATAATGGTATTTTATTTATATTTTTTAGACATTAAATAATTTAATTTATTTATGACCCAATGATGACGCCGTAATTACAGTAATAATTTACTATTCAAATAATTGATATTATAAGTATCCAAATAAAAGTAATTTGAGACTTTTAATGAATTACACTAATTTTATAATTTAATATGACATATTAGGGTTTGTTATATGAATTGTTTTCTATGTAATAATTTTGTTATAAATTTAGCAAAAACAAAATACCAAATAGTGTCAAAATTGACATAAAATAGTTTTTAAAACAAATATTATATTATTAATTGATATTATATTCTTAAATATCTAAGTATCAGCCAAAATACTTATATAATGATTATTGAATCATTAATGAACCACTTTGGTATCACTTGGATGTATATTGTATGTTTATTAACCATATAATATTAAAATACAAAGAGACATGGTAAATGTCAATCTATTTAATTAAGAGTTAAATCTAAAAGATAAAGTTAATATAGTGGACAAAACCATTCTAAAACCTATTGGTTTAGTGGTTTTTGACTCATACCCACCATAACCCTTAAATAGTTCATTTCGTATCCATTAGAAACTGAAAATTATTTTATTATAAAATAATATTTCTAGCTTTTCCTAAGGTGCCCCTCACCCCTCTTATAAAAGGGAAATCTCCCTTCTCTCTAATTCACACCTTCAAAGCCATTTTTCATGGCCATACCCAGCCCAAATACTCTCTCGACTGTCCTCAATTCATCCTAAAGGCCTTATTTTAGTCAGAAATCCATCCTAAGGATACATTCAGATCAAATCAAAAGGAAGAACCCGAAGAAGAGTTAAATATTTCTTCACCTATTTCAAGTTCCTTTATTCTTCCACTTACACTTTCATTGTTGTTTCCATTCTAAAATAATAACTCTAGTATCTTCTATATAATATCATGTTATTATAGTTATGGTATAAACATATTCATTTTTCTATCCATCCTTTGAATGACATGTGACCATACGTGCGTAGGTATGGATTACTGTCTCCACGTCATGGTCTAATTGTTATTCAATACATTATTATTTTGATGGTTATAATAACAATTTGTAATTGATATAAATAATAAATATAAAATTATAATGATTCTGTATATATAATATAACATCCAATTATATACTATTTTAATATCAAAATAATAATATTGTCGCTTGTGCGTACGTACGGATTACCGTCTCCCCGAACGGGATGAGATTCATTTCCCATCATATCAATTAAAGACTAATTTTCATTTGATGATTAAAAATATTGTTTAAAGAATTGATATCATTCTGTATATAAATAAGATATATCCCATCCATAACAAATATGACTCAGATAACAAAGAATATAAAGGAAAACGAATCTGTTAATACCTGAAACGACGATAATACTAAGATATTATTAACAAGGAAATGTTAAAATATCATATATGAGATCACATTAATGTATATTATTCTTGTATAATTTAATAACAATTATTTCACCATTATACAGGAGGTTAAACTACCCTTGACCATCAAGAAGTACAATGTTAGGGTTAATTTCACAATCTCTTTATTATCCGAGGTTCTTTTTATGTAAGTATCTACTCATACTTTTTATCATCCAAATCCATGTTTCTTATAAATGTATTCCAAAACAATTTTTATTTTTACTAGACTATGGGTTAAATTAATTTATACCCTTGGTTGAATTTTTATAAAATGTTTTGAAAGGAATCTTTCTGTCGTCTTCCAAACAAGGTACTTTTTAACCTTTTTGAAGAAAAATTAAGGTATGAATGTCATTTTCTTACTTCTACATCAGGTGTGGCTATGTTATGCCGTTAAAAATCATTGAAGCTTCCTTTACTAGATTATAAGAATATTTTCTAAATAATTTTTTTCATAAATTATTTCAAAATAGAATGATATATTTCTCTTAAAAAAGTTTTTGATTTCATCTATGTCAACACCCTTTGATGGATTTTAATATTATTGAAGTCGATTTATTATGATACAAAACTTCCATATTGTATTGAAGGTTTTGTGATATGTTTGAAAATGGATGTTTTATTTTTACACCATTCATGCTTTATGGATAATTTATTGACATTTCGTATGCTAGTTTTAATATGAATGTTTATGTTATGTTTAAACCTGTTCATATAAGGAATGAATTGGACTCAGTAAGTGGTGGGTGGTTCCCGCTATTGCTCCTCGATGCATCGATAGGTCTAATGAGACAAACTAGTGTCTTGGAACAAGGATTTGACAAAATGTAATTTGTAGTCTTGTCACAATGCCTTGACTATATGGTTTCAAAAGTCTTGAATTATGCATTCCAAAATTATGAAAGTGGAAATTGATATTGAATGTGATTATTTGACTAGTTTAATATCCATGTTAATAAGTAAATGGAATTATTCTGATTTATATTTTTCATATTATGATGAAGATTATGTTGAAAATGCTTTTGTTTTAGTTTTATACAATGCCTTAAATGTTTAAGCTATTTTATGAAAGCTTCCACTATATTGTTATCCTTAATGAGCATTTGAGTTCACCACTTTCTATGTTTTATTTTTCTCAGGATACTGAAAAGTATATTATGACTGACCTAGAATGATAGTCTATGGGATCCCGGTGTTGTCTATGGAAACAATGTTGTTGTAGTTTTCCATTTTATGATATAATTTAAAACTTATTAATGTATCTATTACTTCCATGGATATTAAACTAATCGTTCTTTCCAGATATAATCTTATGTGATCATGCCAATGATACGTAATAATGCATCGACTCTAGGCTTCTGGGGTCGGGGTGTTACAGTTCATATAATAGGAAGTTTAGTGAAATCATTGGAATAATATATAGATAAACAATGATTAGATCACATTACCCTAAGATAGAATTTGAGGATTAGTATATAATAACTTCTTAGAATTTTGGAATTAAATAGATTTTGGTATTTTTCCCACTAACACATCCCTGACTGGATACGAGCAGGTAGAGGTGGCTCTGGCACAGATGTACCTAGGGGTAAAACCAGAAAACACCACATTGATATTGAATCGAACAGGAATCGTTGCATGATAATGGGCCTTCCTGCACTCTTGGTTACGGCACTTCTAGGGATATGCTTAGGAAAATTTTTATTTCCTTTATAAACCATTATGAAGGGTTTATGAGTATATACATCTTCAACTAAAACATTTTCTATGATTAAGGATTATATCCATAAACTGTTCAATTTATGTTAAGTTTTTTATATGTTTGGAATTATGTATTTCAAATCATAAACTTATCTATTTCATTCCATTGTATAGAAATGGTCCCTAATAGAAGGAATGTGAACTCCAGCAATATGTATGATCCAAAGAGTAATAAGGATCATATTATTCATGGTATTAATCCAACATTTAGAAGGGAAATATTCTCCTATGTATTCTCAATATATTAAGAAATAGTACCATATGTTAATATGATAAGTAAATAATTCTCTAAGTCCTACAGCATTGATGGAACAAAAAAGAGAAAAGTATAGAAGGGAGAAAGGTGGATAATGGTAAGTGGGAAAAGAAGGATTTTCCCATATATGAAAACTGTGGAAAGAATCACCTTGTTAAATTCTTTATGGGAATGTGAGTTTGTTATAAGTGTGGAGAAAAAGGACATGAATTACGTGATTGTGGGTGTAAAAAAAAGTTTCAAATGTATAATGATTCATCTGCAATGAGTTGGTATAATATGTGAATCAATGTCTAGACCATTAGAGTATACAATAAATGATGCTATTGGATAATGATAAAATTATGATACTACTAAAGATGAATAGGAAAGATTAGATTTCTTAAATTTCTATTAAATTATTGTGTCATTTGAGTATTGTATTAATGATATACATATTAGAAGAATTATAGAGTATATAAGGATTATACTGTAGTACTATTTTATTGAGGATTTGAGATTATATGGTTCTATGAAAAGTGCCTTAATAGTACGATAAATTTTTAAAAAAATACATGGTTGATGGAAAGGTAATCCATAATATGGTCCTGGTAATGAGGTAGTGATTTTGAAATAAGAGATGGTTAATTTGGATAAATTATATTGGATATTCTTGACATCCTTGAAAACTAATTTATGATTTTTATATTCTATTATTGTTGGAGTTTACAAAATTTTGGGATAAAAGGAGTATATACAGTATTCTATAAGGAATAAGAGAGCATGAATGTAATCAATAGGGTTATATGGTAATTCAGGATGATGCAATGTTTTAAAAGAATACCTGATAAAGATTTTCACATGTTATTAACTGAAAAAAAGGATCTTAATTTTGTTTAACTTCATTATATATTTTGGACATTGAGTGTTGATAGAATTATTTTGGATAACTATAGTTTGAGATTTTTGTGGATTTCCATAAAAGGAAATCTCGGAGGTCGGGCGGCAACCCGTCGCGTCCGGCAAGGCCGCGAGACTTGAACCTCCAACCGATGGGAAACAAGGGTGTATCACCTACCACTAGCCCACGTGATGTCCAGGATTGAATAATGCAGTTTTTTTATAATGTATAGTATATAAATTATAAATTAATATTTTTGTAAACCTATACGAATATGATAAATAGAATATTTGTTTAGTTATATTATCTTTCAGAGTGAAAGATGAGTTTTTGATAGAAATCAGTTGATGGATGGAACTCTATGTGTAAAGTATATATATATATATATATTTACATATTCTATGAAAAAATTAATTCTTAAACTATAGTTAAGGGATCTTAAAACTAAAAACATGATATCCTAATACCTTATGTTTATTTGAACCGATGATATTTTAAATCATCATAGATTGATGGCATTGGGACCCTCAATTCTATAATTGTTTATGATTGATGACCTCAATCAGACCCTATAAATATTTATGTTTTTCCTCCAATTATGTGTGTCTAATTTCCCCAAATTTTCTTCTAATTGAGATCATAATTTTTTGGTGATGTTTTCATTCCCCTTTTCCTTTTATTAAGACAAAATTTTATTAACCCAATTTCCAATGTGGGTTTTCCCACATAGGTATTTTCTATTTTTAACATTTTATTTTCAAAGAACAATTTCAAATTGCGAGGAAATAATTTTTTAAAGGATGAAATAATGTAACTCCCAAAGATTTCATATTATGTTATTTCATCATAGTAATTCAATAACTTTCACTACACGCAACACCAAGTTCAAGGGCATAACGACTTACCAAACTATCTGTTTAAAAGCAGTTATGAATAGTATTAACTGAATTTTTACCATTATATAATCTTAATAATTTTAGAATCCATATTTTGTGTTTCATAGATATACTGTAAGAACAAATTCATTTTTTTCAATTAAAAGAAGTATTTTTCAAAAATGCACTTTTACCACCTTTTAATGGCGAACCCTTTTAAAATCTAATATTTGAATCTTTTTTATATTCAATTTGAAAAAATAAAATTCTTTTTTAGAATCATGACATAATAATTTTGTTTTAATAAATTTTTGGTGTTTTTTGATAACTTTCATATTTTGGTGAATAGTGAGAAATACTATATTTTAACCAAAAAAAATATTTTAATCAAAATAATTTACAGTGTTAAATTATATATTTTAATGGTTTGGAAGTATAAATAGATTATATTTTTACTATTTAATCCAATTTCGGTCATTGTATGTAATTTCACAATGAAATTGGACATAAACAAGTGTCAATATTTTGATAGTTATTATTTCTTAAAAATACGCCTTTCGGTTTTGACAACGGGAATCATATTTAAATTAATAAATGCAACTTATATGTTTTAAATAAGGTAAAATAGACATCATGTTTGAATTCAAAATATCAAAATTATCCCTGGGTGAAATTTTGGTATTTTTCTGAAAACATTCAGTTCTTAATTAATAGTGAAAAACATTGAGTTATAGTTTAAAGAAGAATTTTTATTTAAATTATTATTTATTCTATTTTAGGTCGAAATAGATAAATAGTAGTAATATAATTTCAATGTAATTAATTGTAGTCAGTTTATAATAATTTTAGATATATTAAAATTTTATTGAAATTTTTACGGTCTTTTACCCACCTCATAGGTGCAATTACAAATTTACATAAAACCTAATTTTACTGCTTCTATGAGTTGAATTTCAAAAAAAATGACAGACATGGTTGATATCATTAAGTAAAATGTGGTTCAATGAGAATAAAATAATTTTTGGTGAATATTTTGTTTTTGCATTTATTTAGCACGGTTAAAAGTAAATAGGGTAATTAAGGGAAAATTTATATTATTATTACCCTAACACATGTCCTAATTATATTGGATATGTGTAATTTGACCAAAAACAACGTTATAAATAAAATATGATCCTTTAGGTCCACTTGAATTTTATTAGGACATTTATTATTATTTAAATCAAAGAAGAGTAAAAGGAGTTAAAATCAATGTTTAATAACAAAAACATTTTAAATATATGGTTACGCATAAGATAAATTCGACTATAAATATTAATTATAAGGATAAAAATATTTCCTAAATAATGGTATTTTATTTATATTTTTTATACATTTAATAATTTAATTTATTTATGACACAATGATGATGCATTAAAAACCATATTACTGAATGATTAAAATAATTGATATTATAAGCATCCAAATAAATATAATTTGAGACTTTATATGAATTAAACTAATTCTATTAGATAATATAAAATATTAGGGTTTGTTAGATGAATTTTTTTTGAAGTAATAATACTGTAACGAATTTAGCAAAAACAAAATACCAAATAGTGTCAAAATTGACATAAAAGAGTTTTTAAAACAAATATTATATTATTAATTAATATTATATTTTTTTTTAAAAATGGTTCTCCCAAAATACTTATATAATGATATTTGTATCATTAATTAACCCTTTGGGGTTCACTTGGATGTATATATTATGTTTATTAACCATATAATATAAAAATTTAAAGAGACATGGTAAATGTCAAACTATTTAACTAGGAGTTAAATCTAAAAGATATTGCTAATATAGTGATCCAAACCTATCTAAAACCTATTGGTTGAGTGGTTTGTGACCCATATCTACCATATCCTTTAGATAATTCATTTTGGAGCCATTATAAATCTAAAAATATGTTGTTATAAAATAATATTTCTAACTTTCTTAAGGTGCCCCTCACCCCTTTTATAAAAGGGCACTCACCCTTATCTATACTTAGCACCATCAAAGCAATTTTCATTGGCCAACCCCTACCCAAATACTCTCTCAACTATCCTCCCTTAATCCTAGAGGAATTAATATATTCATAAATCCATCCTAAGGATCCCTATTGATCAAATCAAAAGGAAGATCCTGAAGAAGAGGTAAATATTTCATCACCTCTTTCAGGTTCCTTTCTTCTTCCATTTCCTCTCTTTTGTTGTTTAAATTCTAAAATAATAACTCCAATATATTATGTATACAGTTATTTTATTATAAATATGGTTCAAACATATTCATTATTCTATCCATCCTTTGTATTCCTGGTCATCACACGTGTGTATGTACGGCTTACCGTCTCCACGTCGTGGTGTAATTGTTATTCAATACATTATTAATTTGATGGGTATAATAATTTTGTGTAATTGATTTAAATAATAAATATAACATGATAATTATTATTAATATGTTATATAACCTTCAGTTATATATTATTTTAATGTCAAAAGAATGATATTGTCGCTCCTGCGTACGTACGGTTTACCATCTCCACAAACGCGATGATATTCATTTCCCATCGTATCCATTCAAGATTAATATTCATTTGATGATTAAAAATAATGTTTAAAGACTCGATATCAATTTTTATATGAATAATATAAATCCCATCCATATCTAATATGACTCACATAACAAATAATATAAAGGAAAACGAATCCATTAATACCCGAAACGATGATTATACTAAGAGATTATTGACAAATAAATGTTAAAAGATCATATATAATATCTTATTAATGTAAATTATTCTTGTATAATTTAATAAAAAATATTAATAAACTATACAAGAGGTTAAACTACCCTCAACTAAGTAAATGTACAAGTTAATTGTTAAATTCACAATATCTTTATTACCCGAGGTTGTTTTTATGTAAGTATCTAATGGGACCTCTTTATTATCCACATACTTGTTTAATAAAAATGTATTCCAAAACATTATTACTATTTACTAGATAATAGTTTAAATTAATTTATACCTTTGTTTTAATTTTTATAAAATTCATTGAAAGGAATCTTTCCGTTGTTTTCCAAACAATGTACCTTTTAACCTTTTCGAAACAATTAAGGTAAAAATGTCTTTCTTTAACATATAAGGTGGGTGCAGATATTTTCCATCATTATAACCTCATCGGAGCATCCCTTACAAGTTTATAAGAATATTTTCTAAATATATTTTTTCTTAAATTATTTCAAAATAGAAAGATATATTTCTCTAAAAAAATATTTTGTTTTTATCTATGTCAACATCCTTTGATGGATTTTAAGCTTATTCGAGTTGATTTATTATCATAAAAAACATCCATAATATATTGAAGATTTTGTGATATGTTTGACTTTGGATGTGTTATTATTACACCATTCATGGTTTATGGATAAATTATAGACATTTTGTATGTTAGTTTTAATATGAATGTTTATGTTATGTTTGAACCTTTTCATATGAGGAATGCATTGGACTTAGTAAGTGACGGGTGGATCCCGCTATAACTCCTCGATGAATTGGTAGGTCTTATGAGACAAACTATTGTCTTCAAACAAGGCCTTGACAAAATCTTATTTGTAGTCTTGGCACAAGGCCTTGACTATGTGGTTATGAATGTCAGGCATTATGCATTCCATCATTTTGAAATTGGCTACTGATATTGAATGTGATTATTCGACAATTAGAATATCCATGTAAGTAAATAGAATTATTTTGATTTATATTTTCCATATTATAATGAAGTTTATGTTTAAAAGGCTTTAATTTTATTTTTATACATTTCCATGAAGTTTATGATTATTAATGAAATCTCCAGCTATATTGTTATCCTTAATGAGCATTTGAGATCACCTATTTCTATGTTTTATTTTTCCTATGATATGAAGAAATATATTATGACTGACCTGCAAGTATAGTCTATGGGATCTCAATGTTCTATATGGAAACAAGGTTGTTGTATTTTTTAATTTAATGATCGGATGTAAACCTTTTGAATGTATCTAGTAATTCCAAGGCTACTAAACTAATCGGTCATAAGAGAGTTGATCTTTTGTGATCATGATAATAATACATAATAATGCACCGACTCTGGGATTCTGGGTTTAGGGTGTTACATTTGGTATCAGAGAAAGTTTAGAAAAAACCTCTGAATATATATTTATATAAACTTTGATTAGAAAACATTAACCTAAGTTTGAATTTGAGGATTAGTATAGAAGAACTTCCTAGAATTTATATATTATAGATATTTTGTGAGTTTTCCAATAAATATATCCCTATCTGGATATGAGTAGGTAGAGGTGGCTCTAGAACAGTTGTACCTAGGGGTAAAACACAAAAACACTACTTTGAGCTAGTCTCAAACATGAACTAGTTCACAACAACTGGCCTTGCTGCACTATTGATTACGACACTCCTGAGGGATATGCTTAGGATAATTCTCATTTTCCTTACAAACCATTATGAATGGTTTATGTATATATACATCCTCAAAGAAAACATTTTTTATGATTTTGGATTATATCCATAAACTATTCAATTTATGTTAAGTTTTATATAAGTTAGGAATTATGTATTTCGATTCTTAAACTAATCTAGTTTGTACCATTGTATAGAAATGGTACCTAGTAGAAGTAATGTAAACTCCAGCAATAAGTATGATCCAAATAGTATGAAGGATCATATATTTAATGGTATGAAGACATCATTTTGAAGAGAAATAATCTCCCATGTATTCTCAACATATGAAGAAATATTATCATGTGTTAATAAGATAAGTAAAGAATTATCTGAGTCCTACGGCTTTAAAAGAAAGCAAGAGAAGAAAATTATGGAAGAGAGAATGATGGATAAAGGGAAGAGGGAAAAGAAAGATATTCCCATATGTGATTACTGTGGAAATATTCACCTTGGTAAATTCTTGAAGGGAATGGGAGTTTGTTATAAGTGTGGAAAAAAGGACACCATTTACGTGATTACAGGGGTAAGAAAAAAGTTTCAAATGTATAATTATTCATTTGCAAGGAGTTGGTAAACTACACGAATCAATTTCCAAATTGTCAGAGTATACCCCAAACGATGGTATTGGATAATGATAATGTTATGGTCAGAGAAATGATGAAGAGAAATGATTATATTTCTTACAATGTTATTAAAGTATTTTGTCCTTTGATTATTGTATTAATGATGTACATGTTATATATAAGGATTTTACTACAGTACTATTTTATTGAGGATTTGAGATTATATGGTTCTAAGAAAAGTGACTTTATAATAATCTACACTTTTTAAAAAATACATGGTTGAAGGAAAGGTAATCCTTAATATGTTCCTTGTAATGAGGTAGTGATTTTGGATTAAGAGATAGTTTATTTGGATAAATTATATTGGATATTCTTGACATCCTTGAAACTGATTAATGATTTATATATTCAATCATTTTTGGAATTTATAAAATTTTAGGATCGAAGTAGTATATCCAGTATTCTATAAGTAATAAGGGAGAGTGAATGAAATCATTAAGGTTTTATGGTAAATCAGGATGTTGTAGTGTTTTAAATTAATACATGTTGAAGGTGTTCACATGTTATTATATAGAAAAAGGATCTTCATTGTGTTTAACTTCCTTATAAATTTTGGACTATGAGTTTTGATCAAAGTATTTTTTGGATAATTATAGTTTGAGATAATTTGTGGATTTCCATAAAGGACAACCCAGAGGTCAGGCGGCAACCCATCACGTTTGGCAAGGCCGTGATACTTCAACCCACAACTGAAGGTAACAAGGGTGTATCACCTACCAGTAGTCCACGTGATGTCCTAGATTAAATAATGTATATTTTTTATAAGGTCTGGTAGATGAATTATAAATTCATTTTTTTGTAACCCAATAAGAATAGAATGAATAGAATATTTTTTTAGTTAATTTATCTTTTATAGGATAACATGAGTGTGTGATTGAAATTAGTTAAAGGATGTAACTGTGCATGTAAAGTATATATATATATATATTCTTCACTTATTATATGAAGAAATTATTTCATAAAATTTAGGTATGAGATTAAAACTAAAAATGTGTTATCCTAACAACTTTTGTTTTGTTGAACCGATGATATTTTAAATCATCACATATTGATGGATTTGTGGCCCTCAATTCAATAATTGTTTTTGATTGATGACCTCAATCACTCCCTATAACTATTTATGTTTTTCCTCCAATTATGTGTCTCTAATTTCCCCCAATGTTATCCTAATTGTGATCATAATTTTTTGGTGACTTTTTCATTCTTTTTTTCCTCTTATTAAGACTAAATTTTATTAACCCAATTTCTGATGTGGGTTTTCCCACAAAGGTATTTTCTATTTTCAAACATTTATTTTCTAAAAACAATTTCAAATTAAAAGGATGCAATTTATTATAGGAGGGAAGCATTTAAAACCCCAAAATTTTATACTACGCAATTTCTTCAAAGTAATTAAATCTATTTCACTACACGCAACACTAAGTTCAAGTGTACCATGACTTACCAAATTATCTGTTCAAAGGAAGTTATGAATAGAATTAAGTAAATTTTAGAACTTTATATAATCCTTATAATCTAAGAATCCATAGTATTTGATTCTTAGACATAATATAAGAACAAATTCATTTTTCCCAGATAAAATAAGTATTTTTCAAAAATGCACTTTTACCACCTTTTAATGTTGAACCCTTTTTAAATACAATATTTGAAACATTTATAAATTAAATTTGACAAAATAAACTTCTTATTTAGAATCATGAAATAAGAATTTAGTTTCAATAAATTTTTGGTGTTTTTCTGATAACTTTCATATTTGTGTGAATAGTGAAAAATACATTATTTTAACTGAAAACAACTTTTTTAATCAAAATAATTTATTCTGTGAAATTATAAATTTTAATGGTTTTGAATTATAAATAGATTATATTTTTACCATTTAAACCAATACTGGTCATTATATATAATTTCAATTTGAAATTTGACATAAAAAAGTATCAATCTTTTGATAGTTATTATTTTTTAAAAATACAACTTTAGGTTTTGACAATGAGATTTTATTTTAAATTAGTAAATGAAACTTCTATGTTTTGAATTTGGTAAAATAGATTTCATTTTTGAATTTGGAATTCCAAAATTAGACTAGGTTGAATTTTTGTTATTTTTCTTAAAACTGTCAATTTTTCATGAATAGTGAAAAACACTGAGTTATAGTTTAAAACTGAATTATTATTTAAATTATTATTTATTTTATTTTTTTTGTCAAAATAGATATATAATAAATATATAAGTTTAATTTAATTCATTGGAGTTAGTTTATAATAATTATATATATATATATATTTTTTTTTATCAAACTTTTTACCGTCTTTTACCCACCTCCTGGGAGCATTTGCAAATTTACATAAAACATAATTTTACCGCTTTTATGAGTTGAATTTTAAAAATATAAGAGACATGGTTGATATCAAAAAGTAAAATGTGGTTCAATGAGATGAAAATAATTTCTGGTAAATAATAATGTTTTACTTTTATTTACCACGGTTAAAAGTAAATAGGGTAATTATGGGTAAAAATGATATAATTATTACCCTAACACATGTCCTAATTCTATTGGATACATGTAATTTGACCAAAAACAACCTTATATTAAAATAGGATCCTTTAGGTCCACTTTGATTAGATTAGAACATTTATTATTATTTAATTCAATGATAATTAAAAGAGTTAAAATCAATGTTTAATAACTAAATCATTTTTAATATAAGGAAAAACATAACATAAATTAGACGATAAATATTCATTAGAATCCTAAAAAAATTCATAATGGTAATTTATTTATATTTTCTAGAAATTATATAATTTATTTTATTTGTGACACAATGATGATGCAGTAATTGCAGTATTAATGAAAGATTAAAATAATTCATATTATAAGTTTCCAAATAAATGTAATTTCAGACATTTTTTGAATTTCACTAATTTTATAGGTTAATATGACATATTAGTATTAGTTAGATGAATTTTTTTCGAAGTAATAATTTTGTTATAAATTTAGTAAAAACAAGATACCAAATATTATCAAAATTGACATAAAAGAGTTTTTAAAACAAATATTATATTATTGATTGATATTCAATTCCTAAAAATCTAAGGTTCAGACAAAAGACATACATAATGATACGTGTATCATTAATTACCACTTTGGGTTCACTAAGATGTATATAGTATGTTTATTAACCATAAAATAAAAAAATAAAAAGAGACTTGGTAAATGTCAAACTATTAAACTAAGAGTTAAATGTAAATGATAAGGTTAATATAGTGACCCATACCAATCTAAAACCTATTGGTTTAGTGGTTTTCAACAAATACCCACCATATCCTTTAAATAATTAATTTTTGAGCCATTATAAACTTAAGATTATTTTATTATAAAATAATACTTCTGGCTTTTCCTAAGGTTCCCCTCACCCCTCTTATAAAAAGTCATTCACCCTTCTCACTAATTCACACCTTCAATGACATTTGAATTGAAAAAACCAATCCCAAATACACTATAAACTATCCTCCCTTCATCCTAGAGGCCTTCCTTAAGTCATAAATCAAACCTTTGGAGCCCTTTTGATCAAATCAAAAGGAAGAACCTGAAAAAGAGATAAAATATTTCATCACCTCTTTCAAGTTCTTTCTTCTTCCACTTCCTCATTATTTGTTGTTTCCCTTCTAAAAAAACTCTAGTATCGTATATATAATTTTATTTCATTATAAATATTGTAAAAAAATATTCATTATTCTATCCATCTTTGAATGACATGTCACCATACGTGCGTACGTACAGATTACCGTCTCCACGTCGTGGTGTAATTGTTATTCAATACATTATTATTTGGATGGTTATAATAATGATGTGTAATTTATGTAAATAATAAATATAAAATGATAACGATTCTTTATATATGATATAACATCAAATTATAAATTATTTTAATATCAAAATAATGATATTGTCACTCGTGTGTACGTACAAATTACTATCTCCACGAACACGATGAGATTCATTTCCCATCATATCCATTCAAGATACATTTTCATTTGATGATTAAAAATAATGTTTAAATAATTTATATCATTCTCTATATGAATAAGATACATCCCATCCATAAAAGATATGACTCACATAACAAATAATATAAACAAAAATCAATCTTTTAATACCCAAAAGGACGATAATACTAAGATATTATTGATAAAGAAATGTTAAAAGATCATATATGATATCATATTAATGTATATGGTTCTTGTATAATTTAATAAAAATTATTTCATAATTATACAAGGGGTTAAACTACCCTCAACCAAAAAAAAGTACAAGGTAAGTGTTAATTTCACAATCTATTTATTATCTGAGGTTATTTTTATGTAAGTATCTACTGGGACCTATTTATCATCGACATCCTTGTTTCTTAAAAATTATTCCAAAACATTTTTACTATTTACTAGACAATGGTTTAAATTCATTTATACCCTTGTTTGACTATTTATAAAATGGTTTGAAAAGAATCTTTCTGTCATTTTCCAAATAAGGTACTTTTTAACCTTTTTCTCAAAATTAAGGTAAGAATGTCTTTTTTTAACTAATACGGTAGGTGCGGATATTTTCCACCACTATAACATTGTTGAAGCTTCCCTTACAAGCTTATAATAATATTTTTAAAATACATGTATTCTTAAATTATTTCAAAATAGTAATAGATATTTCTCTAAAAAATGGTTTTGATTTCATCTATGTCAACATCCTTTGATGGATTTTAAACTAATTGAAGTTTATTTATTACGATATAAAACTTCCATATTGTATTGAAGGTTTTGATATATTTTTGACTGTGGATGTGTTATTTTTACACCATTCGTTGTTTATGGATAATGTATTGACATTTCGTATGCTATTTTTAATTTGAATGTTTATGTTAAGTTTACACATTTTCATATGAGGAATGCATTAGACTATTTAAGTGACGGGTGGAGCCTGCTATAGCTCTTCTATTTATCGGTGGGTCTCATAAGACAAAATAGTGTCTTGGTGCATGGCCTTGACAAAATATTATTTGTTGTATTGGTACAAGGCCTTGACTATGTGGTTATGAAAGTATGGAATTATGCATTCCATCATTATGAAAGTGGATATTGATATTGAATGTGATTATTTTACTACTAGAATATCCATGTGAGTAAGTAAATGGAATTATTTTGATTTATATTTTAAATATTATGATGAAGTTTATGTTGAAACGGATTTTACTTTAGTTTTATACATTTCCTTAAATGTTTATGTTTATTTATGAAGGCTTCTGCAATATTGTTATCCTTATAGAGATTTGAGCTCACCCCTTTATATGTATTATTTTTCCCCGGATATGAAGAAGTATATTATGACTAGCCTGTAGGGATAGTCTATGGGGTCTAAGTGTTGTCTATGTAAACAATGTTGTTGTTGTTTTCCATTTTATGATGTAATGTAAAACATATGAATGTGTCTAGTACTTCCAATGATACTAAACTAATTGGCCTTTGGAGACTTGATCTTTTGTGATCATGGAATTGATACATAATAATGCACTGACTCTAGGCTTCTGGTTTCAGTGTGTTACATCAGGTGTCACCTAGATTGGGTTTACATATGATACATCGGTATGGAAAGTTGGCACCTTGGTTTGTAGGACCATTTGTGGGGATGGGGAGAATCCAGACAGCAGTGTACCGATAATCCCTTCCAGATAAATTCAGTGATATGAATGATTTTTTCCAGGAGTCAAAAATTTTGTGGTATCATACTATCCATTCTCATGTGATTTTTGTTGATTATGTTGACATCGAGATAGATTCACCCTCTGTGGAGCATCAAATATGTGTGTCGTGTCATAGTGAGAAAGTGTTAAGGGGAAAGACTGTGTCATTAGTTCATCTGTTATTCGAACAAGGAAGGGTTAAAGAGGAAACATGGGTACATTAATTAGACATGAGTTATCAATTTCCTAATATATTTGGCTCAGAATCATAGATATGTTCGGGAGCGCAGCTCAAGGATGAGCTATTCTAAGGTGGGGAGATTTTGTGATCCCGATGTTTTCTAGAGAAGTCTCTTGTTCATTTTCAGTTACTTTTTGATTCTTTTAAGTACCTTTGGTTTGGGGTAGTGTCTTGGGGTGAATTTGGGTGAACATATAAGGAATAATAATTGAAATTAGGTTTTCCACAGATAGTGCATGGTTTGATACACCATGTGACCAGACTATTCCATGCGTACAATACTGGACAGAAAGGTCTAAAATGTTTTGTGTACAGTCTGACAAACCGTGTGACCAACTGATGCCTATAATGCAAAAATGGAATGAAAGGTCCACATGGATGGCACACAGTTTTCCCTAACCATGCTCCCCTTCCTAGGAAACCATGAACGTGAGTTTTAATAATCCAGAAATCCTTTTTAAAATTACCTGACCCATGAGACTCCCATATTTCGACAATGGCTCCAGCTTGAATAACTCGCGGTGATCTCAGAGCCTTCATAAGGGATACTAAGGTGTTCCAAACATCATTAATTGTGATCTAATAACCATATTTAATATCTTCTCTCTTCCTGGAAAGTTATTTTCATCCTGTTGCTTCTCCTGTCTAATCCTCTTTCATTCCTTGATCATTTTGCGGAAGATCAACACTATTTTAATGGATCTAAACCTGTGATTTTATATATAGATATAGTATTATGAATTTTTATGAATATTTATAATGATTTTGAATATATTTATCTTAATTTTGGTTTCTGGATTTAGATATGTAACTTTATAAACGATGTTTTGATGCTCGGATTTTGGGGATTTCCATTGGGCTAACATCTATCAATCAACTGAGGTAGGTGGTCAAAATCGAACTACCATAGTAATGAATTTGATATGTTAATGTATGTTTATGTATTTTCAAGCTTCCCTTGATATTTGAATTCCTAAATTTTAGTAATTAGGAATGTGGAATTAACTATTGATTTTCCTTGGAGATTAATTGATAATTGAATCATGGAATAAACAAAGGGGGTTTCCCAAATAGAAATTTGTTTTGGAGAATGGTTATATGTTGAGAAATGGAATTGACTGTATTAAGATAAATAATTGTGGGAAATTAACTATGAAATGATGTTGGATATGAATCATTATTAATTGTAAGAATTAATTATGCACTAAAGTGTTGATCAAAGATAATTAATGGTGAGAATTAATTATAACAAGTTGATATTTAATATGGATAATTAATTATGAAGAATTAATTATGGAATGATAATTGTCTTTATTGATTAATTTATTAATGATTTAATAATGGATAATGTGGTCAGTTATTTTTGAGACAACTAACTGCCCTTGAAATGTTTAACTAATCCTTGTATTAGTAAACAAATAATGTGGAAAATTCTTGTGAATTAATGAATGATTAAATAGATGAGATTTTTCTAGTGGTAGACATGGTGTTCTATAAAAATTAAAAGTTGGGACTTGGACATGGCATTCATCCCCAATATTTATCCAATATTGACATTATGGGGTGCTAGGAATGACGACCTAAACTGAATGAGATATGGAGTGAAAGGCATGGAGACCTACACTTAATGAGATTTGGGGTGCTTAACATAACGTTCAACATGAAATTAATGATAATAATAAAATATTATTAAAATGGAAAACATGAATTGAATTTAGGCCTTTTGTGTTAATTAAATATTAAATGACAATTTGAAAAATATTAAAATTATGCATTTTCTTTATTGCTTCATAAAACTGCATAAAGAGTCTTTTGAATAGACTTGTATTAGACACAATTGGTGGAGGCCTATTGAGAAGTACTCCCACCATATTTGGGCCACCTGATTGGCACATGAGTTGACTTTTTTGTTGTAGGACAGGATAAGGGAAAGGCCCTTTGATAGGTTTTTGGTTGGTATTAGAGCATAGGAGAGGGAATCAGATGTGGTTCATGACCCACTTGGGATTCGATGTGTCTATACATTTAGTATCATTGTATACACATGACATTCTCATTGCCATATATTGTTTTTTATTTCAGTTGTGTATTGTATTTTCTTGTTTTGAATACCATATGACATTGTATTTTTCTGGTTATTTATACGATTCTACCCTTGGTTATTGTTTTTGGATTCCATTTCTGTTCTATTCTATTAAATAATGGTATAGTATCCCCAAGACTAACCTACCAGACCCTGACCGCTTGTGAAAACTCTTTATCACATTGGGAGGGGGTCTTGAGGGCAGATGGCCACTGGCATGGGGCATCGTTTAGTGGCACCCATGTTGGGACATCATAGAGAATCCTAAGCTTGTTTTTGATATCCTTATCTTTTACTGTTCAAAGGATATGATCAGGTGTTTATCGAATACATTTCCGGATTATCCACACCAGCATTAGGATTTAAAAATAATGTAATAAGTTTTTAATATAGGGATGTGTGTGAGGATAACTTCTAGGTGCTAAATTCGTATTTGACATTAGCACCAATCATGAACCTACCAGATATACATATAGAGAATATGTTGTTTCATTAAGCTTCTTGTATTGGAAATGGAGATGTTTGGAGGAATGGATTTCGAGTTGTGGTAAATGGTTCACATTCATTGAGGCCACATGAATGAAACTAACCAATTCATGAACTACATATCATTGTAGTGGATAAATTTTTGAAGCCTTAGACTCATTATAATTTGGGTCAAAAGATTACTTTTTATACAGGTCATAAGAGAGTTAAGTATATTTTTTCTAGGAGATAATTGAATCACCATCATTAGAGGTGGGTTGAATATATAACGTCTTTGGTTTTTGATCTACATTATATTCCATAAAAGGGAAATAGTTTTTTCTATGAATTAAGTTGTAAAATGCATACTGAAGAAGTGCAAGAGTCTAGTGCTAGTTGGATGATGATGAACTAGCCGATTAAGATTAATGGTGTGCTTCAGGATATTCAAAATTAGGTTACTCTCGTATCAGTTTTAGTTGTGTTTACAAATTTGTGGTAGCTTCTAGATAAGAAGATTCATGATCTTTAATTTTTACCCTTAAAAAAATACATTGATGTTGGGGAGTCACAATCAGAATGGACCATTAATGAGGATTATATTATCATTATTAGTTACTAGAAATTTTTTCCAACCGTTATATAGGACGAGTTGATGAATGAATTTCATTCCATGATGTGGGAGGTGAATCCTGGTCTAGAAAAATGTATCATGACCAATGAATATTGTTTTGGTTTCTAATCAAATGAATGTAGATAAAAATTTTCATGACATGATTCTATAGCTTTCAATAAGTGAAGGGTGAGAATTAATGAAATGGTGGTTTTCTACAGTTGTTAGCCATTAAAAAATATAGGTAAAATGATGTTACTATAGATTTTGTGGTGTATGTCTTGATGATTTTATACAAGAATAATACTTTTTTTGGTCATATAAAATTTTATAATGGTTTCCCATTTTTTCATATAGGGATTCATTCTCAGTGGAGTAGCAGAGAGTTGTTTATGTTCGGAAAATCTTCCATCTTCATGGTGTTCCATAGTAAATTGTTTCGGACTATGACTCATGTTTTACATCATGATTATAGAATTTCTTACATAATGATCTTGTTACTCATGGTTTATTTTGTATGGAATTCTACCACATTCATATGAGTAGTCAGATTATACTTTATATGTGCTTGGGGAAATAACAAGAGTGTTTGTTCTTGGCATTGGTGGGTCTTGGGAGAAGAACCTCTATTTAGTGTAAGGTGCATGTAAAAAAAATTATTAGAAGATGATACATATAGTTTCATATGAGGCACATTGTGGTAGGACATTTAGATCACCAATATTCTAGAGGAAGGAAGGTGAGTCAAAGTTATTGGGATTGAGACTCGTAAGAGAGTAGTTGGAGTATGATCAACTTATTAAAAATCTTATGGATACATCTTAGAGTACACTAAAGTGTTATAAAAATACATTTCAATGAACCCTAATGTTTATATAGGGTGATCATGTATTCTTATGGGTGTATCCAATATTATGAAACCTCATGATATAAAGTTAGGGAAGTTGGTTCCCCGTTTCATTGGACCATTTGTGATTGTGAAGAGAATATGGATGGTGGCATACCGATTGGTTATTCTATAGAGGTATAGTTCAATGAATGACATTTTATATATGTCACAAATTTAGTTATATCACCATAAACCTTCTCATATGACCAATGTGGACAATGGTGAAACTAAAATATATGTTTTCATTGGGGATAATCTGAATTGTGGGATGGATCATGATGAGAAAGTGTTGTGGGGGAATAACCATACCAATATTTCGAGTATTGTGTAAACATGGGCATGTTCAGAAGGAAACATGGGAGAGAGAAGAGGATGTGATGGATCAGTGGCTTGATGTTTTTACCTCAATGTACTAGAGATTATTGGGAGTAAATTTAGTGGAAGAGTTGTTAGAAGGATGGGAGATTGTGCGATCCCATTCTTTTTCTTAGTACTTTCTTTGGGATTTTTATCCTATTTTCTATGTTTTTAAAGTATTTGATCATGGATAGGATGGATTTAGAGCTGTAATGATCCTTTTTTGTGAAAAATCTTTTTTTATATCATTTACTTGTCATGTAATGAAATTACACATTGTTTAATAGTTTAATCAGTATAAAATCTCCCAAGGTGATGGGTTTTTCTACCTAAAGAATAAAAAAAATTACATAACATGTAATGGAATTACACACCATGTAATTCCATTATTAGTATTATAAAAAGTGTCATTTGGTTTAGTTTGGTTTATTTTTCCGTCATGCTACTTTCATCCACCGACCCTATATCAACTCATAGAGGATTTAGATTGGTTTGTTTTTCTATAATCATTTTGTATTGGTGTTGGATCCCTAGTAAGACATTTTATTTTCAGTTCCCTTATGTTATGCCATCTTCAGAGGTATAGGTGGAACCATTTATAGTTTTTGAGTTTGGTTTTGATCTCTATCCTACGATTAGTTCTATATATAATCTACAGTGGTTTATTTTTACCTCTTATGTCAATCGGGGGTTCAAATTCGTTATAATCCATCATTGATTTTGAAGTAGGTTTTTTATTATTCAAATCCTAGAGTGTTTATTTATGTTAAATGTATAGAATTCTATAATTTTTTTTCGATTATTATTTATTTATTTTCCAAATATGAATAAATTAATTTTGTGGATTAATGAATTAACGAATTGGGAAATTGGGGTTATTGGGATTGTGGGTAGAAATTAATTAATTGTGAATTTAATTTATTGGATTTATGTGATTAATTAATTTCCGAATTAATTAATGGAATTGAGTAAATCAATTTATTGTTGGATTAATTGATGGTATTTTTGTGATTAATTAATTTTTTAATTAACTAATGGAACCGATGTGATTAATTAATTGTTGAGTTAATTAATCATCTTATGTGATTACATAATTGGTGATTATGGTTCATTAATTGATGCATTAATTAATGGGATATTGTGAAACATGTGGAATTGTGATTTTTTTATATATATGTGTTAAATGTGCGTAGGATAAGGACTGAGGATCCAAATAACCATATGTGTTAAATTTGTGTGAGATAGGGACTGGGGATCAAAATTCCCATATGTATTAAAGGTGTGTGGGATATGAACTAAGGGATCCAATTACCCATATGGGATATTGAATGTGTGATAGTGAATGAGGTTCTAAATACCCATGTAACATTAAGGTGTGGGATAGGGAATGTGGCTCCAAATACCCCTGGTGTGTTAGACATGACATTCAATACCCATGATTTGGCATTGGACAATGGACTGAATTTTTAATGTTGTAAAATTAGATTATTAATAGTAACAATTGAATTTATATATTTGAAATTATTTTGGGATATTTCATAATATGGATAGGGATGAATAAGGTGTTTAGGTTCGGGTGTCCTAAGAAACTAGGGGGTTTATGTGGTCAAATAATAAGTATTTGAATAAATTTATACTATTCACTTTATTTATATTATTTTATTATTTATAAAAATATATACACTTCTATATGTTGTATATTGTCTAGAAACTATTGGTGTTGTTCTAATGAGTTCTAATCACCCCATATAATGGCTTCCAAATTCATACATAAATAAACATCATGTTAAAATGACAAGATAAGGGGAAAGGTCCTATGCTAGATGGTAGATCTAGTATGAATTCTAGATGAGGTAATTAGATGATGTTTGAGAGACTCTTGGGAGTTTATAGTGTTGTTATTGTTTCCATTTAAATTTTACACTTTCTGTGTACTTTAGCATGGAATGTCTACTATTCAGTTTTAACATTGTACATCATGTTTTCGTTATCTAATGATTCTGGAATTTTCCATGTTTTGTTATATATTTTTGATATTATTAATTATATTCAAGGTTTATATAAGTTGATAAAGAAGTTATAGTATCTTCAATATCTATGTTAGAAGCATTATTTATAGATATTATCCTCTGTTGTCCAAGGAGGTGCGCTTGTGGTCATGTGACCGACCATCTTGGTGAGTCAGTGGGTAGCACCTTGATCCGAATGTTACAATATCATTGGTTACAATGAAAGGGAAACATGAATAATTATAGATTGCGATAGAGGTAATTGATCAAAATAAATTATGTGATCAATGTAAATTTTGCTATGCGAACCCATAAATTTATGATGATCTAAAAGGCTATCAAATTTTTTGGATATGAATATAGAATAAAAAAATTTCTTTCCTGTTGTTTTTACCATATTTAAGGTATTATTTTACAGTAAAAAATATAATGAAATAAACTTAAAAGATACATTTATTTTTCATGAAACTATATTATACATTGGTTGTTCTTAGTCTGATTACACTTTGGAATGAATATGCAAAAACAAATTTTTTATACCTGAAGCACCAAATTACACATTTAATGGATTGTAGTATCCCTAAAAGATGGAAAAGTCTTTCAGTTTGCCTATAAATATTTTCCAAAACCAATATGGATAATACATTAAACAATAAATCTAAAAATTACTTTAAGTGGTCATCAATATTTTTTATTTTTCATACTAATTATATTAAAACAATGTAATTTTAATGGGGGTATTAGGTATGCCAGTGGTTGGTGTTAAACTGTTATCATCCTTTGGTCATTGATTCAAGCCCTACGGTTTTTCCAAATGTGATGAGTTTTTAACCATCATATGGTTAGTCCATTTTATAAACTATATATATATATTTATTATTACTATAACATTCCATAGAAAAGGCGATGGACATCCATGAAATAAAAATAATAACTAAATATTATATTTTTACTATAGAGTACAATACATCATTTTTTACATGTCTGATAATATTTATTAACTATTATTATAATATCATTAATGATCATATTATCCATAAAATTTATCAATACCTTTAGTATTATTTATATAAAATATAAATTCATTATTTCACAAATAATATTTCCCCTAAAACTTATACTTTTGTTAAATATTTAAAATATCTCATTAATCATGGTAAACTATCTTTGAATAAAATAAAAAAATTTGTGATTAAGACATTTAAAATATGATCAAACATAAACTCATTAAACCATAATGATATTCATAAATCTTATATTAATGGTGAAATGAATGATTCTAACACACTTCATATAAGTTTTATGATTCTTAAAACCAAAACACGATTGATAAAATAACATCTAAATTTTATTTTCTTTTTTGAATCCCAGTACATAAAAAGTAGTTAAATTTTATTTCAAATTGTTCATTCTATATTCTATGGTTTACCCAAGTACTTTTATTTTAATTGTCTATTTAAATTCATCATAACGGTTTATAAATAAATTTTTATTATACTAAGGGTATACCCTAAGAGTGTAAACGAATGCTCATAGTAAAGCCCTTCTTCGTGTAACGGGTAATGCTTGATTGAAACCATGACCCCAACATCTTACAGTAGATTCTAATTACAATTACATTTTCATAAGATAAAAGTAATCACATCCCAATTTATTGATTATTTAAATAGTGTTGGTCATCTTGATACATACATGAGTCTTTAATTATAATTGAATACCGAAATTAATACATAATTATTTTTTATTTGAGAACAAAATTATTCTCTATTGCATATCTTTACATATAAAACATAGTATTCTTAATGGAATAATAGGGAGAGGAAAAAATATAAGGATGATCTCAAATGCTAATTTAGGGTTATGTAAATAAATATATATCACGTATAAGTAATTATAATTAATAGGGAATGATAAATAACTTATCACACATTCAATATAAATACCTATATAAGTTATAATAAATTTTTAACGTCAAATAGATAAAGACACATGTTATTTAAATAACTGGACATGTCATAATCAATATTTTATGGAGAATTACTTAGTATACATGGAATTTAAAAAATTTTATTTGGTATAATAAATATGTTAATATAAATAACTGATGAAACACTACATTTAATCAATAAAAAAAATGCAACTAAAGATAATATCATTGTTCAAATAACATAGATAGTAATAATTGGAAATCTAACGCAATCAGTGACTAATTTTTGGACACTATGTATTGGTAATATTATATACATACTATCCATAAATTTCAAAAATGTTGTTTATAATACTGGTAAAAACCCATTTAATTCTATTGCACCTAATTTTTCTTAATAGGCCTACTGATGCATTTAGAGGACATATAATATAATGTCCCACCTATCATTTATGTTCTTGAGTATTCCTCATATGTTGGCTCATTTATTTAATTCATGAATAAATAATATTATATATTAATTATCCATATTCAGTAAAGGATTTAGATATATATGTATTTCCCTAGTAAAATAACTAACTTTAAAAAGAAAACAATATATGCATTAATGATATATGTTTTATGAAACATCCATATCCATGTTAAATGATATGAATAAATACAGAAAATTTAATTTCCAATTATTATAAGAAATTGAATGTTTCTAGAGGACTACATTAATAAATAGTGTAAAGAAAATATTATCCTCTGTAAAAATAATCAATATATATTTGGGGTAAGAATATGTATGATATCCAAAAATAATCATATGATTATTAAAAATTATTTTTTCCATTGAAAAATAGAGATACCATAAAAATATATTTAAAACCATTATTGAGGAAAATATATATTTCATTTTGAATTTTTTTTTATAATAATTATCTATAAAAATAATTTTTCAAGAAATTTCCCTTAAAACCACTCCAAAATGTGAAAATGAATCTTCAATAAAATAGATATTATAATGGATGTTAATTCTATAAATGACATAAAATATAAAAATTACATTCTTTTTCACTGAAAAAAATAGGAAATGTTCTTTCTTTTTTAAATGACTTTCATTTTATTTTGAAATAATTTTGAAAAAAATACGTTAATAAATAAATTTTAATATGATAGAAAACAATTTTTTTAATCATTTTTATAAAACAATTGTTTGTAAGAAAAAAATTATTTGAGCTAAGAGAGAAATAAATTAATATTTTCATAAAAAGAGTTTTAGAACAAAATGGTGGGGAAATGGTACTATAACTAAAAAAATAATTAGAATATGTATATTTTAGTAAAATTAATGGTTTTTCTTAAAAAATCAAAAAATAAT
Source organism: Viscum album (assembly GCA_963277665.1). Lineage (NCBI taxonomy): Eukaryota > Viridiplantae > Streptophyta > Magnoliopsida > Santalales > Viscaceae > Viscum > Viscum album. Next base: position 1,769,254,391 of record OY728145.1, read on the forward strand.
TTAATTCCACCAAAATTTAATTGTAAAAAATCTTTTTTAAAATGGTTTGTGATGTAAACATATAAAAAGATAGCTGCATTGAAGTGATAATTAAAAAATGAATAGATTACTTGTATCAAAATCAAATTCATAAAAAAAAATAAGTTTAAATACAAAATATGATAGTCAAAATTAATAACATGCATAATCATATAATATCGAATGCAATGAAGGATTAATATAACCCAATAAATTTAAATTGAATTATGAAATTCATTACCACTTGGTTATCCTTAATTCAATTAATTTTTGATGAAATAATAAAAAATAAAACACAATATACAATGAATATTGATTAATTCGTGACATTACAAGTTAATTTAGTAGTACATACATAAAATAAAGAAATTAGATACATTATAATACAATATTCATCAATAAAATTAAATTGAGATGAAATCATTCACCACACTCTTCTATATGGTTAAAAATTATTTTTATTCATTTATAAATTTTGTAAAAATGTTATTAACAAGTAACAAAATGATATTAATTTATATAGTATCATATATGATCCTATTAAAATATCGTATCACCTTTTTTATAAGAATATTTCCTTATTTTCATTGTTTCGGGTGTTAGTCTCCTTGTTTTCTCATGCATGTTTTTTCATGATAGTAGTTATTATTTTGCATATTAAAAATTTCTATCATCTCTATAATAATTAAAATCAACTAATTATAATATTACTTATTTAATTATACTAATCTATCATTCATTAGGTTTGGTGATGAAAATAGAGTCACATCACATTGTAATGGCGACAGTCAACTTATACAAGAATAATTTTATCACCATTAGGTGGGTAAAATTGAATTTAATAAGATAATATATTTAAGTATATATTATCATTACATAATGATAAATATGTTGTGAATATCATATTTATTTCATTTATGTCACATATATTCAGTAACATTATCTTTATCTCTTTCTATGTGAAGAGTTAGTAAAAAATGAATCACATTACTACATAAAGTCGTAGTACACCCTACAAATGAAGGATGTTGTCATATATCTAATATAATAGAAGGTAAAAAGGTTTATATGATATAATATTGCCATAGGAATTAATATTTCATAATAATCATATATATATTTTTGATCCATCATCATTCCAAACCTTGATATATTGTAATGTAAAAAACTAATCACATTGCTTTAGAAGGTGGCTATCCCCCAAATGCATGAATGAATATTTCTTATCCCATTTTATGGATGTGCATGTGGTTATAGGTTTTACCCTTAAAATAAAAACATATCATTATATAATATATATATATATATAATTATATAATCATGGTATAATGGTTGTGGATGTAGATTGATATGAAATAAATTGATGATTATTTTAGAAGAGAATTACATATCCTATAGGAATCCTCCTTAAGTTTGCATTAAATACTTCAATGGAAAGATTTATTACAAAAATAATTCTTCTACGATAAGAGAAATTATTTTTGGAAGTTATTTTGTTTCGGATTGGGCTATCCAAATTCTATATGGTCTGTGTAGAAGCGAGGGGAGTGAGTGCCCTTTCACATATGAGGAGTGATGTTCTACTAAATACTCAAAATTATTCATTTTGGGGAGGTCTCCCATATGTTATGTACCTCACAAAATGAATAATAATTTAGGGTAGAGATTATGTGTTCGAGACACACCTCCGACATGCAAAACAATTATAAATTTTATTATCTTTATTCATTAGACTTTTTGTTTACTCTATTTTACCCTTTTTGTATTTTACCATGGTAACATGTATATTTTTTCATATGTAATTTATCCATTAAGATTTAAATAAAAATATTATTATTAGATAATTTTTATATAATTAATCTAATAGATATATATTTATTAAAATAAAAATACTTTGTGTGAAGTTATTTTTTATTCAAATACATGTAATACGCAAAACCATGTCTTAACTGTAATCACAATATTTAATTATAATTTTTTCACTAATAATTAAGGTTAAAAATAATATATAAATATTAGATAATTTTCATATTATATAATAATATTAATAATATTTTTTGATTATATAAAACTTATCCTTTCATATAGAACAAACATTCAATGAAACACGTGCATGTATGTAATGTTAGATAAATATAGTGTTTTTTGTACCATAATCTAATATCTATGTTGGATATCGTATACTCAATTGAATTTGATGATGTTATGTTAAAATCATTTTTGAGTTGAAAAATAAATATAATTATAGGAAAAATATAATAATGATATTAACTTTATAATTTTATTATGGGGAAATAAAATTTTATGAAAGATTAAGATAATGAAGAATTCGGAAAAATAATGTTATGTTTGGAACATATAAATATATAATAGATTATTCAAGTTATGAATGGTATTAAAACATTGAGAGATTGTTTTATTACAATAACAAAACCTCATTATGTTTTATAGAAGTGTGTATGGGATGGAATTTTTGGTATTATGATAAAATTATATGGTTTTATTTTTAATATATGTGAGGAAAAAGGTTCTAACTTTATAAGTGAAAAGTTGGGGCATTTTTGTGAATAACCAAAATATTAGAATAATTAAAATTCACTCCCAGGTTTAATGGATAACATATATTGACAATAGATCATATTATTAATATGTTCTAACCACACCCATATCATTCAAATAGAAACATGTTTTAAACATTTAATTCCATATACATGTAATGTTTCACCATTTTTCAATTTATTGTTTAATGATGTTAACTTGTTTTTACCTAAGAAAATTATTGTTTATAATAATAAATAAAACTATTTTTTATATAATTTTATAAAAATAACAACATAATTTTCAAGTAAAATTAATTCATTTTTTAAAAATTATAAATATCTCATTATAAAATAAATAAATATTTTACGTATTTTGGAAATATTAACTTATATTTTATATGTTCATATAGGGGTTTTTAAGTTACATTTTTTATCAAAAGTAATAATTTACCTATAAATTACCATCTGGGAATCAAAAAATAATTCATAAATTTACAATTAATATTTAAATTATAAAAAGATCATAATGTCATATTATTTGTAAACAGATAATTTTTAATGTTAACCTATAAACAAATATATTTAGTGAAATATCTAAAATTCATATTTACCTAATATGTCCACAAGAAAAAACTATATTACATTTTTAAAATTCTTTTCATGATATTTTTAGAGTTATTTGAAATATAAAATATAATGAAGAGATAATATTTTTTATAAAAACTCATGTTTTTATATATTTATTTGTAAATAAAATGTGTAATCCCTTAATTAAAATTAAAATATATTATTTTTGAATATATGTAAAATCATATAAATTGTATTTAATTATTTTTTTATTTTAACATGTTTATTCAATATTTAAAGTTAAAATTATATATTTTTTATTATTTTTTTTATTTTCAAACTTTTATAAACACTATTTATAACTGAAAATTCCACAGCTACTATAAAACAGTATATATTAGTTTGAATTAGGTGTTTTTTCAGACCATGATATCAAACATAATAATTATTTATAGATGAAAAATTTTGGCAATACATTCTAAACCCTTTAATAATTTTTCCATAAAATCTATATTACATATAATAAAACAGTTGCTGGTATTTTTCACTCATCACATCCTACAGTACCCATGTAGAGTTCACAAACTTAATATTTCAGTAATGAAAATTTTTCAGGTGACTGTTTTTATTCTGAATAAACTACTCACTTTAATATAGAATTACCCGTTATAATTTCTCAAATGATTGATCATGTTTTAGTTTCACATATTTTGAGCCAAGTATATGTGATGATTTTGGTGTGTTCTTTATCAAACAAAAAACATAGAACACATCGTGTTCTTGGGATAGGTGTGGAGGGATCACCAACTAAGATTAAATTCCATTTTCCAAATCATGTAACTCATAGGGATCAATGTATCTTGGTCTTAGCATACTGTTCATTCCAAATCACAGAACTCTCTACGATTAGGACATTAGAATTAACTAATCATCATCAAATTAAAACATTATATATCATCGATGATTATTTTCATATCTATTCCTTTATAATTGTGCCACAGTCATGTTCCACTAAAAAGTTTTAACATTCTCCATCATATCGTGGATATGGTCAAAATCCTTCAGTTTCTTCTCCACAATTTTATACCATCATGTTTGAGTCTTACACCTCTTACCATAAAAAACTTCAAAAATCCTACTTAATAATAGAATGGAAACGGTTTTTATATAATAAAAGTCTATTATAATGTGTTGATGAAAAAAACATTGGAATTTTTTTAATAATATAATGACTTTTCCTCTACCATGTGAATTTTCCTCCCAAACAGATCAACTATATAATGATGTATGGATGTACTAATAATCACCTGTGTCCCCCAATATTTTTCAATACATCTCTATACACATGATGTAATCCTTAAATCATGGATTTCTAAAAAAATTTGATCTATACATGTCATCATGAATTACCTTATATATATCATGGTGATCTGGTCATGGGATAAGCCTTGTTTCTTGGAAAAGAATTACCTTGGAATAATAAAACAAACAACTATATCACAAATAGCATGATTACAAATACTATTTTTGGGTATTCATATGATTATGTCCATGGTGTTGTTTTAAAACTTCCCAACTAGTACTGGTATTTATTTCAACATAACAAAACCATATAATGATTTAATATTAACTTAATGACATACCAAATATCAATATATGTAATCTACAATATCCCTCTTCATACAATCCCAATAATATTTTTTCTTTATTCCCCATGAAAGCATAATGCTTCTAAAATGAGTTGGGATGTATTAGCTATGATAATTTTCCAAAGTCTCCCTATATATTTCTAGTTTTTGTGGGACACAAAGAGATTATATTAATTATAACTCCATCATTATCAAATTTGAACTCCAAAATTCATAGTACCATTTTATATATCTACATAGTCATCTATAGGTTTTTTTATCTTAACATTAATGGATGGGTTATAATTCATTTTTATGGTAGTATGTATATCCCCCTATTATAACATAATGAATTATACTCTATAAGTCTATGAGTATTGGGTTTTTTCAATAATTACCATGGATAGAGTATCATGGTATTTCCTTCTATGGGAATCATCAATATTATTTTTCTTCTTTTGGTGGTAATATATCATAATGTATGAATATTATATAAACTCAAACCATCTACTCTAGTTCATATTAAATTTTTTATTGTTGAATATTTATATATATATATTGTTTATCAAAAAATTAATATATTTATATATATATATATATCATAACATTCTTGAAAAAATTAAGCCCACCAAATTTCAAAAGAAAAGATCACTTCCATCTCTAATGCATCGATAAGGTAATTCTAAAAATGTATCATTAATTTGAGTAATTCAATACCAATTACCATGAAGAATAATGATATGTTAAAAAAAAATTTCTACTACAAGGTAATTTATGTATATGAGTGGTGAATACCACATATTTAATTCTTAAAACTTACATCAAATTACACTATGTAAAATATATTTATTCTATCCTATGTAAATATAATAACTTGATTTTATAGTTGTGATAAGTTTTAAAAAAATTAAATACTTAAAAACAAAAAAACAATGGATCTATGATATAATGGTCAGTTTTAACTAGTTCTTGATAACCTATATCATTTATGGATCTTATTATATGAACATTCATGTTAATATAAGAATTAAAAATGGTACTTTATTCACCTACAATTATTAATTTTAAATTTTGCATATAGATTTTCCTTTATTGTGTTCATTAACAGAATCCATAAATGATATTCATGAGTATTCAATATCATTAAATATATAATAATACAATAAATAAATAAACCCACAATTTGGTCAAGGTAGTTTAAAAAAATATTCATGTAAAATCAATGATGATAAATTTTTTTTGGTAAGTCCATATGAACTCCCTATAAACTCATAGTTTCCATAAAACATATAAAACATTTTTCTTCAAAATATCTACCCATTTTACTATTAGATAATGGTATCTAGATCGACGGTCATTCTTTGATAATTATTGATCTCATTAGAGTTGATCAAATAAATCATTAACATTAGGAACATGACACTAGTTTTTATCTATATTTAACAAATGCCATGTTAATCTATGAAAAGACACATTAATACATCCTTATTTTTTTATAAATTATAGTATTTCCACCCGTGGTGAATCACTTGGGTTTAAAAAGTGCATGGTCTAAATAATCTTTCAATTTCTTATTTGACCACTGTAATTCAATAGGATCCATTAGATATGGACTTTATAATAAAAAATGACCCACTTATGTGTTCTATATAATATTCATTCTCTAACCCTAGGGGAATTCAATGATGTTAATATAGAATTATAGTAGTAGATTCCTATACAATATATATGTTATAGATTCTGAATCCAACCAGAATAATTTGATCAAAGAGTAACATTATGTTGTGTACCATAACCTAAATTGTAGAATTTTTTTAATAAGAAGTTCATAATAATCCTTTCATAAATACATGATAATTGGTTAATTTTTAATATGTGATTAAGAGAACATGTAAAAAAATAGTATATGTAATTTATAGATGGAAATGAAATCCATTGTAAATATAATTTAAAAATCAACCATTGGGAGAATAATTCGATCATTAGGATAACCTATGAAAAATGTCAATTGGAATATATTTGTAAATCATAGACATGACCCATTTTCCACCAGTGTTTTTCAAAAATAGTTCAATATCCATTTTTTGGTTTTTATTCCATGTTCATAGAAAACATATGAGATATAATGGATTTGAAAAACTATAATCAAATATTGTATTAACATATATAGAATAGAGATGATTTTAACCATTGATTAGCAATTTATAATGACCAACCTATATAGCAATGATTATGTATTCCATTCCTACATTACATAGTTTGTAATGTAATTGGGAACAATATTCATTATTTTCCTAACTATTGGGTAATTTATTCAAATAATATAAAAATTTCATTCACTTAATGAATTATAGTATTGGAAGAATCATTTCTAGGGACATTGTTCTCTTCTATTACATTAATTTCCTTCTTATAGTTATTTAAATGGTTTTGGTATTGGTGTCTTAATTTACCAAACATAATAAAATTCCAAGATCCCTTGAGACAATTAACATGTTGATTCATTACACAAAGGAAATTGAAATTTCTTATTAACATGAATATTTTTATATATACATAAATGATACTCCACTTTCCCTTTCTTTTATCCACACTATTTAGAGGTTTTAGATTCCATATAAACCATCATATCACATTAGAAAATATTTTCATAGAATATGGTGTATTTTATGGATAATTCTCTTTGATGAATACTCATTATGAATATAATTAAATAGTAGATTCTACTATCACTATCAGAGATAAAACATGAGTTATACATTACATTTCCTATGAAAAAAAATTCATATATTCTAATAGAAGCAATCTCTTTTTATACAATTTCAAAATTTTAGAACCATTTTAATTCAAATATTCCATTGATATTACATTATAAAAAACTATATTCCTTCACTCTTCATATTCTATAGAGTCTACATCTTCTTTTTCTATGGTATTGTTAATTAGACTACACCAATTTTCATGATCTTCTTCCAAATGATATTCTACCTAAGAAAACTACTCATAGTATGACCATAGAAGAACCAAAAATAAAATTACACCACATTGACCTACTTCTCATCAACCAGCATATTAGAAGACCCACTAAAAGTGGGTTTTTGTTTCCTCTAAAATAATAATTTATAGTGAGATTATAACTTCTTGTTTTTTTGGGTGATTAAAATGTTTTATCTTATTTCCCATGGAATGATATATTTGGGAGATAATTTATATAATATATTTATTCCATCCCTAATCCCATTAGGTTTCATATTTTTGAAACCTCTACAATATCCATTACACCCATTTCTTAATCAGATATTTCAGGTTCCCTCCATTACCTGATCAAAAGAAAAACTAGAAATGAGTATACTAATATTAATGATCATACATTAATGGATAGTATAAACATATAATATGTATATCATAAATGAAATTCATAAATTATCTAATTAATATCTAGGTTTCAATAAAATTAAACCATAATTCTATTTCAAAAAAAATAAAGTATTCGCATCCATAATAATAATTTTTTATGATAATGTGATCAACCAATCAATGTACCTTGGATGTATCAAACAATTTGTAGAGTTAGAGGCCTATTTTTTTACTATTTCTTGGTTGAGATAGAACTTATCATTCCAATATTTTTCTAATTACCCAATGTTTAGACTATACAAGATCCTATATCATCTTTTAGTATCCGTGAAGTGATTCAATGTTAAGAAATCCAAATAATCCATACCTTACCAAAATATCAGGATTTTATGTAAAACTTATTCGTAGTGTTTTCCATAATGTTCTCTAAAAAATTCTTAAAAGTAACTAAAATATATGATGATACCAACTCATGATTCCCAATATAAACATAAAATAAATAATATATATTTTCATTATTTAAATATATAATCTCATAACATTTTTATAATCTAAAGACTAAAAGGTATAATGTATTTGAAAATTTATTTATAAACATATTATGTTATTAATCTATAAAATAGATATAAAAAATCATTCTCCACTATGCTTTATTTTATGATGTATTATATAATATATTAATCCTTACAACCTAGGGTTAGATATAAAGTAATTTTGAGTTCTCAAATCCTCAGTAAGAGATAAAAATATAATAACATGAAAGAAAACATTTGGATGATATAAAAATCATTATAATTGATCAAAATACCATAAATAATTACAGTGAATCATGAGAATGTATAGTTGTATCATAAAAATACCACTAAATAAGAATAAATGATATGAATAGTATAAAAGAACATCTCAATATTTACATATCATTTGTGGATGACATAAAAATATGGAATACTTTAAAAATATTGAATATTCTTCAGAACATTTCATTTCACAAAAATTAAATTCATCTTGAAATTTTATCATTACATGATGAAAAAATGATAATATAACAAATATATGAAAATAGGTGAACCAATGTGAGTGAAATCATAATTCCGTGGTTATGTAAATAATATCATTACATTCGTACATGAAAATGTGAGAAAATACATCATGCACATGCCTATGTAAAAAACACATTATTTCCATCTATGAGAATATCATGAGAAATAAACATAATCCAATACATAATTTTTTGAAATAGGACTACATACATCATGATTCATAGATATATGTGCCACTAAAAATCAATCTCATACATATCCTAATGAAATCGTAGAAAATTAATTGGTTTTTTATACATCCAAATAGAATTGATTAACATATCATAAAGAAATCAAAAAAATAAAATGTCATTATTAATGAATTTGAATTGAAATCATTCACATTTCATAAACAATAGAAAAAAATAAAAATATTATTAAATAACATAAAAAACAATTAGAAATAAAGAGATAAAAATATAAAACATGATCACAAAAAAGCTGATTATCAATAATAGAATTTTTGGTCAAACATGAAATTTAATTTCTTTTGAGATTGAATTTTTTTTAGATAATCAATGAAGATCTTTTAGTAAACAATTTAAAATCAATTATGTAAAATCCATAGTTATGAGTCTCTTTTGGAAAAACCACCACAATGTTTTATCAACACGTTAATAGTAACATAATCTTGTAACTATATTTGAATATAAAATGCCAATCACCCAAATATAATTATAATATTTCATTCATAATTAATATCATGTAAATCATAGATTAGTAATAAATTGTATAACGTATAGAATAAATTTTATGTTACAAGTCTCATAACATTACTATTAGAATCCACGAAAATTATTTATAGTTATGTATCCCAAAGGTAAAAATTTTAGTTAAAATTTTATGATACATATTCATAAATGTTTCTATTACTATTTTACATTTATAGGAAATAACAACTTTTATTGGTTCTTTATAATCTCTTTTCAACATTGGGCAATATTAATCATAACTGTTTGATGCTAGTTTTGGAAACAAGATGTGTGTATTCAGTTTTTTCCTAAATATATTATTTTATAAACAACTAATGGTTATCAATGTGATGTTTTATAAATAATAATAATTTTATAATTAAATTAATTTTTATCATTATTCACATTTAGGAGAATGATTATGGTGAAGAACTACTTTCAAGTTACTTACAGATGTTGATGGATAACAAAAAATAATAATTTTACTTATTTATATAAAATAATTATAACATTAATGATATTATATATATATATTATACGTATCAAATAACAAATAAAACAATCCAGGTTTGTCAGTGAATAATGATAAGAAAGTTTACTCATGGAGGTAATGTTTCACGTAACACACAATTCACACTTCATTTTTCTTAATAGGGAATGGGAGGGTGGTCAATTCTTTTAAAATAATTATAATAAAATTCATGTATAAAATATTTTCACTAATTATCATTTGATGATTAATAAATGATATTTAAGGGATTAAAAAATATATAAATACAAGAATGAATGTTTGTTTAGTATCATATACCTCACACCTTATGTTATTTCATTTTTTATGGGGAATAACGCATTGTGTAATGGAATTTGGAGATGAGCACAACCTAAATAAGGATTAAAAGAGTTTGGATAATATTTTATTTATTTAGTTTTCTCTAAACATAATATCTATCTATTTGGATGTATGTGAGGGGATAATAAATCTTTTTATATGTTAAAAGGAGTGGAATTTTTTAAATACCCAAAACATTCAATAATTGGAAATCACTCAGAATGATAGTGGCATTATTAGTGAAAATTATTGGATTAGAGAAGAGTTAACATAGATACACATCTATTTCATCTAAATAGGAACTTTTTTTCTACATTTTGGGCCCTTTACCTCTAAGATTACACACTTTTACCACTATTTTCTTCAATATGCTTACTATTTTTTATATAGGTACTCTCTCCATTATGAAAAATTAACATGATATTTATTATATATTATGTACTTAGTAATAAAAACATTTCATTTTCTTGATTAAATTTTTAAAAATTATATAAAGTTTCATTAAAATGCTAAATTAATAGTTCATTAAATTAATAAAAAAATAAATATTAAATAAAAATTAGGAAAAAAATATTTTTCCTTTTAAAAATGATTTAAAAATTTCAAATCAAAATTTATATAATCAAAATTCAATTAGTGCATTTTTTCGAAAATAGTATTTTATAATATTCACATAAATATAAATATTTTAAAAAAACATAAAAATTCATATTAATCAAATATGCCCATGATAAATCCATAAATGATGATAAATATTTAAAACTAATTATCATAAATTTTTAAATTTTTTTAATAAAAAACTAAAAATAAAATTAGATGAGTATTTATTTATATGAAAGAGACTTTTTGTTTATTAATTACTAATTTAAAAGTGTAAAAAATCAGCCATATCAAAATATACAATTTTTTAGATAACATAAATTTTTTATAAGATATTTCCTTATTTTCTTAACTTGAACAGTTGAGTCAATATTTATAGTTAACATTATTATATATATATATATATATATTAATTTATCAATTTTCATAATTCTTCTACCATTGTATATACCATCCATTTCTTTGATGGAAATATAATGGTCCAATGTTTTTGGTTTCATAGTTCCATGTAGAGAATATTTTCAAAAATATTACCTTTTTATGGAGAAAATAATCTTTCCGTTATAGTTAAAGGTGTTCAAATACTATTAATAGGATGAGTGGAACGCCAATATAAGATATAGAAAACAATAAAATAGAGATGAGAAATTATTTCAAAATCAAGGTAAAGATCATTTATTGTGAAGTGAGAGGTTGTTGACATCATTTAAAAAAAATGTAAATTTACCACTGGGAAAGATATACAAATTTATCCTCTTCCATTGAGAATCCCCAAATGGTACCCACTATTCTATCATGTAATAACTGAATGAAGTAACTTAAACGTACCTGGTCTGGTGTGTTACAATCCAAGACCCATCTAAAAAATCAACTATAACAATCTATTAAAACATGAATCTCACCACAATTAACTTGATTTTCCCATCCATCAAAAATTTAATATCACACATTTGAGCTATGGTATCATCAACAATGTCCCCCTTTACATGTATATAATAAATTAAGATTTTAAATTAAAAATATATTCAGGTCAAATTAATTTACTCGGGCCCATGTTTTGCTCAAATAAATTACACTTCCTAATTTATGATTTCAATACAAAATGAATTTATCCAAAAAAAACTAAATAACACCATCTATTTAATATGTAAAATACATACAATTTAAAAACCTATCAGATTATAATTTAATACAAATTTTGTTCATCTCACGGTCTTATAATTTTATCAATTCATACTCTGCGACCATATTCTTTTGAATTACTATACATCCAACACTACTATCACTGATTCATAGTACATCATAAACTAATCTACATATTTAGGTTGTAAAAACACTGGATGAGATGTAGGTTATAATTTATGTTTATTAAACTATAATTAATACAAATCATGGAATTAAAATTTCTTAGCCTTTCTTGTTCTTTCCATCAATATTGTTTCATATTTATTGATATCCTTGATAATGTGTAAGTTATATAAGATAAATACATGAATCTTCTCAATCATAGAAATATTATGTGTTTCTTCCACAAAATCAAAAAAAATTCATTTATAATTTTAAGTAGATACTCCGTCGTCATGGGCTATAATCCCATAGGACCATTTCTTGTTTTGTATAAATCTTTAATTTAGAAAAAATCATAATACAACTCTTTCCCAACAAAATATTTTAATTTAATTTAATGTTTACTTATATGGTCTTATATTGAAAATAAATAAATGAAATTTTTTTAATACTATAAAACATGATTTTATAGATATATATAAAATCTAAATAATTAAATTTAAGATGATTATAAAAGTCTTAGTGGCCCTGAATTATATCCATAAATATTATTAATTTATATAATATCATTATAGATTCATTTGTAAAAAGTAATCTTCATTCACACTTACATAGTGATATATTGAAAACATTTTAATATTTTCATATCATTTCATTCATTAATATGATCAAATGTATCATCAATTTATGGTATATGGTATTTATTTTTAATTATAACTTGATTAAACATTCCATATTCAATACAAAAAATATACATTTTTTCATATTAAAAAAAAATATCACCGAAAGTGAAACACACTTCCAAGTTAATCTATAATTATATATATCATCTTATTAAACCTTTAACACATATATATCAACAAGTATTCATTCATAAAAATGAAAATAAACATTTCTATTTTTATCAATAATTTTTTTGAAAACAATAACTCCAATTTATATGAATGTCAACATTATTCTTCTAGAAAAATGTATGCCTAAAATTCAAAAAATATAAAAATATATATGTTAATATATTGATTCTATAATATAAATATACAAAAAATAAATCTCATAAGACACAATATTGTAGGCCAAAATAAAGTATCCAACAAAAATTTCACTTAATTATGAGTCTCCTCATTAACTAAATGGTCAAAATAGAATTCAATATCACCTATCTTAACAAAAAATTATGGGAACATAAACCCTTAGCCTATTTGTCATCCTATAGGAGAACCAACATTCATAGAGTATAACATAAAATTTTATTCAAAACTGAAGGTCGTATGGATCATAAAGAAATGAAATAATGTGGTTGTCATGTATAAGATAATATGTAGATAAAATTTGTTATAATAAGACATCATCTTTTTATAATCATAGGAGGGTCCCTAAACTCTGCTAATACATTCTTTGAAATTGGGTACAACTTCTATTTCTTCTTTGTTTTCATTTATTACGGGTTGTCACCATTCCTTGGAAAAAATAATGGCCCAATTATCCTGGACATGATATTCAAAATAATCTACCATTCTATATGATTTTAATTTAAATAAAACAAACCAATATAAAATAAAATTAAAACACTATTTATTTATTATATCCCTCCCATAAAGATAAAATGGTCTTCATTCACCCATTCAGTTACAGTATATAGTCTTTTATACCCTTAATATCCATCCAAAAGACATCCACATTTAGTCCCTTGTTTGATATCTTAGCATATTTAGGAAGATAAGATAATTATATTAGAATCTCAAGTTTAATAACGATTCCAAACCACTAACCCTTAATATAGTTTTTAGTGTCATCTTCAGTGAAAAATAATCTAACTCTTAAAATATTATTTCATTCTCAATAATTTTAATTTTCAATTATTCTAAATCCTATACTTCTCAAGATATCATAATATTTAAAACCTCTCAATAAAATATTTGACCAAAAAACTCTTTATAACCATAAAATAATATATAGTATTGAAAGTTCACAATTATCTATATTTTCCACCATATCTATGATAGTACAATTAAGAATATTGAATAAAACTATTTAAAATAAAGGGATTAAAACATTATAATTGTTTATTTGATCCTATCTAATAATTAATTAATTTTATAATCCCTTGAAACACTGTTGAATAAATGATTATTCCAACTCTAGAAATTTGTATCATAACTTAATTATAATAGTCAATTCTTGTCCACTTGTCTTAAAATCACTAGAATCGAAATAAATAAAATAATTATTAGATAGATCAAATATCACATGTTCCACGATACCAACATAAAAAACTGTTCCCTTTTCATTATATTTTTGAAAATACTAAACTAACTGAATTTTTTTATTATGAAAACACGTTTAAGGAAAAAATTGAGAAACCATACATAACTTCCCTAAATCGCCAATTCACCACTTCACCACATAAAATCATTCAAGAAAAATGTATGAAAAATCCATTCAAGCATTCAAACTGACAAACCATTACAACTGGAGCTGAAATCACCATGAGAAGGTTGAGGTACTGCAAACTAGAGAGTATCAGCATCAGGAAAGATGGATAAACCTTAGAACCTATCACCTCAAATGCCCACGGGTGCGACCGACGACACTAGCCCAAATCAACAAACCCGCTGGTGGACTCCCGTAAGAGTTCGGCCAAACCCTCCAGCGAAGTGAGATGAACTGTGGAAACAGAACATCCACAAAGGGAGACGAAGAAACCAGAACGAGGATGGGAAGGCCATCCAGATGCAAAACCCTACTCCATATGTAACCACAGTGAAATCTCAGAACAAACAACACTCCACTTACCCCTTTCCAGCATTACTTAAGTATAGAAAACCCAAATCTAGAAGAATGTAGTCAACAAAATGATCAAAAATCCGACCATGAGCAAACAACACCCACAATGCACAAACATCCTCCTATGTCTTCAAAACCAAAGTGAACTATCTGCAGCCTTCAAAATCAAATTAAAACCATCTACTGTCAACTAATACAAAATAAAATCAACATCCTTCCAATCCAAAAACATATCCTTCATGAGCTTAAACAAGAAATCCACCCATAGCACAATGCACAATTGCTAGAGCGAAATCGGGCAACACCCCACCACAACTGCGATCTCCTCCATCCACATCCATAGAAACCCAATGAAGAATATGGTCTGAGGAGAAAGAAGTCGGGTCTTCATCACCTAGGACTGGGAGAACTGACATCAACTTGATGGAATGTCTCCATTTAAGGAATCGGAGCAGATCAGAGTCAACGACACCTCTCTGGGATGAAGCCAGACAAATTGCTACCACCGAATAACCCTCAACAGATTCCTCAATGAAAATCCATGGAATGATAGAGGAACTGATGATGCCGAAGGGTACATTGAAAATAAAACCAACTCAAGATTTCTAGAAAACCTTCACACAAAGAAAAATACAAAAAACCTGGAAAAATGAAACCATTAAAGCCCCTCCCCCCTCCATGCCATACTGGGATCGACGGAGAGCCACTCATGACTATATCCATCGCACGCAGCCACCAATCCAAAATTTTACATCAAGGAGATTCTAAAAGCCTTATCCCGCCGAGATAAGGCTATGTAGACAACTGAGCCTCCGAGGATCGCCAATGAGGGGACACAGAAGCCAAGCTGAATGAGGCTGGAGGAGGGAAGGGAGAGAAACCTTGGAAGAAACCCTAACGCTCGAGAGAGTGGGTATGCCCAGGAAGAGATAACTTATCGTGAATGATTAAAGGATATTTGTGAATAAATCTAGGTGTATTGATGAATGGAGAGGGGGTCGTGGATAGGTGGTCGCGTGACTCGAATGAGGAAATGTGGGTTGCTAACACCGACTCCCAGCGAGGGGCCCCGACCAGGCCTAGGTGCGCTCCACACTTCCTAGCTAAGTAATGGATTTGAATCACCCTATGCATAATACACACAGTGTCTGAGTCTAGTGGGATCAAGCATGTACTAGTTCCCACAGAGAGTTTATAGTATTGACATAAGAATATTGGAAGATATTATCACAAAGATATTATTCGAAACAAATTTACTATTCATAAAATCCAGAGAGTTCAAGAAATATAAATTATATATCATCATAACATTAAAACTATAATTCTATGTCTATATGGTGATGTTTAATTTTATTTAGTATTTACCATTACATTTTTCATTAAATATATACAAATAAATTTTATTAAATGTTTATGTTATAAAATTATAAGAATACCACTTGAATCATGGCCAATTTAAATACATTAAAACACTTATTAATTATGGAATTGAATTTTAAAATACCTTGAAAATTTATATCATCAATTTCCAAGTGATTTGTAATACCAAAATAAAGTTCATATTCCATTGAATTTTAGTTGTAGACAACTATGTACGAAATAATCAAGATTTGTTTAATGAGATTTATATAATCCTTATAAGAAACTCAAAATCCTCATGTCTAATAAAAAACATGTCATCCTCATTTCATATATCATAAAATTTAATAATAAAATTAATACTAATGTATGAATGTATGGGAAATTAAATAGTACCCAACTAGATTACCAAAAATTTCATCCATGCATTCACATATATGATATATCCAATTTATTTTAAAAACATGTATTATATCAATAAAAATCATTAATATATTTCATATTTGTGAATTAAAATTTAAAATCAATATCACTTAATAGATTCCCAAACATGAATAACTCTAACTGGTTTACCAAAAAATGTTTCAAAAACATTGATTACCCAAACTGTTTCACTAATATCTATCCTAAAACAACATCAACATTATTATCATTTAAATTATTTCAATATCATTTCATGTTATCAATATTTTATGTTCCATTAGAAATAAATAATTTTCAACATACTTTTATTCTCATGAATTAATCGGTAATGACTCATTGTATATCTCTGTGTATGCATTCATAATTTTTACCATACATTCCATTTCCTACCATTTAACAATGAAAATATACCATTCCCAACAATTACAGGATTTTCGATCTTGAATGTGTACTTTTTTGTTACTCATATCTTAATTGTATTCAATTTTGATCCTTTTTATTTCAAATATAATTTCTAAAAATTATATCATTCAAGTCTAATTTCCCCAAAATAAATTATTTTAAATCTAAATTTTATATAAATTAAAAAACCCATTTTTTATAAACTACCATCATATATAATTTCACCAAGATATATGTCATTAAACAAATTCAATAATTAATAAAATTCTAAAAAAACAATAAATGATTTTTAAAATTTGAATCCCATGATTTTTATCATTATGAAAACCATTTTCCCATAATCAACATTTCATGATTCATCAAATGAGTAAAAAATATATATTTATTTTCTAAATTAAAATCTATATTATTTATCAAATAATTACATAATCTATAAATTTAGGGATCATATCTATTAAATAATAACTATTTTAACCATAAAGTAGAAAAAATTCATAAATCATGTATTTTTAAATTAGATGATTATATTTCAAAACAAATATATTAATATATATCATCAAGTAATTGGATACCATTTCCTTTATATTTATATTCCAATTTATGGATCTAAGATTCCAATAGAAATGGATAGAGTGGGAAATAGAGAAATATAAATTTTGAATAATTGAAAAGGCCAAATATCCATTGCCTTTTAATTCAAATTCAATCCATCTAGTAATCAAGAAATATTTTTTATTCAATGATGATAAAACCCTTAAAATTACCCATTATATTTCATTACCCTAACTAGAGTGTATTTTAAAACCTAATTTTTGTAAAATACATATTATTTTTGTTTAAAATAAATTCATATACATTTTAAAAAATTCATGGATAATAATCCATGGCCTACAAAATAACATTTTATATTGTATCAATATTCTAAAAATACAACAGTAACTTGAACTATTATCTAACTATTCACCAAAAAATGAATTACCTCATATAACTATCTTCTTAAAATAAGTATTTGGACAAAATAATTAGTTTAAAATGAACCAAACTATTACTTTTTTAAAAAATCTCCCCCAACCTCTATATTGAATAAAAATATAACAAAACATAGTGGAATGTTAAAAAAATGATTTTTTCCCATGAGGAGTGATCATGATTTCTTTAAATAAATTAGGTAATTATAATAAATAGGTAATTTGAACCTATGGTTCTGATGTTATACATATATTTTAATTTATATGTGAGGATCAATAAAGGATAATGGATTACAATATTTGTAACAATTCCTTCAATTAAAAATTTGGGGATATAGTCAATAAATTTATATGACTTTTTAATTATATAATCTAATACAAATAAATTGAAATTTGAAGTGTTCCCTGACACTTAAAAGGTTTAAATAGTGATCATTTTTAGTTTTATTCTTATATTAGTCAGTTTAATTTCTCATTGACTAGACATCATTATAATTGTGAACCATTTTAAAACATATTCCCTTTTTTTAAATATCACTAAATTTTAAAAATAATTTGGAAGGGTCATCGGAATAGGACAACTACACATTGTGAAATCGAATGCTTTGAGTATAATACTTTATTTTAAATAATTTAATAATTGAGAATGTTTTTATTTGTTATACTCCCTCTAATAATGACATGTCATTTTGGGAAGTATAAAATTTTCATGAATGAAATGATATCATAGATTGGTTATGTTTTTTTATGTTTTATTTATGTTTTTCAACATCATGTGTGAATGTTGGTAACACAAAATTATCCTAATATCATCCCATTTTTATAATTGAAACAATTATTTTGTCGAACAACATAGAAATGTACCAGTTGAAGTTTTAAAGAATGTATGTGTATATTTTTGTAATATACAGAAAGAGTATTGTTTCCATTACTAAAAAATTATTAGATATTAATATTAAATTAATCAGCAATAATTATTTAAATACTATATAATTTTTTCCTATAAATATCAAAAAGGTTAATCAAATATAAAATTATATAAATTATATTTTATTATGAACCAATATTGTAATGTAAAACTGATATAATCTATGTTATTTAATTATTTATTCAAGAGTTTAATAGTTATTATTTATCCTATGAAATTATTAGGAAAAATTATTTCTGTGTTTTCTATAGTAAAATATATTCTATCGTGGTTTTAAACTCATTTTATCAAAAAGATATATGTTATTGTGGAATTGATATTGAAAATACTTTCTCCAAACAATATACATCATAAACCATTGTGTTTTAAATATTAGATATAGAAATAGTGTAATTAAGCACTATTAAGTTCATCTTATATGAATAAATGGAATAGTTTAAATATAATGACGAATTAGATAACAAATCAGAAGGGATATTGGAATTTCATTCAAGTAAACTTATAATGTCAAAAAGATTAAATAAAACACTATGATGTTTTAGTTGTTAAATTCTAATAACTTCGTTAATAATTTCCAGGTCAGTTTTAATATCAATAAAATTATAAATATCATTAATTAATGTTTGGGAAAACATATAGTGGTTTAAAAATTTATAAATCTAAATAATTATTTTTTTATGGAAATCAATTTTCAAAATATAATTACATTAATAAAAATGGATCAAAGTAAAATTATGTTTAGTATTTACATTACAAAATACTATATTCAAGTTAATATATTAATTATTAATAAACTATATATATACATTCCAGAGTAGTAGAGATTTGGAAAAAGGTATTTTTAATCTAGTGTTTAACCTTAATTATAAAATTATAGGACTAGAAAAAAGGGTGAATCATATGATAGGGAATATTCTTATATGTGAATCGTAAAAGATGATTTTAATAATGTATAAAGATATTAAATGTTCTATGTGGGAGAGAAAAAATATATAGAATATTAATTTTAGTTAAAGTGTTATAAAATATTTATTTTAAATTTAACAACAATATTGGTTAATAAATTATATAGATTATGTTTTTGAGAAATAACAAAAATGTTTTATAGTGGTAATGAAAACTATAAACAAAATGCTATGAAATATTAAGATGTATAATAATTAAAATTTTATCATTCGAAAGGGAATATATGAAATTTATGATTGTGTGTTTTGATCATTATGAAATCAATATCACTATCTTAAAATATAGATAAAACTTGCTATCATAATCCATAGATTGGTATTTCATCATTAAAATTATTAATATAGTGGGAATTAAACATTAATGAGTTCAAATGTTAAATATTTCTTGGTGATTTAAATTTAAATATATATTTAACCATTTCAAGAAAAAACCAAAATACTAAATTTGAAAAGATTTTTCTATTTCGGAATTCTTAGTCATGAAATGAGATATTATCTAATGTTAAGTAGATATGATTAACAAAATTCCACTTGAAGGGAAATTTATGAAATATTTTTAACAAAAACTAGATATTTTTATCTATAATTTTTTTTCAGAAGATAAATATGTTAATATAGATAATAAGATGAATTAGTAAATAATTATAGAAAGTTAAACTCAAAATTGATAACTTATAAAAGAAGTGTGTTGCACTAGTGAAAGAAAAAAATTACTATAACATTCATAAATAAAAATGAGGCTACAGATATCAAAAATATCTAATTAATATAACTAAATCAATAATGTATTTTTAATTTTAACTGAGAAGTGTAAAATATAAAATGTAGGAAGAAAAATTGATAAGTTTAGAAGAAATTATCATTAATGATACTGGATAATGAATAAAATTGATATTGCACAAGGGTTATCCTCATATATGATAAAAAAATTACAATTTTATAAAATAAAATAAATTAATATTAAATTTGGAGATAGTTTTTATAATAACGTGTAACTGAATTTCAATGGACCATGGTGGGATATACATGTAGTAACAAAATATTGAAAAGTTTTTCTATTTTCTATTGAAATTATAATGAATCTTTTATTTTGTGTAAAATAGATTTCTGATTATAGGAATCTTTTTTATATTAATAATTATGTATATGAAATAAGGGGATTAAATGAAGGATTACTTATTAAATAAATCTAAGTGATAATGATATATATCAAGTCAATTATACTAAAGGATAATAAAGTCGTAAAAAATAAATTAAAAACACTTTATTTTATAAGATAAATGGAAACATTAATTAATATTGTATAAGATATGTTTTATAAAGGAAAATCTATAGAAATTTTCAAGGATTAATTAGTTAAAAATAAAATATTTTAATCTAATTTAATGTCTAAAATGTTAGAAAGAACTATTAGATTCCAAATACATTATTTTTTATTCGTTTGTTTAAATACATTTGAAAAATAATGTAAAACCCCATGAAAAATATAGTGTAGATAAATATCATTTTTTTATAATAGAGGAAACCGCACTCAATATTCATTATTTAATTTATTATTTTTAATTTATTGAAGTGTTAGAGTTAGTTAAATGAGTATTGAGATTAAATTACTTTATAGAAGGAACAATTAAAAAAATAAAATTATATAATTATAAACGGATCATTCATATCAATGTAAATTTTTAAATCCATTCTATGACAATAAAAAATATTAATAATCATCCATAATTCTCTTCTTAAATGAGTAAGTCTGTCACACCTAGAATTTTCACTGCATCATGTTTATATTTCTCTTTTATTCAATAATTTTATATGATTCTAATTATTATTATTATTTTTATATGAAATGCGGGCTGAGAATAACTAGTGTTTTGTGCTTTTCGCTGATAAATGAGGGTTTTGGCCTAGAAATCATTCAGCACACCACTTTCAATGCCACACTACCTCACTTAGGTAATCGTGTGGCCTCACCCAGCTCCTCGCATGCCTACCTGATGTTGCAAAAATTGAATGAAATGAATTAATAATGAATAAAATTAAATGAGTGGTAAAATAAAAATGAAACAAAATAAGATGTTTTCACTAATAATGATAATATTTTTATTAACTGAGGATATTGTTAATTATTATTGATTATTATTATTATTATAATTATTAGTGAAGAAAGTTAATTTATTTTATTTCTTATTATCACTCTAGTTTTAGTTTATTATTATTATTATGTTTTTATCTATCTTTTGGGTTTTATGCCACTATTTTTAGTTGTTTTATTTTATATCCCTTTTCTTTATTTTCATTATTTTATTCCTATCCCTTGCCTCTACTATTCCTATCAGATTTTCCCCCTCCCTTGGCTGGTGCGCGAAACCCTAGTGCACCCCTGCTAGCACCGCTGACTTCCCCATCGTAACGAGCTCGTGACCCCAATCCACCTCCCCTCTCTATTATTGCGCCAAGATCCCTTCACACCATTCTCCTACGTTGATCCCTTCCGGATCACTCACGTCACAACCGTCGCATACCCCACTCCCCGAACGAGCCGCCTCCCAACTACCCTCCATGCCTACACCATCTCCACTAGACTAGCCGCACCATCTAGCTCCCCAACCGACCTTCCCCTCACGCTATTGACCTAGAACCCACCAGCCCACTTGTACGCCTCCCTTGCATAGCGGCCTCCAAACGATGCCCTACTCTCCTATGACTCTGCTGTCTGACCCCCCCCCCCCAACACCCACTTTTGTGCCCATATTCTTCTAATGTCGGCCCTTCTTCCTCTATTCGAAGAACTCTGGCACCCCTTCCCTATTTGTCTCTTCTCCCCCACCCCCCCCCCCCCCCCCTCGCACCCTGTTCCGTGCTCGGACACACACACACCCCTGTCGGCGACCTAACCTTGCAGGCCAGTGACACCTCCTACACAATTCCCTTCTTCCATGCAAACACCCCTGGTTACATCTCCATTCTTTTGTTTAGCCATGTTTTTTGGTTTTCTAGTGGGTAAGGTGTTCAATTAAGGGTTCGATCTTAATTTTTCTATTAGACTTCTTGTTTTGGGATCGCTATTGGTTTCTTGAGGTGTGGTCAAGGTGCAAAGGTGATTTCACACCATTATTTGGAGGATTCTTAGTTCAAAGATTGTGGTTCTATGTCTAATCATTATTTGATAAATTAGTTTTCATGTTTAATTTGTTTAGAAAATCATTTAATTTAACAGCCCGAGATTTTATGACAAATATTATTTTAATTACTTTGATGTCTTATGTTGTACGCTACACCAAGATTAGCTTGTACTGTACACAACACCATATTACCTTGCAGTATATGTAACACTATTCTTGGCTAGTGTTACACATAATTTCAAGTTCGTTTTGAGGAAATTATTCAACACAACATTAAGTTTAGATTTTGTTTTAATTATGTTATACATAACACCAAACAGAGATTTCACTACATGCATCCCTTAATTGGCTTGCATTACACGCAATCAAGACCTTCTTCGATAGCGTGTGTAGTACGCAATACTAAGTTTCACTAGACAAGATATTATATAATTTTATTATGAACTAGTCGTTATGAATAGTAATACCCACTTTTTGAAATTTTATCTTTCAAAATGGACTATATTTTTGGATTTAGAATATCAAAATTAGCCTTGGGTGAATTTTTGGTATTTTTCTGAACACTTTCAATTTTTGATGAATAGTGAAAACACTAGGTTACTATTCAAAAACTGACTTTTTAATTAAATAATTATTTATTTTATTTAACTTTATTTAAGGTCATAATTGATACATAATACCTATATATGTTCAAATAAATTCATTGGAGTCATTTTATAATAATTTTACATATATAAAAATTTTATTGAACTTCTGACCGTCTTTTACCAACCTATTAGGAAAATTTTCAAATTTACATAAAACTTAATTTTACCGCTTTTGTGAATGGAATTTCAAAATTCTGAGAGACACGGTGGATGTAAGTATGTAAAATATGGTTCAATGAGATGAAAATAATTTTTGGTGAATAGTAACTTTTTATCTTTTATTTACCACGGTTAAAAGTAAATAGGGTAATTAAGGGTAAAAATGATATTATTATTACCCTAAAAGATGTCCAAATTCTATTGGATAAGTTTAATTCGACGAAAAATAACCTTAGGAATAAAATATGACCATTTAGTCCCACATGGATTAGATTAGGACATTTAATATTAATTTATTTAAAGAAGTGTTAAAATAGTTAAAATCAATGTTTAATAACTAAATAATTTTTAATATAGGGTTAGACATAAGTTAATTTAACTATAAATATTCATTAGAAAGATAAACATATTTCCTACATAATGATATTTTATTTTTAATTTTTATACATTAAATACATTAATTTAGTTATGACACAATGATGATGTAGTAATTATCTTATTAATGAAATATTGACATAATTGATGTTATAAATACCCAAATAATTGTAATTTGATACTTTTTATGAATTACAATAATTATCTATGTTAATATGACATGTTAGTATTGATTTAATTAACTTTTTTTGAACTAATACTTCTGTTATGATTTTCAAAAAAATCAATTACCAAATAGTATCAAAATTTACATAAAATAGTTTTTAAAACAAATATTATATTATTAAATGTTATTTTATTCAAAAATATCTAAGGATCATCAAAATGACTTATATAAGGTTATATATATTGAAAATAAATAACTTGGGGTTCTTTTGGTTTGTTATAGTGCGTTTATTAACCTTATAGCATAAAAAAACAAAAAGAAACGGTAAAAGTAAAATTATTTAGCTTAAAGTTAAATCTAAATGATAAGGTTAAAATAGAATCCTAAACTTGTCTAAATTCTACTGGATGAGAGGTTTTCGACCCATCAACACTTTAGCATCAAAATATATCTATTTTTAGCTATTAAAAACCGAATATGACTTTATAATAAAATAATATTTTTAGTTTTTCCAAAGGAGCCCCTCTCCTATCTTATAAAAGGGAACCTCCTCCCTCTTTTCCTCACACCACTTTGAGCCTTCAAGCTAGGAGAAAACCTGCCAAATTCTCTTCTCCACTTCCCTAGAAACATCCTAAAGGTCCTGGTCTTTTCAAAGACCAATTTTAGTGCCCTAATAGAAAGTTTAAAGGAGGCACTTCGAGAAAGAGGTAATACCTTCTACAGTTTTCTTCAAGTTCCATTCTTCTTCTACTCCCTCTTCTTTAGTTGTTTCCTTATGAAGTAATAAATTAATTATTCCTAATATATTGATATTTTATTATAAATATGAAACAACCCTATTTCACCTTCTATCAATCCTAAGGAAAATGAAATCACCGTGCATGCGTACGTACGGAATACCGTCTCCACGCCGTGGTGTAATCTGTTTTTCCACTGCCACCTTACTTGGATGGGTATAATGGTGTAAAGAATAAATACATATGATAATAATAACATCATACTAATTCTAAGATATTTGATCATTCACTCTAATTCCATTCAATAAATATGGGAATGATATCATCGCTTGTGCGTACGTACGGATTACCGTCTCCACGACGCGATAAGATTCATTTTCAATGTTAACAATTCAAGAATGATTATAAAGTATATATAATAAGTAATCATGTAATATATGAAATAATAATGATACTATATTTATTCATATATATATGTATTTCATATACTCAATTCCATTCAATTTAATAAGGAAATGAAAACAGCGTTCATGCGTATGTACGACCTACCATCTCCATGAACGGTGTATTTCTTTCCATTTATCAATCTATTATATATATGTATATTCTGAATATATATTGTATATAAATCATGTTTTATATTCTGGAATTAATTAATCATGATCTAATTAATCAAATGAATAATTACAAGTCAAAATACAGACGACATATGAAATGATTTTACCCAAAACGCTCTTTAACATGGAATTTACAAAAGAATAGGTAATATAAAGTCATAAGTGAACCATATATGATATCATAACAATGAATATGATTCTGTAATAAGTCAATGACATTATTTATATCATTATACAACAGTTTCGGATACATATGAAGCATATCAGACATAAGGTAAGGGATAACCTTTCTAATCTCATTCTTATCCAAGATTGTTTATTTGTAAGTATTTGTTGGGGTTATTGTTATCATCCAAGACCATGTTTTATAAAAGGTTTTTTATGTATATATAATGTCATTTTTACCCATTTTTCTTTTACTACATGGTATGTAAGGAACCTCACTCTTTTTTACATTATGAGGTACTTTTTTGGCTTTTCTGACATAAGTATGAGAAGAATGTTTTTTAACATATATGACATGAAAGGATTTTTAGAACATTATTTCCAAGAAGCTTCATTTACAAGTTTTCATGTTTATTTTTAATCAACTTCTTTTAGTTAAAATTTGTATGACATGTTAAGAAAGGAAAAATGTTTTTGAAGTTGAAAGGATATTTTCCTCAAGAATGGAGTTCAAGTGTGTTATCAAAATTATTTTCCATATAAGATAATATAGGGCTCTGTTTGTATCCCTATTATTACATTGATTTGATTATGTTGTGATGGAATTATTTTTATTAATTCCTTTATCTTATATGAATTTATTTATGATTTCACAATGTTTAAGAATCCCATTTTTATTACATGGGTTATGTAATTATGTATGATTTTTGATTTTTTTGAACACATAAGAATGGTATCATTATGAGATGGGTGGGAACTATATATCCCTCCAATGCATTGGATAAGATTTATATCTCATGAGATATACATGGCTATAATGGCAGGATTAAACCGGTTCAGTAATATTGGACTGGAACGAGGAGTGAATTCGATTTAGAAAGGGACTGTGTCAACTAAGATGGTCTTGGCAGCAATGCCTTGGCTACTATGGAAATCATGACATGTGATGAATGGTTTGCACAATTACATGTTTTATTCCCATTATATTTTATCATGATTTATGTTCTATTATTATATATTCCTTACGTATTTCCATGATTTATGTCTTTGCTCAATATTTTGATGTTTAAATTTCATTATCAAGTTTTTGCTTTCAAATGTTTATGGATTGTTTTATGTTCTTTATGTTTGCCCTTACTGAGCATTTGAGCTCACCCTTTTTATTTTTTCTTTTCCCCCAGGATTAAAAGGAAGATTTTTTGTAAGGAAACAAAAAGGGGAAGATATTTATGGGAGATGTTGATGATCTTTTACCACAATTAGAAAATTATTTTTCTGAGTTTCCAAAGACACTAAACTATTACGGTCCTTGTGTGTCTATTTTCTTTATGTTTTAAGTATTCCACAAAGTTAATGTAATGTACATGTACATCATTCTTTTGGTCTCTACAGTTGGTATCATAGGAATGTTTTAGTTAACCTTTGGAAACTAGCATGCGAAAACGTTAGTGAGATCCCTAGAGATATTTCTATGGTATGTATAGGGATGCCCCTAAGGATAAGTATACATATAAGATATAGTCCTAGAACTACAGTAATGATCTTAGAATTTTACCTAAGATATTAGATATTGAGGGTAATCCCCCTTTACTATGTTGTTTTCCCTAGCATGATTTTTTCCTCTCACACTATTCTTTTTGGGTTTTAGAAAATGCCTGGAAACAGGAAGATTCACGATAATGGAGGATATGATGGACAATGGAATGATATTCTTCATGAAAAACCAAATGAAAATGGATTTGGATGTCCATACATCGTTATTATTCCTAATCAGTAATCTCATAATATGATCAATAATATCATCTTTGGTAAGTTTCCCGACTCAGATAAAAAGAGAAAGATGAAGTTTCATGATGATTATAAAGGAAAGAAAGTTCAATTTCCCTCATGTATGTCATGTGGGAAGAGGCATCAAGGGGAATGTTTCAAAGGAACTGGAAGATGGTTTGGGTGTGGAAAAGAAGGACACAAATCTAGTAAGTGCAAACGAAAAGGATCAGTTAACACCATGGACAAAGATAATGGTATTGCTACGACATCAACAATGATTAGATGTTTTAAATGTGGAATGTACGGGAATTATGCAAACCAATTCCCTATGGGAAAATCTCATGAAGAGAATTAGCATGGTCATATGGGTAGTATTTATGTGGATGATGACGAGGAGACTACAAATGATATATGAGATTAAAGAAGTGTTGAAGCTCAGTCAGTTGTTTAAGAAGGTAGTGGAATGATTGTATGTTTATCAAGAGTTATGTTGTATAGTTAATGATACTATGGAATAAAGAATCATCTACGGATTGCTACACTATTGTTTTTCCTAAAGTATTTGAAAGTATATGTTGAATGATAATGGTAACCATGAACGATTATTCAGATATTTTTGTAAAGTAGATGATATGCGCATAATGAAGGGTTTAAAAGATAATGAGATGTTTGATTGTATTCATGAGCTCATGGCTGATAAAAGGACAAGGTGATATCATGATTTGAGTATATTTTATTTGGGATTTTGGTATGTGGAAAGAGTTGACTTTTGATAGAATTCATGTTTTCGCTAAGGTTTTATGGTAATTTATGTTTCAAGATGATACATGATTAAGGTATTCACATAATTGGAATGTGATCAACAAGATATATCGGGGACAAATGAAGGAATTCACATGCCCGGTAGATGACATTTCTAGTAATTGTTTTCTTTAAACTATAAGCTTGGACAGAAGTATTTTGGATAACCCTAAAGATTTTAAATGGATTATGATGGATATAATTTAGTATTGTTTAAGGCTATAACTTTTTTTTCGATATTAATGATGGAGTGTTATAGTAATGTAGTTTTCGAAAAAGGACAACCTACAGGATGGGCGACAACCCATCGCATCGGACAAGGCTGTGGGAATCGAACCCTCAACCGAAGTGTGACTGGCCTTTATCGCCTACCACTGGCCTACAGGAAGTCCCTAGTTAGTAGAAGCTAGTTTTATTAAATTAAGTGGTATGGGATCAGAAGTATAAGTCCATTTTAGGAACCATATATAATTAATCTCATTATATATGGACTTATTTATATTTAATAACTTTTACTATCCTTTTGTTTGAGACAGATGGAATGACCTATCATTCTATTGCAAAGTCTGCTAACACTTCACGGAAGATAAATTCAACTTCATTTCTTTACGAGATGATGCGGAAATTGTTCAAGGCACAAAAAACAGTAAGATTGTAACAAAATCAAGTAAGTATTTCTTCAAAAATTCTTTAAAATTAGGGAAATTATCTTGAATTCAAAAAAATGTTGTCCTACTGTCCTTATATTTGATGAATCAGATGGTACCTTAAATCATCACAAATTTATGGCATTGTGATTGTTGTCTTTTTCATAGCCATGTTGTCTACCACTCTCCATCAGAGCATGATGGTTAGATTTCTCTTCCATGTCCATTTTTTCACCTATGTTCTCCTCTGTGGAAACCCAGTGATGAGTTAATCTGGGCAACCATTACATTTCTAACTTTCCTTTTTAAAATGAAGTTTTAGTATTCCTTTTTTAAATGTGGGTTTCTATGAAAGAAACTTTAAAGTAGTAAACCATTTACAACCCCAACAAATTTCGAGGAATACATTAATTTTAAGGGGGATAGAATGTAACAACCCAAGATTTTATGAGAAATATTATTTTAATTAATTTGATGTCTTATGTCGTATGCTACACCAATATTAGCTTGTACTATACGCAACACTGTATTAGCTTGCAGTATACGCAACACTATTCTTGGCTAGTGTTACACACAATTTCAAGTTTGTTTTGTGGAAATTATTCTATGCAACATTAAGTTTATATTTTGTTTTGATTATGTTATACACAACACCAAATGGAGATTTCACTACATGCATCCCTGACTTGGCTTGCATTACATGCAATCAAGACCTTCTTCGATAGCGTGTGTAGTACGCAATTCCAAGTTTCACTAGACGAGATATTATTATAATATTATTATGAAATAGTCATTATGAATAGTAATAACCACTTTTTGAAATTTTATCTTTCAAAATAGACTTCATTTTTGGATTTAAAATATCGAAATTATCCTAGGGTGAATATTTGGAATTTTTCCGAAAACTTTCAATTTTTGATGAATAGTGAAAACACTGGGTTACTATTCAAAAACCGACTTTTTATTTTAATAATTATTTATTTTATTTAAATTTATTTTATGTCAAAATTGATACATAATACCTATATAAGTTCAAATTAATTCATTGTAGTCATCTTATAATAATTTTAGATATATAAAAATTTTATTGAACTTTTGACCGTCTTTTACCCACCTCCTTGGAGAATTTGAAAATTTACATAAAACATAATTTTACTGCTTTTTTGAATGGAATTTCACAAATCTGAGAGACACGGTTGATGTCAGTATGTAAAATGTGGTTCAATGAGATTAAAATTAATTTTTGGTGAATAGTAACTTTTTACTTTTATTTACCACGGTTAAAAGTAAATAGGGTAATTAAGGGTAAAAATGATATTATTATTATCCTAACATATGTCCTAATTCTATTGGATAAGTGTAATTCGACCAAAAAAATCCTAAGGAATAAAATATGACCATTTAGGCCCACGTGGATTAGATTAGGACATTTAATATTAATTTATTTAAAGAAGGGTTAAAATAGTTAAAATTAAAGTTTAATAACTAAATCATTTTTAATATAGGGTTATACAAAGGATAAATTAGACTATAAATATTAATTAGAAATCTAAAAATATTTCATAAATAATGATATTTTATTTTTAATTTTTAGACATTAAATAATTTAATTTATTTATGACACAATGATGATGCAATAATTATCTTATTAACGAAATATTGACATAATTGATGTTATAAATACCAAAATAAATGTAATTTGAGACTTTTTATGAATATAAATAATTCTCTATGTTAATATGACATGTTAGTATTGATTTAATTAACTTCTTTCGAACTAATCGTTCTGTTATGATTTTCAAAAAATCAATTACCAAATAGTGTCAAAATTGACATAAATTAGTTTTTAAAACAAATATTATATTATTAATTGTTATTTTATTATTAAAAATATGAGGTTCGACATAATGACTTAGATAAGGATATATATATTAATAATAAACAAATTGGGGTTCTTTTGGCTTTTTATAGTAAGTTTATTAACCTTATAGTGTAAGAAAACAAAAAGAAACGGTAAAAGTTAAATTATTTAGCTTAAAGTTAAATCTAAATGATAAGGATAAAATAGAATCCTAAACTTGCCTAAATTCTATTGTATGATATTATTTCGACCCATAACCACCTTATCTTCTAAATAAATCAATTTGGAGCTATTAAAAACCGAATATTACTTTATAATAAAATAATATTTTTCGTTTTTCCAAAGGTGCCCCTCTCCTCCCTTATAAAAGGGCACATCTTCCCTCTCTTCCTCACACCACTTTGAGCCTTCAAGCTCATACAAACCCTGAAACAGTATCTTCTCCACTTCCCTAGAAACATCCTAGTGGTGCTTGTATTCTTTAAAGACCAATTTTAGTGCCCCAATAGAAAGTTTAAAGGAGGCACTTCGAGAAAGAGGTAATACCTTCTATCGTTTTCTTCAAGTTCCATTCTTCTTCTACTCCCTCTTCATTAGTTGTATCATTATGAAGTAATAATATAAGTATACCTCATATACTGATATGTTATTATAAATATGAAAAAACCCTATTTCACCTTCTATACATCCTAAAGAAAACAAAATCACCACGCGTACGTACGTATGGAATATCGTCTCTACGTCGTGGTGTAATCTATTTTTCCACCACCACATTACTTGGATGGGTATAATGGTGTAAATAATAAATACATATTATTATTATAACATCATTCTAATTATATGATATTTTACCATTCACTCCAATTCAATTCAATAAATATGGGAATGATATCATTGCTTGTGCATACGTACGGATTACCATCTCCACGACGTGATAAGATTCATTTTCCATGTTAACAATTCAAGAATGATTATAAAGTATATATAATAAGTAATCATGAAATATATGAAATAACAATTCTACTGTATTTATTCATATATATATGTATTTCTGATACTTAATTCCATTCAATTCAATAAGGAAATGAAAACAGCGTTCATGCGTACGTACAGCCTACCGTCTCCATGAACGGTGTATTTCTTTCCATTTATCGATCTATTATATATATGTATATTCTGAATATATATTGTATATAAATAATTTTTTATATTATTTAATTAATTAATCATGATCTAATTAATCATATGAATAATTACAAGTCAAAACACGGACGACATATGAAACAATTTTACCCAAAACACCTTTTAACATGGAATTTACAAAAGAAAGGGTAATATAAAGTCATAAGTGAACAATATATGATATCATAAATGTGAATATGATTCTATAATAAGTCAATGACATTATTTAAATCATTATACAGGAGTTTTGGATACATATTAAGCATATCGGACATAAGGTAAGGGATAACCTTTCCAATCTCGTTCTTATCTGAGATTGTTTATTCGTATGTATTTACTGGGATATTGTTATCATCCAAGTCCATGTTTTCAAAAAGTGTTTTTATGTATGTTTAATGTAATTTTTACCCATTTTGTCTTTTACTACATGGTATGTAAGTAATCTCTCTCTTTTTTACGTTACGAGGTACTTTTTTGACTTTTTAGACATAAGTACGAGAAGAATGTTTTTTTAACTTATACGGCATGAATGGATTTTTAAAAGATTATTTCCAAGAAGAATCCTTTACATGTTTTCAAGTTTATTTTTAATAAACTTCTATTAGTATAAAAGTGTATGACATATTAATAAAGGAAAAAAAATTTGAAGTAGAAAGGATATTTTCCTCAAGAATGGAGTTCAAGTGTGTTATCAAAATTATAATCTATCTAAGATAATATAGGGTTATGTTTCTATCCCTATTATTACATTTATTTGATTATTTTGTGATGGAATTATTTTAATGAATTTTTATATCTTATATGAATTTTTTTATGATGTCAAGATGTTTAAGAATCCCATTTTTATTACATGAGTTATGCAATGATGTGTGATTTTTGATTTTGTGGAACACATAAGAATGGTATCATTATGAGATGGGTGGGACCTATATCTCCCTCAAATGCATCGAGTACAGATTTATATCTCATGATATTGACATGGGTGGAACGGAAGGATTAAACCAGTTTAGTAATACAAGAGTGGAACGAGGAGTGAACACGATTCTGAAAGGGACTTTGTCCACTAAGATGGTATTGGAAGCAATGCCTTTGATACTATGGAAATAATGACATGTGATGAATGGTTTCCACAATTACATGTTTAATTCCCAATATATTTTATCATGATTGATGTTGCATTATGATATATGCCTTACGTATTTCCATGATTTATGTCTTTTCTCATGATTTTGATGTTTAAATTTCATGTTCAAGTTTTTGCTTTCAAATGTTTATGGATTGTTTTATGTTCTCTATGTTTTCCCTTACTGAGCATTTGAGCTCACCCTTTTTATGTTTTCCTTTGCCCTAGGATTAAAAGAATGATTTTAGGTAAAGAAACAAAAAGGGGGAAGATATTAATGGGAGATGTTGAAGATCTATCACCACGATTAGAAGATTATTTTTCCGAGTTTCCAAAGACACTAAACTATTACGGTCCTTGTGTGTCTGTTTTCATTATGTATTAACTATTCCACAAAAGTAATGTAATGTCCATGTACTTCATGGTTCGGGTCTCTACATTTAATTAATTTCCATAGTGTGAAGTTGTTATTCTTTTATGATTGATATGCATTGACCAATTTAGTAGCATGTCTAATTTATATCTGTTGCTTCATCTTAAAACCCATATTTAGTTAGTTTTTGGTGATTTTTAAATTGTGTGGGTTGATTTTTAATCTATGCATGTGGTGAGAATTATATTTCTGACATGGTGTCATGTGCAACTGGTTTCCAAAGAAGGGTTTGTATGGGTTTATTTGGTAACACCATGTGAATTTTTTAAATTGTTTTTTAAGCTTTCATTTTTGGATTATTAAACTATTTTATTTTTGCAAAGTTGTTTTATATATGATGTAAAGATTTCTATAAAATTATTTGGGTGGTGCAAGTCACACTTTATAATTTTATTTGAGTGTGTGTGATGTTGGAATGCATTTGAATTTATAAATGGTTAATTTAGTGTGTGAAAATCAATGTAACACACTTCTACTAATGCCTTATAATTTTTTTACATGGTGTATTAAATTATTAAAATTGTGTAAAATGTGTTTGAAATTTTTTTAGTGTGTGTCTTATTTCAAAATAGCATTTATGTGTGTAAGTGGTGGGTTTTTAATGAAAAATGTCTTTTTAAATTGTGTAGATGGTTTAACTGAGTATGTAACCTATGTAGATTGTGTTTTGAAAACACTTTTGGTGTGTGTATGGTTTTAAAAGATGGTTTGAGTGTGAAAATGGTGATGCTGTGTGTGTAAGTACCCTGTTTGGATTTTATGGGTATGTGTGATGTGTCACATGAACTTGAAACATGATTGATCACAAATAGAGAATCTTAGGTAGCTATGAGGGTGGACTACAATAGTGGGATAGTGTTTTGGAGGTTTTATGACCTAGTTACATTGGAAGGACTGAAGTTTTCAACACTAACTAAAGATATGATGATTGAGGGTCGTCGTTTTCAAAGACACGTTTTATGAGGGTCGTGGTATTTTAAGCCACTTTTTCTAAGGGTTGTGGTTTCTAATCCACGCTTCACCAAGACATGAAGATCTATGGGTCTAAGCTAGCTAACACGCACAAGGCCTCTCACATATTGGTGCTCATTAGTTACTTTATTATCATCAGTGTGACACGTTGGATATATTAAAAACTATGTGTGTGTGTTTTTAAATAAGTTGTTCCTTTTGAAATTATTTTCATCAAACCTATATTCCCTAAAACTGTTCAAGCCTTTTGTTTCTTTTTTTAATTAAAATTTCAAATGAATTTGTCATTTAATGTTTAAACAAGGTACCTTTATTTTGGGTGACATCTTATTGGGCCCTTGGCTCAAACCCTACATACACCTTTGGGTGTTTGTAGATCTTGGTATTTGTTTATTACAGGTTGAGGCATCCATCTTTGTGGTAGTGGTTCTGGATGCTCTTACTCTTCGCATGTAGGTTAGTGTTAGTATCTTAATGGTGCAGTTTCTCATGTCTCTTGGAGTTTGGTATTAGAGTTTTAGTTCTCTATCAATTTTTGTTCACATTGGGTTTTTAGTTGAGTTTTAGACTAAAACCTATTTTTAGTTTAATGTCTTGTTTGGTTGTCTATCTTTAGTTTTAGTTTATTTATCTTGTTATTTGTTTTGTGTATATTATTTTTGGTAAATCGTTCCCATGTGTTAGATTTGACACCCATGCACATGTGCCTGCCAGTGGGGATCAGGAACGCCCTTTGGGCCATGCCACGGACTGGGTCGGGTGCCGGGTAAGATAGAGACCTGGCATGGTTCGTG
This sequence comes from Viscum album, assembly GCA_963277665.1. Taxonomy (NCBI): domain Eukaryota; kingdom Viridiplantae; phylum Streptophyta; class Magnoliopsida; order Santalales; family Viscaceae; genus Viscum; species Viscum album. The sequence continues at coordinate 1,769,290,391 of OY728145.1, forward strand.
AATAAATGGAATCAAAGGGGGTTTTCACTCTTGGGTCATGTACTTTTGGGATAAAGTTATGGTAGACTAGAGTTAAGGTAGTCATAACTTGACGTTATAGCTATGAGCAAGGTGCCTGGCTAGCACACCTCATGGCGGGACTTGAGTTACCAAAGTATGTTTAGGTTTGTTTAAATATTTTTTTTGTGTGGTTAATATTGATCAGAGGAAATGAAAAGGGAGTAGGGTCAGTGGTCCCAGTGTGCTCACAGGGTCTAGCAATCCATGTGGAACTGGATATTATATCCTAGAAAACTATTTGTGGTGGTGGCGTAATGGGCTTATGGCATCCAACCATATGTTCGAATTACCCACTAACACTGGTTTTCTCATGCATTGTTCCTCATTTCATTGTTTTGGAATTGTGGAAATTTTTATTTTAAGTAAATATGATGTGGTCTTGAAAATTTTTTTGAAATAAAACCCTTTAAAAAGGAAATTGTGTATTAGGTTGGAAAGGTGTGTGTTGAATGTTTTGGTTTTGAAAAATGGAAAGATTTGGTTTTGATCTTTTGTGTTCTCATGGGAAACCACATGAATGAGTGTATATGTAAAGTGAAATGGTCAATGGAAAGAGCGGTTGAATTCTTGGATAGATATGAGGTGGGTGTCAGTGTGGCATGGGAACATGCATGTGCGAGGCCCATGGGACACCATGGGTGTTTGTGCAACCCACAATATTTGCATATTTTAAAAAAAGTATTTTAAATGAGAATCTGATGTGTTAATAACTGGTGATTGTGTGCTGTGTTCTTTTTTTTTTGGAATTATCAGATGTGAGGTGTTTTGATCCATGAATGCTTTCTGACTGATTTGTGTCTTGAGTTTAAATTCGTATTTGTTAGAGGGTTTTAATCTGTGTTCTTAGTGGTTTCTTTGGAAAAGTGATTCTGGAAGCCTTTGTAGTGGTCCTCCATTTACGTTTAGTGTTCACTAGTAGTATGTCTTGACCATAGGACCTTTTTGGATTTGTCCATTGTATTCATTCTTGACTAGTGTATTCCCTCATAAAGTGTTAACATGCTCTTGAAGTGTGGACAGAGGCAATTCGTCATGGTTCGGCCCTCCTGTTGATCATAGGACTCTCCTGTTGAACTCTAGTATTGAACCCACATCTCCTTTTCAAAACTAAATGAATCCTATCACAGACAGATGACAGATGCAAGGGGGATTTGAATGGTGTTTTGGTGTATTTGAGTAGTGTAAGTTGTCGGGTACAACATTTGAAATTTTTTTGTTTGAAGGATCCCCTTGAAAATTGAAAGTAATTCAAGCAGGGAAGGATAAAGGAGGTTCGAATAATCTATCCTGAACATTGTCTTTAAAGGTTTTTAGTGCTTTTATTGACCACAAGGGTCATGTTTGGTGACATTTTTATCGTGAGTTCTCTTGAATAAAAATGGTGTATTTGGTGGAACCCTTTAAGAATCATTGTTTTCAATCGTGTGTGTCCTCCCTTTGGGGAGTTTTGTTTTTCTGTCAAAATATGAGAGATTTTCATGCATCATTATTTCATATGATTCTTAGATAATGTGAAGAAGTGATGTATGTGCATCATCTATGCCCCTATGTTGGTAAATTCTTTATGTGGGAGTATTTGGATGTCGTGGTTCTTTGTGTTTGTTGGTGTTGTCTCAGTTGCGGTGTGGTTATGTGTGGCACCAAAAAGAAGATGCTCCATTTGGGAGTCTTCAATACCTAGCTGTGAGGAAGGAGATGCTTCAATAAACTGGGCTCCAGCCATATGCCTCAGAGTGAAGGTGGCTTGTGGTCAGGAACCCTGAGAGTGTATGGGACCCCTACCTTATTTCTATCATCAATGTTGGAGGTGAAGGTAGTTTAATACGTTTCCAAAAGTTGTTCCATCCTAAATGACTTGTCTGGGTGTGTGAGGTCTCTCATGGCTATGATGAGGTGTGGTCTTCTTGTTACATTAAAGTGCATGGGGTGGAATCTCACAAAATGTAATTGCTTTATTTGGTCCTTATGGGGTCAGTTGGGTAAATCTGTCGCAAAGTGAAATAGTTCTCATCTAGGGATGTAGAGATGTTGTTCTTGCTGTGATCATGGTTTTGATGTCCTGTTAGTTGGGAAAATCCCTTTCTACCCCTTGTGGTGGGGTGTTTGGTCACCATCAGGAAACATTAAATGTTTTGTTTCTTCTATTTGTTCTAATGGTTGGGAGACCCATGATGGGTCTTGCATGAGTGTCCCTCAAATGAATCGATGTTGGGCTCTTCATTAATGGTGGGGAGTCTACTCGGACCTCCCCATGTTAGTTTTCCATTCTCGTCTTGGGCATTGATAGGTTCTTAATGTTGGGGATCCCCTCGGGCTTCCCCATGTTGACCTATTGGTTCTGTTACTAAATATTTCTTGGTGATACGGGATTAGTGAATTCATTGGACATTGTTTGACCTAGTTTATTCATTCTATCCAAATGATGTGGTTTTTGTTTAATAGTGCTTGCGATGTACCATCTTAGGAAGTTAGTTTCCATGGGTGCGAGTATAATGACCCACACTTTGCATACACTGTTATTGCTTCAAAATTTAAGCACACTTATTACAACATATAACAAATCCATGAAAGGACCATATGGGTATAGTGTCTTTAGAAACTGGGAAACATAAAAAAATGGTTCATAAAGCATCTACATTGTCTCCCGTTTATTTCGTCATATCTAGAGTCTCTTTTGGAATATCCTACTTAATAACCTTCGTCCTGACCTGGGAATGAAAACATAAAAAAGAGTGAGCTCGAATGCTCAGTAAGGTACACAAAAGAAATATCAATCACATCATATTCATAATAACATAACATTTTGGAAATCTTATCCTACAAAAGAGATCATAATTTTATAACATGGGATAAATCAATAATCATAACTTAAAACATGAAACATTGGGGAATAGACACATAATCATAGAGAATCATTTCTTAGTAGTCAAGACTCATTTCCAAGACAAGCTTAGCGGACAAAGTCCATTTCTGAACTGAGTTCAATCCTCGTTTCAATCCAGTTTCACTGAACCGGATTAACCTTCCGTTCCAGGCATATCTATCTCATGAGATATAAATCTTTACCCAATGCATTGGAGGGAGATTTAGTTCCCACACATCTCAAAATGAAAACATTCTTATGTGTTCCACAAAATCATAAAACATACATCATAGCATAACCCAAGTAATAAAAATGGTATTCTTAATCATCATGCCATCATAACATAATCCATATAAGAAAAAAGGACATCATAAAAATAATTCAATCATAACATAACCAAAACAATGTAAAAATAAGGATATAACTAGAACACTATATTGTCTGAGATGTAAAATAATTTTGATAAAACACTTGAACTCCATTCTTGAGGAAAATATCCTTTCTACTTCAAATACATTTTCCTTTCTTAACATGTCATATAATTTTAAACTAAAAGAATTTGATAAAAAATAAACATGAAAACTTGTAAAGGAAGCTTCATGTAAATAATGTTCTATGAATCCATTCATGTTTTATAAGTTAAAAAATCATTCTTCTTGTACTTTGGTCGGAAAAGTCAAAAAGTACCTCGTACGAAAAACGACAAATATTCCTTTCATATCATTTACTAAAAACTCACTGAAGGGTAAAATTGGATTTAAGCAATTGTAGGTGGATAGAAATAATATTAAATATTGGAAAAACATGGTTGTGGATGATAAATATTCCCCAGTAAATTCTGAAGTAAAAACAATCTTGGATAAAAATGTGATTGTGAGATTTTCCCTTACCGTAGATCCGATATGCTTTGTATGAATCCGAACCTCTTGTAATATGGTTTAAATAATTTTAATAGACTTATTATATAATCATATTCATTGTTATGATATAATATATTGTCATATTTTTATCTTCTTAGTAGTAATATTTTATTGCTACTTGTTATTTGGATATTTATTGCTTTATGTTCTTATGTGTGTTTTGTCGAATAAATTCTTATTCCTCTATATAGGATATAGATACATAATTTACTGAATGGTATTAGTGTAATATATATAATGACCCTTACTTTACATACATGGTTATTAATTCATAATTGAACCACACTTATTACACCATATTACAAAACCAGGAAAGGACGGTATAGGTATAGTGACTTTAGAAACTGGGAAACATAAACAACTGGTTCACAAATCATCTACATTGTCTCCCTTTTATTTTATCATATATAGAGTCCCTTTTGGAATATCTTACTTAATATATTTCCTACTAACCTGGGTACAAGAAAACATACAAAAGGGTGAGCTCAAATGCTCAGTAAGGGTAACAAAAGAAATATCAATCACATCATATTCATAAGAAAATATAATTTTGGAAATATTAACCTGAAAAAGAGATCATAATTTCATAACATGGGATAAATCATAGTAGTTAAATTTAATCCCAATAATCATAACTTAAAACATGAATCTTTTTGGCATACACACATAATCATAGATAATCATTTCTTAGTAGTAAAGACTCATTACCAATACTATCTTATCGGACAAAGTCCATTTCTAAACAGAGTTCACTCCTCGTTCCAGTCCTATATCACTGAACCGGTTTAACCTTCCTTTCCATCCATTACAATCTCATGAGATATAAATCATTAACCAATGCATTGGAGGGAGATATAGGTCCCATCCATCTCATAATTATACCATTCTTATGTGTGCACAAAATCAAAAATCATACATCATTGTAGAACCCATGTAATAAAAATGGGATTCTTAAACATCGTGACGTCATAAAACAATTCATATAAGATAAAGGAATTCATAAAAATAATTCCATCACAATATAATAAAATCAATGTAATAATAGGGATAGAAATAGAACCCTATTTTATCTTAGATGGAAAATAATTTTGATAAAACACTTGAACTCCATTCTTGAGGAAAATATCCTTTCTACTTCAAAATCATTTATCCTTTCTTAACATGTCATAAAATTTTAAACAAATAGAATTTGATTAAAAATAAACTTGAAAACTTGTAAATGAATCTTCTTGGAAAGAATGTTTTAAAAATCCATTCATTCCGTATAAGTTAAAAAACATTCTTCTCGTACTTATGTCGGAATAGTCAAAAAGTACCTCATACGAATAACGACAAAAGATTCCATTCATATCTTTTACTAAAAACTCACCGAAGGTTAAAATTGGATTTAAAAAATTTTAGGTGGATGGAAATAATATTACATATTGAGGAATCATGGATTTGGATGATAAATATTCACCGGTAAATTCTGAAGTATAAACAATCTCGGATAAAAATGAGATTGTGAGATTTTCCCTTACCTTAGGTACGATTTGCTTCGTAATTGTCTGAACCTCATGTATAATGATTTTAATAATGTTATTGACTTATTCCAGAATCATACTCATTGTTATGATATCATATATGGTCATATACTTAGCTTCTTATTAATAATATTTCATCGCTACTTCTTATTCGGGTTTTTATTACGTTTTATTCTTATGTGTATTTTGTCGAATAAATTCTTATTCTTCTATTTAGGTAATAGATACCTCATTTCTAGAATTGTATTAGTGTAGTATATATCATTTTTATTCATTTAATTCATTTATATAATCATTATGCAATGAAGATCATGTAGAACGAGTCGCATGACGTCATGGAGAAGGTATTTCGTACGTACGCACGAGCGATGATATCATTCCCATGATCATGGAATTGTATTGGAGTGTATGTATACTATTTCAGAATCAATAACACTTTACAATAATCATATATAGTTATTTATTTGCACCATTATACCCATCCAAGTAAGGTGGTGGTGGAAAATAGATTACACCACGGCGTGGAGACGGTATTACGTACGTACGCACGTGCGGTGATTTCATTTTCCGTAGGATGGATAGATGGTGGAATAGGGTTGTTTAAAACTTATAATAACATATCAGTATATTAGTGATACTGATGTTATTAATTCATAATGAAACAACTAATGAAAAAGAAGTGGAGGAAGAAATAAAGTTGAATGAATCGATAACGGACATTACATATTCTTTGAAGTGCCTCTTTGAGACCACATCGTAGGGCACTATAATAGGTATTTGAAGAATACCAGGACCTATAGGATGTTTCTAGGGAAGTGTAGAAGAGCATTTGGCAGGGTTTGGCCGATCTTTAAGGCTCAAAGTGGTGTGAGGAAGAGAGGGAGGAGGTTCCCTTTTATAAGGGAGGAGAAGGGCACCTTTGGAAAAACTAAAAATATTATTTTATTATAAAGTCATATTAGGTTTTTAATAGCTAAAAATTGATTTATTTAGAAGATAAGGTGGGGAAGGGTCAAAATAATCTCATAAAATAGAATTTAGACAAGTTTAGGTATCTATTTTAACCTTATCATTTAGATTTAACTTTAAGTTAGATAATTTAACTTTTACTATGTCTTCTTGTTTTCTTACACTATAAGGTTAATAAACTAACTATAAGAAAGAAAACGAACCCCAAGTTGTTTATTATTAATATATATAAACCTATCTAAGTCATATGGAAGAAACTTAGATTTTTAGGAATAAAATGAAAATTAATAATATAATATTTGTTTTAAAAACTATTTTATGTCACTTTTACACTATTTGGTAATTGATTTTTTTGAAAATCATAACAGAAATATTAGTTCACAAAAAGTTAATTAAATAAATACTAACATGTCATAGTAACATAGAAAATTATTTGAATTCATAACAAGTCTCAAATTACATTTATTTGCGCATTTATAACATCAATTATGTCAATATTTCATTAATCATATAATTACTGCATCATCATTGTGTCATAAATAAAATAATTAATTATAGTCTAAAAATTAAAAATAAAATACCATTATGTATAAAATATTTTTATATTTCTAATGAATATTTATAGTCGAATATATCTTATGTATAACCCTATATTAAAAATTATTTACTTATTAAACATTGATTTTAACTATTTTAACCCTTCTTTAAATAAATTAATAATAAATGTCCTAATCTAATCCGTGTGGGCCTAAATGGTCATATATTATTCCTAAGGTTGTTTTTTGTCAAATTAAACTTATCCAATAGAATTAGGACATGTGTTAAGTTAATAATAATATCATTTTTACCCTTAATTACCCTATTTACTTTTAATCGTGGTAACTAAAAGTAAAAAGTTACGATTCACCAAAAATTACTTTCATCTCATTGAACCACATTTTATTTACTCACATCAACAGTGTCTCTCAGATTTTCGAAATTCCACTCACAGAAGTGGTAAAATTAAGTTTTTTTTTAATTTGCAATTTCTCCTAGGAGGTGGATAAAAGACAGTGAAAAGATCGATAAAATTTTTATATATATAAAATTATTATATAATGACTCCAATGAATTGCATTGAACTTATATAGGTATTATGTATCAATTTTGAACTAAAATAAATTTAAATAAAATAAATAATTATTTAAATAAAAAGTCAGTTTTTAAATAGTAACCCAGTGTTTTCACTATTCATCAAAAATTGAAAGTTTTCAGAAAAATTCCAAAATTTCACCTTAGGCTAATTTCTATATTCCGAATCCAAAAATGAAGTCCGTTTTGAAAAATAAAAATTACAAAATTTCAAAAAGTAGGTATTACTATTCATAACTGCTAGTTTTAATAATATTTTAGTAGCATATCGTTGTTTAGTGAAACGCTGTATTGCGTACAACAAAATCTATCGAGGAAGGTCGTGGTTGCGTTTAAAGCAATCCAAGCTTGTGTTGTGTGTAGTGAAAGATTCCTTTGATGTTTTAAAAACAAAATATTTCTCATAAAAGTCTCGGGTGTTACATTCTACCCCCCTTAAAATGAATTTCGCCCTCAAAATTCATCACTTTGTAACAAACAGACGAGGATACCTCTCCCTCATCATATCCTCAAGCTCCCATGTAGCTTCTTCTAATTGGTGGTTCCTCCATAAAACTTTCACCAAGTGAGTGGTCTTGTTCAGTAAGACTTTTTCGCTATGATCCAGAATCTCTATCAGTTAGTCTTCATAAGAAAGATCTTGCTCCAACAGTATAACTTCTGAGCTGAGTATATGTGAAGCATCAGGTATGTACTTTCTCAGGAGAGAAACATGGAACACATCGTGAACTTGGGAGAGATTTGGTGGAATTGCCAATTGGTAAGATACCTTCCCAACATGATCTAGTATTTCGAAAGGACTGATATATGTAGGGATCATCTTTCCCTTCTTTCCAAATCTCATGACCCTCTTCCAAGGAGATATTCGTAAGAACACTTTATCACCCACTTCAAACTCTAGGTATTTTCTTCGGTTGTCAGAATAACTTTTCGATCCACTCTGAGCTGCTCTTATATATTGTTGAATAGATCTGACCTTTTCTGCCATCTCATCAGCACGATCAAGTCCAAATAGCTTTCTTTTCCCAACGTCATCCCAAAAAGTTCGAGTTCTGCATTTCTTTCCATAGAGAGATTCATAAGGAGCCATCTGAATACTAGAGTGAAAGATATTATTATAAGAAAATTACACCAATGGTAGGTGTTGATCCCAAAACCTTAGAAATCCATAGAGCAAGCTCTCAACATATCTTTTAGAGTTTGACTCATCCTCTCAGACTGACCGTCTGTCTGAGGATGATAAGAAGTGTTGAAACTCAACTCTGTTTCCAGAGTATGCTGAAGACTTCTCCAGAACTTCAAGGTAAATCTCAGATCCCGATCAGATATAATGGAAAGTCGTACTCCATACAATCTTACCACTTCCTTTACATATATCCTGGAAAGCTGATCTAGAGAGAAATCCTCTCTAATAGCAAGGAAGTGTGTTGACTTTGTAAGACGATCAACTATGACCCAGATAGCATTACTGCCTTTGGATGTTTTAGGAAGTCTAGTGACAAAGTCCATAGTGATGTTTTCCCATTTCCATTATGGTATGGGTAATGGTTTTAACATCCCCTTAGACTTCTGTCTCTCAGCTTTAACTTGCTGACAAACCAAGCATCGAGAGACATATTTAGCAACATCTCTTTTCATGCCATCCCACCAGAAGTACCCTGTCAGGTCTCTATACATCTTCGTGCTTCTAGGATGAATAGAGAATGAAGAACTATGAGCCTCATCCAGTAGCAACTTCTTTAATTCTAGGATGGGAGGAACACAAACCCGATTCCTAAACCTTATTATCCCATCACAATCAAGGTTGAATTCAGGAACATTTAACACCTTCTTTTGTAACTATACATCTTCTTTCTATGTCTCTTTAATCATCACATGTATTGATGGTTGAACATTCATTTGAGAAAGATACGATTTTCCCCTTTCATTATAATTCTACATCCATCCTTTTTAAATCCATAAATATTGGATCTTTTGTGATCCTCATCGTGGATAAGCTAGCATGGACTTGTCGACTTAATGCATCTGCCACCTTGTTTGCTTTCCTATGGTGGTAATTAATTGAGCAATCATAATCCTTAATCATCTCCAACCATCTTCTTTGGTGCATATTCAGCTCCTTTTGTGTGAAAATATACTTTACACTTTTATGATCAGTATAAATATCACGCCTTTCTCCATAAAGATAATGCCTCCAAATCATTAATTCAAAGATTACCGCAGCTAACTCCAAATCATGAGTTGGGTAATTTTTCTAATGGATTTTCAAAAGTCGTGAGGCACAAGCTATCACCATATCGTTTTTCATGAGAACACACCCCAATCCCTTCTTGGATGCATCACTGTATATCACAAACCTTTCTCCACTACAAGGATGTGTGAGCACATGTGCACTGGATAACCTTATTTTCAACTCCTTGAAATTATCTTCACATTCCTCCATCCACATGAACTTAACTCCTTTTCGTGTCAACCTGGTGATTGGATTAGATAATCGTGAAAAATCAATCAAAAAACGTCGATAATATCCAGCCAAAACAAGAAAAATTCAGATCTCAGTTACTATTGTTGGTCTCGACCATCTTTCGATAACCTCTGTTTTTGCTGGATCCATAGATATCCCCTCTTTTGAGATTATGTGACCCAAAAATGCATCTTTTTGAAGCCAAAATTCACACTTGGTAAATTTGGCATAAAGCTTATCCTTTCTCAGGGTCCTCAATACAATTATCAAGGGATCTTCATGTTCTTCCTTTCTCTTTGAATAGATAATAATATCTTCTATAAAGACTACCAAAAACTGATCAAGATAATCTCAAAAGAATCTATTCATCAGATCCATGAAGATATCAGGGGAATTAGTAAAACCAAATGGCATCACTGTAAATTCATATTGTCCATACATTGTATGGAAAACTGTATTTGGTATATCCTCCCTTTTGAACCTTAATTGATGATACCTTGAATGAAGATAAATCTTGGAAAAGTATTGATCTCCACGTAGTTGGTCAAATAAGTCATCAATGCGTGGGAGAAGATATTTTTTCTTGATCGTGATCTTGTTATGTTCTCAATAATCAATGCAGAGTCTCATTGATCCATCTTTCTTCTTAACAAACAGAACAGGTGATCCCCAAGGTGACACACTAGGGTGTATGAATCCTTTATCAAGATTCTCTTGTAGTTTCTTCTTCAATTACTACAACTCAATTGGGGCCATTCTATAAGGTTTATTTGAAATAGGAAAAGCACCCATTACGAGTTCTATTGAAAACTGAACTTCACGATTTGGTGGAAGACCTCTCCATTCCTCCAGAAAGACATCATCAAACTCCCGTACAGTGGGAATATTATTAATCATGAGTTTCTCACCAACCATTTGAGATAAATAACCTTCATTTAGTGGAATCAATACCCTTAAGATGGAAGAAATTTCCACTAGAAGGTTATGTTCATCCTTTCATCGATAGACAATCATAGATTGATCTGGAATATGAAATGTTACTTCCCTTATTTCTCAATTGATATGAGCTCCATATAGAGAAATCCAATCCATGTGAAGAATCATATCAAATTCCACTATAGGAAGGATCACAAGATTTACAGGAAGCACTTTCCCACAAACTTCAATCAGAATAGAATTATAAACTTTTTATGCCACTATTGTGCCATTAGGGGTTATCACAGCTAACTCAACATCTAATTATTGAGGTAATACGGTGATACCCATAGAAAATTCTTCAGAAATAAAATATTTGGTGGATATAGAATCAAATAAAACATTTTATACTTTAGAGTGGATGGTATGTGTACCTTTAACCACATCGTTATCGTACTCCACATCACTGTTAGAAATTGCATGTGACTTTACTTTGTCTTTATCCTTAAGAGTTTGTTGATGTCGATCATCATCAACGACCCTTGGATTAGGGCATTGATTGGTATAATTCCGCATTTCCTTGAACTTGTAACATTGAAGTGTAGGAGGTGCACTCTGTGTATCATTTTCTTTATTTGAATCACTAGAAATATTCCTCCCATCATTACAGAATTCAAATTCCTGATAACCTTCCTTTCCACATTTTAAACATTTACTTGTATCATTAAGACAACTCCCTCCATGTTTCATTCCACACATTGAGAATAAGGGAAAACTCATCTTCTTTTCAGTGTGCTCTTTAGATTTTCCTTTGAATTCCATTTACTCTTCTTATCAAACCCATATAACTGACAGATTACTCCAATCTCCATCTCAACTTTGAGAGCACATCGAACGATTTCCTCATAGCTATTAAAGTCCCATATGGATAACACCATTTGAAGACTTTGTTTTATGTCACTAAAGAATAAATCGATCTTACTCTCAGGTTGGATAATAATACCAGAAGCGTACCTTGTAAGTATTGTAAAATTTTCTTCATAGGTACCAAAAGATTCATCATACTTTTTCATTAGTTATAGAAACTACTTCTCCATCTTTGTTTGAAGAATATAAGGGAAGTACTTATTGAAAAATAAGTTCTTGAACTCGTCCCATTCCATGGACTCAATTTCATCTCTTTGCCTCGTATTATTGATAAGATTCCACCATTGATTAGCATCTCCTTCCAAACGATACACTGCTAAGATGCCTTTATCATGTTCAGAACATTGAAGAAATGAAAATATCTTTTCAGTAGTACTAATCCATTGTTCAGAAACTAATGGATCAGTAGACCCGCTGAATGAAGGTGGACGCTGCCTCATGAAGGATTCAACAGAATGTTGCTCCTTCGTTTGCTCGTTTGGAAGCCCTGCATGATTCATATATTGAGAATGTTTTTTGAGCATGGCTACAAGATTTTGCATTCTAACTCCCATAAAATTTGGTTTCTTATGGGGACAATCATTGCATTTCCCGTCGCATTCTGCATTAACACGTTTCCTTCGAGTTCCATCCATTGACTAAAACCAAGAAGAATAGTGTGAGCAACAATAATTATAATAGGAAAAGCACATTATCAAGAATAAAATTTTACACCTATGGTCTTATCATTGGTTATTCATGTCCATTTCTAAAAAACTAAGATTGTGTTCTATGCTTCGACTTATCCATAGGGTTCTTACTAAGGAATTCACATCCTAGTTTCCAATGGTTGACTATACCTTTCCTCTGATGCCAACTATAACGACCCTTACTTTACATAAATTGTTATTACTTCAGAATTGGAGCACACTTATTACAACATATAACAAAACCAGTAAAGCACCGTATAGGTATAGTGTCTTTAGAAACTGGGAAACAAAAACAACTGGTTCATAAATCATCTACATTGTCTCCCTTTTATTTTATCATATCTAGAGTCTCTTTTGGCATATATTAATTAATATCCTTCTTCCTGACCTGGGGACAAGAAAACATACAAAAGGGTGATATCAAATGCTTAGTAAGGATAAATAAAAGAAATATCAATCACATCATATTCATAAGAACATATCATTTTGGAAATCTTAACCTGTAAAAGAGATCATAATTTCATAACATGGGATAAATCATAGTAGTGAAATGTAATCCCAATAATCATAACGTAAAACATGAAACTTTATGGCATACACACATAATAATATAGAATCATTTCTTAGCAGTCAAGACTCATTTCCAAGACTATATTAGCGGAAAAAGTCCATTTCTGAACCGAGTTCACTCCTCGTTCCAGTCCTGTTTCACTGAACCGGTTTAACCTACCGTTCCAGCCATGTCTATCTCATGAGATTTAAATATTTACCCAAGGCATTGGACGAAGATATAGGTCCCACCCATCTTATAATGATACCATTCTTATGTGTTTTACAAAATCAAAAATCATACATCATTGCATAAGCCAAGTAATAAAAATTGGATTCTTAAACATCGTGTCATCATAAAACAATTCATATAAGATAAAGGAATACATAAAAATAATTCCATCACAACATAATCAAATAAATGTAATAATAGGGATAGAAACAGAAACCTATATTATCTTAGATGGAAAATAATATTGATAAAACAGTTGAACTCCATTCTTGAGGAAAATATCCTTTCTACTTCAAAAACATTTTTCCTTCCTTAACATGTCATACAATTTTAAACTAAAAGAATTTGATTAAAAATAAACTTGAAAAATTTTAATGGAAGATTCATGGAAATAATGTTTTAAAAATCCATTCATGATGTATAAGTTAAACAAACATTCTTCTTAAAATTATGTCGGAAAAGTCAAAAAGTACCTTGTACGAATAACGACAAAAGATTCCTTTCATATCTTTTACTAAAAACCCACTGAAGGGTAAAATTGGATTTAAACAATTTTAGGTGGATGGAAATAATATTACATATTGAGGAAAAATGGATATGGATTATAAATATTCCCCAGTAAATTCTGAAGTATAAACATTCTCATATAAAAATGAGATTATGAGATTTTCCATTACATTAGGTCCAATTTGCTTCGTAAGTGTCCGAACCTCCTGTATAATGATATAAAGAATGTCATTGACTTATTCCAGAATCATAATCATTGTTATGATATCATATATGGTCATATACTTAGCTTCTTATTAGTAATATTTCATTGCTACTTGTTATTTGGGTGTTTATTACTTTTTGTTCTTATGCATGTTTTGTCGAATAGATTCTTATTCTTCTCTTTAGGTTATAGATACCTCATTTCCAGAATGTTATTAGTGTAATATATATCATTTTTATTTATTTAATTCATTTATATAATCATTATTCAATGAAGATCATGTAGAACGAGTCGCATCATATCATGGAGACGGTATTCCGTACGTACGCACGAGCGATGATATCATTCCCATGATTGTGGAATTGTATTGGAGTATATTTATACAATTTCAGAATCAATTAAACTTTACAATAATAATATATAGTTATTTATTTGGACCATTATACCCATCCAAGTATGGTGGTGGTGGAAAATAGATTGCACCACGGTGTGGAGACGGTATTCTGTACGTATGCACGGGCGGTGATTTCATTTTCCGTAGGATAGATAGATGGTAAAATAGGGTTGTTTCATACTTATAATATCATCTCAGTATATTACTGATACTGGTGTTTTTAATTCATAATGAAACAACTAAATAAGAAGAAGTGGAAGAAGAAATAAAGTTGAAAGAATTGGTAACGGACATTACCTCTTCTTTGAAGCGTCTCTTTGAGACCACCTCTTAGGGAACTAAAATTGGTCTTTGAAGAAGACCAGGACCTCTATAATGTTTCTAGGGAAGTTAATAAGATACTTTGGTAGGGTTTGGCCGATATTGAAGGCTCAAAGTGGTGTGAGGAAGAGAGGGAGGAGGTGCCCTTTTATAAGGGAGGAGAGGGGAACCTTTGGAAAAAATAAAAATATTATTTTATTATAAAGTCATATTCAGTTTTTAATAGTTCCAAATTGATTTATTACAAAGCTAATGTGGGGAATGGTCGAAATAATCTCATAAAATAGAATTTAGACATGTTTAGATAACTATTTTAACCTTATCATTTAGATTTAACTTTAAGTTAGATAATTTAACTTTTACCTTGTCTTCTTGTTTCCTTACACTATAAGGCTAATAAACTTACTATAAAAAGCCAAAAAAAACCCAAGTTGTTTATTATTAATATATATGACCTTATATATGTCATTTGGACGAACCTTAGGTTTTTTGGAATAAAATAACAATTAATAATATAATATTTGTTTAAAAAAAATATTTTATGTCAATTTTGACACTATTTGGTAATTAATTTTTGTGAAAATGATAACAGAAAGATTAGTTCAAAAAAGTTATTTAAATACATAATAATATGCCATATTAACATAGAAAAATATTGGAATTCATAAAAAGTCTCAAATTACATTTATTTGGGTATTTATAACATCAATTATGTCAATATTTCATTAATCATATAATTACTGCATCATCATTGTGTCATATATAAATTAAATTATTTAAGGTATAAAAATTAATAATAAAATACCATTATGTAGGAATATTTTTAGATTTCTAATAAATATTTATAGTCGAATTTATCGTATGTATAAATCTATATTAAAAATTCTTTACTTATTAAACCATGATTTTAACTATTTTAATCCTTCTTTAAATAAATTAATAATAATTGTCCTAATCTAATCCCTGTGGGTCTAAATGGAAATATTTAATTCCTAAGGTTTTTTTGTTCTAATTAAACTTATCCAATAGAATTAGTATAGGTTTTAGGGTAATAATAATATTATTTTTACCCTTAATTACCCAATTTACTTTTAACCGTGGTAAATAAAAGTAAAACATTACTATTCACCAAAAATTATTTTCATCTCATTGAACAACATTTTACTTACTGAAATCAACCATGTCTCTCGGATTTTTGAAATTCTTCTCATAGAAGCGGTAAAATTATGTTTTATGTAAATTTACAAATTCTCATAGGAGGTGGGTAAAAGATGGTGAAAAGTTCGATAAGATTTTTATATATATAAAATTATTATAAAATGACTCCAATGAATTTCATTGAAATTATATAGGTATTATGTATCAATTTTTAACTATAATAAATTTAAATAAAATAAATAATTATTTAAATAAAAGGTCCGTTTTTAAATAGTAACCCAGTGTTTTCACTATTCATAAAAAATTTAATGTTTTCAAAAAAATACCAAAATTTCACCCTAGGATAATTTTGATATTCCGAATCCAAAAATGAAGTCCGTTTTGAAAAATAAAAATTAAAAAAATTTCAAAAAGTGTGTGTTACTATTCATAACGGCTAGTTTTAATAATATTTTAATAGCATATCGTTGTTTAGTGAAACTCGGTATTGCGTACAACGCAAGCTATCGAGGAAGGTCGCGGTTGCATGTAAAGTAAACCAAGCTAGTGTTGTGTGTAATGAAAGATTCCATTGATTATTTAAAAAAAATATTTCTCATAAATGTCTTGGGTGTTCCAATATATATCATATTCATTCATTCATTTCATTTATATAATCATTATTCAATGAAGATCATATAGAACGAGTCGCGTCACATCGTTGAGACGGTAGGCCCTACGTATGCATGAGGTATGATATCATTCCCATGATCGTGGAATTGTATTGAAGTGTATGTATTATATTTCAGAATTAATACCACTTTACAATTTTAATATATAGTTATTTATTTACACAATTATATCCATCCATGTAAGGTGTTGGTGGAAAAAAAATTACACCACGGCGTGGAGATGGTATTCTGTATATACACACAAGCGGTGATTTTGTTTACCATAGGATGGATAAGAGGAGAAATAGTGTTGTTTCATTTTTATAATAACATATCAGTATATGATGTATACTGATGTTATTACCTCGTAATGAAACAACTAAAGAAGAGGGATTAGAAGAAGAATGGAACATAAAGAAAATGGTAGAAGGTATTACCTCTTCTTTGAAGTACCTCCTTCAAACTTTCTCCTAGGCACTAGAGCTGGTCTTTTGAGAAGACCAGTACCTCTAGTAGGTTTCTAAGGATGTGGGGAAGTCAAATGGTCAGTGGTTGGCTGATCTTGAAGGCTCAAAGTTGTGTGAGAAGGAGAGGGAGGAGGTTCCCTTTTATAAATGAGGAGAGGGGCACCTTTGGAAAGTGTGAAATTATAATTTTATTATAAACTTATCTTCGGTTTTAAAAGGTCAAAAAATCTATAAAGATGAAGATAAGATGACTCATGGTCAAAATAAAATCATCCAATCAGAATTTGACATGTTTTGGAAAATATTTAAATCATTATAATCTTATTTATTTAAATCATTTATTAATGAGATAAATATTTCATCATTATTTTTTCATAAATAATTTAATTTATTTGATGTCTAAAAATTATAAAACAAATACCAACATGTAGGAAATATTTTTAAATTTCCAACGATTATTTATAGTCAAAAATATAATTTATATAGCCCCTTATAAAAATCAATTACTAAAGGATTTTTTGTTAATGCCAATTTTGTCTTTACATTAAATTAATTAATCTAATGTATCATTGTCTTTAATAAGTGGCTCCATGGGGTCCCAAAATCGACCCAAGGATGCCCATGGTTTTCCATTACTCATCCAATAATTCTTGGACTAGTTTTAAGGTAATTTTGAATTATTATAATTTTCTTTTAACCTTGAATTACCCTATTTACCTCTAACCGTGGTAAATAAAAGTAAAAAGATACTATTCACAAAGAATTATTTTTATCTAATTGAACCTTATTTTACCTCTTCTTATTAACGGTGTCTCTCAGAGTTTCTAAATTCAACTCTCAGAAGCGGTAAAATTAAGTTTTATGAACAATTGCAAAAGCTCCTAGGAGGTGGGTAAAAGACGGTGAAAAGTTCAATATGATTTTTACAAATTGAAAATAATTATAAAATAAATCAAATGAATTTCATTGAAATTATATAAGTATTATGTACACATTTTTACCTAAAATAAATTTAAATAAAATAAATAATTATTTAAATAAAAAGTCGGTTTTAACCAAAAAATCAGTGTTTTCACAATTCATCAAAAATTGATGTTTTTCAGAAAAATACCAAAAATTCAGCCTAATCAATATTTTATATTCCGAATTCAAAAATAATCTTTATTTTTTCCAAATTAAAAAAATAGAAGTGACATTAATTAATTTTAAAAGTGATTCCCGTTATCAAAACAGATAGCGTGTTTTTAAGAAATAATAACTATCAAAAGATCATCACTTGTTTATTTCCAATTTCAAAGTGAAATTAATTCCAATGAACAAAATTGGATTCAATGGTAAAAATATATTCTAATTACACTTTAAAACCAATTAAAAGATAATCTATCCATATAAGTTATTGCGATGAAAAAAGTTGTTTTTAATTAAAATATAGGGTGTTTTAACTATTCATCAAAATATGAAAGTTACCAGAATAATATGGAAATTTTATCCAAAGTAAATTTTTATATCCTGATTCCAAAGAAGAATTTTATTTTGTCAAATTGAACTTATAAACATGTCAACAACTAGATTTAAAATGTGTTCACCATCAAAAGGCGGTAAAACTGCATTTTTTTAAAAATACTTCTTTTATCCGAAAAACTGATTTTGTTTTCATAACCCATTCTAGAAAATGTGTAATATTATTTATAATGTTATAAAATTTAAAATTTAGTTAATAGTATTCATAATGGATAGTTCATAATATTATAATAATATATCGTTGTTTAGTGAAACTCAGTATTGTGTAGTACACACGCTATCGAAGAAGGTCATGATTGCGTGTAATGAAATCCAAGCTATTGTTGTGTGTAGTGAAAGATTCCATTGTGTATAACATAATACATATAAAAAAATACATACTTCTCATAAAATATCATGGTGTTACATTCTAACCTCCTTAAAATGAATTTTTCCCTCGAAATTCGTCACATTGTAACAAACAGATGAGGATACCTCTCCCTCATCATATCCTCAAGCTCCCATGTAACTTATTTTAATTGGTGGTTCCTCCATAAAACTTTCACCAAGAGAGTGGTCTTGTTCCATAGAAATTTTTCGCTATGATCCAGAATCTCTATCGGTTGTTCTTCATAGGAAATATCTTTCTCTAGCAGTACAACTTCCGAGCTTAGTACATGTGAAGGATCAGGAATGTACTTTCTCCGGAGAGATACGTGTAAAACATCATGAACTTGAGAGAGATTTTGTAGAAGCGCCAATCGATAAGCTACCTTCCCAACATGATCCAGTATTTCGAAAGGACCGATATACCTAGGGCTCAAATTTACCTTCTTCACAAATCTCATTACTCTATTCCAAGGAGATATTCGAAAGAACACTTCATCACCTACTTCAAACTCTATATCTTTTCTCCGGTTGTCGGCAAAACTTTTTTATCGACTCTGAGCTGCTCTTATGTGTTGTTGAATAGATCTGACTTTTTTTTCCATTTCATCAACAAGATCAGGTCGTAATAGCTTTCTTTCCCCAACTTTATCACAGCATGTTGGAGTCCTGTATTTATTTCCATAGAGAGCTTCATAAGGAGCCATCTGAATACTAGAGTGAAAGCTATTACTATATGAAAATTCCACCAAAGGTATGTGTTGATCCCAAACACCTTTGAAATCCATAGAGCAAGCTCTTAACATATCTTCTAGAGTTTGAATTGTTCTCTCAGACATACCGTCTATTTGAGGATGATAAGTTGTGTAGAAACTCAACTATGTATCCAGAGTATGCTGAAGAATTCACCAAAACTTTGAGGTAAACCTCGGATCCCGATCAGATATAATGAAAAGTGGTACTCCATGCAATCTTACCACTTCTTTTACATATATCCTAGCAAGATGATCCAGAGATAAATATTCTCTAATAGAAATTAAGTGTGCTGAATTTGTAAGATGATCAACTATGGCCCAGATAACATTATTTCCTTTGGATGTTTTCGGAAGTCCAGTAACAAAGTCCATGGTGATGTTTTCCCATTTCCATTCAGGTATGTGTAATGGTTGTAACATCCCTTTAGACTTCTGTGTCTAAACTTTAACTTGTTGAAAAACCAAGCATCGAGAGACATTTTCATCAACATATATTTTCATGGCATCCCACCAGATGTACTCCTTCAATTCCCTATACATCTTCGTGCTTCCCGGATGAATAGAGAATGAAGAACTATGAGCTTCGTCCAGAAACTCCTTTAATTCGGGGATTGGAGGAACAGAAACCCGATTCCTGAACCTTATTATCCCATCACAATCATGGTTGAATTAAGGAACATTTCTCACCGTCTTTTGTAACTCTACATCTTATTTCTGTGCCTCTTTAATCTTAAAATGTATAGATGGTAGAACATTCATTTCCGAAAGATAATTTTTTTCTTCTTCCATAATAATTCCATGATCCATCCTTTGTAAATCCATAAATATTTGATATTTTGTGATCCTCTTCATGGATAGGCTAGCATAGTATGGTTGACTTAATGTGTCTGCCAACTTGTTTTCTTTCCATGGGTGGTAATGAATTGAGTATTCGTAATCCTTAATCAGCTACAACCATCTACTTTGGCGCATATTCAGCCCCTTTTGTGTGAAAATATACTTTAAGATTTTATGATCAGTATAAAGATCACACCTTTCTCCATAAAGATAATGCCACCAAATATTTAATGAAATGATTACCACATCTAACTCCAAATCATGGGTTTGGTAATTTTGCTCGTGGATTTTCAACTTTCGTGAGGCATAATCTATCACCATATCATTTTTCATAAGAACACACCCCATCCCCTTCTTGGATGCATCACTGTAGATCACAAACCATTCTCCACTACAAGGAAATGTGAGTACAGGTGCACTAGATAACCTTCTTTTCAACTCCTTGAAATTCTCTTCACACTCCTCCATCTAAACAAACATAACTCCTTTTCAAGTAAACCTGGTGAGTGGATTATATAATCATGAAAAATATTTCAAAAAACATCGATAATATCCAGACAAGGAAAGAGAAATTCAGATCTCAGTTACTGCTGTTGGTCTCATCCATCTTTTGATAACCTCTATTTTTGCTGGATCCACAGCTATCCCCTCTTTTGAGATTATGTGACCCAAAAATGAATCTTTTTGAAGCCAAAATTCACACTTGGTAAATTTGGCTTAAAGCTTCTCCTTTCTTAGGGTCTTAAATATAATTCTCATGTGATCTTCATGTTTTTACTTGCTCTTTGAATAGACAAGAATATCAACTATAATGACTACCACAAACTAATCAAGATAGTCTCTAAAGACTCTACTCATCAGATCCATGAAGATAGAAGGGGAATTATTAATACAAAATGGCATTACTATAAATTCATAGTGTCCATACCTTGTATGGATAGCTGTATTTGCTATATTCTCCCTTTTGACCCTTAATTGATGATACCCTGAATGAAGATCAATCTTGGAAAAGTATTGAGCTCCGCATAACTGGTCAAATAAGTCATCAATGCATGGGAGAGGATATTTGTCCTTGATCATGATCTTGTTAATTTCTCGATAATCAATGGAGAGTATCATTGATTTGTCTTTCTTCTTAACAAATAGAATAGGTGCTCCCCAAGGTGACACACTAGGGCGTATGAATCCATTATCAAGATTCTCTTGGAGTTGCTTCTTCAATTCCTGAAACTCAATTGGGGCCATTCTATAAGGTGTCTTTATAATAGTCAAAGCACCCGGTAAGAGTTCTATTGAAAACTCAACTTCACTATTTAGTGGAAGACCCGAAAATTCCTCTGGAACGAAATCATCAAACTCCCATACAATGGGAATATTCTTAATCGTGAGTTTCTCACCAACCATTTGAGATATATAACCTTATTTTATTGGAATCAAGACCCATAAGATGGATGAAATTTCCTCTGGAAGGTTATATTCATCCTTGAATTGATAGATGATAATAGATTGATCTGGAATATTAAATGTGATTTCCCTTCTTTGGAAATTGATATGTGATCCATATAAAGAAAGACAATATGTGCCAAGAATCACATCAAATTCCACTATATGAAGTATCGCAATATTTTCAGGAAGAAATTTCCAACAAACTTCAATCGGATAAGAATGATAAACTTTTAATGTGACCGTTGTGCCATTAGGAGTTGTCACAGATAACTCAACATCTAATTGTTGAGGTAATACAGTGATACCCTTAGAAAATTATTCCGAAATAAAATATTGGGTGGATCCAGAATCAAATAAAACATTTTCTACTTTAGAGTTGATGGTAAGTGTACCATTCACCACTTCATTATCGTACTCCACATCACCGATAGTAATTGCATGTGACTTTCCTTTGTCTTTGGCCTTAAGTGTTTATTGACATCGATCATCATCAAAACCCTTGGATTTGGGAATTGATTGGAATATTTCCCCATCTCTTTGCACTTGAAACATTGAAGTGTAGGAGGTGCATTCTATGTATCCCTTTCTTTTTCACATCATTAGACATCTTCTTCACATTATTTCGACATTCAACTATCCGATGACCTTCTTTTCCACACATAATACATTTTATTGTCCCTTTAAGACAATTCCCTCCATGTTTCTTTCCACAATTTGAGAATAAAGGAAAAATCATCTTCTTTTTAGTGTGGTCTTTAGATTTTCCTTTGAATTCCATTTTCCTCTTCTTATCAAACCCATATGAGTGATGGGATACTCCAATCTCCATCTCAACCTTGAGAGCACATCGAACAATTTCCTCGTAGCTATTGAAGCCCCTTATGGCTAACACCCTTTGAAGACTTGGTTTTATGCTACCAAAGAATCGATATATTTTACTTCCAGGTTGGATATTAATTCTGGAAGCGTACCTTGAAAGTCTTCTAAAATTAGCTTCGTAGGTACCAACCAATTCATCATTCTTTTGATTTAGTTCAAGAAACTACTTCTCCATATTTGTTCGAAGAATATGAGGGAAGTACATATTGAAAAATAAGTTCTTGAACTCATCCCATTCTATGGACTCAATTTCATCTCTTTGCCTCATATTCTTGATAATATTCCACCATTAATCAACATCACCTTCCAAACGATACATTGCTAAGATGACTTTGTCATGTTTAGAACATTGAGTAACTGAAAATATCTTTTCAGTGGTACTGGTCCATTGTTCAGCCACTAATTAATTAGTAGTCTCGCTATATGAGGGTGGATGTTGCCTCATTAAGGATTCAATATAATGTTGATCCTTCCTTTGCTCATTTGGATGTCCTAAATGATTCATAGCTTGAGAAAGTTGTGTGAGAATGGCTACAAGATTTTTCATTCCAGCTTTCATAACATTTGGTTGCTCAGGAGGATAATCATGGCATTTCCCGTCACATTCTGCATTAACACAGTTCCTTCGGGTTCCATACATTGACTAAAACCAAGAGGAATAGTGTGAGAAAAAATAATTATAATAGGAAAACCACATAATGACGAATAAATTTTACAATTAAGGTCTTATCATAGGTTGTTCATGGACATTTATAAAACACTAAGATTGTGTTCTATGCTTAGACTTATCCTTAGGGTTCTTACTATGTCTTTCACATCCTAGTTTCCAGAGGTTGACTATACCTTTCCTCTAATACCAACTATAACAATCCACACTTTACATACATTATTATTGCTTCAAAATTTATGCACACTTATTACAAAATATATCAAAACCATGAAAGGACCGTATGGGTGTAGTGTCTTTAGAAACTGGTAAACATAAAAAAATAGTTCATAAAACATCTACATTGTCTCCCATTTATTTCATCATATCTAGAGTCCCTTTTGGAATATCCTACTTAATAACCTTCTTCCTGACCTAGGGAAATAAAACATACAAAAGGGTGAGCTTGAATGCTCATTAAGGGTAAACAAAAGAAATATCAATCACATCATATTCATAATAACATAAAATGTTGGAAATCTTATCCTGCAAAAGAGAAAATAATTTCATAACATGGGATAAATCAATAATCATAACTTAAATCATGAATGTTTTTGGAATAGACACATAATCATAGAGAATAATTTCTTAGTAGTCAAGACTCATTGTCAAGACTAACTTAGCGGACAAAGTCTATTTCTAAACCGAGTTCACTCCTCGTTTCAGTCCTGTTTCACTGAACCGAATTAACCTGCTGTTCCAGGCATGTCTATCTCATGAAATATAAATATTTACCCAATTAATTTGAGAGAGATATAGGTCCCACCCATCTCATAATGAAACCATTCATATGTGTTCCAAAAAATCATAAAACATACATCATAGCATTACCCATGTAGTAAATATGAGATTCTTAATAATCATGCCATCATAACATAATCAATATAAGAAAAAAGGACATCATAAAAATAATTACATCATAACATAACCAAAACAATGTAAAAATAGGGACAGAAAAAGAACCCTATATTATCTTAGATGTAAAATAATTTTGATAAAACACTTGAACTCCATTCTTGAGGAAAGTATCCTTTCTACTTCAAAAATTTTTTCCATTCTTAACAAGTCATATAATTTTAAACTAAAAGAAGTTGATTAAAAATAATCTTGAAAACTTGTAAAGGAAGCTTCATGGAAATAATGTTATAAAAATCCATTCATGTCGTATAAGTTAAAAAAATATTCTTCTCGTACTTTGGTCGGAAAAGTCAAAAAGTATCTCGTACGAAAAATGACAAAGATTCCTTTCATATCTTTTACTAAAAACTCGCCGAAGGGTAAAATTGGATTTAAAAAATTATATGAGGATAGAAATAAAATTACATATTGATTAAATATGGATGTGGATGATAAATATTCCCCAGTAAATTCTGAAATAAAAATAATCTCGGATAAAAATGAGATTGTGAGATTTTCCCTTGCCTTAGGTCTGATACGCTTCGTATGAATCTGAACCTCCTGTAATATGGTTTAAATAATTTTAATTGACTTATTATAGAATCATATTCATTTTTACGATATCATATATGGTCATATTTGTATCTTCTTAGTAGAAATATTTCATTGCTACTTTTTATTCGGGTGTTTATTGCTTTATGTTCTTATGCGTGTTTTGTCAAATAAATTCTTATTCCACTTTATAGGATATAGATAAATCATTTAAAGAATGGTATTAGTGTAATATATATCATATTCATTCATTGATTTAATTTATAAAATCATTATTCAATGAAGATCATATAGAACAAGTCGCCTCACATCGTGGAGACGGTAGACCATACGTACGCACGAGCAATGACATCGTTCCCATGATCGTGGAATTGTATTGAAGTGTATGTATAATATTTCAGAATTAATACCACATTACAATAATCATATATAGTTTTTTATTTACACCATTATATCCATCCATGTAAGGTGGTGGTGGAAAACACATTACACCACGGCGTGGAAACGGTATTCCTTACATACAAACGCGTGATGATTTTGTTTACCGTTGGATGGATAGGAGGTGAAATAGGGTTGTTTCGTATTTATAATAACATATCAGTATATAAGGGATACTTATTTTGTTACCTCATAATGAAATAACTAAAGAAGATGGAGTAGAATAAGAATAGAACTTGAAGAAAACGGTAGAAGGTATTACCTCTTCTTCGAAGTGCCTCCTTTAAAATTTCTATTAGGGCACTAGAGTTGGTTTTTTGAGAAGACCAGTACCTCTAGTATGTTTCTAAGGAATTGGGGAAGTGAAATTTTCAGGGGTTGGCCAATCTTGAAGGGTTAATGTGGTGTGAGGAGGAGAGGGAGGAGGTTCCATTTTATAAGGGAGGAGAGGGGCACCTTTGGAAGGTGTGAAAATATTATTTTATTATAAACTTATCTTCACTTACAAAAGGTCCAAAAATCATTAAAGATGAATATAAGATGACTCATGGTTGAAATAAAATCATCCAATCAGAATTGGACATGTTTCTAAAAATATTTTAATCATTATAATCTTATTTATTTAAATCATTTATTAATGGGGTAAATATTGCAACATTATTGTGTCATAAATAATTTAATTTATTTGATGTCTAAAAATTATAAAAAAAATACCAACTTGTAGGAAATTGTTTTAGAATTCCAATTTATATTTATAGTCAAAAGGATAATTTTTATATCCCCTTATAAATATTAATTACTTAAGGATTTTTTGTTGATGCCAATTTTGTCATTACATTAAATTAATTAATCAAATGTGTCATTGTCTTTCATAAGTGGCTCCATGGAGTCCCCTAATCGACCCAAGGATGACCATGGTAGTCCATTACTCATCCAATAAGGTTTGGGCAAGTGTTAAGGTAATTTTGAATTATTATAAATTTCTTTTAACCTTAAATCACCATATTTACTTTTAACCGTGGTAAATAAAAGTAAAAATGTTACTATTCACCAAAAGTTATTTTTATATAATTGAACCACATTTTACTCTTTTATATTAATTTTGTCTCTCATATTTTTTAAATTAAACCCACAAAAGTGGTAAAAGTAAGTTTTATGAAAAATTGCAAAAGCTCCTAGAAGGTGGGTAAAAGATGGTGAAAAGTTAAATACAATTTTTATAAATTTAAATTTATTATAAAATTACTCCAATAAATTTCATTGAAATTATATATGTATTATGTATACATGTTGACCTAAAATAAATTTAAACCAAATAAATTATTATTTAAATAAGAAGTCGGTTTTAACAAAAAACTCAGTTTTTTCACTATTTATCAAAAATTGAAGTTTTTCAGAGAAATACCAAAAATTCAGCCTAAGCTATATTTGATATTCCGAATTCAAAAATGATGTCTATTTTTTCAAAATTCAAAACGTAGAAGTGGCATTAATTAATTTTAAATGTAATTCCCGTTATCAAAACAAATAGAGTGTTTTTAAGAAACAATAACTATCAAAAGATCATCACTTGTTTATGTCCAATTTCAAAGTGAAATTAATTCCATTGACCAACATTGGATTAAATGGTAAAATTATATTTTAATTAAAATTTAAAACCAATTAAAAAGATAATCTATCCATATAAATTATTGCAATGAAAAATGTTGTTTTTAATTAAAATATACTGTGTTTTTACAATTCATCAAAATATGAAAGTTACCAGAATAATATGAAAAATTTATCCAAAGTAAATTTTTATATCCTGATTCCAAAGAGGAATTTTATTTTGTCAAATTGAACTTATAAACATGTGAAAAACTATATTTAATATGTGTGCGCCATCAAAAAGTGGTAAAACTGCATTTTTTGAAAAAATGCTTCTTTTATCTGAAAAACTGATTGTGTTTTCATACTTTATTCTAGAAAATGTGTAAGATGATTTATAATGTTATAAAATTTAAAATTCAGTTAATAATATTCAAAACTTCTAGTTCATAATATTATAATAATATATTTTTGTTTAGTGAAACTCTGTATTGCGTACTACACACACTATCGAGGAAGGTCGTGATAGCGTGTAACACAAGCCAAGCTAGTGTTGTGTGCAGTGAAAGATTCCTTTGTGTATAATATAATACATATATAAAAAATACATACTTATCATAAAATATCAGGGTGTTACAGTGATATTTCCTTTCCTTGATCACTCAACTGGAGGAGTTCTAGCTCTTTGGGGCAGGCGACACATATTTGAATGTATTTTTATGTAGTTCTTGATGTTGTCTTTAAGTTAGTTTTTTTGAGCATGATACTTTTTCCTCTTTTTGCATGATGATTGGGGAGGGATCCTCTTTAAACCATAGAAGGTTTTCAATTTCTTCCCTGTGTCTCAACCTTATTTGTGGCTTTCTAGGGATGGAAAGCTTTATGGTGGGGAGAATTTTCACACTTGGATTTTGCATTGCATCATGTTTCTAATTTTTATTTTTATCCTAAAATTTTATCTACTTTTAAATATTATTATGATTCTTATGTGAAATACAGACCGAGACTGACTAGAGTTTTGTGATTTTGAATTTATAAATTAGTGTTTTGTCATTGGCAGCATTCATCGCACTCCAATCGAAGTTGCACGGCCTCACCAATGTCACCGCGCAGCCCCATCCGGCTCTCTGCGTGCCAGCCAAATGATCAAAAAATTTAATGAAATGAATTAATAATTCATAAAATTAAATTATTTGTAAAATAAAAGTGAAATAAATTAAAAATATTTCACTGATAATAATAATATTGTTGTTGTTTTAGGATATTGTTAATTATTATTATTATTATTTGTATTATTATTAGTGATGAAAATTAAGTTATTTTTATTATTATTATTAATCTTGTTTTAGTTTATTATTATTATTATTAGTATGTTTTTCCCTCTTTTTTGTGTTATATCCCTATATTTATTTTTGTTTTATTTTATTTCCATTTTCTTATTTTCTTCTCCCCTGCATTCCCTATACCCATCGGGTTCTCCCCCACCCTTGGATAGTGCACAAAACCCTAGAGCACCCCTACTAGTGCCATTGGCTTCCCCTTCGTACCATGCTTGGAACCCCAATCTCCCCCCACTATAGTGTTGTGCCAGACTCCCTTCATTCCTTCCTCCTGCACTGATCCATTCTGGCTCCCTCACGCTGCAGCCATCGCGCGCCTCACTCCTCGGATGAGCTTCCTCCCGACTGCCATCTGCACCCACACCGTCTCTTCCAGACCAGCCACACCCTATAGGTCTTTGGCTGGCCTTCCCCTCACGCTGTCACCCTGGAACCCACCGTGCCACTCACGTGCCTCCCTTGCACAGTGGCCTCTAGCTGACGCCTTTCTCCCCTACGACTCCGATGTTCGACCTCTCCCCCGAAGACCCGTAGTCGTGCCCAGCGCCTCTCGGTGTTGGCCCTCCATCCTATGTTTGGCGAAATCCGGCACCCCCTGCCCTGTCCGACCATTCTTCCACATCACCCTCACACCTTGTTCCCCCCTCAGACCCGCACAGACCCCTGCCGGCGACCTCCCCTCGCTGGCCAGCGACACTTCTGGTGCCTTGCACTTCTTCCGTGCAAACAGCCCCCGGGTGAAGTCTCCCTTCTTTTGTTTTCTTTTTTACTTCAGTTTTCTAGTGGGTAAGGGGTTCAATTTTGGGTTCGATCATAATTTTTGTTGGTTTGATTTCTTTTTTTGGGTTCACACTATGTTTCATGAGGTACGGTCGAGGTGCAATGGTGATTTCGAACCTTTATTCATAGGATTCTTGGTTCAAGGTAGATGTTTCCATGTCTAATCACTATTTTCGAAATTAATTTGCATTTTTAATTGGTTTAGAACATCATTTAGTTAATTTTCATAGTGCGAAGTTGGTTTTATTGGATGTTTAATATGCATTGAACTTTTTAGTAGCATGTCTAATTTATGTTTGTTGCTTCTGCTTAAAACTCATATTTAGTTATTTGTTGTTGATTTTTAAATTGTGTGAGTATCTTTTTAATATGTGCAAGTTGTGAAAATAATATTTTAGACATGGCGTTGTGTGCGTCTGGTTGTCAAGGAATGCTTTGTGTGGGTTTAGTTGGTAACAAAAAATGATTTATTTTAAATTGTTTTTTATGCTTTTATTTTTGGATTATCAAACCATGTGATTACCGCAATGATGTTTTACATATGATTTAAGGTTTTTCATCAAATTATTTGTGTTGTGAAGGCCACACTTTAAAATTTTATATAAGTTTGTGTGATGTTGGAATGCGTTTGAATTTATAAATGGTCACTTTAGAGTGTGAAAATCCGTGTAACACTCTTATACTACTGTCATATAATTTCTTTTGAATGGTGTATTAAATGATTACAATGGTGTGAAATGTGTTTAAAAATGTAATAGTGAGTGTATTATTTCAAAATTGCATTTATGTGTGTAAGTTGTGGGTTTTTAATGATAATCGTCTTTTAATATTGTGAAAATTGTCTAACTGAGTATGTAACCTATGTAGATTGTGTTTTGAAAAAACTTTTTGTGTGCATATAGTTTTAAAAGAGGGTCTGAGTGTGCAAATGGTGATTCTGTGCGTGCAATTACCCCGTTTGGATTTTATGCATAAGTGTGACTTGTGAAATGAACTTGAAACTTGTTTGAGCAAAAAAGAGGGGATCCCATGTAGCTATGAGGGTGGATTAGACTAGTGGGATAATGTTTCGGAGGTGACTCAACCCAATTTCACTAATAGGACTGACGATTGCTATACTAACTAAATAAATGATGACTGAGGGTTGTGGTCGTCTATGCCATGTTTTCTGAATGTCATGGTCTTCTATGCCACATTTTTCTGAGGGTCATGGTTTCTAAGCCCCGATACACCGAGACAGGAAGATCTAGGGGCCTAAGCTATCTAACACCCACAAGGCATCTCCCATATTGGTGCTCATTGGTTAATTTATGCTCATCGGTGTGACACGTTGATTATTTATAAAAGTGAGCATGTGTGTTTGTTTTAAATTAAGTTGTTCCTTTTGAAATTATTTTCATTAAAACAGTTTTCTCTAAAACTATTCAAGCATATAGTTTATTTTTTTAATTAAAATTTCAATTGAATTTGTCATTTAATGTTTATACATGGAACATTTTTTGGGGTGACGTCCTACTAGGCTCGTGGATCACACCATACATACTCATTAAGGTGTATATAGACCACGATCTTTGTGTATTTTAGGTTGTGGCATCTTGCTTAGTGGTAGTTGTTCTGGATGATGCTGGTCTTCACGTGTAGGTTGGTGTTGGTATCTTGGGGATGTGGCTTCTCGTTTTGCGTGGAGTTTGGAATTAGAGTTTTATATCTCTATATTTGTTGTTATTCTCTTTGGGTTATCAGTTGAGTTGTAGAATAAAACCTTTATTTAGTTTAAGGTCTTGTTTTTTTGTCTGTTTTCTGTTTTAGTTTATTTATCTTGTTAGTGGTTTTGTGAATTTTATTTGGGTTAAATCATTTCCATGTGTTAGTTTTGATACCCGAGAACATGAGCCAACCCGTGTGGATCGAGAACGCCCTTCGGGCCATGCCACGAAATGGATCAGGCACTAGGTCAGATGGAGAATCGACTAGGTTCATGACAAGGTCAATAATTTTAAATATATCATCCATAATTAATCTAAAATGTCAGTTATAATAGAGAATAAATAAAATTTATTTCAATTTTATTTTTATTTATACTATTTTTGTTAACTATAAATATCTTGGTAATTCTAAAATACACGTGTCTGATACTTCACAAAACACTGTCAAGCAAGAGAAGTGGACATCATAAAAAAAATATTCCATTTACCATTAATTATTAATAAATACTTGGAAAAACATCAACTAATTAACCTAATTCACTAATATAGAAAATAATTCAATAAAATTGATAAGAAAATAACTAAATAATTGACTAAAATTGATAAGTGTTAGGATTTTAAACAATAAATGACAACCTTATAATTAAATATTCTATAAACATATGAAAATAATATTTTTCAATAATTATAATAATGTATAGCAACTGAGAAATGAATATTGCTTTTCCAATACATGATCAAGAAAAAATTGAATAAAATAAGATTTCATAAATTATTTAAAAAATATAGAAAATTTAATATAAATTCTAAATCTTTTATAGAATACTTTCGACCATTATAAATCTCTCAATGCATTCAATGATATTTTTTAATGTAAAATGTGATATTTGGTTCCGACACATATTCATATTGAAATTCATAAAATTTATCTCATACTCTCTAATGCTAATCTACCATTATCATTGGTATGTTTTTATTTCAATATTATTGGGCATCCAATTATAGTATTTAACAAATTTTATTATACTATTTAATAATACTTATTTAATGATTATTGTAGCCCAATTTCTACCTTGTGTACCAATTATTTAAAATTTTTTCTCAAAAATGATTTTCATGACTTATTAATTTATAATATTTCAGTGATTAATATGTCACGACCCGTCCCCTGGGGCCCGTTCCGTGACTATCCCTATCCCACCTTCCATAGGCAAGGGGCTGGAGAATAGCCCCAAACGCGTAAAATCCCTAAGCTAGAAAGGCATTACCTTTATAGAAGTAAACAAACACAACAGAGTAAGCAACTAAAGTAAGCACTAAGTAGAACTGTATACAAAAGTAAGTGCTGAAAAGAAAGGGGCCAGAAATACAAGCCCAACAGTAAGTACAGTACAACTGAAAAGCTAGTACAACTACAGTAATGTAAAATAGAAACCCCCAAGTCATCCTCCAGGAATCCCACCTGAAGGGTGGTTACAAATGGTCTCCTCAGTACTTCGGGTTCGTCCGTTTGCTCCGTGTACATCTCGTCAAGTGGTCACCCTCCGGGTACCTTCTAGCTCTATAAGTCTCTACCATGAATAACGTTGTCTGTTGTCTGCATCCAACACTACGTAGTCTAAGAAATTCCTGTGCAGGGGTGAGTATAACGATACTAATTAGGGACCCCGAGACCCACGAAGGTATCCCATAATCCACGAAGGATAAACCACAATGAAAAGATATAATCATGAAGTATCAAAGAAATCTACTTTGGTTTATGCCCATACATATACCTAAGTCATCAATTCCAGTTCGGCTCCAAATCTCAAGCCCAAGTACAACCCAGTCCACATAGGAAAGAAGTAAATCACACTGATGGTAATGATTGAATGTCAAGACTCAGATCACACAGGTATACATATTTCATAAAGTGATAAAGACGATCTGATGTAGTCACTAATTCATCTAAGATATTGAGCCCACATAGGATACTAGACCAGATAAGTTGTCAGACCCATGTAGGATACTAGAAAAGCTACTCCGTTTGACCTAAGTAGAATTCTAGTACAAAAGTAAAACTGTCAGACCCATGTAGGATACAAGTACAGTAGTCATCGCTGTCGAACCCATAGAGGATTCCAGTACAGTTATAATCGTTGTTGAAACCATGGAGTATTCCAGTATGGTAGTCATTGTCGTCAAACCCATGGAGGATTCCAGTATGATATTCATTGCAGTCGCAGCCAGCTCTAGGGTTTCCGCACAAAGCATGCTCGATTCCTGGAGGGTCTGCTCCTCGAGCCAATGGATCGATACATCAACTACCACAGCGTCTTAGGTTGATGTATTCTGAAGGTCCTCCATGTTATAGGTGCTAATCCAAAAAAAAATGCATCCAAGATATTGTGTACAAGATGACCAAGCCCTTTACCAAAAAGTACACGGTGTGTTGGTATATGGTACACGCCGTGTGGTCAGACCTCGGGTACTGCCCGAGTGCAACGACCCGTGTTCGAAGAGCTGGCCGTGTAGAAATGTATGTACATGGCGTGTGGAATGGTAATACACCGTGTCCAAACAACTGGGGTCGGCTCCGTGTACGCCGGCCATGTGCTCGTATAGGGCCTCAACCAGTGTTCTCCAACCCGTGTAATTGGTACACATGTTTTCCTGTACCGCTGGCCATGTCTGGCCATGTGGTAGAGTACATGCTCATGTACTCCACACCGCGTCCGTGTATCCCTGGAATAAATGACAAGTCTCACGTAGCCACCACCTCTTTGTTGTGTGGTGTTTACACGCCGTGTGACAGAGGTCACATTCCAGGTGTTAGTCATCTGACATTTGAATCCCTAGCCGCAGAATGCTCGGAATACACGACGTGTTCTCTAGGAGTACATGTCGTGTAGTCTGGAATTTTCCAAAAACGACACCTCTAGCCAGCACCCCTCCCTTGATGCCTGTTCTTCATTCTGATGGTTCATTCATCACGAATCATCAGACTCTAGGTCACCCCGATGTCCCAAAGTCAATTCTGCTATTTTTGCGCTTCCGTTCGGCTCCAAAAACATGTTTTCAATTCCCGTTCGAAGAACGGTCGAGGAACCATCCATCTCGTTCAGGTTCGAACTGTCACCCGCTATCGTCGTCGCTCCTCTACTAGGGTGTCATGTTGTTTAGTCTTTAATTTTGGGTTTGTTGTGTCGCTTATCGAACCTTTAATGATCCATTGTTCACCACCCATGAAGAACACGAAGAACTATAAACAGTCACAATAATGACAGAGGATTCAGACCGTGTTAGTTTGGCCTGGTCTCTCTGCATTAGTTTAGTAGTAGGTGGTTAAGGAGAAACAAAACTAGAAGGAAAGAAGATTCAATGACGATCCAATCAAAACACACCCCTGCCTCGAAATATGGTTCGTGGTAGTCGGGCGTCGTAGAAGACGATATCGCAGGGAGACAGCTTCAACCCGTTGACATTGAGGAAGAAGGAGAAGAGGATGGCACATAGTCGGCGTTCCTTGGGGGTGGATCCTTCTCCTTTGGCCTGGACGAAGATTGAAGGAGACGATCATTGTTCTTCAGTGGTTCTTCTTGGGAAGGATGATGTTCCTCATTGAAGAATGAAGCTCTCATAAT
Source organism: Viscum album (assembly GCA_963277665.1). Taxonomy (NCBI): domain Eukaryota; kingdom Viridiplantae; phylum Streptophyta; class Magnoliopsida; order Santalales; family Viscaceae; genus Viscum; species Viscum album. Next base: position 1,769,324,768 of record OY728145.1, read on the forward strand.
TCAACAGAGGTTCCCCCCACCAAAAATATTTTCTATGCAAATATTAAAATATAATTCTTTCACTTTAGAGAAATGTAAACCAATTCAAAATAATTCACAAAGAATTATTGACACCCATGTTAATGGGTTCACAAATTTTATGAGAGGAGGTGGCCTCCGAAATTCTAGGGAGGTGGAGAGGTTCTACCTTAATGAGGGGAGGAGTTAAATGGGATTAAGGGAAGATGAAAAGGTTAGGGCTCGTGTGGGCCCACCTCACAAATATCCTCTCATGGAAGGTTATGTGGGTATGGGCCTGATGAAGCATTGTCGTGCACGCTCTCAAAAATATTTATACTAAGTGCAGCACAGTGGCTGACCTAGGTCGATCTCTTGAGGAGATTTTTGCAGTCAATCACTTATTATTTCTAATTAAGTGTATATATTTAAACTAAAATGACCAGAAATGATATTTTAGAATTAAAATTACAAAACTAAAAGTAAATATTAAGATGCAATGCAGACAAAATGAATTCAAACAGAATGATGTTAGGATAGAAAGGAGACATTCCCGAGAGCATCACCCAGAGTGAACCTTCATCGTCTCATTATAAGTTTCGAATTTACTTAATGAACATGCTCCATCGTATGCATGAACATCCCCTTATGCCTATGGTTGTGAACATATGGTACTCTCAACGATCGCCGAGAGACCACACATCCACCTCCTCGATTGAGGGAAAATATTGCAGAAGTGAAAGCTAAACCTCGGGTGGCATGTGGAGACACAAAGGCGCCTTACCCACTAAGATCCCCCTCGGTATAACTATAAGAAAATAAGAAACATTAATACATGAATGTTCAAAGACTTGGGTTAATCACTGAATTACTCCCCTGAGAACTTCCTCGAGTTAGCTACTCATGATCACGAGCGTAAGAGTTCACAGTGATGAAGAAAATGGGGGGAGAAAAACAAAAGAGAGAAAGAATAAGAGTGAAAGGAGAACACTTCAATAAAAATATGAAATGATATTACAGAATGAAATTAAAAGAAAATACAAAGCTAAACTACATATAATGACCAACAAAGGCTATTCCTAAGTTTCCAATCCATTGGAATGAAAAGTAGATACACTTTTATAGGGAAAGGGTGTGGAAATTTGGCTCCAAAAATCATCCCCGAATGTAGGCGCGTTGATGGCTTCTTTAATGACCGAATTTGGAACTGGGTCATTCTTGAAAGTTGTTCAACTACGTCTCCTCTGTCGACCCACTAAATTTCAGCTTTATGGGACACGTAATGAAGGAGTTATGGCCGCCTCACTCAGAGTATTTAATTCTGTCCAGGCAGACTGTTCGTATTCCAATACACCGCGTTCCAACGCATTAATGTCCTTCAAACTGAACGAATCATGCACGTCCTTCTTAATGAAAGTTCTTCATCCGGATGTATTTCAGCTCCATGTAAATTTCAGCTCCATTGGGTTGGCCATTTATGAGATATGGTCCCCACAATAAAATTATGCAGTTCTGTACACAGTTTTCGAGGCCTGGTTTGTGAGCTAGATTTGAGCTTCCAAATGATGGATTGAGCTTTGGGTCCAGAAGGATAAAATGAAGCTAATAGAACATAGAAACCTGTAAAAGAATAATTTTGCAATTTGGATCAGTTTAGAGAAAGTTATGTCCGAAACATTATAATAAATGAAAACTGTTTAAATACAAAATAAACCATTTTTCCAACTAAGCTAAAAAATACTCCTAAAACACAAATTGTGACAATTACCCTTAAAATAACACATTGGTGGGAATAAAAACATTTAAATTCAGAATAAAATAATTGAAACTATTTGTTCTATCAATTCCCCCAGACTTAAACATTGCACTCCTGGGCAATCATCTTATACCAAGGTCAAAAACAAATTTCTCAAAGCATAAATGACAACATAGCTCAATTATCATATCAAAGAAAATATCATGCCTAATACATGGATAAAAATTTCAGAACTCCTCAAAAATCATATGAATCTATTAAATCTCATGTTAATCCACACATGCATGTCGTACCTACCTCCCTGGAAAATTATTTCTCTCTTCACTCAAGGATATTTAATGTGGAGTTTTTCTCATTCCCAAAAACATGTGTGATTTCCATAGGCATGCTATCCTCCTAGTATCTCCACTTCACAGAGTCAAAAATGTATCAATCATGAGGTCTTTTTCATGGGTTGTTCTGAAGCTGAGGGTTGGAATGTTTAAAATGTAAAAACATCTGAGGCAGAATGAGGAGGGTTAAGCTCTAAAGTGAAGTAAATGCATGAAAACAGTTTTGCTCAAGAATGGTGTGCTCCTCAATCAGCTCAAAAACGAATCACCTCCAAACACTTATTCTTTGGGGAATTTCTCACTTGGGATTTCAGCATCAATTATTTCCATCCCTCTTTTCCCCATTTGTAGCATTGTTTCAGCTTGAATTCAGATCTAGATTTCTCTTCAGAATCATGTTTTGGAGGAAAAGAGAGGCAGCTTTTGATCTTCAAAAATTGGTGAACACCCAGCCCATATGTGATGATATTTTGGGCCACCCATCCATCTTCCCATCATGACATTTATTCCACCCAAGCAGCAATAAATATGGCAACACTTTTAATTCAGCTCAAAAAGATTCTTCAGGAAAGCAAAACAAAGCCCATCTTCTCCCTCCCCCACACTTGAGTTCAACAATAATCATGCATTTAACTTCTAGATAAGGTAGGAAAGGGATAAATGGCTTGTAATGTGGCTGACTAACAAGGTATTTCATGGCTACTAGGGGATTAAGAAGGTCAGATTTAAAGGTAGGCCAAAATAAGAGTTCAATGCAAAAAGGGGCTTTCAAAATGATGGCTCAATCATAATTAACACATTCCATGAACTCTAACAGCTTTGAAAAAGAGAAAAATAGCAAGTTCTGGATCACACAACATGTCTCAAGTCACTCAAGAAAAAGAGAAATGTAAGAATATGTCAAACAGGTTTAGAAACCTCTCGGGTTGGGCAAGATTTTCAATTTGGACAGCACTAGTGCACATGAGTTTCACAATCAATCAAACGTCATCAAATGAAAAGATCAGAAATTAGAAACAAAATCCATTCAGAAATAATTTAAATCCTAAAACACTCAAATAAAGAAATGGGCCAAAAATACCAAGATGGTTTGAATTTTCCCAAGTATTCAATTCAGCTCAAGATTCCTAAAAACACACCAAAAAAATGAAAAAGGAAAATAAGAAAATTTCAAAAACATCAACATGATAAATAAAATGAAAGAACAAACAAAAGAAATGAAAACTCATAAGAAAAATAAATAAAAAGAAAGAGAAAAGGAATAGTAAAGGGATAATGCTTGGTTTGACCCCCCAAGCGGGTGCTAGGTTTTTACTGCCCCTAGTCAGGCAGTTGCAGCAGATTATCCCCAATCAGATGGTGGATGTGGTTTTTTTGAGATAAACCACCACATGTGACTTTTTCCAGCGTCCATCAGTAGACAATGAGATTGGAGAACCCCAAAGAAAATAAGAAAGTTCGCAACCCCCAAGAAAGAATAATGATAGAATTTTAGATCCAGAGTGGGAGGGAATAGAATATAGGGGTGCTCCCTGTGAACATCTGTGGTTTCCTCCTCCAAATGGTATGAAATTTGTTGTAGAGGAGGCAGTTGCACCACTACCAGCTTCTCCGGCTCTTCTTCCTTGATCACCACCACTTGAGTGGTATCTTTCATATCATCCAAGGTCTGCCCCATTTGTACTGTATCAGAAATTTCAGGAAAAAGGGAAGTTAGAAAACAATTCAGTTTGAATAAGATTAAAACAAGAGGAATCAATTAAGAAATCTTCCCTTTCAAGTAAGTCAGCTTGAAAATTGATCTCTTCAGGAAAGACCATTAGCAACTCCATATCAGCAGGTGCATCATCTTCTTCATATTCCAAAGCAAGAGAGAGGTCAAAAGTTTCTGATTTTTCAATATCAAGTATGGGAAGATCAAGTTTCAGGTTTTCTTCAACAAAGTGATTCCAGGATTCATCCAAAAATTGTTGATCTCCCATAAGTGTATCAGATGGAATGTATAAATTAGGGACCTCCTTGAGAAATGGTTGAGTTCGGGATGATATAATTAAATCTTTTAGAATCTCCTTCTCACCCTCCTCAGGTTCTTTGACATAAAAAATAATCGGTGAAATCTCTTCCACCACCCGTTCAGGTTCAGGTTCTGGTTCAGGATCAGGTTGTTCCATCAGTGAATGAAAATATTCATCAAACCTTTTTTCAGTTCTCTTCAGTTTTTGAATCTCTTAATGAAGTTCTTGCATCTTGGATTCATAATCATTTTGAACTTCTTCATGCACCTTTGATTGATCAGTCCATGCATAATAATTTGAATTGAAATTCATGATGAACAAATATTTTTTTTTGTTTTTGAAATTTATGACTTTTTTTTGTGTGTTTTTAATGAATGGAAGAAAAAATAATTTACAATATGTGAATAAAAATAATGAGTGAAGACCACTTGGCTCCCCGGCAATGGCTCCAATTTGATGAACCGTTGTCGTGCACTCTCTCAAAAATATTTATACTAAGTGCAGCACAGTGGCTGACCTAGGTCGATCTCTTGAGGAGCCTTTTGCAGTCAATCACTCATTATTTCTAATTAAGTGTATATATTTAAACTAAAATGACCAGAAATGATATTTTAGAATTAAAATTACAAAACTAAAAGTAAATATGCAGATGCAATGCAGACAGAATGAATGCAAACAGAATGATGTTAGGACAGAAAGGAGACATTCCCGAGAGCATCACCCAGAGTGAACCTTCATCGTCTCATTATTAGTTTCGAATTTACTTAATGAACATGATCCATCATATGAATGAACATCCCCTTATACCTATGGTTGTGAACATATGGTACTCTCAACGATCGCTGAGAGACCACACATCCACCTCCTCGATCGAGGGAAAATATTGCAGAAGTGAAAGTTAAACCTCGGGTGGTAAGTGGAGACACAAAGGCGCCTTGCCCACTAAGATCCCCCTCGATATAACTCTAAGAAAATAAGAAACATTAAGACATGAATGTTCAAAGACTTGGGTTCATCACTGAATTACTCCCCCGGGAACTTCCTCGAGTTAGCTACTCATGATCACGAGCATAAGAGTTCACAGTGATGGAGAAAACGGGGGAGAAAAACAAAAGAGAGAAAGAATAAGAGTGAAAAGAGAACACTTGAATAAAAATATGAAATGATATTACATAATGAAAGTAAAAGAAAATACAAAGCTAAACTACATATAATTTCCAACAAAGGCTATTCCTAAGTTTCCAACCCATTGGAATGAAAAGTAGATACACTTTTATAGGGAAAGGGTGTGGAAATTTGGCTCCAAAAATCATCCCCGAATGTAGGCGCGTGGATGGCTTCTTTAACGACCGAATTTGGAACTTGGTCCTTCTTGAGAGTTGTTCAACTACGTCTCCTCTGTAGACCCACGAAATATAAGCTTTATTGGACACGTAATGAAGTAGTTATGGCCGCCTAACGTAGAGTATTTAATTCTGTCCAGGCAGACTGTTCGTATTCCAATACACCGAGTTCCAACGAATTAATTCCCTTGCAAATGAACGAATCATGCGAGTCCTTCTTAATGGAAGTTCTTCATCCAGATGTATTTAATCTCCATGTAAAATTTCAGCTCCATTGGTTCGTCCAGTTATGATATATGGTCCCCACAATAAAATTATGCAGTTCTGTACATAGTTTTCGAGGCCTGGTTTGTGAGCTCGATTTGAGCTTCCAAATGATGGATTGAGCTTTGGGTCCAGAAGGATAAAATGAATCTCATCGAACATATAAACCTGAAAAAGATGAATTTTGCAATTTGGATCCGTTTAGAGAAAGGTATGGCCGAAACATTATAATAAATGAAAACTGTTTAAATACAAAATAAGCCATTTTTCCAACTAAGCTAAAAAATACTCCTAAAACACAAATATCCTCTCATGGAAGGTTATGTGGGTATGGGCCCCACCTATAACTCCCCTTGAGAGGAAATAACTAACATCCATAAATAAAATTGTGTACTAAAAATTTTATTTATTTTATTCTAAATCTCCAAATATTAAATCTCAACCCGCATAAAACGCAACTATGATAATGTTCCCCTTAAGAAAATATCAGCACTGAAAGTTCATCAGTGACCTTGGATTTCAATTCTGAGAACCGATTCAAAATATAGAAAAACCCGCACGTACATTTACTGAATGTACCAGAAAAAAAACTTCAAAAATTGATTCCAGGCACACCGGGCCTCAGAATCAAGTGCCGTCAAAAACCACAGACTCATAAAATTCAAAAGTATTTAAGAAATTTTTTTCCATGAAATTTTTGGGTCTTTACATTACTTCCACCTTAGGGATTTATGTCCCCGTAAAGCTACAACACACACTAGGGAAACAAATGGGGATACTGTACACACATCTGAGCCTCCCGCTCCCAAGTGATCTCCTGGTGGTTCCTGTGCTACTAGCGAATGCGCACCAAAGGAATCGAACGTCCACGTAGCACCCACTCCTGTGAATCATCGATCTCCATTGGGACCTCCATAAATGTCACCCCGTCATCGATGTCCAGCTCCCCATGATCGATGATGTGGGTTGGGACATGAACGTATCTCCTCAGCTGAGATACGTGGAATAAGTCGTGGACCCAGTGCAACTGATGTGGAAGGGCCAGGCGGTAAGCCACCTCACTTACTCTGCTTAGAACCTGGAATGGTCTGATGAAATGCAGAGATAACTTGCCACCCCAGACAAACCTCCATAGACCTCGTCGAGGTGAGACCTATAGGAAGATGTGGTCGCCATCCTCGAACTCTAGTGGTCTATATCTCCTATCATCATATGACATTTGTCTGCTCTGTGTAGTCTTTATCTGCTCCTGGATGATCTGCACCTTCTCTGTCATAGCCTGAACCATCTCTGGTCATACAAGTGCTGAATACCATGGGTCAATCCAGTACAAAGGTGATTTGCAAGGTCGTCCGTACAGTGCCTCGCAAGGGGTCATCCCAATGGTGGAGTGGTAGCTGTTTTTGTACGCAAACACCACCAAGGGTAAGTGATCCTCATATCTACAACCAAAGTCAAGGAAACATGAATGAATTATGTCTTCGAGAGTCAGAATGGTTCTCTCAGTCTGACCGTCCATCTAAGGATGGAAGGCAGTGCTCAGACGTAGCTGCATCCCAAAAGCCTCCTGTAACCCCTTCCAAAGTCGGGAAGTAAAGTGAGCATCTCGATCTGAGAAGATAGTTGATGTCACACCATGAAGTCGTATGATTTCTAGAATGTAGAGGCATACCATGCTCTCTATTGAGCCCGACTCTCGGATCGGTAGAAAGTAGGCCGACTTGGTGAGTCGGTCGAAAATCACCCAGATAGAGTCTTGACTCCGGGATGTGTGAGGATGCCCTGTCATGAAATCCATGAATATCCCGTACAACTTCTACTCTGGGACCTCTATGGTCTGTACCAAGCCTGCTGGTACATTGTGCTCTTCCTTCACTTACTGACAAGTGAGGCATCATTAAACGAACTCTGCTATAACCTTCTTCATACCCGGCCACCAGTGCTGTCGTATGAGGTTCTGATACAACTTCGCCACTCCTATATGTACCGCTAGAGGGGAAGTTTGTAACTCCCTCATCACTTCCTCATGTAGTGCAACTGATACCATAGTACATCCCCTGAAGTGGATGATGTGCTCCCCTCCTTCAGAAAATCCATAAGGCGCCTGACCTATGGATATCTGAGCATGTCGCGTCTGACAGTCAATGTCCCCACGCTGTCCCTCTCTGACTCACTATAGAATTTAGAGGAGCGACAGTGAGAGACTGGAGAAATGTTTCTCCATCAATATCCTCAAAGGATATCTATATTGCGTCTAGCTACTATGTCACATCTCCTAGAAGCTAAATGCTCAATCTTCTACTGAGAGCATCAGCTACAATATTCCCCTTCCTAGGAGTATAGAATATCTCAAAGTCATAGTCCTGGAGGAACATGAGCCATCACTGATGTCTTAGTTTCAGGTACTTCTATGATAAGATTTACCTGAGACTCTGGTGGTCAGAGTAGGCTATAAAGCGCTCACTGATCAGATAGTGCTACAACTTCTTTAAGATAAAGACCACTGCTGCTAACTCCAGGTCATGGGTAGCATATTTCTGCTCGTGCTGTCTCAACATCCATGAACCATATGCAATCACTTCTCACTCCTGCATCATGACACACTCGAGTCCGTTCCCTGATGAGTTATAGTAAAATACATACCCCACTCCCTCCTTTGGTAGCCTCAAGATGGGTGCACTAGTAAACCTCTGTCTCATCTCCTGAAAGATATTATGATATCTATCTAACTACACGAAGGGATTCCCCTTCATCTTCAAGGCTGAAAACGGTGCTGCAACTCTGGAGAAGTATCGCAAAAATCCTTGATAGTACCCAGCTAGTCCCAGGAAACTTTGCACCTCCATCATTCTCCTGGGTGGCTCCCAAGCATATACTTCCTTGATCTTCACTGGATCCACTGCAAATCCAGCCTCCAAGATGATTTGTCCTAGAAAGTGAACCTCTCGAATCCATAATTGGCACTTCAAGTGCTTACCATAAAGATGGTGCTCTCGGAGTGTGTCCAGTAAAACACGCAAGTGGTAGGTGTGCTCCTCCTCATTAGTCGTGTAAATCAGTATGTTGTCGATGAAAACTACAAAAAATTGATCAAGGTAAGGCTGGAAGATAATGTTCATGAGACTAATGAACACTGATGGAGTGTTGGTTACATCGAAGGGCATAACCAAGAACTCGTAATGGCCATACCGACACCTAAAGGCCTTCTTCTACACATCCTCATCTCATACTCTGAGCTGGTGATAGCCTGACCTGAGGTCTATATTTGAGAACCATCATGCTCCCATGAGGTGATCAAAGAGGTCGTCAATCCTCAAAAGAGGGTACTTGTTCTTCACGGTCACCTGATTCAGGTGACAACAGTCGACACATAGTCGCAAGCACCCACACACCTTCATGGAGAACAAAATCAGAGATGCCCAGGATGAAACACCAGGTCGAATAAATCTCTTCCCCTGCAAGTCCTCCAGATGTACCCACAGCTCACGAAGCTCGGTGGGAGCCATATGATATGATGGAGTAGATATCGGTGCTGTCCCAAGTTACAGGTCAATGTAAAAGTCTACCTCTCTGTGAGGAGGTAGTGCTTGGACATCGTTAGGAAAAACGTCTATGTACTGATCCACCAGAACAAGAAAACTCGGACTTCGCACATCAACTACTCCAAGGATGATACTAGCCAGCTGATGTGTGATCAGCTTACTCCTCCTCTGTGTAATTCCATCCTGTACTGCAAAGGGTTTCTTCTCACTGGTGAAGGTGAACCTGGTCCCATCCATGTGGATACACCACACTTCGCACCTAATACAGTCGATCTGAGATTGGACTATAGATAACCAGTCCATACCCAAGATGACGTCGTAAGGCCTCAACGCTGCTACAAGAAGATACCAGCCAAATCTCTCGCCTCCTAGAGTAAGCTCACGCTGCCGGTACCAGTGCATAACCTATGAGTCTGCTCCTGTAGGAGTCTCTAGCCGCAAGGATTGAGCCAACAACTCCGTTGGAATCTCTAATCTCCAAATAAGGGCAGCGACAATATAATAATTACTCTCACCTGTGTCTATAAGTACTAAAGCAAGGGTGGAGTAGACACATATAGTACCTCGAATCATATCAGGTGTGTCATGGTCGTAGGCCTCAACTAGCTGGAGCTTAGCCTATATCTTTCTGCCAGCTCCCTGTGGTTGGGGTGGACCACCTAGTGGTGGTGGTGGTAGAGCCTCAAACGTTTTCCACCACCTGCTGCTTGACCACCTCCTCTACCACGTCCGCCTGCTCCTGGTGGACCACCACGGTCAAACCTCTGCCTTTGCTTGAGAGGTCCCTCTACTTTCTACTGCTCATCCTCATGGTGGGTCATAGAGTCTCGAGCCATGTGACCCTACCCACCACATGCATAACACTACCTACTCCTCGTATAGATGGCTATGTTTTGGGTGCCATGCACAACTGAACCAATATCCTGAGGTCACTCTCCTGATGGCCGGATGGCCTGGTCCCCTTGGACCTCTGCATCAACTATCCACTGCACGCTGTAGAAGACTCCACAATGTGTCTCCCTGCACTGGGTCTCACTGCTGGTGTCAGCTCAGAGAGAATGCTCTCCACAAGAAGGGCTTGCTCCAACACTCCTGCCTGCATCAGAATGCTAAGGGAGATCATCAAAGCCCTGATATCATGTATGAGTCCCTGCTCAAAGGTCCAAGACCTGAATAATTTGTCCCGTACCATGTCTGTGGAGTAGCGTGAGAGGTCAGTGAACCTCACTGAGTACTGAGCTACGGTCATGCTGCCCTTTCGCAGATGTTCCAACTCCTAAATCTGCATCGCACGAAGGGTGGCTGGAACAAACTCTGAGTAGAAAAGACTCTCAATGTCCGTCTAGAGTAAAGATGCCTCGTCATGCGCCTAGAGAATTAGGCTCCACCATATACTTGCTGCTACATGCAGGAGACTCATGGAAAGGATCACCACAAGGTCGGATGGTGTCCCTACCAATCTGAAAACTCTGACGATATCCTCGTTCCAATCCTCGGCTTCCTGAGGGTCTGTATCTCTGTGGAACCTTGGTGGACTCTATCGCTAGAACTCGTGAAACGTACTCAGGCGGAGTGCACTCTCTTCTATTGGGGCTGGTGGTATCAGTGGCCCAGTGGGTAGTGGTACCATTGGTGCCTCTGCTGTGATGTGGCCCTACACCGAGGACTCGTCACTCGGTGGGTGGTCATCTCGTACATGACTCAGATCCCTAGCTGGCTGCCTTCATGGGGACATCCTAAAAATAAATAGGTGTGCCATGGTCAAAAAAGTATACCTGGTGAGCTGACATAAAGTAATAACAAAGAAAATAGTTGAAACACACACGCAATCAGTTTTTTTGTGCACTGAGTCAGAAATCAGAGGTCACAGTTCTGGTGTATGGATACGTCGACCGCCGCACCAACTCTGGACTCCCTGGACTGAAAAACACACTCAATACTCTTAACACTATTACTTCACAAAAAATAATGATCAAAGTTCTGAGTTCTATGGTTGTAACCTCCCTCTGATACCAATTTATCACGACCCGTCCCCTGGGGCCCATGCCGTGACTACCCCAAGCCCGCCTTCCATAGGCTAGGGGATAGATACTAGCACCAAAGGCATAAAATTCCTATGTTAGGAAGGAAATTCCTTTATATAAGTAAACAAACACAACAGAGTACGCAACTGAAGTAAGAACTAAGAAAAACTATATACAAAAGTAAGTGCTGAAAAGAAAGGGGCCAGAAATACAAGACCAACAGTAAGTACAATACAACTGAAAAGCTAGTACAACTGTTGTAAATTAAAACTGCAAACACTGAGTCTTCCTATGGGAATCCCACCTGAAGGGTGGGTAAAAATGGTCTCCTCAGTACTTAGGGTCCGTCTATCTACTCTTTGTACGTTTAGTCAAGTGTTCCACCTCTGGGTACCATCTATCTCTATAAGTCTCTACCACGATCAGCGTTGTCCGTTGTCTGCATCCAACACAACGTAGTGCTGGCATTTCCTGTGCAGGGGTGAGTATAAAGATACTCAGTAGGGACCCTTAGACCCCTAATGGTCTCCCAGAATACATGAAGGATAAACCACAATGAAAATATCCAATCATGAAGTATCAAAAAAATCTATTTATGTATATGAAAATAAATTTAACTAAGTCATCAATTCCACTTCGGCTCTAACTCTCTAGCCCAAGCACAACCCAATACAGATAGGAAAGAAGTCAATCACACCAATGGTAATGATTGAAAGTCAAGACTCCCCTCACAAAGGTATATATCTTTCGTAAAGTGATAAAGATGATCAGATGTAGTCATTGATTCATCTAAGCTCCTAGACCCATGTAGGATACTAAACCAACTAAGCTGTCAAACCCACATAGTATACTATACCAACAACTCTGTCGGACCCATGTAGGATACTAGTACAGAAGCAAAACTGTCATACCCACGTAGGATACAAGTACAGTAGTCATCAGTGTCGAACCCACAGAGGATTCTAGTACAGTTTTCATCGTATTCAAAACCACAGAGGATTCTAGTATGGTAGTCATCGTCATCAAACCCATAGAGGATTATAGTACAGTATTCGTTGTAGTCGCAACCAGATCTAGGGTTCCCTCACACAACACGCTCGATTCCGGGAGGGTCCACTCTTCGAGACAAGTGATCGATACATCAACTACCTCAATGTCTCAAATTGATGTATTCCGAAGGTTTTCCGTGTTATAGGGGGGCTAATACAAAGAAAACATATACAAGATACTGTGTACAAGATGACCAAGCCCTTTACCAAAAAGTACACGGCGTGTTGGTATACGGTACACGTCGTGTAGTCAGACCTCGGGTACCAACTGAGTGCAACAACTCGAGTTCGAAGGGCTGGTCGTATAGAAATGTAGGTACACGACATGTGGTATTGTTACATGCCATGTCCAAGCATTTGGGGTCAGCTACGTGTATGCTGTCCATGTGCTCGAACATGGCCTCAACCCGTGTTTTCCAACCCGTGTAATTGGTACACGGGTTAGCCTGTACCACTGGCCATGTCTGACCGTGTGGTAGAGTACATGCCCGTGTACTCCACACCATGTCTTTGTATCCCCAGGATACACGCCGAGTCTCACATAGCCGCCACCTCCTTGCTGTGTGGCGAGTACATGCCTTGTGACAGAGGTCACATGCAGTGTGTTAGCCGTCTAACGTCCCAAACCCTAGCCCCATAATGCACGAACTACACGACTTGTTCTCCAAGAGTACACGCCGTGTAGTCTGTAATTTTCCAAAAATGAAGCCTCTAGCCAGAATGTCTCCCTTGATACCTGTTATTCATTTCTATGGTTCGTTCATCATGAAACATCAGACTCTAGGTCTCCCCGATGTCCCAAAGTCTATTCTGTTGTTTTTAGGATTCCGATCGGTTCCAAAAACACGTTTTTAATTCCCACTCGAATACCAGTCAAGGAATGGTCCATCCCATTCCAGTCTGAACCGTCACCCGCTATCATCATCACACCTCCGCTAGGTCTCCGTGATGTAGAATCTTCAATTTTGGGTTCACTGCGTCGCATAACGAACCCATAACGATCCATTGTTCACCCCCCATGAAGAACACAAAGAACCACCAACAATCACAATAATGTTGGAGGATTCAGACCATCTTAGTTTCACCTAGTCTCTCTGCATTAGTATGGTAGCAGGTGGTTAAGGAGAAACAAAACAAGAAGGAAAGAAGATTCAATGATGATCTAATCAAAACACACCCCTACCTTGAAATATAGTTCACGGTAGTCGGGCGTCACAAAAGATGGCGTCGCGGGAAGACGACGTTAACTTGTTGATGTTAGGGAAAAATGAGCCGAGGATGGCGCGTCGTCAGCGTTCCTTGCGGGTGGCTCCTTCTCCTTTGGCTTGGCTGAAGATTTAAGGAGACGATCATCTTTCTTCGGTGGTTCTTCGTTGGAAGGACGATGTTCTTAGTTGAAGAATGATGCTCTTCTAATTCTACCGAGGTTCCCCCACCAAAAATATTTGCTATTCAAATATTAAAATAGACTTCTACCTCTTTACAGAAATTCTAACCAATTAAAAATAATTCAAAAAAACTATTGACACCCAAGTTATTGGGTTGGCACAATTTATGAGAGGAGATGGCCTCATAAATTCCTGGGATGTGGAGAGGTTCTACCTTAATGTGGGGAGGAGTTAAAGGTGGTTAAGGGAAGATGATAAGGTTAGGGATAATGTGGGCCCCACCTCACAAATATCCTCCCATGGGAGGTGATGTGGGTGTGGGACCCTCCTCTAACTCACCTTGGGAGGAAATAACTAACATCCATAAATAAAATTGTGTACTACAAATTTTATTTATTTTTTTCTAAATCACCAAATATTAACTCTCAACCTGAATAAAATGCAATTGCGGTAATGGTCCTCATAAGAGAATAACGGTGCTGCGAGTTCATCAGTGTCCTTATATTACAATTCAGAGAACCGGTTCAAAAGATAGAAAAACCCACATGTAATTTTACTAAATGTAGATGAAGAAAACATCAGAAATTGATTCCGGACACACCGGGCCTCAGAATCAAGTGTCGTCAGAAATTGTAGAATCATAAATTTAAAAATTATTTAAGAAAAAATTTTCCTTGAAATTTCCTGTCCTTTACATAATATAATTTCACAATTAAATATTATTATGAAAACAGTATGTTTCTTGTTTGTAATGCACTAAAATTTTATTCAAGTCTTCAAGAATTCTAATTTTCACATTCATTAATAGTTAAATTTCTTATTCTTAGCTACACAGTTCCTATTTAGTCTTACCAAAAACTAACCAATCGAGTGTAATTGGTTTCAAGTATTATATAATACATTAATTTCTTTACATTAACATATATTATATATATATGATAGCTGGATCACATTTCTTTAGATTCTAAATAATTGATACATATTTATTGGAATTTACAATTAAATTTATTTGTAGATGTTGAATCTTACATCACAATTAAATATAATTAATAGTTTATTAATTGAATATTTTGCATGACATGAATCTCAAATATATAATAAAAATTTATAAACATGTGTTTCTTTAAAATTTCAATTGTCACCTTCTAAATCAAATTAATTAAAAAAAATATCTCTCAAACATTCCAATTTAATTTGATGAAATAGTTAATTTAAATGTAAAGAAATTTGATCCAAATCACTTATGAAGTTCACAATCAAAGAATTATTGTATAGTTTCCAAATAAAATCATAAATTCCCATAAATTCCAAATATTATATTAAAAATTAATTAAAACACTAGTAAGATATATAAATTTTTTTGGATCTATAAATTTATCCACCCATTACTTTAACAGTCCTCAAAAAACAAATTTAGAACTCATATAATGATACTAATGTTCTATAAAAAGTATTTAGTGATGATCTATTGCTAAATTTTTCTTTTATTATGATACCAATGATAATTTATTATCTTTATTTAATAACTTAAACATTTATTTCTAATTTTACTCTAACATTGTCACACTATCATTTTGTGGTATTCCACTATATATTATTTATTTTATGTCATGTGGTAATTGAATTTGGTTTCGATAGGTTTCAAAGGGATGTGAAGCTAGAGAAGGGAGTCATGGACCAATAGAAATCACCACGCAATAGTGAATTCTTTGGGGGAGCTCATAGTCCATCCCTTGACAGGTTACGTGTGTGTTGTACATAAAAATTGTGCATCGACAGAGAAAAATGTATCAAGGACATCACCACTCCATGGGGTCCCCATTTTTTTTGGTGAAATACTTTTTGAGTCTACCTATGGGTGATTAAGATAACACAATGGTTCAATTAAGGACTATATAGGTATCAGGGTGTTGTGTTAGCCCACATTTTTCATGGTGAATGATGGGTTTTGATACAATCATCCTTATTTGAATGGAGTTAGTTATAGTTTTTAGAGAGTCTCTATATTATATATAGAATGGGAAAACATACCCTATATGTGGTAATATTGTCCAAATAGCCTATGGAGATCGATATGGAATGTAGGATTTTAAAATAGCTAGGGACAACTCTTCACATCATGGTATAAGGCGTGGTGGAACCAGAATGGTGAAGGTTTCCCTTTTGTATCATGGTCCACAATATGTTGGGTCTCTATATAGAGATGTGTGGTTTAAGGCACAATAAACATTTTTGGAATCTCAAAAATGTGGTGTCAAAAATATAAACATTTAAACCCACCAAATAAATTATATCATCAGGGAAATATTTATACTCCCGGGATAGAAACTGTGTAAGATAATTTTCTAGGGATAATTTCATTGGTTTAACATGATTAAGTAATAAAAACCCTGTCATTATACACATTTAATCATTTTATCTTAATATAGATTATCCCAATGGTAATTTTGAGGGTTGATTTTATCCCAATATTTTTTACTTAGACTGTACTGGATGAGAATATTTAATTTCATTCGATTTTATCACTACATATTATATAAACATGAATGCTGGGTTTTTCAAATGAAGAGTTAGTTTTTTAAGATAGAACATCCTTAATAAAACATTTTTGTAATATTAACTAGTTGTTTTTGGGATTCCATAAGTAAATGTTATGGGTGTTACTCCGAACACATTGAAAAAAGGATTACTTTGTAACATTGTTTGAAAAGGATAATTTATTCATTCGGTTAACATGGTGTTTTTTTTATTATTTTATTATATCCTGGTGGGTATGTTTTTTCCTACCAGAGCTATTTAGTTGGGAATTTTGTTTTGAAATAGGAATCAGTAGTGTGTATGAATGATGTTTTATTAGAGGTCATTATGTATTGGACATGTATGTCGGTTCTAAATTTGTGAAAATTGGACTATTACTATAACATGTGGATTTGTTTGGGTTAAATTAATATGGTTCCTCAAATTAGTAGGGGTTTTATGAGATTTCCCCTTCAGTTGAGGATTATTTCATTGGGTTTTGGACTTCATTTAAAATCAATGATAGTTGTGGTTTTTATAGTTCTTTGGAAACTATGTATTTAAATAGTTAAGTGGGTTTTAGGTTATTTATTTGTTTGATTCATCTATATTATATATTTAATTGCTATTATATCATGTGTTATTTAAAATATGAGGTTACATGTTATTATTTAAAATTATTTTATATAAATACATTGTGTGATTTACTTTATGTTCTTTCAACTCACCACATACAAAATGAAATATGGTGCCTATATTGGATTTGTGAAATCATGTACTCTAATTTCACTTAATGGTTTACCTCATCTTGGGCGTTACATGGCCTCAAGAATGTCTCCACAAATTCCAGAGGATACCGACTAGCAGAGAAGTGATAGGGTGTGTCCATGGGGTTACTATTCCCTCATTACCAAAGATTAGTTTAGCGCTTAAATAGAAACTATGGAAAATAGTTGAAGCAGTATAACTAAACAGATGGATAATTGGAAAAATTGAGACAAAATTAATAATAAGTGAAATAACTGTAATAACATACAACAAGTGATGATGGTATGTCATGTATCTTGAAAAAATGAAAAAATAAATACAAGAAAATAAGAATAACATGTTCCAAAACAGTATAATGGAAATAAAAAGACTATCCCAAGAATCCTGAGCTTTGACTCAACCATCTACTTCCAAGCTCTATCCTAAAGAAAAGGAAATAATTTTATGAAAGTCATACACTTCCCTTTGTCAGCACCTTCATCCAGGTAATCTACTCTGGCTACCAAACGACTCCTAGAGAGGGTGTGAGATAAATCTTAGTGGGTCCCCTCCAATGGTGTCTATAACTTAAATCCAATGTAATGGAAATGTAATGGTGTGCATGCATGCAGTTGTATGTATATAAAGTTAAGTAGTACAATGATAAAAAATACCAATGTACCATCTTTTTTCCCTCGTTTGGTGTCTAAAAATATAACTAAGTCATTATTTTATTTTACAAATTTATAAATAATTAACATATTATCAATGGTCATTGTTATATGGAGTAAATTGGAAACATAAATTGATGTTTAAGAAAAAAATGGTTCCATGGTATTCACTAAGGAAGCCTAGACCGTTGAGGCAACTAAATTAGTACTAACTTCTTCTATCTATGGGTAAGAGAGTAATCCCAGGTGCATAGGTCAATGAATTCTACAATATGACTAATACCAAATCTAAGGTGATAAACCATGGTAAAATGTGGCTATTCAGTAATAGGGACCTATGGACTTTAACCACTGCACCTACTTGTCAATGATGAATCTAAGGAGTGTATCTAAGGGATATATTTATACTATGTGAGGGATACTACAATGTCATATCAAGCATCCAATAATACAATAATATTTGTTTGTAGGTTTTTCTCAAACTAAGAAAGACACATCCTTGAATTAGAATGGGGTTTCCATGTGTTCATGGAATTCCAAGAAAAGAATGCAAGGCGATCTTGAGTCAGGACATTCCAACTATATTATGAAGCCATATATAATTTTGATTTATTTTATCTCTGACCTTTCATTAGTATGAATATCCCAAATAGTATGCACCCCTTTAATAAAACCATTTAAGGAATGTTTAACAATCATGGTCCATTATTATACTTCCATTAATGTGTTAATGGGTTTTATAGACATCTAACCTATTATTTGTTACATTTAATCCGGTCTTGTCATATTCTTTGAGTAAATTCCAATTTATCAGCTAAGAATATTAATTATATTTAGTCAGATACCTTAAGTGGGTCAAGAAGAAAAGACATGGTACTTTCAATTCACCATTACATGACTCAAAAATAATTTAAAAATAATTAGTAATACCATTTTTGGGGTCAACCTCTAGAACACAAGAATAATGACTCAAAATTTTCAAAACACTAAAAAACAAAATATGGCCTAACACAACACAGGGGGTGTTGGATGATGTGAGCGTAACCACCAATAGATAATCACATATTTGGAAAGAGAATAAAAATATGGTTCTTATTAATATTATCATGGAATATAATTTCTATAAATGACAACCAGTGAAATAGGTAGGCCCCACATGACAATTCCAAAATTTATGAACTTGAGGGATGAGTAATTGACCACCCACCATAGGATTTTATGATCATTATGTCACGACCCGTCCTCGGGGCCCGTGCCGTGACTACCCCAAGCCCGCCTTCCATAGGCCAGGGGCTGGCGACTAGCACCAAAGGCGTAAAATCCCGATAACTGGGAAGGCATTGCCTTTATAAAGAAAACAAGCACCACAGAGTACAAGCGGAAGTAAAACACTAAGTACAAAAAGAAGAACTGAAAAGCAAAAAGGGGCCGGAAATACAAGCCCAACTGTAAAGTACAACTCGAAAGGGAAAACAGCGACTGAAAAGTAAAGCTGCTACGCTGAGATGTCCACTGGAAATCCCACCTGAAGGGTGGGTACAGATAGCTCCTCTGCTCCTCGGGTCCCGCCATCCGCTCCGAGTATGTCCCGCCCAGTGGTCCACCTCCGGGTACTGCCTCGTCGTATAGTCCACCTCCAGGTACCGTCCAGCCTCGAACCTTCGGCTTCTGTTAGCACTGTCCGTCGTCTGCAACCAACACAACGAGGTGCGGGCATAGCCCGTGCAGGGGTGAGTATAACGATACTCAGTAGGGACCCCGAGACCCTCAAGGTCTCACTAAAACCAACAAGGATAAACACAAGAAGATCTCAACAGATAAACTCTACTTAGGTATATGCCCATACATATACCTAAGTTATCAAGTAACCCATCTCAATCATGAGGAAACACAAGGATTGTGAAAACGACGGATAACCACTACTCGGGTATATGCCCATACATATACCAAAGTTAGCAAGTGACCCATCTCAATCATGAAGTAAACACAAGGTCAAAAGTCTCAGCTCAACCAGGATTTTCATTATCGAAACTGTAACTGCTGAAGAGCCCCGTCTCTGAAGTGTGCAGTAGTCCTGTCACGACTCCGAGGTACTGCTCACTAACCTAAGACTGCTGAAATACTCCTCCTGTCGAGTACTGCGGGTCTGCTGCCAACTACCAGGCGCTCCGTCCGCTGAGGGTCTGCTGCCAAATACCGGGCGCCACCCAGATAGCCTGCTGAGGTACTCTCCGGACGAGTACCGCGGGTCTGCACTGTCACACACGTACTCCGTCCGCCATGGGTCTGCACCTCAGAAAGTAGTGCTCCGTCCACTGGGCTAGTCGACTCACTCCAAGTCGAGTCGGTCAAGCAGTCGTCAGGTCTCAGCTAGTTACACGGTCTCCGTACTCTGCATGCTCGTCTTCGGGAGGGTCCGCTCCACGAGCTACTGCTCGATACTCCAAGTATCACAAGGTCCCACGAAGAAGTGTCTCAAAAGTCCGTCTCGTCACAGGGGTCTCAACGCAACAGACGGCGCGTCGATCGGACGCCCGGTCTGTGAGTTATTAGCCTTTTCGTCCCAGGGGCCCGGTTGGTTTCGAGAGCGAAACCAATCCCGGCCGTATCTCAACTGTACCCCGAACTCCCATAGGGTATACTCATAGGGACCGTTTCTCATCGTGATCATCAACGTCGCTGACGGTTTGTCAGACGGACGTCCTGTCTGAAGATAACATCTTTTCCCGTTCCAGGGGCCCGGTTGGATTTCGGTGCGATCCAACCCGGCCACTATCCAACTGCATCCAAAACTGGGGCGGAGGGTGCCAAAAGTTTCGTATCGTCAAGAGGAAGTCAACGAAACAGACGGCGCGTCAATCGGACGCCCGGTCTGTGAGTTATTGGCATTTTCGTCTCCGGGGCCCGGTTGGTTTTTAAGGAAAAACCAACCCGACCGTACTCCACCTGCGTCCAAACCTCGGGCGGAGTATGCCAAAAGATCCGATTCACTAAGAGGAACACAACGCGACTGACGGCGCGTCAATCGGACGTTCGTGGCTCGAGATATGAGCGTTTCCGCTCCGAAGGCCCGGTTGGTTTCGTGAACGAACCAACCCGGCCGAACTCAAAGTAACCCGAAAACCTTGAGTGCGATATATCAAAACGACCGTCTCGATCCAAGGATCGCGTTGCCGCAGACGGTCCGTCATTCGGAGGTCCGAGGCTCAAGTTATGAGCCAAAAACCAAATCAGGTTCGA
The DNA here is from genome assembly GCA_963277665.1 of Viscum album. Lineage (NCBI taxonomy): Eukaryota > Viridiplantae > Streptophyta > Magnoliopsida > Santalales > Viscaceae > Viscum > Viscum album. The sequence goes on from OY728145.1 coordinate 1,769,345,653, forward strand.
AACGGGGGGGTCCGGGTCCGGGCCGACCCGGCCCGACCCCCCCCTGGGCGGCGCGGCGGCGGCGGGCCGCGCTGGCGGCGGCGGCGGGCCGCGCTGGCGGCGGCAGCGGGCCGCGCTGGCGGCGGGGGGCGCCGCACGGGGTGCCGCACGCGGGGGGCTTGATTGCCCCCGCTGTCTACTGGCGGCGCGGCTTAGCCGCGCCGATTTGTTGAGCAAACCGCCCCCTCACATGAGGGGGCCTCCTTGAGCGGAACCGAGGGGGCAGCCGGCCCCCTCCCTTTAAAAAAAAACCGCCCCCCTCTTTAAGAGGGGGGTTTTGCCAGATGGCCGGGGAATTAATTCCCCGGTTCCGGCCGGCCAGCCGGCCGGCCGGTTTTCTCCAACGGGACCGGAAATTTCCGGTCCCCTTCGGCTTCCGACGCCGGCGGCCCGGCCGCCGGTCTTTCCTTCCGCCGCGGCCCGGAACCGGCCGCGGTCTTCTCGTCCCGCCGCGGCCCGGAACCGGCCGCGGCGTTCGTCGTCCGGCGCGGTGCGACGGCACCGCGCCCCTTTCTCCACACGTTAATTTCTTTCAACGCGGCGCGACGGCGTCGCGTTCTTGATGTTCCTTCCATGGCGTGCGCGCGACGGCGTTGCGTAAAATAAACGCACGATCAACCACGTGGTGCGACGGCACCACGCCTCTTGCTTCCACCCGCAAGAACAAACAAGATCGTTGGAGGGGGTTCGGCCGTGTTCGTGCGGTCCGGCCCCCCTCACGTTAAATTAATAACGCATCTTAAAATAATCAACATCCCACGTTAGTTATACGAACCACGAGAAAATGTGATAATTAAATATTAAATCAACCACCCCTACCTCGGGTTTAGGATTCAAAGGTTCTGCTACGCTCCGCGGAAGACGGCGTCGCGGAGGTCGGGTGTCGCGGTCGTCGTTCGTCAAATCCGTTGACGAAGTGCTATGCCCGAAGAGACACGACGTTGGCGGATCTTCGTTTGCCGACGAAGGTTGTCCGAAGAAGAGATGGCGTCCCCTTCGTTGTCACGGTGAACGAAGAAAGGAGTTGCGGCGTTCTTCGTCGGAAAAGAGAGCGTTCCTCGTCAAGTCTTGAGGAAAGTCAAAATATAAAGAAAGCAACGATCTCAAGAACCCTTACCTCGATAGTCGCACGTTGACGGAGTCGTGGAAAAGATGATACGGAAGAAGAACGTCACGTCGCGGATAAGGCGTCGCGGAAAGTCCGCGTTCTTCGGCGAAGAAATTCTTCGTTGAAGAACGACGTTCTTCGCGTTCTTCGTTCTTCGAAGGTTCTTCGTCAAAGCTTGGAGATGAAGGGAAAGCTCTCCAAAGACAAACAAAGAACTCTCAATAAAATAAGAATACCACTTATTTTATTAACACACAACTCAAAAGGATTTCAAAAGTTTGAAATTCAAAAGAGATAACTCCACATTTAACTCACTTATTTAATATACATGAATTGTATAATTAAATATAAGTTAACTTGTCAAGGCATTAAGAGGGAGAGTGGGGAGTTGAAAAGGTGGGGGTTCGTGTGGGCCCCACCACACTTAATCCTCCCAAGGGAGGTTAAGTGGGTGTGGGTCCCACTCCCAACCACCTTAGATAGGTTTTTAACAAGTTAAAAATAAAATTGTTCTACACAATTTTATTTAACTCAAACTAAAAACCCCAAAACGAAACTCTCAACCCGCAACAAACGCAACTCCCGAAAAGGACTCTTTAAGCGAATATCGGCGCTGCGAGTTCATCGGTGCCCTCGGATTTCAATTCCGAGCACCGGATCAAAAGTTAGGAATTCCCGCTCGTTCGTTCACTGAACGTACCCGAGCCAAACTTCGGAAATTAATTCCGGGCACTCCGGGCCTCGGAATCAGGTGCCGTCTGAAACCGCGCTCTTGTAAAATTCTAAAGAAAATTAAGAAAAAAAATTTCCCTTGAATTTTACGGGTCTTTACATTACTCCCACCTCAGGGCTTTACGTCCCCGTAAAGCTACATCAAAACTAGGGAAACAAAAAGGGGATACTGAGCACGCATCTGAGCCTCCCGCTCCCATGTGCTCTCCTGGAGATTCCCGTGCCGCCATCTGTTGCGCACAAGAGGAATCGATCGTCCATGTAGGACCCGCTCCTGGATGACATGGACCTCTTTTGACGTGGCCCGGACCATCTCTGGTCCCACAAGAGCTGCAAGATTTCTTCTTTGCCGAAAAGAGAAACCTGGTCTCATTCCCTGGATGAACCACATTCTTTGCCTAAAACAGTCAATCCTAACATGGATGATATTAATCCATACCAAGGATGACGTCGTAAGGCCTCGACGCTACTACTAATAGATCCAACCGTTACTCTCGCCTCCAAGGGTTGAGTCACACTGTCGGCATCAGTGTGTGGTAACTGGTCTCCTCCAGTAGATGTCTCACAAGTGAGGGTCAAGTCAACAGTCAACTGGAACCTCTTAGTAACATCACAAAAGAGGACAGGAATGAAAACATCACAAAGGATGCGTCTTTTATTATTGCAGCTCATAATACAAGACGCTACATAAAAGCAACATCAACATGGAACTAGAAGTACAAAAGACGTATCCACTAGTTCCTCCCCTGTCCACCTGCTTTACTGTTGCTCAAGCATTTGTCGCTGCCTCTATCTCGGTGGCTCTCCCAAAGCCTGCGGATCGGGAGTCGGACAGTCACGTGCCAGATGTCCCTTTTCGCGGCATGTGTAACACAACCTGCTCCTTGCACGGCTAGCTCTGTTCCCACCTCGGGTGCCCCGCACCACCGGTCCTAAAACCCGAGATCGCCCAACTGCTCGTCTGGTCCTCCTGGACCTCTGCATCATCTGTCTACTGCCCACAGATGACTCGGCTTCTGATCGAAAAACACGCGGCAAAGGCAGAATCTCCTGTACACGCTCGGGGTGTAGAGATACTGGCACAAACTCCATCCTGAAAAAGGTCTCGAAGTCTTCCCAAGCGAAGTCCATCTCATCGCAAAACTGAAACAAGTGGCTCCACCACCTACCTGCTGCTGCCTGAAGGAGGCTGGTAGCAAAGATCACCATGAAGTCTGTCGGCGTCCCCACTAGCCTGAAGACTCTCACCACAGCCTCCAGCCAAAACTCAGCCGCCTGCGGGTCCGTCTCTCCCCGGAACCTGGGTGGCCTCTGGCGCTGGAACTCGTGCAGCGCGCTCAAGCGTCGTGCATCGCCTACTGCTGGGGCTTGTGGCATCGGTGGCCCAACTGCAAGAGGGCCCTGTACCGAAGCCTCGTCGCTCGACAGACTGTCAGCACGCTCATCCCTCCGGGCTCTAGCTGGTCGTCTGAGAAAAGACATCCTGAAAGAAACAACGTAACACGATCAAACGATTATACCTGGTGAGCTGACCTGGTTTGAGCTGTTTTAAGGGGAAAAACCTTTGAAAACACACACGCAATCAGTGTTTTTGTGCACAAAGTCGGAAATCAGTTGTCAGGGTCCTGGTGTATGGATACGTCGGCCGCCCGCACCAACACTGGACTCCCTGAACTGAAAACCACACTCGGTACCCTTAACACTATTGCTTCACAGAAAGAAACATCAGAGTTATAAGTTCTGCGGTAGAACCGAACTCCTCTGATACCAATTTGTCACGACCCGTCCTCGGGGCCCGTGCCGTGACTACCCCAAGCCCGCCTTCCATAGGCCAGGGGCTGGCGACTAGCACCAAAGGCGTAAAATCCCGATAACTGGGAAGGCATTGCCTTTATAAAGAAAACAAGCACCACAGAGTACAAGCGGAAGTAAAACACTAAGTACAAAAAGAAGAACTGAAAAGCAAAAAGGGGCCGGAAATACAAGCCCAACTGTAAAGTACAACTCGAAAGGGAAAACAGCGACTGAAAAGTAAAGCTGCTACGCTGAGATGTCCACTGGAAATCCCACCTGAAGGGTGGGTACAGATAGCTCCTCTGCTCCTCGGGTCCCGCCATCCGCTCCGAGTATGTCCCGCCCAGTGGTCCACCTCCGGGTACTGCCTCGTCGTATAGTCCACCTCCAGGTACCGTCCAGCCTCGAACCTTCGGCTTCTGTTAGCACTGTCCGTCGTCTGCAACCAACACAACGAGGTGCGGGCATAGCCCGTGCAGGGGTGAGTATAACGATACTCAGTAGGGACCCCGAGACCCTCAAGGTCTCACTAAAACCAACAAGGATAAACACAAGAAGATCTCAACAGATAAACTCTACTTAGGTATATGCCCATACATATACCTAAGTTATCAAGTAACCCATCTCAATCATGAGGAAACACAAGGATTGTGAAAACGACGGATAACCACTACTCGGGTATATGCCCATACATATACCAAAGTTAGCAAGTGACCCATCTCAATCATGAAGTAAACACAAGGTCAAAAGTCTCAGCTCAACCAGGATTTTCATTATCGAAACCGTAACTGCTGAAGAGCCCCGTCTCTGAAGTGTGCAGTAGTCCTGTCACGACTCCGAGGTACTGCTCACTAACCTAAGACTGCTGAAGTACTCCTCCTGTCGAGTACTGCGGGTCTGCTGCCAACTACCAGGCGCTCCGTCCGCTGAGGGTCTGCTGCCAAATACCGGGCGCCACCCAGATAGCCTGCTGAGGTACTCTCCGGACGAGTACCGCGGGTCTGCACTGTCACACACGTACTCCGTCCGCCATGGGTCTGCACCTCAGAAAGTAGTGCTCCGTCCACTGGGCTAGTCGACTCACTCCAAGTCGAGTCGGTCAAGCAGTCGTCAGGTCTCAGCTAGTTACACGGTCTCCGTACTCTGCATGCTCGTCTTCGGGAGGGTCCGCTCCACGAGCTACTGCTCGATACTCCAAGTATCACAAGGTCCCACGAAGAAGTGTCTCAAAAGTCCGTCTCGTCACAGGGGTCTCAACGCAACAGACGGCGCGTCGATCGGACGCCCGGTCTGTGAGTTATTAGCCTTTTCGTCCCAGGGGCCCGGTTGGTTTCGAGAGCGAAACCAATCCCGGCCGTATCTCAACTGTACCCCGAACTCCCATAGGGTATACTCATAGGGACCGTTTCTCATCGTGATCATCAACGTCGCTGACGGTTTGTCAGACGGACGTCCTGTCTGAAGATAACAGCTTTTCCCGTTCCAGGGGCCCGGTTGGATTTCGGTGCGATCCAACCCGGCCACTATCCAACTGCATCCAAAACTCGGGCGGAGGGTGCCAAAAGTTTCGTATCGTCAAGAGGAAGTCAACGAAACAGACGGCGCGTCAATCGGACGCCCGGTCTGTGAGTTATTGGCATTTTCGTCTCCGGGGCCCGGTTGGTTTTTAAGGAAAAACCAACCCGACCGTACTCCACCTGCGTCCAAACCTCGGTCGGAGTATGCCAAAAGATCCGATTCACTAAGAGGAACACAACGCGACTGACGGCGCGTCAATCGGACGTTCGTGGCTCGAGATATGAGCGTTTCCGCTCCGAAGGCCCGGTTGGTTTCGTGAACGAACCAACCCGGCCGAACTCAAAGTAACCCGAAAACCTTGAGTGCGATATATCAAAACGACCGTCTCGATCCAAGGATCGCGTTGCCGCAGACGGTCCGTCATTCGGAGGTCCGAGGCTCAAGTTATGAGCCAAAAACCAAATCATGTTCGAAACGGGGGGGTCCGGGTCCGGGCCGACCCGGCCCGACCCCCCCCCCCCCCTGGGCGGCGCGGCGGCCGGCGGCGGCGGCGGCGGCGGGCCGCGCCGGCGGCGGCAGCGGGCCGCGCTGGCGGCGGGGGGCGCCGCACGGGGTGCCGCACGCGGGGGGCTTGATTGCCCCCGCTGTCTACTGGCGGCGCGGCTTAGCCGCGCCGATTTGTTGAGAAAACCGCCCCCTCACATGAGGGGGCCTCCTTGAGCGGAACCGAGGGGGCAGCCGGCCCCCTCCCTTTAAAAAAAACCGCCCCCCTCTTTAAGAGGGGGGTTTTGCCAGATGGCCGGGGATTTAATTCCCCGGTTCCGGCCGGCCAGCCGGCCGGCCGGTTTTCTCCAACGGGACCGGAAATTTCCGGTCCCCTTCGGCTTTCGACGCCGGCGGCCCGGCCGCCGGTCTTTCCTTCCGCCGCGGCCCGGAACCGGCCGCGGTCTTCTCGTCCCGCCGCGGCCCGGAACCGGCCGCGACGTTCGTCGTCCGGCGCGGTGCGACGGCACCGCGCCCCTTTCGCCACACGTTAATTTCTTTCAACGCGGCGCGACGGCGTCGCGTTCTTGATGTTCCTTCCATGGCGTGCGCGCGACGGCGTTGCGTAAAATAAACGCACGATCAACCACGTGGTGCGACGGCACCACGCCTCTTGCTTCCACCCGCAAGAACAAACAAGATCGTTGGAGGGGGTTCGGCCGTGTTCGTGCGGTCCGGCCCCCCTCACGTTAAATTAATAACGCATCTTAAAATAATCAACATCCCACGTTAGTTATACGAACCACGAGAAAATGTGATAATTAAATATTAAATCAACCACCCCTACCTCGGGTTTAGGATTCAAAGGTTCTGCTACGCTCCGCGGAAGACGGCGTCGCGGAGGTCGGGTGTCGCGGTCGTCGTTCGTCAAATCCGTTGACGAAGTGCTATGCCCGAAGAGACACGACGTTGGCGGATCTTCGTTTGCCGACGAAGGTTGTCCGAAGAAGAGATGGCGTCCCCTTCGTTGTCACGGTGAACGAAGAAAGGAGTTGCGGCGTTCTTCGTCGGAAAAGAGAGCGTTCCTCGTCAAGTCTTGAGGAAAGTCAAAATATAAAGAAAGCAACGATCTCAAGAACCATTACCTCGATAGTCGCACGTTGACGGAGTCGTGGAAAAGATGATACGGAAGAAGAACGTCACGTCGCGGATAAGGCGTCGCGGAAAGTCCGCGTTCTTCGGCGAATAAATTCTTCGTTGAAGAACGACGTTCTTCGCGTTCTTCGTTCTTCGAAGGTTCTTCGTCAAAGCTTGGAGATGAAGGGAAAGCTCTCCAAAGACAAACAAAGAACTCTCAATAAAATAAGAATACCACTTATTTTATTAACACACAACTCAAAAGGATTTCAAAAGTTTGAAATTCAAAAGAGATAACTCCACATTTAACTCACTTATTTAATATACATGAATTGTATAATTAAATATAAGTTAACTTGTCAAGCCATTAAGAGGGAGAGTGGGGAGTTGAAAAGGTGGGGGTTCGTGTGGGCCCCACCACACTTAATCCTCCCAAGGGAGGTTAAGTGGGTGTGGGTCCCACTCCCAACCACCTTAGATAGGTTTTTAACAAGTTAAAAATAAAATTGTTCTACACAATTTTATTTAACTCAAACTAAAAACCCCAAAACGAAACTCTCAACCCGCAACAAACGCAACTCCCGAAAAGGACTCTTTAAGCGAATATCGGCGCTGCGAGTTCATCGGTGCCCTCGGATTTCAATTCCGAGCACCGGATCAAAAGTTAGGAATTCCCGCTCGTTCGTTCACTGAACGTACCCGAGCCAAACTTCGGAAATTAATTCCGGGCACTCCGGGCCTCGGAATCAGGTGCCGTCTGAAACCGCGCTCTTGTAAAATTCTAAAGAAAATTAAGAAAAAAAATTTCCCTTGAATTTTACGGGTCTTTACACATTATCCTATGATATAGAAAAATAATTCATCTTATAATAGATTAGATCTATGAAAATGGAGAAACACTCACACCATGATAACTAGGTTGAGAGTAATAGTGGATAAGAGTTGTTAAACAGGACATGAGAATATACCATTTTGCATCTAACATGATTAATGAAAGCTCAATCCGATCCCAGATGAAGGTGATCATAAAATCCCAAGAGTCTGAATTCATAGATCTCCAAATGAGAATAAAAATAGGTAAATCACATATGAATTTGGATTATGGAGGAAGAGGTGGATTAATTCGATTATTAATGGAAACTAGTTAGTGTACCTATAAAATAGCATGTGCATAGCTTTCCTAAATGGTTTACCAAACCATTTTCCAACCATGCATGGGAAGAAGGAATTAAAAGGGGACCCACATTCTTAGGCCAGACAATTGGAAAAAATGTGTGCTAGCCATGTAGTTCAGCTCTGTCCCAAAAAAATCATCATCCATACGATTTACTCTAAATTTTGTGCTAGGCATGTTTTCCCAAAAATATATCTCTGAGCTTCGAACAAGGACTAAAAACCTATGGAATCATTACTAACTCATTAGTCATCCATATTGGAATCAAAATAATGATATATACAGAAATTTAATTGATCCATACTGGAGTAAAAAAACTAGGTTCTTATAGTCTTCCCCCCTAAAATAACTCATCGTCAGGTTTAAATTCGAGGGGTGAAAAATCACATGAGAACAATTATTGTCATCGAGCATGTATGTTGGCCTCCCACTCCCAAGAATCTTCCTTCAGTTTTCCAGGCTGCTATAGCACCCATTCTAGGGGATAGACCATCCCAGAAGACCCTTCAAGATTTGGAAGATGATTCGTACTAGATAGTCCTAAATGGTAGTACCATCAACTAACTCATCTTCCATGGGATAAAGTGTTTGATATGGGTTGGTGTGATCATGGGGAAGTTGTAAGACATGGAATATGTCATTCCGGTTATGATACCCTTTAGGTAATAGAAATCGATATTCTTCTGGCCAGACTCTCTCTTAGATCTCAAAGTGACCTACCTAATGAGGTGACATCTTCCCTTGCATATGTAATCATCTATTCCCTAGCTTGGGTGATATAGGAAGGAAAACAAAACCCATGACCTCGAACACTCGGGTCAATCAATGGTGATCATCATAAGATTTCTATCCAGAATGAGCAGTATTAATACACTTCCTAGTTAGCTGAAGCTACTTTGAAGTCTCTGGAATGAGATGAGGATATAGTCGGGTTTCCTCACATGCCTCTATCTTGTATAGGGGTGAATGGAACATCATACCATAAAATTATTCAAATGATCCATCTGATTTATCATCTGATTTATTTATTAATGGAGAAATAAATGAGAGGGATAAACTTCTACCAAGAACCACTAAAATCAAAAACACATGCTCATGGCATATAATCTAGGACATGTATCATCTGTTTCGATAGTCCAGTAGTCTTATGGTGAAATGGTTTTCTTAAAATCACTTGTGCTCACATAGATTTCTCTAATCACACCAAAAATTGTGTCATGAGACGAGCATCCCAATCCGAAATGATAGTACGTGGTACCTCATTTAGTCATAATATCTCATGAAAATAAGTATTCCATGCTTATCAACTAAGAAAATTTCATGAATAGGTGTGAAGTGATACTATTTCTTATGATTGTTAATGACAACCCATAATGTGTTACTACCCCTTGATGATTGAAAAAGTCCAACAAAAAAATAGAAACATCTTCCCACTTTCATTCTGATTCTAGAGGTGGCTCTAACTATCCTATAAGCCTCTGGTTCTCCACATTCACCTACAAATATATGAAACACCTACTAATAATATCTGCAATCTGATGTTTCATTTCATCCCACAAATACTACCATTTCATGTTTCGATGAATGTTCATAATGCCATTATGAACTACCCATAAAGAGTAATGGGGATATTTCTTAAACTCCTCTATCATATTGGTAGAGAACCAGACATGTTAATGAATACACATGACATCATCTCCATCTACAAAATAATCTAGAGGTAGGTTATCTTATGATATACCTTCACATAGAACCAAACGTTTGGGGTATGAAAATTATCTACTCTTCAGCTTCTCAAGGTGGGAAGAGGTAAATATAAAATATGATAGATAATACTACTCGAGACTATCATTAAACTCAATATGATTCTCCGAGGAAAGGGCCATTAACTTCTTTTATCACCAGATTCTGTACATCTTGTTTTTTAGTTTTCAGACTCATTGAATCTACAACCACATTTATCTTTTTAGGCAGGATGAGATGCTCAAAATCAACGGATTGTTGATATTCGACCCATATTCACTATTTTAGGTTTTTTTCACACTGTGAAAAGATATATTTGAAGTTGTTTTAGACCATGTAAACTGCTTAGCACTCACCTAAAATATAGTGTATCTAGCAACGTTTGGTGGGGAAAATTGATGTTTGAGCTAGGTTGTGCTGTGAGTAATTTCTCATCTAAGGCCTCAAATACCCTGATAAAAATGCAGTGAGTCAATATCCATGCATAAGAATTGATCCTAGGATGATGCCTGATTTTTAAAAGAAGATGGTATAACCTAAACATGGCTATGAAAGAATTATAATATGTGCTACGTAAAGTCTCCCCTTTATCTCTGGAAATTCCTTCTCACATGATTTTGACCTGAGGAACATGACTCCTTTCATTGAATGGATAGTGAAAGGTGAATCAAGGCATGATAAATCTTGTATAAAGAACCTTTAATATCTATACATCCCCAATAATCTCCATATTTAAAAAAAGTTATTTTGATGGTCAAACAAAACTACCAAACTAACATTTTCATGGTCAAGAGACACTCCATATTATTATGTGGAATGACCTAATAAGTGACCTCTATTGATCTAGAATTGGAATTTAGCAGGCTTGGAATAAATTGGATTCTCTCATAGTGCACAGAAAAAGATATCAAAATGTTTATCATGGCTGTTATGATCATGATACTACACAACGGTTTCATCCACAAAGACCATGAAAAAAAGGTCGAGATACGGATAAAAACCCCTTTGATTATATCCATGAAAATGGAAGGCAGATTCGTATGCCTGAAAAACATAACAAGGTGCTCATAGAGAACCTACTACATATAGATAGTTTTACATGGGATGTATGATGGATTAACTCATACCTGATGATAAGCTGATCACAAGTTGACCTTAGAGAAGACCCTCTCTCCCTGGAGCTAGTCGAAGAGACCAACTATTCAATGCAGTGGATATAATTTCAAGACTGTAATCCATATTAACATTTAATAATCAACACATTAAAATAATTTTCCATCCACCATCTTATTGAATAGAAGGGGAGACCCCCAAGAGGATGTATTGGTCCGTATAAAACATTTGGACTTTAAGTCCAATATCTATTTCTTGAGAACCAAATGCTCCCTAGGTTCTATCCAATACAGAGGAATGGACAATTGAGATACTCTTAGAAAAAGATCAATTGTAAACTCTGTATCATTATTTGGATGTAAGAAAAAAACATAAGCAAGAATTAAATCCAAGAAATAATCTACTATTTGATTGAAATATGCTTATCATAAACCCTGATTCTTCCAGGAAGAGATTTTTATTTAGTTCAGTTACTCTATCTAGACCATGATGCATTGGTGTATATATTCCTTCCTTGATATCCAACTCAAACTTTTTTAGATAAAATCTTACATTAAGGGATGTAAATGATAGCATATGATGATATCTGTCTATAAAATCACGATAATGAACCTAACAATCCATCCTGAGAATGACACTCAATCGAATCATCTTTAAAACAAATAGTTTCTGTAAGAAGGGGTAACGACCTAAATCTAGGGAAAAATATCAACACTAGTGTATATAGTATGTTTGTACCCATAACGACAAATCTAAGGTGATTACACATAGTAATACATTATTTAAAGTGAGAGAAATTCAACATTAGATACATAGGTAATGGAGCTCGAAGAAGATATATCAAATAAATAATTAACTAGAGTAGATGCCACTAGAATAAGACTAATTAGTGTAGATGGTATTGTATCCTGATACATATGTATCAGCTCTTGTGAATGAAACTAGCATGATCCCCAACCTTCTATACTAGATGGACTAATATGATCAAATCTTCTATGCTGGAATTCATAATAAACAATGCTCTAGCTAACACAACCACAAACTCCTTCTCGACCAGTCATACTAGTGTTAGACTAAATCCCTAGATGATTTGCTGCAGAAGAACCCAATCATTATGGTGGAGTTGGTGCTGATCATTTTCAACTTTTAGCTAGTGGAAAGGTCCTATAGAAATGATGATGATTCCCCATACTAATGCAAGGGTGGAAATCAATTGGGTCTATATCACATTGAGTATTTAGGTTACCACATCATATAAATTAATGAAACCCTATAGATCTATCAAAGCTGGCACTCCGGTTATAAATACCCTAGAGAGATACATTGGGATAATGTTTCCTACCACTGGGGAAACTAATGGCCTTCCATAGAACTGATCTTTTATACCTGGGGATGTTTTATCCCTCAATTTATACTCAATGATTACATAAAAATTTACTATGCTAGAAATGTTAGGAAGGTGAAGGAAATTCACCAGTGTATGCATGGCGTACTAGATCCCATCCACTAAATTTCATGAATTTAAAATCTCATCACTAGCTAGAAGAAATGAAATGATTTGTAACTCTATGAAACATGATTAATATTGAATAGCTAACATAAAAACTTTCTCAATATGCCCAAATTATATGGATCTTGTATCAATCAACGTCTTATGTAAGAATTAATCCAATAAAGAATGTCTAGAAATCAACACATAACATGCCCTTCTGATGAACGTTCCTGGGTAATCACATCCCACCAACACTTGGCCAAGCCCAAAGGCATGATTTTAGAATGTTTGAACCTCTGCTCTAGAGGCATCTCCAGATCTTCAATGATATAAATGGTGGATTCTATAGAAGACTCATCAGCCTATGTACCACCATCTCATGGGAAATTAAAAGGATGTTTCTACTGGAACACGTGATTCTGATCATCCATCGTATCCAAAACTCATAGAGAACCATGCATGGACTACATCAAATGTAGGAAAATATCACAAATGTGGACATCAATTTTAGGTTTAGGTACAATAGGTGGTGCCTCCAGTGTCACCCCAATATATAATATTGAAAGCTTAGGGACCTACATCTTTGGAGCATGGTCATCACTACCCTCATGGAATATGATAAGAGGAAATCATGGAGGAGTCCATCTAGAAATTCCAATCAAAAACCTCAAGACAAGCCTTAAAAAACATATAACAACACTTATGGATACTAAATAAGGAAAAATCCAATACCCAATGTATTCTACACCTATTACCCACCCAGGTGTCTATGTACTGGTATGTTTTCATGTATTAGTTTCATTTCATTTTACATTTATCTTACTGGTTCACACCTTTACCTTTGATAAATTTTAAAAAGCATGATAAGGATGTAAAACCATCTCACATTATGATTCATATTAAACTTTACAATAAGTATTAATTCTAATTTAATCATTTCATATACACATACTCAATGAAAATGACACCAATTCGTTTTTATTGAATATTTCCATTACTGAGTAAATTACACATCCAAACCCATGAGGGCCCATTCACTTCATGAATTGTGATAAGAAATCACTAAATAGAAAAAATTATAATACAAGATTAAAATAACGATCAAATCATCACTCAAAAATCACACGCATATCATGAATAAAAAATAGATAAATTCAACTATATGGGATGGAAATATGCATGACATGTGAATCCTATGTGCGTAATATGATGCATGTAAAAATGATCATTTAACTCATATCATCTGGACATGGATGAAAGATATCCTCAATCAAAATAATAATAATCAAAAAATCCACACATCATGTGTGTCACCCAATGGTGTAATAATGTAAATTGTAATAAGAAAAATAGAATAATCAATTATAATTTAGAAGACTAAAATTCTACCCTGAAAAAGGGTTCGCGACGCCCGATCAAGGATTATGACCAATTCCCAAGAATTAATAATGATTAATAAATCATCCCTAAATAGTAATGAAAGAATAGAACCCCTCTTAAACAAAATTTTGATGTCCCGGAACTGAATTCAACTTAATGGGTGCACCGAACCTAGGGGCCACATGGCCTCAGGCGCATCACCCAAAATGCCAGAGGCTACTGACTAGTAGGGAGGGACTTATCTGTGTCTTTGGGGAGACTATTCCCCCATTACCAAAGTGAATCATAGTAGTAAAATATAATCCATGATAAATATATGAATAAATATAAGTAAAAATAAAGTACATAAAAAACTAATGACTACCTAAACATAAATAGAAATAAATGGAATAAAATAAAACAACTTATCATGATATTTAGTGTATCAATAAAATTGTAAAACATTAATACATGATAGTAGTCATAACTTGTTCAAAAAATTATGAATGAAATAAAAAGACATTCCCAAGTATCCTAATCACCATCTTAGCTATCTACTTTCTTGATCCATCCTAATAAAAAAAGATATCAATTTTTTGAAGCTGTATTCTTCCTTTGGTCAAGGATTATAACCATGTAATCTACACCAGGTACCAAACTGTTCCTATAGAGTGAGTGAGATAAATCTCATGATGCCACCTCCAAATATTTCAATAACATTTGGCCCATGTAATGGAAATGTTATTGTGTGATGGCATAAAAGTATAAATATATAATAGAGTATAATAAAACAAAATACCCAAGTACCTTCTTCATCCACAAGATGGTGTCATTATATATAATCACGTCATTATTTGATAGAAACAATTTATAAATAAGTTACATATTATCAATGGCTAAGTTCCATGATGTAATATAGAGACCAAAATTGATAGTTAATAAGAAAATGGTTCCAGGGAATTCATTAACCCAACCTAATTCTCAGGGGTTACTAAATCAGCAGTAACTTTGTCTAGATAATGGTAATAGTTTAATACAATGAGAAAAGTCCAATTCATTCCCCAATATGATTCATACTAACTAAAAGGTGATCAATAAAGGTAAAATTGGTCTATGAAGTAATAGGTCCCATTGGTATTCAACAATGGAACCTACATATCAACTCAATATCCAAGGAGTGTATCCAAGGCATCCATTAAAGCAATGTGAGGGATCTTAGGGTGTCATATGTGGAATCCATGAATAAAAAAGGATCATGATCTAGTATGGAATAATCCTAATAAATCCATATCCAAGATACAAAATGGGGTTCCCAAGTGTTCATGGAATTCCATGATAAGAATACAAGGCAATCTAAAGCCAGTCTATCCCTACTAGATAATGAATTAAATTTTAATTTTAATTTTATTCAATCCATGCATTTAATTAGTGTGAATAAATAAACTATCATGAAACCCATTAACAAAACTTTTAAAGGAATGTTTTATAATCATTTTCCATTTTTTTACCTTCCATTAATGTGTTATGGGGTTCAACGGACATGAAACCTATTTTTTGATTACATTAATCTGGTCAATTATTATACTTAGTATTCTTTCCAATTTATCACTTAAAACTATATTTTACATTTATGCACTAAACATAGGTTTTTTCATGTGGATGGAACATAGTAATTTCCATTCACTATTACATGATTCATCACTATTTTAATAATATAGAGGCTTAACATTTTTGTGGTCATGCTCGAGTACACCCAAATGATGGAAAAATGTTAAAACTCTATAATCCAAAATATGTCATAACACCCTACATGGGGTATTGGATATTTTGGGTATAGAAACCAATAATTAATCACGAAATTTAGAAAGATAATAATGATATAGTTATAATGAATATGATCATGGAATGAATTTTCCATGAACAACAACTAATGAGATCGATGGGCCCCACATAATAATTATAAAATCAATGAACTTGATGGATGAGTTATAGAGAACCCATAATAAGTTGTCATGATTGTCCTCTAATATATGCATATTTTTTTTATTAGAAGGGACTATATCTATAAAAAGGGTAAAAACCCCCACACCTCAAAAATAGGTGGAGAGAAAGAGAGAAAATTAATGGAAAGAAAGGACTAGAGTACTTTCCATTGGGAAACCAACTTGATGAACATAAACATAATTCGATCCCGAATGATGGAGATATTCTAATCCATATCCTAGTCCTTTAAAGAACACAAAATGGAAAAATGGTCAATCCCACTAGAATCTGGATTTGGGACAAAGAGGAGGATTAATTAGATCTTTAAGCGAAAAATGGTATTTTTACCTAGGAAATAACATTTTCATGGTTCAGATGCATGATTTAAAAAACCATACCCCGACTGTGCACTTTATATTAGAAATAAAGGTCACATACATTGATATAATGCATTATTATGGAATTCATGTGATAACCATGTAGTGAGTCTCTCTCAAAAAAAATCACCACACACACGGTTTGTTCAAACAATGCACCCTTCTAGCGCGGTTTACTCTAAACTATGGTACATGCCTATTTTCCTAAAAATATGGGTTCTAGGTCCTCAAAAATCTCTATACACCCATGGTACTATTAATAACCCATTATGAATTCATATTATCCACAAATTTAATAATTGGATCAAAATATAAAGGATTTGAATGTAATTGAAAAATATTGTTCTTACAGTATTCTTATATTGTGATGTAGGTTGGGAGACACCACTGAGCTATTTGGAATATTGAATTGAGACTTTTTATCCTACAGATATATCTTGAATGTTATATGTAATTCTCATTTTGAGAATAAGATCATTAAATGTTGGCATATATCATACCTATTTATTCTTGGGTCACATAGACAATCTTATTATTACTAAATTGGTATAATTTTGTACATTTATTGGTTTTATATTTTAAGTATAACAGTTTTGTGTAGTTTTATTCATTCATTATATATATTAATATTTTCTTTGAGTTTCATATGGGAGGAAATTAATTATGTACAGTAAAATCATCCCACATGATTTAGTGATCCCTAAAAATTTATTAAAAGTCTATGGTGACTAGGGGATGCCAAAATGATTCCATATATTTTTTTCCATCATATTCAATGATTATGGGTTGAGATTCTAAAATGTTTATTAGTTTGGGATAGTCTACTAGTATTGACTAGGGTAATGGAGATATAATGTGTAATGAAAAGAAATGCTAAAACCCAAAAGGGGTAGATAAACTCATTAAAATGATATTAAAGTTATTATGTTAGTATTGGAACTAAATAAAATTTCTATAACCGCTAGGTGTCATGTATCTGTAGCATATTGGATTCATCATATAAGAGTTTAGTACCATTATTTAGTAATTATACTTCATACTATAATTCTATTATTCACATGTTGTTTTATTACATATGGATTGGTAAATGGAATTGTGGAGGATATGTGTGTGGAAAATGTTTGGTTATTCATAGGATGAATTTGTTATTTCCAAGGAAATTATGTCATTATCATGGTAAATATATATATTTTTTGTTGTTTGGTGAGACTTTATATGATTTAGTTTTTCATTATTACTTATTTATATTTGATGTTAGTTATTATATTTGTTTCATTAATATATTTCTGAAATCTATTGTATAATAATTTTTGTAATTTAATTCATCCATTAATTGGAAATCTACTTTTGAAAAATAAAATTATTTCATTATATATTTATCTACATAGAATCATTACATGAAATATGATAATAGAAGATATCCAATAAAAAGTGGTTTTCATAAAAGATAAAATTTATTTAATATTACATATATTTCATTAGAACGAGGAATGATTTTTTAATATTAAACTTCTCTATTTAACATGAGTGTTAAATGAATTTAGTAACCTATTAATTTGTATGAAATGATTTATTCATATTATTTAATTTTTTATTATTAGTTCTGACAGGATTGATGTGATTGTATTTATATGATTATTCAAACATGTATGTGTTTATCAATAAAATGTATTCAGAAATAAATAGTGTTGTTTGTATTAATTAACATAAATTATACATTTTCATGTAATTTTTTAAATAGACATTATAAATAATTTTTTTAAAAGGTTTTTCTCATGTTTTTATTTAAAATGGTTTTATTAAATTATTATTTTTTGATTGTTATAATGTGATGAATAGATATGTGGAATCCTTTTAGTAGCATATTTTAGTGGGTAGTACACTATTTTTTCTATTAAAAGATGATTATTATTTTTTTCCTACTGGAATTGATTAATTTTTTATTCTTCATATGAGTATTATTCTTGATTTATGGGTTGTGCCAATGAATTGCTTGTGTTTTTTATGCTGGAAAGAAAATATGTTGTTGATCAATGATAAAAATCCTAACAATAAGGGGTAATATGAATTTAGTTGTAAAATTTTGTATAATGGGATGAGCATCAAGCCATGTATTGTGTAATGGTACATCATGTGAAATTAAGTAGGTCATCCTAGTCAATTTCAATTGAAATCACTTAGTTTTTGTGCGAATTCATTCCCTAAAAAATTTAAAACCTTGGTTTAACCTTGGGACTGAAGGCGACCATTCAGTCAATATAATGTTGATTACAACATCTAGTGGGTCACTCTGACATCTATATATGGATTTTTGCCTTTTTATTAGGGTTGGGTTGATAATTTTTAATTATAAGAGTCTTCATGGGTACAGTTAAAAAGTGTATTTTTTTATTCACTAGATAAACTATTTTAATTATCAATCTAGTTAGAGGAATTGGGACCCATTTTCAAAAATATTTTCTTTAAAAACCAATCTTGGATGAATTTCTTATATCAATGTGTTCATTTTTTAGTATTTTTAGAAAAATAAATAATCATTGAATTATTAAAAGGTTTTTTTTCTAAATGGAAATGTCTTAATATTTAGCAATGTGTGACATATTTTCATGTAGTGTTGAATGCTATCATCTATAAACATCTTGGTAAATATTACCCTTTATATATATGGGGTTATTTTGATTTCATTATACATGATTTATTATTTATTATCTCATTTATGATGATCTTACATGGTGTAACACTTTAGGACAAGTTAGGTAGTGAATTTCATAACTCTCATGTCATTGGGATATGAGGGAGTAATGTTTTTTTTCTCATTTATGATATATGTTATATATATATATGACCTAAACATGAGTTTTACAAAGCAGGAAGATATCATGATTTCGTAATGGGTAGCTCTAATTTATCATTCAGGTGACCATGTCCTTAGATGATCACTATGTGAATATTAAAAGTCTTATAAATAAATGAAATCCAATTTGGGGGGAGTACTCCTTGGGTGGATAGTGAATAAAAATTATCTCTTCATTTTTAGGGTCTAATTATATTTCCACAATATTATAAAATATATCTAATTTGTTTTGTTTCAATTAAAATATTATGATGATAAAAAAGGTATAGAACTTCAAAAAAATTTAGATGGGACTATTAGAATCTGACATGTACATTTAAAGACGTGGGACTAAATTGTCAGAGGATTGAACCTCAACATTTCTTAAAAAACATATTTTTATTAAGGTGTTTAGTTCACCCAATCATTTATTCATTCAATTTAATTCATATTCCAAGGATATATTCTATTAAAATATAGTATTTTTGATGTTTTGGAAGTGTTTGGAATACATGTGGTACCAATTGTCATCCTATCTAAGTAACACATTGTTTTCAATTATGTGATAGTGATTAATGTAATTACCATTTGAATCCTAGTTATAAATGAGTATAGTATATCACCATATATAATTATAAATTGACTTGATCATTATAATCGTTTGTTTGTGATGAACTTGGGGGGATTTATGGAGTTTTTTTTCAATATTATTACATTCATATGTTTCTAGTTATATTTAGATTCTTCATATGGAAAAAGATGTATTGTTTTTCCATCATCCAATTCAATATTTTTTTAATTATTATTTATTTTCAATTTTCATTAGTGTTGGGAAAATGTGTTTTGTTTGGGTGTAATCATGATTAGGTCATTGTCGTTTGTGTAATTGAGGGAATTAAGATCATTAGTGTCTTACTCTATTGGATATTTTCACAATATTATCATTGTCACTTTTTTTTGTTATTTCTTCATTCATGAATAAAAAAATCACACATTGATTTAATATATCATTATGGTAGAAATTTGAGATAGAAATTATTTTCATAATTTTTTGAGATCATGTTGTTCTTGGGGAGGTCATTTCACTAAGTTCTCACCATGATTCATATCATTTCTTGTTAATAGTGAGAACATTATAGGTAGGAATGTAAATATGGTAATTAATTTTTTGTGGATTTTTATGGTTTTTTAGGAATTATATTATAGTTTTGTACTAGAATAGTGAACTTGGACTTTGTCAAGTCACCACTATCCTCCATCTCTATGAGGATTGAAGTACTTATTTCATGGATAATATGAAACTACTTGAGGGTGGTTTCATTATATTTAATATTTATTTTATGTCTTGATGTGGATTCCAAAAATTACATTAATTGTTTGTTTTTTTACTTGCAATGAAGGAAGTCTTGGATCACTAGGAATCACCCATCCAAGGTGGAATCAATATGGGAGGCTATGATATGGGCCATGTTTCTAATATGGGGTGGTGTTTGAATATTGGGTGAATTGAGAGATAGTGAGTATGAATTGAAATCAATGAATCATGGGGTACCTATATTTAATTATTGGAATATTGGGTTATTGAATTTTATAAATTTGGAGAAAACCATGTGAATAGTGGGGACTATATGGGATTTGGGGATCAGTGTTGGAACTCTATATTCATAGGGGAATATAGTTTGAAAATGGATATTTAGATGGGTGTTTCCTTTTCTATGCTTAATTGGTTTTATCCCTTTGGGAAATGTGTAGGTCTATTACCCCATGTGGGTCTGCATGGTGGCCTTATAATAGGTGTGGATAATTTTGGATTGGTGGTTATTAAAAGAGCTTTGAAGAACACACCATACCACAGTACAAGGCATGGTGGACCAAAATTGGCAAGGATCACCTTATGTATTGTTGGACTCCTCATCTATTAATCATGTTTTAATGATCACAAATCTTATTAAACCTACTTAACTCCTATAAATTATATCCAATCATGTGTATTTATGTTTCATGTTCTGTATTTATTTATAATGGTTAAGCTCAATCCATATCATGCATATCACTGTTTAAGTCTGAATATATTTATTTTCCTAAATACAAGACACAGTGAAGCCAGACACCATAAGCCAGACACCGTAAGCTAGACACCGTAACCATGATACCATAAGCCAGAAACTGTATGCCAGACACTGTAAGCCAAATACCATAATGCCAGACACCGTAAGCCAGACACGGTATGGAAGACACCGTAAGCCAGACACCATAAGAAAGACATCGTGAAGCAAGGCATTGTGAAACCAGACACCGTTAACAAGACACCATAAATGAGACACTGTGACACTCAGACATAGTGATTAGTCAAGAAACCTTTTTAAGGAGATACCGTTTTCATAAATTACTGTGACACTATTTCTTAAAATATTTTTTCATCTTTAAATTTAATTTCTAACGGTCATATTTGATTCCATTAATGCACTGACATAATTAATGTTTCTTTGTAGACATATCATCGGAAAATATGAGGTACGAGGTGCAGAACACATCGAACCTGTTAGCTAAAACTCATGAATTTGAAGATAAAGAGAGATATTGAACAAAAAACGAGCAAGTGAGCATGACCGTGAAGAACATACTACAAGATTTTCAAATGGAAGAATTTTCACATGAATGCAATCTGACTCTGCTGAAGAACATATGAATTGAAATGGAATCCAAAGAACATATTCGCATTATCAAAAGTCATGAAGAACACAATAAGAATCAAGACACTCCTTTTTTCACACAACTTCCAAATAATGACTCAAAGATTTATCTCCTTCAATCCAAAGAAGTACAAAGCTGCATTGACTTCACACAAGAGCATTCTAACCTCATATATGTATTCTTGCTCAATGTGATATTTTTTTATTTACAATATGAGCAGTATGTGCCCCTATATATTTGGACACTCATTGACTCCCGAGCTGAACAGGAGGATATTTAAATCCTTACTCCAAACTCTTTATACTTTCGTTTACCCATGAAAACTGTGTAAGAGGTCCCTATGTGGCCTGGTTATTATTTTTTTTCACCCACAAAAACTATGGAAGAGGTCCCTGAGTGACCTGGACAGTATGTGTACTATTTTTAACCCTGATCCAGGGTGTGCATCAAAGTTTATTTATAGAAATTGCTTGGTGGAATGTGATCACCAAGTGGAGTGGATTAGGTCTCGACTTGAGACTGAACCACTTGTTTTATATCCATTGTGCTGTTTAAATTTAGTCTTCTCTGTTTTACTACTCTATTTCATAATCTAGAAGTCACAAATTTCACTTTGATAGTTAGTCTTGGAAAGAAGTTATAACATGGTTTTTTAGTAGGATAACTTCAAAAAGAATACTAATAAAAAAAATTATGATTACTGAGAATTAATCAATCTTCTAATAAGCTGTTTAAAAAGTCAAACTATTATAATAGTATACCCTTGATTAACTATTCTATATCTTTTTTTTGGAAAAAATTTCTTTTGAAAATGATATTCTTTTAACAGATATTTTTATAGTTACTCAATTCACCCCTCCCCTCTTGAGTAAACTACTCCGACCAACATTTGGTATCAAAGGTTGCTTTATTACGACTCCGTGTAATCCTAATCAACTGTGATTGTAGTTGTACATTAAGGATCTATAAATTTCTGTTAATTCTAAATTTCTAGCTCTTTTAATGTAATAAGTTAGTATGGATAATTTTCTTTATGGTGCTGCGACCAACATAGCACCTTTCTTTAATGGAACCAGATATGCTCAATAGAAAATAAAAATGAAAATGCATCTAGAGAGTATGAGTTTTGAAATTTGGTCATCCATTATAAATGAATAAAAACTTCCTGTGATTGATAGAATTACATGGGATGAACCTACCAAACTTTCCTACAATAACAACTACAAAGCCATAAATTATTTTTAATTTTACATAGGAATGAAGAATTTAATAGGATTTCTGCTTGTAAATCATCCCCTGAAATTTGGGATAACTTGTATGTCTCATATAAACACACATCTACTTTAAAGGAAATGATACTTAATACTTATACTATAAAATATGATAATTTTAAAATGAAACACGATGAGCCTATTTCTGATATTTATCTCAGGTTCAATGTGATTTTCAACATAATGATTTCTCTTGGAAGAGAAGTCACTACCAAAGAACAGATCATGAGAATCCTTAGATGTCCACCTGACAGATGGAGGGGAACCTCTGTCTCTATTAGAGAATAATGCAACATCAGTAAGATACCTATAAAATAACTCATTGGGAAACTGATGATGTATGAGGAGGAGATGAATGTCAACAAAAAAGAGTAGGATAAACCAAAAAGGAAATATATAGCATTCAAGACCACCTCCTCGAAGCACAAAGACAAAGGGAAACTAGATGTTTCTGTAAAACGTTTCACCACTGAACAATCATAACCTGATAGTTATGAGGATATGGATCAACTGGCCAGAAGATTCAAATGATTTTACAAAAAGAAGAACTTTTTTAGAAATCATAACTTCAAGGGAAAGTATGATCTAAAAGGAAACTAGAAAAAAGACTAGAAAAGAAGTGATAAAACTACTGAAATTGTATGCTATGAATGTATGAGCAAAGGAAATAGAAAGGCCGATTATCCAAATCTCAAGTATAAAAAGAAATATTAGGACAAGGGAAACAAGTAAGAAAATGCAATGAAAGACAAATGGAGTGCCTCTGAGGATAGTTCAAGAGACTCAGAGACATCACATGATGAATAGGCTAACAAATCCATGATATGTTTTATGACAAACACATATGAGGTAACACTGAACTCTTATATACATAATTCATACTATTCTGAAGAGGATGGTGACTCTGAAAATATGACTAATAAAGAAATGTTTGAATAATGTAACATGCTTGGGGAGACATGAAATGATTTAAAAGAGAAATATAAATCATTGAAGAAACGACATGCTCTCACTGTAAATGTTAAATCTGAACATACTACTAAAAAGGAGAAAAATTCCGAACTACTTAAACAAAAAAATGAATTAAAATTTTATAATGAGAAATTAAAAAGTGACTTAGAAAAGTTCACTAATTGGAAAAATACCCATACCCAAATTCTAGGAAAATAATTTCCCCTAAATAAAATACTAGCATTGGTTATCAACCTGGTAAAAGAAACCTTGGTTGAAAAAATTCTGTTTCAATGTCTAGGACATATGGTTTTCTTCCCAGTTCTAGAAAAACATCAACTAGCTCAAGTCATGATACATACTCTACTATTTCCAGTTTTTGTGGACCAAATACAGTTTATTTTTCAAATACTTTACATAATGCTTATAAGAAAATTATGAGACAAATATGGGTTCCTAAAGCACTTATTACTAATGTTACTAGACCCAAATGAGTGTGGGTACCAAAATATGTCTTTGCTTGATCCTGATATAAGAAAGATACTTAAAGAGATCCTGCAAAAATATATGGTACTTAGACAGTGGATGTTCAAGACACATGACAGGAGACCACTTAGGCTTCAAGAATCTGATAAATGTAGATGGAGGACACGTCACATTTGGTGACAATTCCAAAGGTAAAATCATTGGATTATGCCATATTGGTAACACTGATTTGATTTAAATCTCTAATGTACTATTTTTTAATGGCATAAAATATAATCTCCTTAGTATATCACAATTATGTGATAATGGATATCATGTTAAATTTTAAAATGATGCATGTTATGTCTTTAATTCTAAATATGAATTAATATTTTTTTCATCATGGAATGAAAAACTTTATTCTGTTAATTTATATTCCTTAGCATCTGAAAATACTTCATGATTAAGTGTATTTCATAATTAATCTTTTCTCTGGCATAGGATACTAGGACATTGTAATGTTAACTCCCTTAGAAAGCTAACTAGAAAAGTTTTAGTTAAAGACTTACCCAAACATGAGTTTCCACATGACAAAGTATGTAATCCTTGTCAAAAGGTAAAACTACACCAAATTTCTTTCAAAACAAAGAAAGAAGTTTCTTCTTCTTAACCTCTCAAATTGGTTCGCATGGATTTGTTGGGAGCATCTAGAGTTTCTAGATTTAATGGGAAGAACTATGATTATGTTCTGGCAGATGACTTTTTAAGATATACCTATAACTTCTTCATGGCTCGCAAAAATGAAGCCTGCTCTTCTTTTATTAAGTATGCCAAGTCTATAGAAAAACATAATGGCCTTAAAATTAAATGTTTAAGATGCGATCATGGCCATGAGTTTGAAAATCAAGTGTTTGAATCCTTTTGCTCACAAAATGGTTATAATCACAATTTCTCTACCCCTAGAACACCTTAGCAGAATGGTGTTGTAGAAAGAAGAAATAGAACCCTGCAAGAAATTTCTAGAACAATGCTTAGTGAATATGACTTACCTATTTACTTTTGGGCTGAAGCTTTTAATACAACATGCTACATAATCAATAGAGTTTTGAATAAATGAATTCTAAAAAAGACCACGTATGAACTCTGGAACAATAGGAAGCCTAAGGTTAATTACTTTAGAGATTTTGGTTACAAAGTCTTTATTCTCAACACTAATGATAATCTTGAAAATTTTGAATCCAAAAATGATGATGGAATTTTCCTAGGTTACTCAATATTTTGTAAAGATTATAGAGTATTCAATAAGGGAACTAAATGTATAGAATAATCTATTCATATCAAGTTTGATGAAATAGATCCACATGATCCAAGAACCATCCGAGAAAATTTGGAGGATAATGTATCAAATCTGTACATCAACTCAAAATCCTCAAATTCCTCTGTGAAAGAATCTGTGAAAAATTTCAATTTAAGAAATTCCCTCCAATTGACTAATAATGGACCAGAATCTATTGATGAACCTGAAATCAGAAGTCCCTCTTATCTAGAATGTTTAGAACCCTTAAAAACCATCCCTTATATGATATTTTAGGAGACTTATAGAAAGGAACACAAACTAGATCTTCTCTCAGAAATTAGGTTTAAAATCAATCCTTCTTGTTACAACTTGAACCTAAAAACATTGATGATTCCCTCACTGATGAATTTTGGGTAATGGCTATGCATGAAGAACTTAATCAGTTTGAAATATAAAATGTTTGGAAACTTGTTGAAATACCCAAGGACACATTCATCATAGGCACTAAATGGGTGTTTAGAAACAAGGTAGATGAAGAAGGAAATATAGTTAAGAACAAGGATAGATTAGTTGTAGATGTCTGTAGTCAAGAAGAAGGAATTGACTCTGAGGATACCTTTACACTAGTAGTCAAACATGAAGCCATCAGAATCTTACTTGCCTATGCTGCACATATTAATTTCAAACTATATCAAATGGATGCTAAGAGTGCATTCTTAAATGGGTATATAGCTGAGGATGTATTTGTTGAACAACCCGCTGGATTTATAAATCCTCATTTTTCCAATAATATTTTCAAACTATCAAAAGCTTTATATGGTTTAAAGCAAGATCCAAGAGCTTGGTATGACAGATTGGGTTCTTTTCTCATTTCTAAAAGTTTTACAAAAGTATTAGCTAATCCTACCCTCTTTATAAAATGAATTTCTAATTATGTTTTAGTTGTTCAAATCTATTTAGATGATATTGTTTTTGGATCTTCAAAAAATTCATTATGTATTGATTTTCTAAAATGATGAAAAATTAATTTGAAATGAGTTTAATGGGTGAAATAAAATTGTTTGTTTGATTTCAAATCTCTCAAAATAATGATGGAATTGTTTTAACTCAAAGTGAGTACACAAGAGATCTTCTAAAATGTTTTGGACTGGATAACACTAAAAGTAGTGACACTCCCATGAGTACCACCTATAAGTTGGATCTTGATGAAGATGTAAAATCTTTTGATCAAACCACTTATAGAGGAATTATTGGAAGTTTACTCTATATAACTTCTAGTCATTCAGACATTATGTTTAGTGTGTATATGTGTGCTCATTTTCAAGAAAATTCTAATGATTCTCATTTAAATGATGTAAAGAGAATTTTCAAATACCTTAAGCATACACCCAATCTAGGACTATTCTATCCATAAGAGAAATCATTTGAACATGTTAGTTATTCTAATGCAGACTTCGGTGGATATAAGTTAGATAGAAATAGCACCTCTGGATCATGTCAACTTTTAGGAAAGTCACTAGTATCATGGTGTACTAAGAAACAAAATTCTATTGCATTATCTACTGCTGAAGCTGAATACATAGATACTGGCAGTTGTTGTGCACAATTTTTTTTGATGAAACACAGATTACTAGATTATGGATATCAATTCAGACATGTACCAATAAATTGTGACAAGACAAGTGCTATTAACATCTCAAAAAATCATGTTTCACATTCTAGTAAAAAACATATTGACGTAAGTCATCACATTTTGAGAGATCATTATCAAAATGGAGATATCACTTTGGAATTCATTGGTACTGAATATCAACTTACTGATATATTAACTAAACCATTAAATTCTGAGAGAATAGACTACATCATACATGAGCTTTTCAAGATAAATATCAAATAAATATCTTACATGTCTTACAGTTAGACATTTTGGTATGTTATACTTTACTCTTTCATGATTACAGTTTCTCAGTGACTGTCTATTATTTTTACGGTCTCACCATTAACACTTTGTACTTATGGTTTGACATTTACCATCTCACTAAAACACACACTGAAAATATCACTCACTGTATCACCTTGATTCAATGTATCATCATGACAATCACTCACTGTCTCACCGTGACGATCACTCACTGTCTCATTGCAATGATCACTCAATCTCTCACCGTGACGATCACTCACTGTCTCACCATGAAAATTCTATATTTTTTTGTTTAAACATGTATTGCGGTTATTATTATTTCACAACATTTACTTTCTCTTGTTTTTTGGACATTTGGCATTCTGAAATGATAAAAAAAATTTCACTCGGTTATTCACTCGGGCATTCTCCTATTCACTAGTTTCGAACCCATTCAACATTGAAACTCTCTATCTCTCTCCCTATCTATCAAAACTTTAGTGGATGCCAAGAACATCTGTCATCATCCACACTTGAGAAGTGCAGACCAAATAATAAGAATATTGCACCTAAGATGAGACCCAAAGGACGGTTAAATCTGAATTTGGTAAATCAAAGTGTTGTACCAGAAAATGAAATTTACTCCAAATGGCTTCTGTCTAGCAAATCTATGTTCTTGAAAGTGTTAAAAGAACAAGGCTGGTAAGAGTGGTTCTCAAGGGAGAATATACCCACCTATCCTAAGTTAGTCACTCAGTTCTACCAGTACGTACAGTTCTCTTTTGATTTTGGTGAAAGTTATGTTGTGAGGAGCTAGGTTAATTGAAAAATATGCTCCTTTTATTCGAGGTTATGGGCTACATGACTTAGGATACCTCATGAAGTTATATGTGAGGATTATCAAAGAGAACTTCCACCTTAAACTAACTTCTTTGATCTAGAATATGCTCTGAAATCCATAATCAGAAATGGAACCAAGATAAGGGCCATCGCAGCTGAACTAGATAGATAAATAAGGATTTTGTTTGAGTTTATTCAAAATATGGCCAGTCCAAGAAAAGGTGATTTTGTTGTGTTAAAATAACAAGATGTGTTTTTGATTCACTTTATAAAAAATGGACATAAGATCAACCTGTGAAAATACATAATTCACCATATGTGTGAGTTGATCAAAGTTACATCCAAGTCCACTTCTTTGTTCTACTCTTGGCTGATATCATCCATGCTTTGTGAAAAAGGCATGGTTGGACCTAATGAAGAAGTTCTTATGGACTGTGAGTACTGTATCTCTAAAGCCACCATCAGGAGAATGAATATCAAATGGAATCCTTGGAAAATGGAATGGGTGGAAGACAATGATAAGGTTTATGAGAAGATTAATCTTGTGGATTATCCATCATGGCCGAAAGACATTTCTTATCCTGGTTTGGAACCAGATTAACTTATTGAGTATTCAAAAGAAGTGGAAGAAGAGGCTGAAGTACCATATAGAGAAGTATTTATAGTTGAGGAAGAAAAGACTATTGGTCCTCATGTTGTTCTTAAAGAATAAGTTCTTGCCCCTAGAGATGATGTCAATCTATAAATCCAACCTGAGGATGATAAAGAATCAGTGGTCATAGAATCTGAGAAGCAAGCCATGGAAGATCCTACTGTAGAAGAACTATCTGATGCGTAAGAAGCGAATGTGGAAGAATTCACAGCTGTGCAAGAAGCGAATCAGGAGGAACTCCATATGGAAAAATATGTTCCTAAAATCATACCATATGCTGAAGAATGGATGGAGCTGGCCTTTCAGCTGGCTAGACAAGAAATGAATGAGGAACTTAGAGCTGAGTCTATGGATTTAGACCAAGCTCTTAAGCCTCTCAGTCCTAAGAATGAATAACCTGTTGAGGGGGATAAAACCCCAAATATTGGGTCTGATGAAGCCTCATATACAACTGAGTCATGTCCTGTGGACACTCAGTACAAATTTCTTAGTTTATATGATGTGAACGTGTCTCAGCAAGTTACTGCAACCGGGATTGATCTCTCTTCCCTCTTTCTGTTGAAATCATTCACAAACATTACACCTGGGAAGGAACCTGAACCTGAACATGACCCTGTACCAATTCCAGCACCTAAACCTTTATCTGAATAGCAGTCCTTTGTCAGTAAGGACTATCTGAAGGCATTTGGAGATACTCTCTTATCTGGAGTTGATAAACTTATGAACTCCCAACCTCATCATGTGACAAATTTAAGTGATAGAGATGCTTCACTATTATTGGAAAATATTATTTGGAAAATACAACCTAAGATTCTCCATGAGATTTAAGAAATATGATTTGAAAATAAGTTGCTCAGTAATGAAGTCACAACCTTGAGAATCATGGTTGAAGACATACAAAAAGAGCTTCTTTTGAGATCAGAGCCTGTTTCTACTCCTTTAGCACCCACTATTTCTCAAATCCATCAAGGTATTGTGTCTCAGATTCAGACTTATCTGATATACTTCGATGAAAATGTTGTGCAAAGGTAGAAATATATTTTGAAGAAGATGAGATATCTTGTGGTGAACCTTAATAAACTCACTGATGAGTACACCGGTTGTCATAAAAATTTACTAAATAAGCTCAAATATCTGACAATAGCAATCACAGCTTCTAATACCTCTGTTCAGTCCTCTATCCCTTCCTTGGATAATACATTGCTCAGATCTATATTTAAAGAAGAGATTTAGAATTTTTTCTGTGGCTTTAATGTAGCTTCTTTATCTAAAGTTGTCAGGAACAATGATCGAGTTCTTGAACTTGTACAAATTCACTCCAAGATTGCAAATGATGCCCAACAAGATATTTCTATGAAATTATATTTCTATTTCGACTCAATTTTCTCCAAGACTGATATGAACAACCACTTCAAATACCTTGTAGAAAATCTGTGACTTTCTCCTGTGACTCAAGCCTTCAAAACCCATGTCCAGAAGCTCACTGAGTTTACCCGATTGTTGGACATGTTTATGGAAAACAAAGATGAATTTGAAAAATCCATGTAGTATGGTGGAGACATTATTACAGACTTCATCAAAATTTTGAGACCTTAACTTCATGTACAGAGTACAAAAATTGTTGCTCCAGTGGCCGCACCTCTCAGACCTGGGCTGCCTACCTTCACCTCTTCCTTAGCCTCAACTACCATGTCTATTGGCCAAGCTCTTAGTCAGATCAGGCTTGTGATTCTTGATCATCAACTACCGAGATCTTCTACTTCTCCTACCATGGCTCCCTCAGTCTTTGAAGGTCTCTCTTTACCCTCTTTATCTACCACGTCTCTTCCTTCTTCTACATCAACCACTACCCCTATGACTTCCTCTTCTGGTGCTGATAAAGGAAAAGATAAGGACAGTCCCTGAAGAAGACCAATGTTTACTATTTTTTATGGGAATTCCATTGTTTTTTCACTTCTCCTTTATTCTGTAATCAACTATGTTTACTATTAATGGCCTGTGCACTGTTTTCTCTCTTTTTTCCAAATTTTTGATAATCCCAAAAGGGCGAGTTGTTTCTGTATAAAGTTTCTATATGTTATTTTCTCTATACTTACATCCAATTTAAACATTAATTATATATAACTTGTGATCATAAAAAAGGGGGAGATTGTTGGAATCCTCATGCATTAATCATGTTTTAATGATCACAAATCTTATTCAACATAGTTAACCCCTATAAATTATATCCAATAATGTGTATTTATGATTCATGTTCTCTGATGATTTATAATAGTTAAGTTCAATCCATTTAATGTATATCACTGTTTAAGTCTGAATATAGTTATTTCCTAAGTACAAGACACAATGAAGCCAAACACCGTAAGCCAAACACCGTCAGCCAGACACAGTAACCAAGACACCATAAGCCAGACACCTTAATCTAGACACCGTAAGCCAGAAACCTTGAAGCTAGACACCGTAAGCCATACACCGTAATCTAGACACCATAAGCCAGAAAACGTAAGCAATACATCGTGAAGCAAGACATAGTGAAACCAGATACAGTGAACAAGACACCGTAAATGAGACACCATGACACTCAGACACCGTGATCTGTCTAGACACCATGTGAAGGAGACACTATTTTCATAACTTTCTATGACACCATTTATTAAACAATTTTTTCGTCTTTCAATTTAATATCTAACGGTCATATTTTATTCCTTTAATGCACTGACATAATTAATGTTTCTTTGTAGACATAGCATCAGACAATACAAGGTAAGAGGTGCAGAACACATGGAACCTGAGGGATAAAACTCATGCATTCAAAGATAAAGAGCGATTAAAAATGAAAAACAAGAAAGTGAGCACGACCATGAAGAAGATACTACAATATTTTCAAAAGGAAGCATTGTCACAAGCATGCAATCTGACTCTGCTGAAGAACGTACAAAGTACACTGGAATCCAGGGAACATCTTCGCATTATCAAAACTCATGAAGAACACAAGCCAAATCGCGACACTTTGTTTTTCACACAACATCCAAAGAAGGATTCAAAGCATCATCTGATTCAATCCAAATAATTCCAGAGCTGCATTGACATCACACAAGAGAATTATAACCCCATATCTATATTCTTGCTCGACTGCGATCATCATTATATTTACATTATGAGTAATGTGTGACCTTGTCTATTTTGACACACACTGACTCCTGAGATGAACTGGATGATACTGAAATCCTTTTACCAAACTCTTTATACTTTTGTTTACCCCAAAAAACTGTGGAAGGGTTACCTGTGTGTCCTGGTTATTATTGGTGTTTACCTACGAAAATTGTGGAAGATGTCCTTGTGTGACCTAGACAGTCTGTGTACTATTATTAACCCCGATCTAGGGTGTGGATGAAAGTATATTTATATAAAATTCTTGGTGGCAGGTGATCACCATGTTGAGTGGATTCTGTCTCAACTTGAGACTGAACCACTTGTTTCATATCTACTGTGCTGTTTAAATTTAGTCTTATCTGTTTTACTACTCTATTGAATAATCCATAAATCACAAATTTCACTTTGATAGTTAATCTTGTAAAGAAGTTATAAGTGGTTTGTATTAGTAGGATAACATCAAAAGAAATATTAATAATACAAATTAAGATCACAGATAATTAATCAATCTTCTGAGAAGTTGTTTAAAAATTCAAACTCTTATAACTGTATAACCTTGATTAACTGGGTTGTATCTATTTTTGGGGAAACCATTTATTTTGAAAATAATATTATTTTAACAAAAAAATTTATAGTTACTCAATTAAACCACCCCCTCTTGAGTAAATTACTCTGACCAATATGTATCATTATCCTCACCTTCTAGGGTCTCTATATATTAAGTCATCTTCAAAGGTATAAAATTAATTTTTGAAATCCCCATTCCATTGTGAATGGATAATGTATTACTAATATATTAAAATAATCCTTCATAATGTGGGGGGATTTGTGAACATTGAATGTAAACAATATGTAAAAATAATGGGGAATATTTAATCCTTGTATACATAATTATTACATATAAATCCCCTTATTCTAGACCTTATCTCTTAGCCTCTCTAATAAGATTCTCCTTATGGAGATATTTGAGATTCTATTCATTCAATGTTTTCTTGGTAGGATTCAATTCCCTAGACCCAGCATCTGTGTACATTATGATAAAAATATTTTCTAGTTTTTAGTATTATTAAAATATTTATCACATAATCATTGTTCTCCTATGTAACATAGAATGTGATAATTTACCAAAAATAACATTGAACTAAAAGTTCATAGTTGTTATCCTATATGGAGAGAACTCGTATGTTCTAGTACATTATTCTTAAATATATGTATTATAGCCAGATGAAATCATTGTTTTTTTGGGACACAAATGATTTAGACTATCATGTGTATAGGTTCATATGACTCTGACGCACAGTGTCATGGTGTACACCATCCTTAATATCTAGTTTGTGATATAATAAGAATGAGACACACTATTAGGAAATCCTCTTCTATATGTTTTATTGGGTGTTTGTATCTGAGTGCATGTTTTTTTATCCTCATACATTAATATTTTTATTAATTTTCACTATATGTCATGTAAATTGATGTATTGATGAAAATAATGATGAAATATGTTCATGATTAGGTAAGATACATTGGGTTTTTAATGTATAATATTTTTTTAATGAATTATGTGAGAAAGGATTTCTACCTTTGGTTCTTTAATGTAAGTTGATATCACATTACCTTTTACTGAAATGATATTTCTTAAATTAATCCATGGACATGGAATTCTTTATGAAAGATAGATTTTTGAAAATTAAAATAAAGAGACATCATGTACATTTGTTGATGGTAGAGCTTGCATCTTGTTTGATTATAGATATCATGATCAAGTGATTATATTATATTACAATATTTTGGTTGAGGTATTATATCATTTTGTCATTAAATTATTTCTCTTTGTTTTCCTTGGAATATTTAAATATTTTAACCTTTGACTTAAGGATTCTTTACAAAATTAAATTGAGGAAGAGTCCAAGAGGGTCACACACTATGATTATCCAAAATATCAGTTACATAATATTTTAAGATTTATTTTTTAATAAGTCTAATAAATATTATTTCCACACGTTATTTAATTGTTTTTAGGTCTTCATGATCCCATTATTCCATCCCCAGTTTTTTGAGATAATATAATATGAGAATAATATTTAGTAAAAATTATTTCCTATTTATTAAATATAATATATATTTATTTACTACTGATGTATAAATTTCAAGTTAACTGGTAACTAAATAGTCATTATCCAAGACCTGATAAATATTTTGGAGGAATGTGGTACTTAAGTTAACTATCTGATGTGAAATAATGTATGTTGAATATTATATTATTGAATAATAACTAATTTTAATTTAGTAGTTAAAAACATGTCGAGAAATATTAATACTATTATTATTTTTGGAACGACATTCTATATAGGGTTTAATAAATAATAAATTATAGTTGTGCAATTATTTATTTCTAATCCTTGTGTTTTATACACAAAATTAAATTATTTTTCAAGATATCCTATTTATTTTATATTATCCACAATGAATCTTAAAATTCCTTCTTATTCCATATATAGACACCTACTCAAAAAATATTTTGAATAATGGAGATCGAACATCCTCCAACACCCTATACTAATAAATATTACGTAGAAAACAATGGAAATGCTTCTCATGGTTATCAACAATGAATGATGCAAGAGATAACACCCATAGATTCATAAAATGGTGTTCAAATATTTTTTTAACATGTGTGGATCACTGATAGACGGAATCATCTATTGATTCCCAGAACTGAATTATAGTACAACATAGAACTATTTTTAGATCCATAATTGAAAAATGAATTATCACAATGAAATTTTTTAATTGATTGAATTAATTATATATAATATTTTATTATTTTACACTCTGGTTTCTATGTTTTATCCTTTTTCTATTTTTTATATTCAATCCCATTGATCACAATTTTTATCATTATGTAAACCTTTTATTGATCATCAGTAATGAAAAAATCCAATTTGCGAAAGACCAATAACAATCTTCCATTTTTCTTAGGACATACTTGTTCTATTAGAGTGACCACATAACTCAAGTGTTATAATTATTTAATCCAAATTTATATGTCTTCTAATACATATTTAATTTATCATAAATATAATGAAATCAAATAATTTTATTAATGAAATTTATTTAGAGGATCACATATTGAGGTTTTGAGGAATCTAGGCAAATAATACAGGAGAACACACCATGTAACCTAGAGGTAAATATCGTGTACTAGTGTGTAATTCAATAAGACTTAATTAATAATTAATCCTATGAATGTAAATTTATTACATTTAGTGAATTTAATTATACAAAACACGTTTACTAGGATTTCCTAGATCATGGTCATATGATTTACACATCGAGTGAATACTATGCATGAAATGTAGTCCTTTAGTCACATACGACACATGTATCTTCAAACACAACATACCAGGCCATTGGTCGTGTAACATGGAGACCCCATGAATTGTAGTTAATGTACCCACTATATTCACAAAATTTTTCCCTATCATGGTTACACACATAGTCTTTAGGCATGTTTTATGGCAAGGTGGTAAGAAATTATACTTTCAAGTATAACAAATTTTACCCCATTTACTGTTTCATAATAAAGATAAATAAAAATTAATTTATTAAATTGTGAAAACATTATCCGCATAAACTTGCATGATTTCATTAATTTGATATGACACAACATGTGATGGGTTATAATATATATACATACCCACAATTTTTAACTAATTTATCTATAATTTTGTGATCTTTGTATCATGCATAAGATATATTATAGTTATTACTATATGTCCATCGACCAAAACATGTTATTGAGAAATCATTTAATCTATTTAAACGTTAAGTTGAATGTACACTTCAAGAAATCATGTGATAGGTCATGTATTCCACAAGTTGAAAGAATAAATAGTATATGAGTATAATATGTGTTGGGGTGGTCAGATGGGTACTCATTGTGCTTACTCCAAGGTGAGTTTGATACATATAGTTAATTATAATTATTATTTTTTAATTTTATTAAAATAATGATATATGTGAATCTAAAAGAAATTCATATGTGAATTTAGATAATGTACTTAATTAATTAATGAAGATAAATAATTGGTCTAATAATTCTATGATAAGAATGTTTTTAATTGAAGGATAATTTTATTAATTTCATTATTTTTTCCATTTTAAGGGATGATCAGAAAATTACAATAATACATTGTTATGTGAATGGAATCATTTAATTTATTATTATATGAAATTATTTTTGTGTGTGTTATCTCTTATATCATTATATAAGGGGCTATGTTCCCATGGTTTCATTTATGTAAGCCCATTATTTCTCACACCTTCACTTAACGGGGCTCCAAAGCTAGTTGTCATGGTTAATGTTTAAAGTCCTAGAAATACCATTCTAAGATAGATAAAAAGGTTGATAAGTGAAAAGCTATAACATGAACCCTAATTAGTTTAAGGTATTTTTCCACTATGTCGATGGTTAGTTTATCATCCAATATATAATCTAACCAATAGTATACTCCCATGAACATATCACAATATTATTTTATTTATATCATGTTTCATGGTTATTTCATTATAGTTATTTTTTCAAAATCACATGAATTTATCAAATAACATTCATGCATGATAGAATTAAAAAAACTAGCTATGTGTAAATATTATATGACACATGGTCAATAACTTAATAAATCCACTTAATTTTAATAATAATTAAATAAAGATAATAATTTTAAATTTATGGATATAGGAAAGAATCCCTCAATAATATATATTACATCGGTAAAGACTTCTACTACTTCAATTAAAATTTAACAAGATGTCAAAGTGCTTGACTAGCCAATTATGCGGTTATTTCAATTAATAGGTAATTCTAACATGATAGTTTGGGTGGAAATAACATATTTCACATTTTTGGTTGACGTTAAAAGTAGGAATTTGTGTAATTTAGAGGAATGTGTTTAGGAAATTCAATTTAATAATTTTAGGATGGATGATCCCACTGAATATGTCAAGGAAAATTGAGTTATTGATGTTGTAAAGTGTATTACCTACCAAAAACCATTCACGTTTGCTAAAAAACCAATGTTTGTGTATTGATATGGGGAACACGGTTCCTTTCCAATAGAATTTCCAAGTATGAGGAAAATCAAAACCCAATAGCAAGTGCAATTGGGTTGTCATAAAATAGTGGGAGATTAATATGTAAATATTTATTTATATGTCTAAATTTATCTGATAATTTATTAAATATATTCTCATTTAAGATGTAGAACCTATAGTAAAAATGATTTCAAACATATAAGTGTGAACCATATAAGACAAGGATAACCATCTCACAAGCATAAATTTTCTATGATTGGAATTGGAGGATATCTGTTATCTTTTTCCATGAAAGTAAATTGTATATGCAGGAAAATAGTATTCCTCATGATTCTAGTTATGAGGCTAGTAATGATGAGTTAACCATCTATGTGAACCATTTAAATTGTTCCATATATTTTTAGTCTATTAAAATATCACCCATGACCAATAACCTTTTGATGCAACATGAGGACATGGATATATATAACATGATGTATCACCTTTGGGATCTCTATCAAGAGATGGTAAGACAAGAGAGATATGAGATCTATAATGCTATATTTTCACATATTCTTGGTGATTCAATGTCAGTTGGACCTTGTGTATTTATGCTTATTGTCTTCATTGAAAAGTTAAATATGAGGTGTGAAACCCCATGGACCTTATGGAGAATAAGAAATCAAAGATAAAGGAAACAGGACCCAAGACTCATAACACATCTTATGCTCCTAAGAAGAATCCTTACAATAATAAGAATATTCTGATTTTGGGTAAAGAAACTGATGTATTATGTTATTCATGTGTAATGAAAGGCCTTTGGAAAAATATTTTACAAAAAATAATAAGAAACTAATGGTGTGATCATTATTGATTTTAATATTTCAATATATAAACATTGGGTGTTAGATTTATCTTATGAATCTAAATTATATATTCACATTACTGAAACATATAAATATTGAACTATTTATAGAGGATAGGGGGATTTATGATATTCCAGTTGTTTGAGGATTGCTTCCCAATTCATTGGCGACTACTCCCTTCCATTTGAAAGAGATAATGTTTTTGGTTTTAAAGGATTTTTATTATACATGAAGAGTTCCCAAGAACAAATTTCGGCATCATTCTATATGTAGATTGTTTTATATTCATTTTTGGAAATATACATTGTTTATTTTACAAAAAGAACATATGTTCTCATATTGAGTATTTTTATAAACATCTTTATGTATTAAATGATGAAAACCTGGTTCTGAAAGTTGATAATGAATCTTGTTCACATGGCTCATATAACACCCAACTATGGAATTATTATCTTACTCATGTAAGTGACAAATGTCATATAAATATATATCAATGTCATTTTTTATAATATTCTAAGATAAAACTACTTGAAAAAATTTTATTCTAATTTACAAGACAAAATTATAAACCTACCTTTCGGCCAATAAGATGAAAGTGGGATAGATCTTATAGGATTCATACACACTGAAGTTTTTGGACCATTTTTAATATAAGATAAAGGTTCATGTTAATACTTTGTAAATTTTACAAATAAAATGGGCATATAAGGTTATGTCTACTTCACATGGTGTATGTCCAAGTCTTTTATAGAATTTAATGAAAATAAGAGAGGAGTATAAAATATACTCAGAATGAATATAAAGTAGGTTTGATCAGATCGAGGTGGTGAATATCTTAAACAACTATTTATTGACTTTTTATGGGTGTCTGGGCTTTTATCTAAACTGAATCAACCTTACAAACCATAATTGAGCTATATAATTTTAAGGAGGATCTGTACCTTGTTAGACATATTAAGGTTGATGATGAGTCATGATGGTCTTCTAGTATCTATTTTAGGATATAAATTACTAACTACATCATACACCTTAAACTGAGTACCAACTAAAGTGGGTAAGAAGGTAGTCGTAGCTAGTATCCATTTCAAGGAACAAAGTGTATCATCATAGATAAACATAAGGAAATAAAGGGATTCTACCAGTATGAACCCTTGAATAAGAAGGTGATCGTAGATAGAAAAAAAATTATTTCGAGAGACAAAGAACATTCTCTAAACGATAGTGAGAGCAAGATTAACTTCGATGAAGTTGAAGCTCTAGATATAAAAGCGTCTGTAGAGGAAAAAATTCCATTAATCAATGTGAAACAAGTAGTTTCTAAAACATAGTAACAAACTAGTAGAACAAGATATGTAATATTACAAGAGGGATGTTCTTTTTTGGTAATCGAAGATGGGGATTCATTATTGGTTAACAATGATAAACCTATCTCCCTAAATATCAAATAGAGAGAAAAA
Organism: Viscum album; assembly: GCA_963277665.1. NCBI lineage: Eukaryota > Viridiplantae > Streptophyta > Magnoliopsida > Santalales > Viscaceae > Viscum > Viscum album. The sequence continues at coordinate 1,769,385,157 of OY728145.1, forward strand.
AATATTAATGATTGCAATAATCCAAGAATTATAAAATGGATTACATGTTTGAAAAACAATATTGGGTTATGTTAAATGTTCCTATAGACGTAATTAATGAAAGATTAATATGGGTATACAAGAGAAAACAAGACATAAATTAACTAATAAATAACTGTTAATAGATCTGAGAGGCTAAAGGGTTTAAAAATCATCCATTAATTGATTACTATGAAACTTTTCAATATCATCCATTATTAAATCTATCATAATTACACTTTCTATATCAATTTACCATATCTATGAAATTTTCAACATGGGCTTCAAAACTAAATTAATAAATTAAAACCTTCTCAAGGATTTTACATGAATGAAAAAACAAGGGTTTTTGACTCAAGGTGATTCGAAAAGGATTACCATTTTTGATAGAACTGTTATGAACTAATGAAAGCATCAGGGGTATGAAATATTCAATTTTATGAAGTTATAAATGAAATTATTTTTATTCATAATGATTTTAATCCATGTGTTTACAAGGAGTTTTATTTTATATTTAGTTCTAATTTAAGAAGAATATGTTGATGACATATTACTTATTTTAAGTGAAATACCATTATTATAGCATGTTATGGACTGGTTAAAAAAGTGTCTCACTATGAAGGATATAGGTGAAGAAAACTATATTCATATGATCATTATCATTAATGTAAGATACTAGAGGGTTTGTGCATTATGTAAATGTACATAGAAAGACCAGATACTAAAAATATTTGTTATAGAACAATCAAAGTGGGGATTGGCTCCAGTGTCACATAGTATAAATTTTTCAATGAAAATGTTTCCTCAAACACAACAGAAGAATGGGTGAATAATTAAGATCTTATATACTTCCTTGAAAGGATCAATCATGTATGTCAGGAAATATACTATACATGATATTTATTATTCACTGAGAATGCTAGTAAAATGTCAAGTAGATCTAGGAGAACTACATTGGTCTACTGTTAGGGTTATCCTATTGTATCTTATAATAACTATGAATTTAATCATGTTCTATAGAGGAGATGAGTAACTAATGATCATGGGTTATACTGATGCTAGTTTTCCAAAAAATTTGAATGATCAGAATTCGTACTAATTATATTTTATCTATCATAACATAGTTTAAGTTTTCTGAAATTATTCAAAGCATCTCATTCTCATTGATTCTAAATAGGGAAATTATTATATAACAACTTTTGGTTCTTCAAAGGAAGTCGTTGGATATGAAATTTTTTAATGGATCATGATTTGGTACCTAGTAGTTAAGATCCTATTACATTGTATTGTTATAATACATTATACGTTGATCTAGAAAAGTATCCATGATCACACAATTAGATAAATCATATACTAGAGCAGTATCACCTGTTGATGAATTGTAATCAGAGGGGTGAATTTCTTATAATAAAATTCCTGTATAAGAAACAATGGTGGACCCCTAGACTATAGGAAAACCTCATAAAAATCCTTAGTATCATGTGAGATCTTGCAAACTAAATGTGGCCAGCAGTTTCCCTTAGTTCAAGTGGGAGTTACTTGGAGTTGGTTCCCTAGAACCATGTTCTATGCAAATTATGATAAAATATATTAATAGATTTGTATAATATTTTACACTTTATTACAACATGATCAGTCCTCTTTGTAACATAATAAGTTTTAATGTCCTAAGAGTAGGTATCACACTAATAGATCATAGTTGTTACCCACTATGATTAGAAAACAAAAGATCAATAAGGGAATTATTAAATATATATTATATTGCAGGAAGAAATATTATATTTTTAGGGAAATAAATGATTATGGATATCATGGGTGTAGCTTTATAGGACATTTAAGAACATTATCAAGGTGTTCCCCCATGGTAATATCTATTGTTTGATATTATCCGAATGAGAAGCTCTAGTTGAAAATATACATTTATATGATTCATTAGAAATTTTGATTTGAGGATATGTATTTTGATCATTACAAATATTGATTATTAATAATGAATTTTATAGGTTGTGTAGTTTTATGTATTTATGAAAATCATGGATATATAGTTTTACTATGAGTTATAATATGTTTAGATCATCCTATATAATATTTAATTAATGAATAATGACAGAAATTATTTTTTACCAATAATTATTTAACAAAATATGATATCTCCAGCCTTTTGATGGAAATTATATTGCCTAAATAAATCAATGACTGTGGTTTTCTATAGGAATTTTTTATTATTAGAAATTCAAGCAATGAGATATTCAGTAAATAGTTTGATGGAACCATCATGAAAACTGCATGGTTCTTGATATCAAGAAAAAAGGATACAATTACATAGTAAGAATTTCTTTGAGATATTATGTAAGATCATAATTAACTTCTTTCTCTATGGGTTATTTGTCACGTTGCTATATTATATCTTGGGATATTAGGCTACTTCACATAATGCCCCTGAGATGTAGGCCTACAGGGTTAGAATGTATGTTTATCCAGAATATTAGTTATTTAATATATTATTATTTATTTTATAACACGTTAAACAAATAATATTCCCATATGTTGTTTAATAGCTATTCATGTTTTATGAAATATATAAATTATGTAATTTATTTTTATAGAGAATATACTATTAGCGGTAAATTTAATAAATAATTATTTTATATTTTGTTAATATAATATTTATATACTTATTGGTGAATTATACATCGATACTTATTTACTAAATACTTTATTTTATTTAAGGGCTGCTAAATATTTTGGAGGAATGGATGACTAATTTTTATGGAACAGTGAGAAATAATGTCATTTGAATATTATATGAAAATATAATATATTATTTAAATTTTAATGTAAGAACCTGTCAATAAGAAAATATTATTATTATTTTTGGAATGGGGTTCCAAAATTTATTAAATAAATAATAAAGGAAACTTGTTCAATTATTTATTTTCGACCCTAGTGTTATATAAATCCAATTATATTATTTTACAAAAATTATATTTTTTTATTACTAACATAGAATATGTATAATCATTTTGACTACCTAGATAGCTCCATTCTTGAAGAATAATCCCAATAATTGATAACGAACATCATACCCCTTCAACTCTCGACTCTAGAGTGGTAAAGAAGAACACATTGCGAAGTATTCTTTTGGCGATCAAATGTGAATGTAAAAAATGATAAGACCTTACATAAATGCACACTAAGACTCATATAGAAACATTTAATGATTTTTAAAACACATGTGGATCACTGTTAGAGGGAATCCTCTCTTGATTCCTAAAACCCAAGGATGGTTCAAGTTTGATTTTTTATTCATATCCATCAATGTTGAAATAATTCTCACATGGAATTTACTTAATTTATGAAAATAATGTTAAATAATATATAATGATTTTAAAACTATTTTATTCATTATATATTGTCATTGATTCAATACCATTGGTCCTAGATTTTATCATCATTCAAATCTGAAAATGATCTTCGATTCTGAAAAAAAATCTATTTTGGGCATGTCCCATCGCACAACTCCATTGTGATTAGATCCTACATTTTTCTTCAAATCTGATAAATATGCATAGTAAAAAACATAAAAAAATAACACTATCCATTATCAAAGAAAATGAAGGATATGAATTTTAAATGAAATTCCCATGTTTTTTTCTCTAAAATATTTCGTTAAACTTATCTAAAATAATATCTCTGTTTTTATTGGGATCATGAATGAAATGTTTCAGGTGGTGTTAGAACTCATTTGTAAAAATGGATCATTGGTAACAAGGATTGAAATTGATTTTTTCATATGATTGACATGGTTTTTTATATGAAATCATTATTTATTTATTAAGACCATGTTATAATGGTATTGAATACTAGTTTCATTAATGTGAGAATAATTACTTTATAGAAGATGAGTGGTGTTTGTTCAACATGTATTATATATGAAATTATTGGTTAAAACATGGACTCTAGTCCCAACATAAATCAAATTGGATTGTTAATCCACTAAGTGATAGTTCTAGTTAGAGGATTTGGGTTCTTCTGTAGAGAATTTTCTATTAATAGAGATCCACTTTGGACAATAATGTATCTATTAGGCACTTGATTTCATATAATCGATAAGTGATCATGGTGTGGGTGGTTTTTTAACATATGGATTTAATATAAATTTCTTTCAGTGTGAGTTTTATATATTATTTACTCGGTATGTGTATTTTATTAATCCTCTCTACAATTTTATATAAAATTTTAGCTTACTTGTATGTGTAAAAGTTGAATTGTTGGAAACATTTGGTAGATATACTATAAGAATTTTTATTAACCCCATGTATATACTTTATGGTAAGTATATAGTCATAGTTATAAAAAATATAGCTTAGGGGATATAGCATTCCATTTAGGAGGAGTGTATTTCTAATTCAATACATAGGGATTGACTTGGGAGTTAACAGTTTTATATCTTCTGAATCATAGAATAAGTACACGTCGGTAATTATCATTCCTTTTAAGACTTGTGTCTTGAATTATAAATTCAGAAAACGTTTTGGTATCAAAATTATGACTCTGATCTATTTTATATTGTATTTGTATAAAATCATACATTTTTTATTCATACATAACATAATATTATGTTGACATGGAGTTTCCTCTGATTGGTATTCTAGTATATAAGGCTGAGTCAACCTCTGGTATTTCGTGATTACCTTATAATTTATTATCATGATTTGGTATATATTGGATCAAACAAAACATAGTTCAATTTATGATATAACAACAGAATATATAATCATAGTGTCAATAAGTTTTTTCAACATTTTGTTTTTCATAATGTTTTTTTGGGGGGTGGATGTTTTTGAATAAAAAATATAAAAATGAATGATAAAATATAGAAGATTTCCATTTTAAATAATTATAATTTATTATATTCTAAAATTCCCCCCACACATTTCCCATACATATGAGTAAAAAATCACATACACTTTATGTAATTAAAAATTTAAACATGAAATATTTCAAAAAGTAGTGAATAATTTCTTTTTCTGATATATTTTTCATCTTCATTATCAACTATATAATAATTATTTTTTCATATAAATAAATATTTTATTTTATTTTTTTAGGATAAAAATATATATAGATATTTTTTCACTATATTATTGTGTGAAATACCATAAATAAATGAATAATAATTCATTACATCATCTTCGTCTTGTATTCTTCCAACCATGATGCCCCAAAAATTATCATCACTTGTTCTTTTGTTTAAGGATTATGAATAAAAATTCATAAGTTTTGTGCATGTCATAAATTAGGCTCAAAATATGTTTACATATCAATATATTCATATCTTTTCATTGTATAAATAATTGTCCATATTTTGATATGATTCGAAAAGAACTTTAGATGGCCTTTTTAAATAGTTTCCTTATCTATTTTTGAAACATATCACAATATATAAAATATTTAACATGTATTTACCACTAGGTATTCACTGGTATACCAGATCATTTCTATTAAGAATATTTTGAATGATATGAGTATTAAAATAAGAATATAATGTTTTTTAAGAATATAAAATAAGAATTCCATAGTTCTCATCACATAGGTTTATAAATTTTTTTTATTTCTTAGGAATTTCCATGAACTAAAATTATATATCAAGTTATACAAAAACAATATTTACCTTATTTTTGGAATTTAATATTCAATTAGACCATCACAAATGATAAGAACATCTATGCTTACATGGTATACATGTTAAAATTCAATATTGTCTAATACAATACCGAAATTAGTTAAAATATCTTGGAAATAAAACCACACACATAATTAAAAGGAAAACATCGATAAATACTAATATTCATAAAAACATTTACCCACCCACCCACCCCTATAAAGACATTTTTATTTGCATATCATCATTTCTGGGATAAAATATGTATATATATCAGTTTTATGCTGATAATATATGGATAATAGCCAACATTATTGTTAGAGAGGTACACCCAGATGGTTCATCATTACTAATTCTGAATGACTATGGTCTCCATCTTATTTTCCACCAAAAAGTCTTAGAGGTACTTATTTAGAATTTATTTAATTAATTTAATGTACATTGTTATCCCTTCTATGATTTCAGCTACACATTAAATAAATACACTGAAAAGAAAAATCTCACCTTCCCATAATGTTTAAAGCTTACTGTGAATGAAATTAATTCATGATTCATTAATAAAAAACTATATCTAGAGTGAATGTCCTTTTTGAATTATTTTATCATTTTTCACACGTTCTCATAAGTTGTAAATCCTAAAATGTTCCTAAAACCCTTATTACCTCTTATGTATTTCAAATCTATAGTTTTCATTAATTTTTGACATTCAATAATTCTTGTATTATTTTATTTATTACATAGTGGATTTTATAATAACCCAATATTTAATTTTATATTTTCTCTTATAAAGATCATTAAATTAGATAATGTGTAACATATTCTATAATGATATTAAACAAACCATTATATAAAGATACTTAAAAATGGATATTACAAAACTATTATTGAATTGGTTGGAATTGATATGATTATCCACATTATTTAATATAAATATAATTTTCTAAAAGAATAATAGTTTATTGATTTTCTATTACGAAATTATCAATCAATTTTTAGTGAAGTCATTTTATAATTTTATAATATATTTTCTCAAAACTAGTTTTAATTTATTATTATGAGTGTATATTACAATTTTTTTTTTCACATTGTTTAATTAATTTAAAATATATATTATTTTTGGATTTATCATCATATAATTATGTTGGGGTGATTTTTATGGATTTTTTTGAGAGGTTTTAATTTTTAGGGAATAATGAAAAATACCAATATTTTGTATATAGCTATTTATTTTATTTGAATAACATAATTTAAAAGAACCATTATATGTTGAATATTATTTTAATGTAACATAAGATCATTTTTAGTGAACATATTCTAAAAAATTAAATCTGCTCAAGTAATGTAATTGTTTCATTATAAGTTCTTATTTGTTCATAATAAACACTTTTTTAAAATGAATTTTCATTGTTTTTTCTAAATTTTTATTAAATATTATTTCAACTAATACATGAAATATAATAAAAAAAATTATACTCCCCAATAGTTATTTGGGATTTCAAATTTATTAAGTAGGAACCTTTTATTCTCATTTATTCAAAATATTAATGTTGGTAAATATTTTTCACCATAGTAAAGTGGAAATCAGAAAAATAATGTTAAAAATAATAAGATAAGATTTAAAAAATATGCCATACACTTGACAGTCCATCATTTCATGAGATTTGTTTTACCATATATATCTTGAAATTGAATATATCAAATTTTTGTGCCATTTTCCTTTCTTAATGTCTATTAAATTATTTTACGAAGCGGATAAATAAAAGATTTCATTATATTCTCTTTAATTTCACGTATAAGATAATATAGGGATGAAAAGAAGAAATGAATAAGTTAAAAATAATATTTTCATAAAAAATAATTAATTATATTATGAATGTTTTTTTAAAATATTAGTGATTGTATAACATCCTTAATTTCATTCATTACTCAAATATAATGCATGTACATGTAGTCAAATTTCAATGAAAATATTTTAAAAACATGAGAATTAATATTGTATTGTTGAAATATCATTCACACTAATTTTTTCTTTAATAAAAAAATTATCATTTTCTAATGATTTTATATTTAAATTACATACCAATATTGATATCATAAATGTAAAAATATATGAATATTTCTCAAAATAAATTTAATGATGTATTATATTAAAAAATATATTGATAAAATCTTTATGAATCATAAAAAATTTATATATTAAAAGGGGATGTATTATAGTTTAAATTTTCATTTATTTAGATTTTTTAGCCATTGGTTAACATAAAATTAAATTTATAATCCATTAATAATGAAAAAGTTTTTACCATGGTAATGGTTAAAAATTTTTAATGATGTTTTTAAACCAGGAGATAATGATAAAAAATCTAGGTAAATTAATCTTCATTTTACTAGTGGAATTTATTTGAAATTTTAATTAATTTATCCCTGAAATATTGTCCACTCAATTCCACTTTCTCATAAAAAATAATTTATTATTTTTTATCAATTAATTAATTTCACATATGTACTTTTATTCACTATGTGAGGATAAAACCTATCCTTTATAATTAACTCAAACTTGAGAAACTACTAGAAAAAAAACACATCCATAATATATTATAAAAATTATTATTGTAATTTTATAGTTTTTATTACCAAAACACAATCAATGGGATCCTTAAGGGGAGATCTAAATAATATATTTCAATGATCAAGTAACTATCTTAATAGATCGATTTCTTTTTATTTATTCATATACCTCTATAAGTTATGTCTTATACATTATAATATAAAAAAATTCGTATATCCCATATAATAATATGTTATTTTTTTAATGAGATAAACTTGTCATATTATTTTAATTCCATGGGGAATGAAAACAAATTTTATTCATAAGTGTGAACTACCATCTTTATGATGCAATGTGTTTTATTTTTCATAGTCACCACATAAGGACGATTATTATGATAGATTAAACATATTTATATGATATTAATGAAATATTCATGACTCTCTATTTTAGTTATTTTAAATTTCCTATATTCCCTTGAACCCATTAAAAAATGATAATGACTCTCATGAGTCTATGTAGACTATCATATCTATAAAGTGATGCGATTTCTTTTTTCATGATTTTATTTCATGGATATCTATAATATTTATAATGAAATTGGGATTTTTTTTAAAATTATTATTAATATTTTGAAGATTATCGAACAAGGAACAAGATATAAAAAACAAAACATTATAATGTTTGGATACATTAACAGCGAAGATGTTAACAATTAAAAAACCAAAATATAGAAATGTTGTTAACAAAATTGGTGATTATATGAAATATGTGAATATTATATGATTTTATTGAAAAAATTATGGTTCTTATATCTAATTATAATTATTTAAAATTTAATATAGAAGAGGTTAGATCATGTTCAACTAAGAGGAAGAATAAGGTATGTGGTTTCTATGGTATTCTATTACCATTCGATTAGGTCTATTTTATCCATTTCACAGTTTTCCATTTTTTGTCAAGTATCGAAATTTCTGTGGAATTTTTTTTCTTAAATACATGGAAATTATAAGAGTCCACAGTTTCTAATGGCTCTTGATTCTGAAGCCTGGTGTGTCCGGAATCAATTTTTGAATTTTTGTTCGGGTACGTTCAGTAAACGCATGAGTGGGATTTTATATCTTTTGAACCGGGGCTCGTAATTGAAATCTGAGAGCACCATTGAACTTGCAACATCAGTGATTTCTTAGTGAGACCTTCACCGTAGTTGTATTTTGACGAGTTTGCAAGATACTTTTTGGTGGTTTTCAATTAAATTAAATAAAAATACAGTGTACTTAATTTTTATTTGAGGGGGTTAATACCTCCAAAGAGAGGTTAGAGGTGGGGCCCTCCCGCACATAACCTTTCTTGAGAGGATATTATTTAGTGAGGCCCACCCTATGTTTTAACCTCTCTTGCAATCAAAGTGGTGGGGCCCACACAAGCTTTAACCCCCTTGTAACTCTACATAATGTGGGGGAAGCCTTTGAAATTCTTCAACATAATCCCCAAATTAATTATGATAACTTCACTGATTAAATTAATTAGGTAACATAATTAAATTTTAAAACTTTTTAAATTCATCCCAACAATAAAATAATAGGCAAACCAATTATTTCATTATTTTGGGCATTATTCCTGGGTGGAATAAAGAAAGGGGATAGATAGGGAGGATAATTTTCTCTCTAATGTAGAATGATGCCATATTTTCCTTCTTCAACCAGGGCAAGAAAGGGAAATGATGCCCCTGAAGAGAGCCGACGTCGTCTTCGACTTCGTCACCTTCAAATGATCATCTCCCAATGATGAGTTCCCTCTTCCTCCTTCGACATTGACGGAACAACGCCGCCTTCCCACGACTTCATCAATATCACCGAACTCGAGGTAGGGCAATTTGAGTTAATTTATATATGAGTATAAGCCTCCATTCTTCATTGTTCAAATTTCTGGATTATGGTTCCCCAAGGCGGGGAGGGTTTAGACCACATGTAAACTACCCGACCCTACCCTTTTGTTTATTCTTGTTTGATGAAGATGGAGGCGATACATGTGGCGACCGACAACGAGCAAGCCACGAAGAAGCTGGTGGTGCAAGGCCGCCTGGTCACCACAAGGGCGCGGCACCGTCGTGCCATGTAGATAACCGAGCTGTGGCCAAGAGGGTAGCGGCGGTGCGATAGGGGCGTGGTGCCATCGCACCACGCTGGAAGGAAGAGACACGTCCAGGAGGTCTATGGCGGTCGGACGACTAGTGCGGCATCGTCGCACCACATGGAGGTGCGCGAGTCTGTGACTAGGCTGGTCTGTGGCAGATGAGGTGTGGCTCTATCTCTCCACACAGAGGCCAGCAGGACCTCAGCGCCATCACGCCACGGTGGTGGAACCAGGGCAGCCGGCTGAGCTGGCCGCCGGTGCGCGCTACAGGCAGGACCCCTCAGGTCACGCGGTTCACTAAACCAATGCGTAGCACTGGTTCCATTGAAAACCACAGGGGCGCCGCACTCCCCCCCCCAACGACATGGCCAGCCGGGCCACGCGGGCAAGCCAGCCGGGCTTCCCTCGGGCCAGGGCGTCCTCGGCCGGGCCTCCCTCGTGCTGGGCTGCCATCGAGTTAGGCCTCCCCTTTGGGCCTGGCCATTTCCTCAGACCGGGTCAGACCCGCAGACCGGGTCGGGCCGGGTCCATCCTACTGGGTTGGACTGGACCTGGTTCGGCTATATCCCGTTTACACCTTTTCACCTATATCTTAGTCTATGGGAGTCCATTTGACGAACCGTCAGTGGAGATTATATTAGTGCAATGAAGACTCCCCTCTGAGAATACCCCATGGGATTTAAGGGTATAGTTGATATACGGTCAGGTTGGTTCATACAGGAAACCAACCAGGCCCCCGGGACTAAAAGGCTAATAACTCACAGGATGGACATCTGATTGACGCGTCGTCTTTTGCGTTGATACCCCTATGACATGGATGACCATTGAGATACTCCTTCATGGCACTTCGCGACAATTTTTTTATTTCCCAGTAGCTCCTGGAGCGGATCCTTCCAGTGAAAAGAAGACAAATTGCAAAGACCTTCTAGCTGACAGACCAGATGACTACTTGACTGAATCGACTCAGAGTGATTCGAATAACCTAGTGCGGAGGGCCTAGTTGTTGGAGGCATAACCATGGTGGTGGAGTGCCTGGTAGTTGGTGGCAGACCCGCGAGGCTTGACAGGATGTGTACCTCTGCAGGCTATTAATGGCATCACCTGGTAGTTGGTGGTAGACCCACAACGGAGGAACACATGGTAGTTGGCAACAGACCGTAGTACTCGATAGGAGGAGTACATTACGGGTCCAAGGATAGTGAGAAGTGCCTTAGTGTCATGAAATCCCACTATTATCGACAAAGGAGGAGTTCTCTAGCAGTCGTGGTTTCGATAATTAAAATCCTAGTTTGAGCTACGTCATGACTTTTGTGTTTTCCTCATGACTGATATGGGTTATTAGAAAACTTAGGTATATGAATGTGAATATACCTAAGTAATGTTTATTTATTGTTTTGTACTTATATTTTATCCTTGTTGGATTTTTTGAGACCTTGAGGGTCTTGGAGTCCCTACGGAGTATCATTATACTCACCCCTACACGGGAAATTCCTACACCTCGTTGTGTTGGATGCAGACGATGAACATCGCTGACCAAGGCAGAGTGTATGATGACTGGACAGTACATGGAGGTGGACCTCACAACGAGTCGATACCCAGAGGAGATGGACGGACATGGAGCACTAAGGAGACTATATGTACCTACCCTTCAGGTAGGAACAATGGTGGAGGATCCAAAAGCTACTAGGCAACTTCCAGTATTTTTTCCTTTTAGATGTACCTGTTTGTCCTTTCCTTGTACTTTACTATTGGGCTTATATTTTCGGCCCCTTTTTCTTTCCAGCACATCTTTTGTATATAGTTTTACTTAGTGTTTTACTTCCAGTTTCATACTCTATTGTGTGTTTTTACAATTTATAAAGGCAATGCCTTCCCATCTGAGGGATTTACGCCTTTGGTGCTACTGTCCAGCCCCTGGCCTATGGAAGGAGGGCATGGGGTAGTCACGGCATGGGCCCTGAGGATGGGTCATGACAAATTGGTATCAGATGGAGGTTTTACATCATAACTCAGGACTCAAATCATTATTTTCTATGAAGAAATAACGTTAAGGGTAACATGTGTGGTTTTTAGTTTAGGGAGTCCAGTGTTGGTGAGGTGGCCGACATATCCGTACACTAGGACCCTGACTTCTGATTTTCGACTCAGTGCATGAAAACACTGATTGTGTGTGTGTTTCAATAGTTTCTATTTATGTCAACTCAACTAGGTTATCTCACCATGTATAATGTTTTTATTATGTCGCATTTGTTCTTTTCAGGATTCCTCCCCGTGGATGTCCAGTTAGATCCCCAAGAGTCAGATGATCAGACAGCCCGCCGAGTGGTGAGGCCTCGGTGTAGGGCCCATTTCCAATTGAGGCACCAGTGGAGGCACCATCTGTACCACAACCTGTTAGGACACTAATGACACTAGCCCTAGCAGCAGATGATGCACACTGATTGAACACGTTGCATGAGTTCCATCGCTAGAGGCCACCAAGGTTTCGGGGAGAGATGGACCCACAGGTGGCTGAGGATTGGCTGGAGGCTGTGGTGAGAGTCTTCAGGCTAATAGGGACACCAGCATACTACATGGTTATCCTTAATTCCGACCGCTTTCATGTAGCAACAGGAAGATGGTAGATCCTGATACTCCAAGTCCATGATGAGGCATCACTACTCTGGATTGACTTCAAGAGCTTGTTCCGGGCGGAGTTTTTTCCAGCCACCCTTTGTGTGGTGCGGATATAGGAGATACTTCATCTAGAGCAGAGCAGAATGATAGTAGCATAGTACTCAGCGAAGTTCACCGACCTCTCGTGCTATTCCATGGATATGGTACGAGACCCATTATTCAGGGCCCAGACCTTTGAGCAGTGACTTAGGTGATAGATCAGGGCCTCGATGATCTCCCTCAGCATCCCAACACAGGCGGGGGTGTTAGAGAGAGACCTCCTGGTAGAGAGTTTTCATTCTAAGCAGTAACCAACAGCCAAACCTACTACTAGTCGACATGTAGAGGAGTCTTCTGCAGCTGGAAGTAGATAGTTGTCGCAGAGGTCCAAGAGGACCAGAACTACAAGTAGATGACCACATGCCTCATGATCGGTTGTGTGGGGCATCCGAAGTAGAGATAGAGCTTGACATGCTTGGAGCGGGCAATGTTACTCATGCGGCGGGCTTGTCACATGGCTCCGGATTGTCCGACCCGCTATTCTGATGATCAAAAGATAGTTGAGGGACCTCCCAATCAGAGATAGAGGTTCTATCGAGGCAGTCCTCAAGGTGCAGGTGGACGTGGCATATGAACTGGTCGAGCAGCTGGTTGTGGTCAATGTTAAGAGGTGCTACCACCACCACCACCAGTATGTCCACCCTGAACGCATGGAGTGGGTGGACAGGGGAGAGCTCAGATTTAGGCAGCTGAGGCATACGATCATGGTGCTCCGATGATGATTCGAGGAACGACCTATGTCTATTAGACCTTAGCATTAGTTCTTATAGAATCATGTGCCAATTATTCTTTCATTTAAACTGCCCTCGTTCAGAGCTCGGAGATTTTGATGGAGCTGGTGGCTCGATCATTACTGCTATAGACTACTACAGGAGTAGATTTGATGATTACACACTGGTTCCAGTAATGTGAGCATACTCTAGGAGGTGATATTCTCATCTGATATCTCCTCATAGCAGCGTCAAGGCCTTATGACGTTATCTTGGGTATGGACTAGTTATTTACAGTCCATGATTAGATCGACTATATTAGGCGCAATGTGTAGTGTGTCAGCACGGATGAGACTAGTTTAACCTTCACTGGTGAGAAGGGAACCTTTTCAGCACAGGACAGACTTACTCAGAGGAGGGTGTAGTCGATCACTCACCAGTTGGATTTCCTTACCCTCAGAGAAGTTGATGTGGAGAGACTGACTTATCCTATAGTGGTGGACCAATACTTGGATGTTTTCCCTGATGATGTTCCAGGACTACCTCCTTGCAGATAGGTGGAATTCTAAATTGACTTGTACCTAGGGACATCACTGATATCTACTCCAGCATATAGGATGGATCCCTCTATGCTTTACAAGCTACGGGTACAGCTAGAGGACTTGCATGGGAAGGAATTCATCCGACCCATTGTTTCTCCCTAGGAAACTACGATTCTATTCGCCAAGAAGGCGGATGTGATCATGAGGCTCTATGTTGACTACTACCACCTGAACCAGGTGACCATGAAGAACAAGTACCCACTTAAATGGATTGATGATCTCTTTGATCAGCTAAAGGGAATATGATGGATCTCGAAGAGAGACCTCATGTCAGGCTATCACCAGCTAAGAGTTTGAGATGAGGATGTGAAGAAGACGGCCATCAGGTGTCAGTATGGACACTATGAGTTCTTGGTTATTCCCTTCAGCGTAACCAGTGCTTCAGAAGTGTTCATTATTCTCATGAATAGGATCTTCAGCCTTGCCTAGATCTCTTCGTTGTAGTTTTCATCAACTACATTCTGATCTACTCGACTACTAAGGAGGAGCATGCCTACCATTTACATATGGTACTGGACACACTTCGACAGCACCAGCTTTATAATAAGCTCTTGAAGTTCCTTTTTTGGATTTGAGAGGATCAATTCTTGGGAAAGGTCATCTCAGAGGCTAGATTTTCAGTGGATCTTATGAAGACTGAGGCAGTGCTTACTTGGGAGCCACCCAAGAGTGTGATTAAGGTACGATGTTTCCTGGGCTTGGATGTATACTATTGTAGATTTGTTATAGACTTATCCAGAGTTGCCACACCACTATCAGCCTTGATGAAGAAGTGGAAACTCTTTGTGTGGTTGGAGAGATTCCAGCAGAGCTTTTAGGAGCTGAGGCAGAGGCTGACTAGTGCCCCCATTTTGAGGCTTCCAGAGGAAGGTGTAGGGTACGTAGTCTACTACGACGCATCAGGGACCGAACACTGGGGTGTCCTAATGTAGGAGTGGGATATAATCACATATGGTTCTCGGTAGTTTAGACATCATGAGATGAACTACAGTACTCATGACTTGGAGTTAGCATCAATGGTCTTTTCCTTGAAGATGTTGCGACACTATATGATGGGCGAAAATTTTACTGTGTACTCTGATCACAAGAGTCGCAGGTATTCCTTCTCTCATAAGGACCTGAACCTAAGACAACGGTGTTGTCTTGAGTTCCTCCAAGACTATGAATTTGAGATAGACTATACTCCTGGGAAAGGGAACGTTGTTGCGGATGCTCTCAGTAAGAGATCAGGCATTCAGCTGCTAGGAGAGGAAATAGAGCAGCTAGATGATTTACAGATATCCTTTTTGGATAGAAATGGAGTAGCCTATCTTTAGTCTCTTACTGTCACTCCTCCACTTCTTCAGCGAGTCAGGGAGGCACAACATGGAGACGCTGACTGTTAGACACGATGTGCTTAGATATCCACAGGGCAGGCACCTGATGTATTTTCTGAAGGTGGGTAACATGTCATCCTCTTCAGAGGACATACCATGGTACCAGATGCACATCAGGAGGAGGTGTTGACGGAGATCCACAATTCCCCTATAGTGGTACATCTAGGAAAGGAAAAGATGTATCAGGACATTAGACGACAACATTGGTGGCCAGGTATGAAGAAGGTAGTAATAGAGTTTGTCTCACGGTGCCTCACTTGACTGAAAATGAAGGAAGAGCACCAGGTACCAGAAGGATTGGTTCAGCCTTTAGAGGTATCAGAGTAGAAGTGGGATGGGATATCAATGGACTTCATGATGGGCCTTCCACGTACATACAGAATTCACTACTCGATATGGGTGATCGTTGACCGACTCACCAAATCGTCCCACTTCCTACCGATCAGAGAGCAGGGATCAGTTGAGAGCATGGGACACCACTATGTGCAGGAGATAGTGTGTTAACATGGAGTAACTTCTTCGATTGTTTTTTAACGAGATGTATAGTTTACGTCACGGCTATGTAAGGGGTTACAGGAGTCTTTCGGGATATAGCTACATCTGAGCACCGCCTTCCATCCTCAGAAATATAGTCAGACCGAGAGAACCATTATGACTCTCTAAGACATGCTCAATGCATTTTTCATCGGCTTTGGTCACAGTTGGGAGTATCACTTTCCATTGGTGGATTTTTCATACAACAACAGATATCACTCCACCATAGGGATGACACATTTTGAGGCCTTGTATGGTCGACCTTGCAGATCACCACTATGTTGGACAGACCCTAGGGAGTCAGCATCGGTGGGACTAGAGATGGTATGGGCTAAAACAGAGAAGGTGAAGATCATCCAGGGGTGGATGAAGACTGGAAAGAGTAGGAAGATGTCATATGCTGATAGGAGATGGAGACCTCTGGAGTTTGAGGATGGCGACCACATCTTTCTGTGGGTTTTACCTCGATGAGGTTTGTAGAGATTTGGTCGAGGAGGAAAGTTATCTCTGTGGTTCATAGGTCCTTTCCAAGTGCTCAGTAGAGTAGGTGAGGTGTATTAACACTTATCTTTTCCACCTCAGTTGCACTGGGTGCACGATTTCTTCCACGTATCTTAGCTGAGGAGATACGTGCATACCCATCCCACCTCATCAACCATGGGGAGATGGACATTGATGATGGTGCGAATTTCACGGAGGTTCTAGTAGAGATTGAGGATCGATAGGAGAGGTTCCTACATGGATGGTCAAAACCTCTGGTGTGCATTTGTTGGAAACACGTGAACCTCCAAGAGAGAACCTGGGATCAAGAGGCTCAGATGCATGCTCAGTACCCCATTTGTTTCCTTAGTTAGAGTTGTAGATTACAGGGACGTAAATCCCTGAGGTGGGGAGAATATAAAGTCCAAGAATTTCCAGGGAATTTTTTTTTCATAAATACATGGGAATTCTATGAGTCTACAGTTTATGACGGTTCTTGATTCTGAGACCCTGTGTGTCCAGAATCAATTTCTAAAGTTTTCATTCGGGTACTTTCAGAACAATTACGAGAAGGATTTTATATCTTTTGAACCGGTGCTCAAAATTGAAATCTGAGGGCACATTTGAACGTGAAACATTGATGATTTCTTAGTGATACATTCACCATAGTTGCATTCAGACGAGTTTGGAAGATAGTTGTTGGGGGTTTTAATTAAATACAATAACAATAAGGTGTACATGTTTTTTATTTGAGGGGGTTAAAACCTCCAAAGGGAGGTTAGAGGTGGCTCCCACCCACACATAACCTCCCTTGGGAGGATATTATTTGGTGGGGACCATATAAAGTTTTATTCTCTCTTGCAATCAAAGTGGTGGGGCTGACACAAGATTTAACCCCCTTGTAACTCTCCATAATGTGGGGAAAACCTTTGAAATTATTCAACTTCCTCCCCCAATTAATTAGGCTAAAATCACCAATTAAATTAATGAAGTAACTTATTTTATTTCAGAACTTTTCAAATTCATGTGAGAATAAAATAATAGGAAAACCTATTATTTCATTTTGTTGGGAATTATTCCTGGGTGGAATAGAGAAAGGGGAGAGCCAGGGAGGAGCCTTTTCTCTCCAATGTAGAACGACGCCATATTCTTCCTTCTTAAACTGAGGAAAGAAAGGGAACCGATGCCCATGAAGAATGACTATGTCATCTTCGACTTCGTCACCTTTGAATGATCGTCTGCCAATGATGAGTACCCTCTTCCTCCTCCGCCATTGATGGAACAACGCCACCTTCCTGCAACTCCATAAACATCACCAAACATGAGGTATGGGGATTTGAGTTAATTTATATATGATTATAAACCTCCATTCATAATCATTAAAATTTCTGGATTATGGTTCTCCATGATGAGGAGGGTTAGGACCACATGAACATGGCGTGACCTTCCACTTTTGTTTGTTCTGGTTTGATGACGAAGGAGGTGGTACACGTAGTGACCGGTAACGATCCAGCTGTGAAGAATCCGACGGTGCAAGGCCACCAGGTCTCCATAAGGGCACGACACCATCGTGATGTGTAGAGAACTGGGCTGTGTCCAGGTGGGCTGTGGTGGTCAGACGATGAGAATGGTGCTGGCACACCGCAAGGAGGAGCGGGAGGCTGTATCCAGGCCAGGCCGTGATGGAGGAGGCGCAGCCCATCGCGCTGTGTGGAGGCCAGCAGGACCGCGGCGTCGTCGCGCCGCGGTGGAGGAACTAAGGCAGCCGGCTGCGCCGGCCGCAGGTGCGTGCTACCGGAAGGACCCCAGAGGTCCTGCAGTTCACCAAACTGGTTCCTAACATCAGTTCCTTCAGAAACTAGGGGGCACTGCACCCCCCCACCTGTGGTGTGGCCGGCCGGGCCACATGGTCTTGCCCATCGGGCTGGCTTCAGCCGGGCCTCCCTCGGGGCGAGCCACCTTCAAGCCGGGCCGCCACTTTTGGGCGAGGCCATTTCCTCATAATAGGTCAGACCCACGGACCGGGTTAGGCTGGGTGGGTCCGACTGGGTCGGACCGGACCAGGTCCCGCTATAGCCCGTTTACACATATTCGCCCATATCTTGGGCTACGGGCGTCCGTTTGATGAACAGTCAACGACGCTGGTATTCTTGTAATGAAGCCATCCCTTTGAGAATACGCCAAGGCAGTTCAAGGTATAGTTAAGATTTTATCATGTTGTTTCGTACACAAAAACAACCGGGCCCCTGGACTAAAAGTCTAATAACTCACACACCAAACATCCGATCGACACGTCGTCTGTTGCATTGAGACCCCTATGATGTGGATGAACTTTGAGATACTTCTTCATGGAACTTAGAGATAGTTGGAGTATATACCATTATCTCGTGGAGTGGATCCTTCTAGGGACGAGCAGTCAAAATGTGTGGACCTGGCATCTGACAGATCTGAAGACTGCTTGACCGAATTGACTTGGAGTGATTCAACTAGCCAAGTGGAGAGCACCTGGTAGTTGGCGGTAGATCCATGGAAGAGGAGTGCCTGGTATTTGGTGGTAGACCTGTGGTACATGAGAAGAGGAGTACCTATGCCTGTTATTAGGGGGAGCGGCTGGTAGTTGTTGGCAGACCCACAACAGAGGTGCACCTGGTAGTTGGCAGCAGACCGTGGTACTTGACCAGAGGAGTACCTTAGTAGTCCAAGGTTAGTGAGAAGTTCCATGGTGTCGCAATATTCCCACTGTTCTCGACAGAGGAGGAGTTCTCTAGTATCTATCATTTTGATAATGAATACACTGGATTAAGCTAAGTCATGAATTTTTTGTTTTATTATGATTAAGATGAGTAACTAGATAACTTAGGTATATGTATGGTCATATAACTAAGTAATGGTTATCCATTGTTTAGTACTTTTAGTTTATCCTTGTTGGATTTTGTGAGACCTTGAGGGTCTCAGGGTCCTTACTGAGTATCTTTATACTTACCCCTACACGGACTATGCCTGCACCTCGTTGTGTTGGATGCAGACGACGGACAATGCTGACTGAGGCGAAGTGTACGTGGATTGGATGGTACCTAGAGGTGGAACTCACAATGAGTTGTCAACCGGAAGAAATAAAAGGATGTAGAGCACTGAGGAGACTATATGTACCTACCCATCAGGTAGGATCCATGGTGGAGGATCCAAGAGCTTCTAGACACCTTCCAGCTATTTTTCTTTTTTAGTTGTACCTGTTTGTCCTTTCCTTGTACTTTACTCTTGGGCTTGTATTTTCGGACCCTTTTTCATTCGAGCACATATTTTTTATTTAGTTTTACTTAGTTTTTTTCCTCCAGTTGCGTACTATGTTTTGTGTTTTTAAAATTTATAAAGTCAATGCCTTCCCAGCTTAGGGGTTTATGCCTTTGGTGCTAGTCTCCAGCCCCTGGCCTATGGAAGGCGAGCATGGGGTAGTCACGACACGGGCCCCGAGGACAGGTCGTGACATTGTTTTGCCTTCGTAAGATTCTAGAGGAATTGTGTGGTTACTAGTAATGGTTATGTCATGGATTTGCTGGATTCATAGCATAAAACATCCTTGTTTTGTAGCCTATTATATATTTACACATGGTATAATGTTGCTAAACAATGTGTATGTTATAAAATAATAATAAATCAGTTTTTTTTAAAATGGTGATGGGGTTTTCATTTATTTTGGTCTTTATCAACTACAATATGTGTAATTGGGTGGAACGTCATGTAATGTCGAAATTTTTTATTTTAAATAGAACCCATGGATGGAAATTATATTTCATTCAAATCAAATTAATTTTCTACTGACCCATGGACCATCCCCATGTGATTTTGGATCCCTCAAACCCTCCTGATTCATTTTTAGGGACTAATCATTGTTTAAAATATAGTTAAAATTTCTAGATTAGTGTTCTCCCTATCACATTGTATATTTCTATTTCCCTATATGAAGTTTGATATATCATCATGGGATTTATGGTTCTATGATCGTAAATGCTGGAGCATGTTTCTAGGTGGAGTTCCAAGATATTCTGTGTCTTCATTCTTGCTGCCAAGTTCCATTGTAGGTTTTGGGTCTCTTTGAAAAATGTTGGTGGTTCATTATGATGGTAAGATTTGATTAACCATGTATATCATGATTAAATTAAATTTATTTATTTAACATAAAATACTTAAAAATACTATCTATTGGTTTATTCAAGCCTAAATTCCATTGAATTGGGGAATTTAAATGTGAAAATGGATTTTTCAATGAAATTAGTGAAAACCTCCCAATTCCATTGAATTGGGATGTTGTTTTGAAATTTATGGAAAATAGTGGAATTTAAACTATTAAATTTATTTTTTATATTTGATTTCATAGTTAATATAGAGTGAAATGGATTAAAATGCTTCTGATAGAAACCTAGTAGGATTATCATGGGAAAAAGTCATTTTTTGATTAAAAATCCATGATTTTTGTTTTAAATGGAAAATCAGAAATTTTGAAAAAGGTTTATGGGATTAATTTTACATTAAACACATTAAGAAAAAATTTCCATAGTTGATTATATTTGATAAAATGATAACTTATGTAGTTATTCTGTTATTTGGAAATCAATCTTTTTATACTTTATAACTGAAATAAAACATTGTTCAATAAGTCACATAACTTGTGGGATGGTGATGAGTTACCATTGTCCATTTTTATAGGGACATGGGTATTCACATATTTCCATGATAACCATTGATTGTGTTAGGATCTTGTAGCTTGTAAATATTGATCCTTTTAGTGGATAATCATGTTTCTCAATTTTTTATATTTTAGATATAACTGTGTTCTAGTGTTTGTAATATTTTGTAAATTCCTTATAAATTTATATAATTTAAATTATATTAAAGATTTATAAAGACAATTTTTTTATTATGTTTCAATCATTTGAAATGTATTGAATGAATTGTTTTAATTATTCTATGATATTCCATAACTATATATTAAATGTGAAAGATTTAATTGGTTAAATAAATGTTGGAAACTTATTATGGAATCCTTGGTGGGGCCCTACTAAGATTTTAGCTCACACCCTACATGTTCCTTCATGTTTGTAGATTATCTTATTCTGTGTTTGAGAAGGGGTATGGTTCCCCTTGGTGGTCGTAACTGTTGATCCTTATTTACCAGAGAGTTGTCTCTATTGGGGCATGGATTTTTATCTTGTTTTTTTACTTTGTTGTTTACCATTGAGTTTATTGTCTTTTTATCTTTTGGTACACAAATCTCTATAGAGTTTTTTTATTTTTATAAGTACTTGTTTATATTCATCCACAATGTTTGTGGAAAATATTTACCACATTATTTTTGTATGATTAAAAGTTCTATTTATCGAACCAAAGGGATCAAGAATTACCTTCATGTTATGTTAGTATAGGATAAGTTATTGGGATACCAGGGCACCAATGATGGGTCATGGCAAAGTGGTTTCAGTGCATGGATTAACTTCTTATCTTGATTTCAGTATGAAATCATGTATTTCTATCAGGAATTAGGAGATAGTTGTGATTGTGTTCCTAGATATCTCCCACTAAAATGATCTTTATGTCACCAGGGGTGGTTTGGGAAGGACCATAGGATTCTTAGTTCTAGTCTTACCCCTGATTTTGACTTGGATAAATAAAAATAAAAAACATTATGTCTATAAATTGGTATTCATATACATTGTTTCTCTATTTGAGTGTTAATACAATTTATTTATTTGTCGAAGTACAGTACTGAATAGGGGTGAATTGAGTATCATTAAAAATTTATTTTCAGAATTTTTTCATAAAAGGTTCACCATTAAAAATAAATACATCCTAGTTAATCAAGTTAATACGGTTAAGAAAGTTTGACGAGTCAAATAAATTCTCAAAAAATTGATTAACTATCAGTAATCTCATCATCAAAATGAGTTATTGATATTACTTCTGAAGATATTATAATATGGAAAAACAATTATAACTTTTTTACAAGATTATATATCAATGTAAATCTATTGATTTATAAATTGTACTATAAAATAAAGAAAACTAAATTAAACAACACAATAGATAAAAAACTTGTAGTTCAGTCTCATGCTGAGAACTAATCCACTCCACTTGGTGATCACCAACAACCAAGTAGTTTATATTAATAAACTTGATCCACACCCTCGAATTGGTTAAAAAATAGTGCACAAGACTATCCAGGCCAGAAGACCTCTTACACAATTCTTCATGTTTATAAACAATCGTGTCACTCATGAACCTATTCTAAATGTTTCCATGGGAGTATGAAAGTGAAAGAGATATGATAGGAAGGATATCTTATATCCTTCAATTTAGTGCAGGAGATAGTGTGTGATTTAATATAGATACACACACATAGCTTGAAAGTTAAAAACAATACAAAAAATTGAAAATATGATGAGATAATGTTATAAGTGCTTTTATTTTTATTCTATAGATATTTTTACTTCTAAGATGAATTAGATGCAGGTATTGGGCCTTCTTGCAAGGAATAGAGTATCACAAGTCATGTGATCTAGTTTCCAGTTAGATCTGGCTTTTGTTCTTCATAGAGTTTGTATTTTGAGGATGTTCTTGACTCTAATCTATGGTATCCCAATATTTGAAATTGTGAATTATTGTTGTGTTCTTTAGATTTGTCTTCTTTTATGTGTCGATTTCTTTCATAAGAATTATCACGCTTCTTCTCATCTACCACACATTATGTCAGGGCTACACTTTTCTCTTTATTCTTGGAGTGCACGTGTTGGAAATGACATGAGGAATATATCCTAACCCTCGTACCTCATGTTGTCATGTGACTTGTCTATAATGGAATATTAATTATGTTAGTTCATTTAAATGAATCCAATATGACCGTTATAAATTAAATTGAAAATGAAAAAAATATATTTATGAATTGTGTAACAATATGTCTAGAAATGGTGTCACTTGGAAATGGCGTCACCATGAAACGATGTCTTATACTTTTCCATTGAGTGGTGAGATAATTATGATATCATAGTTGTATAAATATCAAAAACCTGAATCATAGATGTCATGTTAGGATCACTGTGTCTGGTCCATTTCCAAACATCAAATGGTGTCTTAGTAAGGTACACTTGTCACAAATTTCAACAGATCTGAAAATGATCATTGTGTCTGGTCACGGTGTCTGGTCAAGTTGTCTAGGGCACGGTGTCTGGGTCACAGTGTCTGGGTCATGGTGTCTGGGTCATGTTGTCTGGGTCATGGTGTCTGGGTCATAGTGTCTTTATATATACATAAGCAGTAATACTCACAAAATTAATTAGACTTAATCATTCATAATATAAATTCATTATAAAACAATTTAGATATAGTTTAAGCCAACAAGCCTGTACCCTAGAGGTACAGGCTTCTGCTTGGAATCCAAAAGACCCAGGATCAAATCCGGGCAAGGGAGAATTTCTGGGTACTGTAGCAGGGCACTGTAGCAGCACTATAACAGCGACAGACTGTAGCAGAGGCATCACTGTAGTAGTGGAGGGTCTGTAGCAGGTACTGTAGCGGCGACTGTACTATAGCAGTGCGAGTACTGTAGCAGCACTATTCACCAAGGTGTCGGGCTATGTAATGGGTCTCCCTCTACCCAGTCTAAAGAGGACTTTGATTTAAATAATAAATTGAGGCTTTGGCCCCAACCTTTAAAAATAATAAAAAAAAATATAGTTTAAAAAAATCAATCATGATTTTTAGGAATCAAGATAGTGGGAAAATTTATTTAATGCATAAATAAACCAACCATATTTACACCTGGTTGGAAACAAATTATTCAAGGATTTCATGATGTGTAGGATTTTATATCATTAAAACATGATTAAAATATGAGGAGTCCAACAATCTCTACCTTTTTTATTATAACAAATCATTTGAGTTAGATATTTTTTCATAGTGTATATGTCTCTCCCCCTTTTAGGATTATCAAAAAGAGTACCAAGGGAAATAAGAGAATAGACAATAATAGGTCATAGTACATTAGATGTAGAATGATGTTTCATTACAAACAGTAGGCAACAAAAAAAAAATATCCGAATAAAACGCTAGTGTTCACTATTCTTCAGTATTGGATGTATTCTCTTTTCCCTTAGAAGTAGAACCAAGAGAATCTATAGGAGTAGAGGTAGAAGATGAATAAGGGTGTGAACTAACTGTCAAGGAATGAATAGGGATTCCTTACAAAACAGAAGGGGCCAAGGTAGGTTTGGTGGAATACCGAGGTAATTGTTAGTCCAGGATAACGGGTTTGATCTGACACAAAGCCAGAGAGGCGGGCATAGAGGTAGAGGCAATGGCAGTGAATGTGGAAGGAGGCAAACCAGGCCACTAGGGTGCATCTACAAGAGCCAAAATAGAAGGGATCTTCACTTAAAGATAATGCCTTAATAACTTGATGAAGTCATTAATAATCTCACCACCATACTGCATCACATTCTCAATGTCATCTTTGTTCTCCATGAACTTGTCCAACTAAGGAGTAAAATCATTCAGATTTTGAACATTAGTTTTTAATGCCTGAGAGACTGGAGGGATTTTTATATTCTCTACAAGGTACATGAAATGGTTTTTCATGCCATGCATAAAAAAAATCCTATTGAAGAATAAATCCACCTTCTTAGTAATTTCTTCCGGAGCATCATTTGAGATCATAGAATGAATCTTTAACTAATAAAGAACTATGTCACTATTCATGAAAACAATAGATAGAGAGTCTTTGTCAAAACCACTTAACACTAATTGATGTTCTTCCAAAACAACCATTCTGAGCATATCACTGTCAAAGGAGGGTTGATATTATTTTCTAGAGGTACATGAAGCTGTAACTGCTGATGTAAGGGACTTTAGTTGATTCAGAACATTCTGTAGATATCTTATATACTCATTAGCAAATTTGATGATACCAACAAAAATCTCACACATTTATTTAACTATTTTCATGTTTATATCATCCACCATGTTAGCTAATGAAGTTTGGAATGGTTGGATTAGATAGGTATCTACCTATGGAATATGACCACTAACATCCTCAATAGGATGAGAAATAGAATAGGGACCTAATTTCAAAACTTATGGTATATATTAACCCATATCTCTGAGACAATTCACTTCATCACACATCTATTAGTTCTCAATTCTAACCTCTTGAATTTCATGAACTGGTTTTTGGATGAGTCTTATATAACATCTTTTATAAAATATGGAAGCATCTTTTTCACATAGGTTTGTATAGGAGCTGGTTGAGGGTTCATGAGATTTTCAACAACATCCAATAAAGTACCTCCAATGGCTTTCAATTAATTATAACAAATGAAAGATGAAGGTACTTCTGAAGGTTCGAGAACAGTATTTGGGACATGCTTGGGTTCTTTTGCAGATATTACTTCAAGAGAAGATACTGGTTTCAATTGAAACACAATAGACAGGTATATGCCTTTAAGTGAGGATTCATAGGTATCACTCACATCATAATAGATATGAAATACATTCCATATATCCATGGTTCTTTGAATGACTAGTTTAGGAATTTTAACACATTCTAGATTATGGTGTTTCTCCCCCTCAACATGTGCATCTCTCACAGGAATAAGAGATTTAGTTCATTGATATATTTCAAAAATTTCATCACCAATTGCTTCAACCATGTCTTTTCTAGCCAACAGAATGGCCTGATCCATTATTCCCTTAGCAGATAGGATGATATCATGATCATCTTTTTCCTCTATGTTTTCCTTAGAAGTAGATTGTTACTCTTGATAATGTTCTTCGTCTATATGATCTTCCGGAACAACCATTTACATTACATTAACAACAAAATCTTCTCCAGAATAAGGTTCTTCTTCCAAAACAACAATTCTTTTAGGAACAAGTACTTCACTCTCAATGATAACATTAGAAAAAAATCCATTGTCTTCCTTATCCAAGACAGTTTCCCATATAAGTGCAACAACCACTTCATCTTCCTCCTCAAAAGTATAGTCAACAATTTCTTCTAGTTTTAGACCTGGATCAAAACTTTCCTTAGGTCTTGAAGAATGATCGAACATGTTAATCATTGCATATAACCTTTCATAATCCTCCATCCAATCCTTTTCCCATGGATTCATACTAATTTTCATTCTTTTGACTGTAACATTTGAGATAAAAAATTCACAATTATTTATGAATTCTACATTCATTCCAACCATTCCATTAGCATACTGTATAGAATATATTATTCCTGAGTAGATAAGGTGGTATACTTTAAAGATGTCTTTATAAAATCACACCTATGAAGTATAAAATACTTACATAGGGTAATATTGTGTCAATTATTCATAATATATATAAAAAAACAAATCCTAGAACTGGAGTGTATAAAAATATCCTTTCTTGGACTAATAAGATTCAGAACAAACATAAACAATAATCTGGTATCCGTATCTAGATTTGCACCAATTGCAATTTTCTTTGTTTTAATGCCTTTCATGATTCCCATGTATTCATCTAAAACAAAGATATCACTGGGTGGAGGAGGACCTCTCTGATTTTACTAAAAAATTCCTTCATAATTTATCTCTCGGAAAGCAGCCCATAACCTTGGGGAAAATGTACATCTTTGGCTATTGATCCAGCTTCAAACAACAAAATCATCTTCTCTATTGAAAGCAAATTGAAAAAAATGATAGAACTGAGCATCTATCTTTGGGTAAATTAGCCTTTCCAATTTTACAAACCATGAATGCCCAACATTCTCTTTCAGTACTTTCATCACTAAATGCATACTGGACAAAAAACTCTTTGGGCGGATTTCCATTTTGTGTACCACTATTTTATCAACACGATTCATATTAAAGGGCCTTCAGGTTCTATATTCGGGGCTATTTTCAATTTCTTATATGATATTCACTTCTCTAGACTCTAAGAATATGGGTTCTTCATCCTAGGAATTAAATGAAGATTTTATAGATAGAGAGAGATATAACTGAAGGGATTAAGAAGGTATTACAGTTTGAGAGATGAGAGCTCAGTTGAAGAAAAGAGTGAAAATTCTTTTATTTTTATCATTTAGTGATATCAAGTGTCACAAATTCAAAATCATTGGAATGTAAAAGAATAAAATAATAAGTCATAGTTATACACATTATAATATGTAAATAAAATGAAAAAAGTGTCTTTACGGTGATACCAGAATAATATTTCATGGTGAGACCAAAACAGGTTGTCACGGTGAGACTATAATGTTGAAATAGTATGAGAAACGCTATAACTAAGTAGACAGTAACCGTGAGACCATAAACATGAGATAGAAACTTTAATACAATAACTTGATGAACTGTTAGAGTGAGATAGTACTACTATGACAGTGCCTCGTGAAACTGTAAACTATAAAATAGTGAGTTTTGATTTCAGGACATTTTCTACTTATGATATGTCATTACGAATTTATATATGTTGTAATATATTCTTCCATATTTTAATTTTTTGGTGAAAGTATTATCAAGCTGATATTCAGTTCCAATTAATTCCAAAGTGATATTACCTTTTTGATAATCGTCTCTCAAAATGTGATGTCTTACCTCAATATGTATTGTACTAGAGTGTGAAACAAGATTTTTTGAGATATCAATTGAACATGTGTTATCACAATTTATAGGTACATGTCTGAATTGATATCCATAATCTAGTATTATTTGTTTCAATCACAAATTTTTTGCACAATAATTTCCAATAGCTACGTATTCAACATTGGCAGTAGATAATAAAATATATTATTGTTTCTTACTACACCATGACACTAGATACTTGCCTAAAAGGTGACATATTATAGAAATTATTTTTTATCTAATTCATGACCACCAAAATCAGTATCAGAATATGTAACTAACTCAAATTGTTTTCCTCAGGGATAGAATAGTTCTAGATTGGGTGTATGGTTGAGGTATTTAAAAATTCTCTTAGCTCCTTTTAAATGAGATTCCTTAGGGGTTTCTTGAAAATGAGAACACATATAAACACAAAACATATTGTTAGGTCGGCGAGTAGTTATGTAGAGTAGGCTTCCAATCATTCCTCTATAATTGGTTTGATCAACAGATTTTCCATCTTCATCAAGATCCAACTTACAAATAGTACTAATTTTAGTATCACTGCTTTTACAATTATCCAATACAAAATGTTTTCAAATAACACTAGCATATTTTAATGGATTTAAAATAATACCATAATTATTTTTAATTACTTTAAATCCATGAAAGAATTTTATTTCACCCATTAAACTCACATCAAATTACTTTTGCATCATTTTAGAAAATTCTATACATAATAAATTTTTCAAAGATCCAAAGATAATAACATCTACATAAATTTTAACTACTAAAACATCACTGATAATTTATTTTATAAAAATGGGAGGATTATCAATACCAATTGTAAAACTATTTAAAATAATAAATTTTCTTAATATATCATACCAATGTAACATCCCAAGCTTCTACGGTACGCTTCTCTTTGAATAATGTGATAGCGTGTGTTGTACGCAACACCGAGTTCTAACACACCATAACTAATCAAACTAGCCGTTATGAATAGTAATACCTACTTTTTGAAATTATATATATTTTATATTTGAAAATGGACTTCATTTTTGGATTCGGAATATCGAATTTAGCCTAAGGTGAAATTTTTGTACATTTCGGATAACTTTCATATTTTGATGAATAGTGAAAATTACTAAGTTTTAATTAAAAACAAGTTTTTTAATCAAAATAATTAATAGTGATAAATTATGAATTTGAGTGGTTTTAAAGTATATTTAGAATATATTTTTACCATTTAATATAATGTTGGTCATTGGACATAATTTTACAATTAAACCGAACATAAACGAGTGTCAATCTTTTGATAGTTATTATCTCTTAAAAACACGCTTTTTGTTTTGACAGCGGGAATTAATTTTAAATTAATTTCTGCCACTTCTGTGTTTTGAATTTAGGAAAATGGATTCCATATTTGGAATCAGTATTTTCAAATTGTGTAAATAGGTAACTTTTATTTTTAGAAATTTTGAATAATTACTGCGGTAAATATTTTATTTACCATGGTTAAGGGTAAATCCGGTAAATAAGGGTTAAAAAAATAATATTATAATAATACTAAATTACCCTAAAACGTGTCTTAACCCTATTGGTTGATACATGGTCGACCATGGGAATCTTTGGGTCTATTTTGGGACCCCATGGATCCACTTGTAAGTGATAATGACACTTTATTTTAATTAAGTTAAAATGAATACAAAAATGACACAAGCATATATCTTTTATAAAAACAATTGTTACATAGGGTTATATATGTTGGATTTTGGATTATAAATATTCATTAGAAAGCTAAAACGATTTACTACATAATGATATTTTATTTATAATTTTTAGACATTAAATAATTTATTTTATTTATGACACAATGATGATGCAGTAATTACTATAATAGTGAAAAATTAAAATAATTGATATTATAAATACCCAAATAAATATAATATGAAACTTTTAATGAATTAAACTAATTTTCTAGGATAATATGATATATTAGGATTGATTTAATTGACTTTGTTCGAAGTAATCAATCTGTTATGAGTTTCACAAAAATCAACTTTTGAATAGTGTCAAAATTGACATAAAAGAGTTCTTAAAACAAATATTATATTCTTAATTGATATTAAATTCCTAAAAATCTAAGGTTCGGCCAAGAGACTTATATCGTGATAGGTCCATAATTAATGTACCACTTGGGGGTCTCTTGGATGTATATAGTAAGTTTATTAACCATATTATATAAAAATACAAAGAGACATTGTAAAAGTGAAACTAATTAACTTAGAGTTAATACTTAAAGATAAGGTTAATATAAGTACCCAAACCTGTCTAAATTCTATTGGTTGAGTGGTTTTCGACCTATCCCCACTTTAACCTTTGAATAATAAGCTTTGGATCCATTAGAAACCGAATATGAATTTATTATAAATTATTATTTCTAGCTTTTCCAAAGGTGCCCCTCACCCCTCTTAAAAAAGGGCACTCCTCCTTCTCATTTCTTCACACCTTAAAAGCCTTTTTGTTCGGCCAAACTCTGCCCAAATACTCTCCCAACATCCCTCACTACAACCTAGAGGCATTAGTTTGATCAGAAAGCCAACCTAAGGAGCCCTTTTGATCAAATCAAAAGGAAGAACCCGAAGAAGAGGTAATGATTTCACCACCCTTCTCCAAGTTCATTTCTTCTTCCACTTCTTCTTCCTTTGTTCTTACCATTCTAAAATAATAACTCCAGTATCTCACATATACTGTGATGTTATTATAAATATGGTACAACCATATTTAGTATTCTATCCACCCTTTGAATAACATGTCACCATACGTGCGTACGTACGGACTACCGTCTCCACGTCGTGGTGTAATTGTTATTCAATATATTATTATTTGGATGGGTATAATAATGATGTGTAACTCATGTAAATAATAAATATAACATGTTAATGATTCTGTATATATGATATACCATCCATTTATATATTATTCTAATATCGAAAGAATGATATTGTCGCTCGTGCGTACGTACGGACTACCGTCTCCACGAACGCGATGAGATTCATTCTCCATCGTATCCATTCAAGTATAATTATCATTTGATGATTTAAAAATGATGTTTAAGGACTAGATATCATTCTGGATATGGATAAGATACAAAAACCATGGCTTATGTAACAAAATATATAAAAGAAAATGAGTAAGTTAACTCCCAAAACGACGATAATTCTAAGATATTATTAACAAATCAATGTTAAAAGATCATATATGATATCATATTATTATATATGATTCTTGTATAATTTAATAACAACTATTTCACCATTATACATGATGTTAACCTACCCCAACCAAGGAAAAGTACAAGGTAAGGGTTTACTTTACAATCTCTTCATTATCCGAGGTTGTTTATACGTAATAATCTACTGGGATCTCTTTATCATCCACATCCATGTTTCTTAAAAATGCATTTCAAAACATTTTTACTATTTACTAGAATATGAGTTAAAGTAATTTATACCCTTTTTGACTTTTATAAGTGGTTTATAAAGGAATCTTTCGGTCGTTTTCAAAACAAGGTCCTTTTTAACCTTTTCGACAGAATTAAGGTAAGAATGTTTTTTTTAACTTATACGGCGGGTGCAGCTATTTTCCGCCGTTATAAAATCTTCAAAGCTTTCCCTTACAAGCTTATAAGAATATTTTCAAAGAAAATGTTTTATTTTATATGGATCTTAAATGATTTCAAAATAAAATGAGATATTTCTTTTAAAATAATTTTGATTTCATCTATGTCAACATCCTTTGATGGATTTTAAGATTATTTGAAGTTGATTTATTATGATACAAAACTTCTATATTGTATTGAAGGTTTTATGATATGTTTGACTGTGGATGTGCTATTTTTATACCATTCATAGTTTATGGTGAAAGTATTGACATTTCATATGCTAGTTTTAATACGAATTTTTATGTTATGTTTAAACCTTTTCATATGGGAATGCATTGGACTTAATATGTGACGGGTGGAGCCCGCTATAGCTCCTCGATGCATCGGTAGGTCTCATGAGACAAACTAGTGTCTTGGCACAAGGCCTTGACAAAATCTTCTTTGTAGTCTTGGCACGAGGCCTTGGCTATGTGGTTATGATAGTCTGGCATTATGCATTCCAACATTATGAAAGTGGTTATTGATTTTTGCATGTGATTATTCGATTAGTAGAATATCCATGTGAATAAGTAAATGGCATTATTTCATTTTATTTATGCCATACCATGTTGAAAGTTCATATTTAAAAGGCTTTTGTTTTAGTTATACATTTCCTTAAATGTTTATTCTTATTTATGAAAGTTTCCGCTATATTGTTATCCTTACTGGGCATTTGAGCTCACCCCTTCTCTATGTTTTATTTTTCCCAGGATGTGAAGAAGTAAGTTATGAATGACCTGCAGGGATTTTATGAGGGGTTAATAGTGTGGATTGTGGAAACATTATGTTGTTTTAGTAGTTTTTCATTTTATGATGTAATGTAAAACTTATGAATATATCTAGTGTTTCCAAGGCTACTAAACCAATCGGTCTTTCGAGATTTGATCTTTCTTGTGATCATGCCAATGTTATGTAATAATGCACCGACTCTGGGTAACTGGGGTCGGGGCGTTACACCAATCTCTTGGATCTTGTTCTAAACCATATAATTCTTTTGATAATTTAAAAACATGATTTGGGAAATGAGAATTTGTAAAACCAGGGGGTTGCTCGACAAAGATGTCCTCAGCTATATACCCATTTAGGAATTATCTCTTAACATCCATTTGATATAGTTTGAAATTTAGATATGCAGAATAAGCAAGCAGGATTCAAATGGCTTCAAGTCTAGCTACAAGTGAAAAGGTATCTTCATATTCAATTACTTTTGCTTTACTATATTTGTGTACAATAAATATAGCCTTGTTTCTAACTATGTTACCGGATTAATCAACCTAATTTATAAATTCCCACTTAGTGCCTATGGTGAATGTGTTTCTAGGTCTATCAACAAGTTTCCAAACATTGTTCCTTTGAAAATGATTATGTTTTTCTTGCATATTCATCCCCTAAAACTCATCATTGATAGCATCATTAATGTTTTTAGGTTCATGTTGTGACAAGAAAGCTTTATATTCAACATGATTTATAATATAAATTCTTGTTTGAGTTCCTTTATATAAATCTCCTATAATAGAATCTAAAGGAATGTTTATAAGGGGCCTAATAGATCTAGAAAAAGAGGGACTAGTGATTTTAGGTTCTTCAGTAGGTTTGGGATCATTATGACTTTAATATGAAGAATTTATAGAACATCAAGTTTGCACATATTCATTTACAAGATTGTTAGAGGATTCGGAATTGATTTCCATATTTGAAATATCATCCTTCAGGTTCTTAAGAGTGGTCTTAGGCTCATGGGGATCTATCTCATCAAACATGACATGAAACAATTATTATACACATTTAGTTATTTTTATAAACAGTCTATAAGCTTTACAAGAAATTGATTCATATAGAAATATTTCTTCATCAATTTTGGATTAAAAATTTTCTAGATTGTCATTTATATTATGGATATAGAATTTTTAGCCAAAAACATTAAAGAATAATACTTTTGGATTTCTGTTATTATACAACTCATATGGAGTTCTTTTAATAATAGGACTAATATAAACTCTATTAATAATATTTCATGTTGTATATAATATTTCATCACAAAAATAAATAGGTATGTCATATTCAATAATCATATTTCTATTAATCTCTTGTAGGGTTCTATTTCATCTTTCTACCACTCCATTTTTGTTGAGGTGTTCTAGGGGCATAAAAATTATGACTCTAGCCATGTTTTGAACAAAAGGATTCAAACAATTGATTTTAAAATTCACGGTCATGATCACATATTATGGATTTAATTCTAAGCCCATTAATATTTTCTATAGTTTTAGAATATTTAATGAAATGAGAGAAGGCTACACTTTAGTGTGCCAAAAAGAAAGTCCAAGTATATATAGAATTGTAATCTACGAGAACATAAAAATAGTTCTTCCAATTTAATATATAAAATCTAGATTGTCCAAAAAAAAATACATGTGAACTAATTCAAGAGGTTGAGAAGTTGAAACTTCTTTCTTTGGTTTGATGGAAATTTGGTGTTTCTTTCTATTTTTTACAAGGATTACACACTTTATCATTTTAAAACAGGAGTTTTGTTAGGTCTTTAACTAAAATTTTTCTGGTTAGCTTTCTGTGGGAGTGAATATTATAGCGTCCTAGTCTCTTATGCCAAATCCAAGAATATTTTTGAAATACACTTAATCATGAAGCATTTTGAGAAACTAATGAATCTATGTTAATAAAGAATACATTTTCATTTCTCAATACCGAAAACAATAATTCATTTTTAGAATTAAAAACATTGTAATAATCATTCTCAAATTTAACATGAAATCCATCATCACATAGTTGTGAAATACTGAGAATATTATATTTCAATCCATCAGAAAAAACTACTTTGGAAATTAAAACTGAGTTAGAGTCACCGATTTGGCCAAGGCCACTGATTTTTCTTTTGCATTATAAGCAAAAGTGAAATGTCCCCCATCAATTTTTATTATGTTCTTGAAGCACAAATAGTCTCCAGTCATTTGTCTTGAATACCCACTATCCAAGTAATGTATTACAAGATATCTTTAAACAATTTTTATACAATATATTTAAATAAAAACAGACATTTTTACCCATATTTTTTTGGGTCAAGTAATATTAGTGACTGGTGCTTTAGGAACCCATATATTCCACATAGGTTTCCTATAATCATTATGTATAGTTATTGAAAAATAAACTCTTTTTGCTCTTGAAAATCTTGGAACAACAGAGAGTGTTTCATAATTTGAACTAGTTGAGTGTTTTTAAGAACTAGGAGTAAAGATGTATGTCCTATACATAAAGACAAAATTAGTTTTTCCAAAATTCCTTTTAAAATGTTTATAGCCAATAAAAGTAGTATATTTGGGATCATTATTTTTACCTGTAATTTGACCAATGTTTCTTTACAATTAGTAATCCTTTCAAGGAAATTTTTCAATACCTACTTAGATATATTTAGTTTATTGTTTTCATTGAGTAATTAGATATTTTTCCCACATTATACAATATGTAAATATTTTACAGTTGTGTTAAGAGAATGTTGATTTTTTAAAGACTTGTATTTATCTTTTAGTTCATTAAATTTCCCTTCAACCATATTAGAGTACTCAAATTTCTTTTATTTAGAAATATTTTCATAATCAATTTTGTCTCCAGAATAATAATAATTGTGTACTGGATATTCCAATGTTATCTTAGATGTGTTTTTCATAAAACACATATGGGATTTGTTAGCTTGTTCATCATGTGATGATTCTGAGTCACTTGAACTGCCTCAAAAACACTCCACATTGATTCCATTTCCTTTTTATACATTCAATTTTTTCACATATTTCGTTTTGTACTTGATCTTGGGAGAATCCGCCAATATAAGTCCCTTTCACATACTTTTATATAAACTATCGCATTAGAATTGCCACTTATTTTCCAATATTTCTTATAGATTCCCTTTTGATCATATATTCCTTTGATGTTAGGATTTCTGAAAATCAATTCTTATTGTAAAATTTATAAAACCTTATGGATAATTGATCCATTTCCTCATCACTCTCAGGTGATGATTTTTCACTACTAGAAATTTTTACCGAGACTTCCAATTTCCATTTTTCTTTGTGTTTAGAGGTGTTAGTCATGAATGCAACAAATTTTTCTTGGGTTCATCCTCTTATACTTTGTTGAATTTCATATCATATTCATACACAATTAGTTTCCCAATGAGTTCATTTAATGGTAACTTGGTGATGTCACATGACTCTCTAATAGATAAAGAGGTTCATCTCCATCTATTAAGTAGGCATCTTAGAATCCTCATGAATTGTTCTTTGGATGTAACTCCTCTTCTAAGAGAAATCATTTTGTTGAAAATTTCGTTAATATTGGGATACAATTCAAGAATAGGATCATAAGGTTTCATTTTAATGTTATCATATTTAATAGTATAACTATTATTTCCCATTTCATTTACACTAGAAGTTCCTTCATGTAAAACAAACAAAGTATGTGAAACTTTATGGGATGTTTTACATGAAAAAATTCTGTTAAATTTCCATATCTCCTAAGGAGAAATATAAAGAATTCATGGCTTTGAAATTGTTATTGTTTCCAATTTTGGTTGGGTCATCCCATGTAATTCTATGAATATAATGTATCTTATACTTTTCTATAATTGAAGACCAATTTTAAAAACCCATAAATTCTAAATGAGTTTTCATTTTAATCTTCTATTCATAATAATTGGTTCTATTATAGAATTGTGGTTTGTTTGTTGCATCACCTTATTTTTTATTATACATAATAAAGAAATACTTTGAAAGAGATGGAAATTTATACATAACAAAAATTTAATGATCCTTAAAGTAAAAATAAAATCAAATTTGAATAGTCTCAAAAACAGAGTCTTAATAAGAATAACAAACTCCACTGGTACCAAATTGTTGTCAGATTAGAGTACTCAAGAGGGGGTGAATTGAGTATCTTTTAAAATTTCAATTTGAAACGTTTTCCAAAATTGTTCCCCAATAAAAACAGAATCATCCTAGTTAATCAAGGTTATATGCTTATGAAAGATTGAATGTTCAAATAACTTCTTAGATGATTGATTAATTATCAATAAACTCAATATCAGAATGAGTTATTTATATTAATTTAGAAGAAATTATAATAAATAAACAAATATTCATCTTCTATCCAAGATTAACTATCATATTAAATCTAGTGATTTAGGAATTATAGAGTAAAACTAAGAAAACTAAATTTAACAACATAGTGGATAAAATACAAATGGTTCACTCTCAATCTAAGAACTAATCCACTCAACTTGGTGATCAATTTCGACCAAGCAGTTTATATTATTAAACATAATCCACAACATGGATTGCGGTAACAATAGTGCATAGGACATTCCAGGTCACACTACCACTTCCACAATTATTTGTGGGTATACACTACCTAGTCACACAGGGACCGCTTCCACACTAATCTATGGGAGTAAAAATCTGTAATACTATATGAGATGAAATATATCTTGTATCCTTCAGTTTAGTGTAGGAGACTGTGCGTGTTTTAATAAAAGAACACACACACTACTCAAAAGCTAAAAACAATACACAAATGAGAAAATATAATGAGATGATACTAGAAGTGGTTTAAGTGTTATTATATGTATCTCTCTACATCTAGGATGAAGCAGATGCAATTACCAGGTCCTCTTGATGGAAACAGAGTATCACATGTCTGGTTCTCAGGATTCCAATTAAATTTGGTTCGTGTTTTTAAGGAGATTGGATTGTGAAGATATTCTATACTCTAATATATGGTATCATAGATTTTAGATTCATGAATATTTTGTGTTTTCTTCAGATGTTTCTTCTTTCATGTGTCAGTTATTTTCTCAAAAGGCTCACACTTCTGCTGCTCTACCACACTTTGTTTTAAGGCCAAACATTCTGTTTACTCATATAGTGCATGTGTATGAGCCGACGTGATGCATATATCCTACACCTTGTACCTTGTAATGTTAGGTGACATGTCTATAATAAAATATTAATTATCTCAGTGCATTTAAATGTCTCAAATATGACAGCTAGAAATTAAATTCAAAGAGAAAAAAAATTAAAGAATGGTGTCACAGTC
This sequence comes from Viscum album, assembly GCA_963277665.1. Taxonomy (NCBI): domain Eukaryota; kingdom Viridiplantae; phylum Streptophyta; class Magnoliopsida; order Santalales; family Viscaceae; genus Viscum; species Viscum album. The sequence goes on from OY728145.1 coordinate 1,769,423,364, forward strand.
TGCCTGGAAATGGTGTCACTTGGAAATGGTGTCACCACAAAATGGTGTCTTATTCTTTTCATTTGAGTGGTGAGATGGTTATGATGGCATAGTTTTATAGAGATCCCAAACTGATATCATAGAATCGATGGTAGGATCACAGTGTCTGGTTCTTCAACAAACATTGAACAATGTCTTAGCAAGGAACCGATGTCATAGAATTCAACACATATGAAAATGGTCATGGTTTCTAGTCATGGTGTCTGGTCACGGTGTCTGGATCATGTTGTATGAGTCACAGTGTCTGGGTCATGGTGTTTGGGTCATAGTGTCTGGGTCACGGTGTCTTGGTCACAGTGTCTGTATATAAACTTAAGAAGAAATAATCACATAATTAATTTGACTTAATCATTTATAGAATAAATTTAGTATAAAAAATACATATATTTCACAAAAATTAGTCATGATTTATAGGAATCAAGATCACATGAAAAATGTATTTAAAGAATAAAGAAACAAGACATATTTACACATGATTTGAAACAAATTAAACAAGATTTTCAGGATGTGTAAGATTTTTTATCATTAAAACATGATTAAAACTAGAGGAGTCCAACAGTCTTCAATGCTTCCTACTGATGTTTTACATAAGCATTCCTCTAAGAAGATGTGTGAATCAGATCCAAGATGAAGCTGCTGATGAACCAAAATGAGAATATCCTCATATGGACTCTTGTATGGTTGTGGTGATTATGTGCAATGTCCAATCTCTAAGAATACATCACCATCCATGTTCATTCATGATCCATTTGAATTACCTCAGAGGAATGTTCTATGTGATCATTTATAGAATCCACCAGAATTGAAATCTTTGAATGGTCTTCACGAAAATTATGAATATTTGAGAATAATTTGTTTTCTTATTTAATGGAAACATATTATTAAAATAAGGTGAAGTGTTCCATCTTCATACAAAAATTACTAAGAAGGATATGGTTAAACACAATGGTGATATAGGTGAAGAATGAGGGTGTATACTTGAAAGACATCAAGGATCCTTTCACTGACATGTTCTATCTAGATTTGATTTTGTTGGTTATGTATATATCATCATTAAAAAATTATTAGGATGAGAGAACCATGTCATAATACAAAAACTATTTTCTGATCAATTTCAGTTTGCACCTATGGTTGTATCACTGAAAATATAAAAACTAAAATGTACGAGTTGGGTATTCATGTTAATATTTGTTCTCTAGTTTTCTTGTGGAAGCTCCCTTATTATGATAATAAACTATTAAGATAAATTATGGTTAAAATGAACATGACTAGAGTGTAAAGGTCCCTGGGAGTTCTATTTTCTCTTAGTGGTACTGTGAATTCCTCTAAAATAAAAAAAATAATTTTGGTGATTATCATGGTGGTTCTTGACTGTAGGGGTAATCTAACTCTCTTATATGGATTAGAGGATTCCAATTTATTTCCTAATAGTTTTGAACTCCCAGACATTAAAATAGGGGTTTCACTGAGGCAACTAAGATATTTGGAAACTACAAACACTGAATTATCTTTCAAAAGTTCTTCCAAATATTTTCCACTCATCTTAGTGGAACAAGATCATCCGCCCCATCCATAACATGGGGGTAATCAGATACTACATGATTAAAGAATATCTATAAAAAGATATATAGGACAAAATTTCTTCTCCTAGTGGAAGAATATTAAATGGAAGAAGATATTGGTTTAGAAATTGTCAGAGGTATCATCACTATAACTTTATCATTAGTGACAGATTTATTAGATAATGGTGCATCTAATATTTCATTGAAATCCATATTGTCAGTATGATAAATCACTATATTAATCTTGTTTTCATATGTGATGGATATTATTAAAACCCAAGGAAATATGGGGGAGAATGTCCTATATAGTGCCTCTTGTGGTTTCCCTTTATTATATGTCATGATTTCTTCAATATTTATAGATGGCATCACAAAGCCTCTTGTATTTCATTTGAGATCAATACAGGAATTGTTGAGAAATCACTAACTATATAACATGTTTTTGAAATTTTATTTCTATGATGGGGAAGTGAAATTATTTTGACACATGGTGTTCAAACATGGGTTTTTATTTGATCCTAAAACGGTGATGTCTATTATGACATGTAAACAACCGCAAAATGTTTTTGGGATTCAACGATTCTTGGATGTATCAAGGTATTATTTCAGGTTATCTATGGAAATATCAAATTTGATTCCCTTATGACTTCTCTAGATCAAAATGGAGTAATGATTTCTTGGGATGAATGTTGTGAGGATTATTTTTTGTGGCCAGAATTTCTTTTGATTATTGTGCATGTGTTGACTCTCCCATTGGCTGTGTATGGATTTTTGGTCTCTTATGATGCATTGATTTTACGTTTGGGTTGTGTTCTTATGAAAATTGATCATGTAGTTTCTTATCAATAGTGTTTGATAAGTAAAAATAAGAAGAATTATTTGAACCATGACCTTGAAATTGTAGTTTTGAGGCATAAACATAATAGTTAATAGAATTACCTTTTTTGATAATGAATTTCCCTATTTATATAATAAAAGGTCATGAGTTATATCTTCTCTCAAAAACTGTTGAATCTCCTCCCAAGGTGTTGGGTGGAATACCTATAATATTTTTAATTTGACATCTCTATTCCCACATATAATGGAATGTAATCATAAATGATATGATAAGAAAACATCCATACCTAATCATGAAAAAATCTTTAGATGAGTCGAAATTTATAGCTTAGTTTTTATAGTTTCATATATGTGTCTAGTAATTATTGGATTAGTTTTCTTTGTTAATTATTTAGTTGACATTAACCCTTTTCAAGTTGATTCATTGAGAATAATTGCATGATGATGAACTTCATAGCATTAGAGACACTTTTTATGATTGGACACCTTGTAGGATGTGTTATACCCCACCACAACCATATTGTGCTATCAGAACCTTTTTGTTGTGCTATTAACATCATGGAATGTTGTGATGGGTTATTTCAATAACTCCCAATGTGTAGTGCACCAATGGGCCACATAGATGTTATATGAAATGAATCGTACATTATGGTGTCCAGGTATGAGATGAGGCATTTCTGAATGCATCTCTCATTGTGACACATAATAACTTATTATGTTTAAGAACCAGAACCCTTCAAGTTTTCTTCAGCAACTTCTAATTTATACATGGAAGAAGGATGTGATATCAAATGAATTTTTGGATTGGTTTTTACATACCTAGAAAAATAATAATGTGATATGGGATGTGATCAATCTACTAAAAAATAGGCCCACTTAATACCCACTAAGGATATAAAAAAAGTTGAGGATCTGGGAGATCTTGATGAGAAAGAGATAATTTTTATACATTGAGTTAAAACTACTATATTATTTGATAAGGATCCTCATTTAACTTCTTGTTTTTTGAGATCCCATAGGAGGAACTAGGGTCTCAGGTCCATTTCTGTATCAAATACAATTAGTAGTCAAATGGATAGTTGGAATGAGCTATATATATTTCTTAGTATTTTCTATATGATTTGGTTATCAACTTTGGTAGAGTCTGGGATGAAAATGAGGGGCTATTTTTGATTTATTATCACAATAGTTACTATTGAATTATCTGAATGGATCTATTTGAGTTCTTCTATGGTTGTCTATAAATTAATCAATTATGTTTTTTTGATATTGGTGAATGTTCCCTGATAAAAAAATTCTTTGTTTAAGAAAATACTGTGAAAATTTAGTTGATTGATCAGTGAATGTTAACATCATAGAGCTGGTATAAATATTAAATTGATTATTTCCATAGACCCTTGGAATTTTCAATTGGTGACCATGTGTTCTTAAATGTCTCACCATAGTTGGTCCATCGACGGCTTGGGAGGCAACGGAAACTAACTCCTCATTTTTTTGGGTACATTTTTAGGTTGTTTAGATGGTGGGTTAAATTTTTATGTATTTTGAAAATCCTCCATATCATATGTCTACACATGAAGTGTTGAATATGTATTAGCTATGAATGTATCTATTAGGTCTATATCTTGTTCTGAGCTGGATTGATCATGATTTTGAATCCGATTTATCCAAGAATGAATGAACAGTCAGGATAGTTGATTCTAAATAAAAGTTACATCATGGGAGGATGATACCTTTGGTTATAGTGATATCGCACAATGGTTTATATTCAAATAAGACTTTGGATCGTGAGGCACCGATGATAGAAAAAATGTCTCAATTTTCGATATGGAATCTTAATGAAAAGATTTATGGGGATAAAAAGTTTTTATGGTGGGAAGGAGGTAACATCTTCTTACCTTTTTTCATTTACTTTTCCACATTCTCATGGTCTTCCTTTTTCATTTTCTTATAAGGGATAAGGAGGAATTTGGAGGATATATATAATGGTGATGTCTTATATTTTATTGATTTTTTTATAGATCATTCATGATCTATAGCCTACTGGGAATTTTTAAATTGTGTAACGTTGTTACACGATGTGTAAATTCAAAAATAATAATAAATATTTTTTTTAGAAAAAGTTAATGTGGTTTCAAATAATTTAATAATTTACAATTACATTATGAGTAATTGGATTACATTTCATGTAATGTCCTGATTGTTGTTTTTTAATAGGCTTAATTAATGAAAATTTACATTCCTCCTCTCCAAACATCTTTTCTCTCAATACAAGAGCCATCTCCATATGCCTTTGGATCCCCAAAACACTTCAAGTTCATTTTGTTTAATGATTTATAATTGTTGTGAATGTAGTATGAGTTTCCAGGAATGAATTCTCCCTTTCTCTCCATATATTTCTCTACTCATTATTAGAGTTTTATAGATCATCGTAGGATTGGCGGATCTAAGATATGTGTTGTGGAATCCTAAGTCTAGGTTGACTTCCATGAACGTAATCACCATTATTCTTATCAGCACATTTGATTGTGGGCATACTGTTTCTATGAAAAAGGTATTCAGTTCTATTATAATGGAAAAAATTTATTAACCTTAAATTATATTATTTAAATTCAATTGATTGATTTAAAATAAATTAATTAAAACTCCCTTCAATTGAATTATTAAAAATAGAATTCCATTCAAATGATGTACTTGAATGTGAAATTAGATTTTTGGCATGAAAATGCCCCCCACCCACATTCCATTGAATTAGGGATTTTTTGTGTGAAATTGATGGAAAATTGTTGAATTAAAATTATCGCATTACAATTATGAAATTGATTTATGGAAATTTAATTCAATGTTTTATTTGAGAAAAGTAGCATAAGTAGATTTTATAGAAATCTGGTGGTATTATAATAAAAAAATGAATTGTTTTTATTAAAACATGTGTTTTGTTTTTTAAATTGAAAATTTTTACTTTTCAAAAGGTTGAATATGAAGAATTTTATTTTAAAAGGTTTTAAAATAAAACTCCAATAATTTATTATATTAAATCACATTCCAGCATAGGTAGTTATTGTGTTATTAGGATACCACTCCTTCAATGATTTACAACTAGTAGAACACAAAGTGAAAATGGTCACATCCATGGTAGGGGTGATGATTCACCATTATCTAGTGGCAGAGGGACATGTGAATACAAGTATTGTAATTATAACCTTAGAATGTGCGAGGATACCATAACCTTGAAATATTATGCAATTTTTGAGATGTCCATGTTTCTAACTTCATTATATTTGATATATAAACATTTTCCAAATTTTTTAAACTATTTTACCTACATTTTGAATTTATATAAATGATTTTATAAAAAATGTTTATTAATAAATTCATTAAAAGTATTATAATAATTTCAAAATTAAAGAATGAAGAATTTTTTAAAGATTAAAATTGAAATACCTATTTATTTTAGCTCGAATGCATTTATTATTAAATTATATGATGGAATCCTATTAAGGAATCCTTAGTGAGACCCTATTAGGATGTTATCTCACACCCTAAATATGTCGTCGTGTGTTTTTAGATTATCTATTTATTGGATTATGAAGGTGTATGGAATCTTTTCTTTACTATATCTATTAATACCTAGGGTTTGGAGGGTTTCTTCTATTTGGAATTGAGGTTTTATCTTTTTTATGGTACTTTTTTTGTAGTATTTTTAGTATTTTACCTATTTAACTTTTGGTACACTAATCCGTGCGGAGTTCTCTTTTCTATGCATACTGACCTGTTTATATGATTCCATAATGTTTTTGGCCCAAATAACTGCCACATTCATTTTGTATAATTCACGATGACAGTCTCCAACCCATTGAGATCAATAATTCCCTTATAGAAATGTTATTTTCAGCTCAGTTATCAATTTACTAGGTTAACAGGGCATGTTTGTGGTAGTTACTTAACATAATTACTTATCACTGTGTTATACCACCAATTCATTAATTATTTTTTTCCACTATTATTGTTTTATTGAGTTGGTAATAATTTAGGTTGTATATAAACTTTTTATATGTGGATTATTATTTTTTACACAAAATTATATCATTCATAAATTCCAATTAAATGTTACTAGTTTTTAATGTATTTAGTCATAATTTATACTCCTTTGAGATGTATTTGGTATTATTATTCAATAATATTTTATGTGTCATATATAAATCCACATTTAGTAATTTAACATAAATATCTTCTTATTAGTGTTAACTGATCTTTTAATTAATTTTTATTTATTCTATGGGTTATACTTTAAATGTTTTGATAGATTAAGAACTTAGTTTAAAACATCATTATAATTTGGAGATTTCTTTTCTTTTCATTGAAATAAACATATAATTTTTACTTATAAACTAATCTATTTTTATATCCTTTAAAAATTAAATTGTTTTCCCGGATGTCTTAAAGAATTTCACTTCCTATCAATTGAATCATGAAAAAATATTTATAATAAAATATAATTATATTTCTCTTTTTGATCATTTATATTTTTAGAAAATTTCAATATTTTTCAGAAAAAATTAAACTATTTCCTTTTAATTAACTCAAATTATTTTTTAAGGGTATTTTAAATAATAATTTAAATTTTAAATTGTTATAATGTCAAATTTATGATTTTCATTAAATGTTTCATTTATGAAATTTTTTATATTGTGATATAAAGAATTATTTGATAAACATATACTATGTTTTTGGGATTTTCAAACTACCATTACAATATTACACTCTTTCGTATGTTGTGAAATATTTTAGTTTTCGTATAAATAAATTTCAATAAAGAAAACTTATTATAATTTTTTTCTTCATTTTTTCATTTATTATCCAAAATATGATATTTTATCCAAAAATTATATTTTTTTGAATTGACAATCATATTTTATCACTTATTAATTTTCTAGTCAATAACATCACATTAAAAAATTCACATTCTTATTATCCTAATTTTTTGGACACTAAATTTTTCTTCCGTATCTGTATTATTTCTATCATGGATATTCATTAATCCAAAACTATTTATTAGTTCATCATATAGTGTTTTATTTTGAATGTTAATTTAGTGAATAGGAAATAATTTTTTTATAAATTATTTACTCAATCAAAATATTTATTGAAAAGGATATTATGTTTAAGTAAATATCAAAATTAATTATACGAATAATGCATTTTACTTATTGTTATGGTTAGGGCCTGGAATTACATAGACAGTTGATGCATCAATGGGTCACATGGGAAAAACTCTTTGGATATTGCGACCCTGCCTTTTCTTACACTACTATTACATCATTTTAAAGATAAAAAACATAATAGTATTATACATAGAGGATCCAAAGGTTTAGTATCTTGGAAAAAATAGGGTGATACATAACAAATAAAACATCAAGCACAAACATTTATTTAATTTCTTCTTCTCTAGTTTCTTGTTGGCAATTGTCATCTCTTTAGTACATGTATCCACCTGAGGATATACATAAAAAGGGGTGAGCTAGATGTAACATCCCAGGTAAATGAATTATAAGTGATTTTCATATTTATTAATATTTGGGAATTAAATATTAATTTTTCTTTAAATGGGTTGCTATGTTTGATAGCGTACCCAATATGCAACAACGAGTTTCTTTGGAATCTTACATTGCATACTAATAATATAATATTATTATTTTAAATGGTAGTTAACTCCTAGCCATTGTATTGGTGGGAATGAAAAAAACTAACTATAATATGATTATACATGTATTTATATTTATCCAATAAAAGTTAGAGGCTTAATATAGGAATGAATCTAATTTTAAGCATAATTTACATTAAAAGGACGATTTACCGCCTTTTAATGGAGAACCCTTTTTAAATCTAGTTTTGGTCACTTAAATACATTCTATATGACCAAATAAAATCCTTTTTTATAATGAGGACATCATAATTTACTTTGGGTAATTTTTTGGTATTTTTCTGATAAAGTTCATTTTTTAAGGAATATTGAAAATATTGTATTTTAATTCAAAACTATGTTTTAATCTTTTTTATTTATATGGTTAGATTATACTTTTAATTGGTTTTAATGTGTAAATAGATTATATTTTTATCATTTAATATAATTCAGGTCATTAGAAGCAATTTCACATTTAAATTTTATATAATCTTCTGTCAATCTTTATATAGTTAATATTTCTTAAAAACATGCCTTTTGTTTTGACAGCAAGAATTAATTTTAAATTACTTTCTGCCACTTCTGTGTTTTGAATTTGGAGAAATGGATTCCATATTTGGAATTAGGAGTTTCAAATTGTGTAAATATGTAACTTTTATTTTTAGTCATTTTAAATATTTACCTTAGTAAATATATTATTTACCATGGTTAAATGGTAAATCAGGTAAATAAGGGTAAACAAATAATATTTATTTACCCTAACAGGTGTCCTAATCCTATTGGTTGAGTTATATCTGACCATGGGCGTCCTTGGGTCGATTTGGGGACCCCATGAAGCCACTTAAATGTTATTATGACACTTTATTTTAATTAACTTAAAGTAAAGGCCAAAATTAAATATACAAATATCTTTTAGTAAATTAATTTTTAAATGGGGTTATACAAGTTATATTTTCAACTATAAATATTAATTGGAAATATAAAACTATTTCTTACATCATGGTATTTTTTTATAATTTTTAGACATCAAATAAATTAAATTATTTATGAAAAAATCATGATGTAGTATTTACCTCATTAATAAATGATTTAATTAAATAAGATTATAATGATTAAAATATTATCCCAAACATGTCCAATTATGATTGGATGATTTTATTTCGATTATGAGGCATCTTATATTTGACCATAATGAATTTTGGACCATGAGAAACCGAATATCATTATATTATAAAATAATATTTTCACTCTTTCCTAAAGAGCCCCTCCTCTCCCTTATAAAAGGAGACCACTTCTATGCAATTCCTCACACCTCTCAAGACATTTTTCTCATCCAAAATCTACACAATTAGGCTCTCTACATTCCTCTCATCCTCCTAAAAGTATTACCTTATGAAGAAGGAACTTCAAGAAGTCCATTGGTTCAAACCAAAGTGAGTTACCCTAATTAAAGGATATTAAAGAACAAACGGGTCAAGTCGGACATGGGGTAAGGGACTTCGTCTCAATCTCCTTTAATTGAGGCATTTTTAGATTTATACAAGACTTTATTTTATACGGTGTATAAACCCCTTTGAATTTTCATTTTATTCAAAGGGAATCTTTTTATATGATGCATTTTACTAAATGAAAAAAAGGAATATTTTTTAACATACGCGGTGACAACGACCTTTCTGCTGCCGCGAGTATTATTTGATCTTTGGATTCCTCAACAATTCGTAATTTTTTTAAAAGAAATTAAATACCATATAATCTTTTATGTATTTTGGTATTGAAAATGGTTTTGAAAATGGATTTGTTATGTCAATATTTTTAAGTGATATATTGTGATTGAAATGTTGAAATGTTTTCTTTCCTTTAAATTTGTTGTATATGTTATTATTTTTGTTGGTACTTGAACATTTGACGTGTGGTTACGTGATAAATCAAATGACAGGTGGTTCCATGAATACCAAGATGGGTGGTTACGTTATAATCTCCAATGCATTGGGTATGGAAGTCGGCCGTATGGCTATTCCATTTAGTGATATGTGTGGAAGTCGACCGTATGGTTATTCCATTTAAGTATGTTTATGTCCCAAGTTACCTTTATATGTTATGTGTTCTTTATATGGGTCTTATGGTAATCTTTTGGTTACAAAAGGGAAAGTAATGATCTTTTATATAGTAAGAGTATTTACTTCTTCAAAAAGGTGAAAATTATTACTTATGATAAAGTATTCATGGTTTATTTGTTGTTTTGAAAATCTAATAGTTTTCCTTATTTTTGTATCCCTTACTGAGATTTTTATGCTCATCCCAAGTTTTTGAAATGTTTTTCACAGGACATAATGTGGAATAGGGTCAAGGATGGGATCATGGAAATGTCATGCTGTCTAAAACATGGAACTATACATGACTCTTTTTTTAAGAGTTCATGTTTTTTTTAAAAAATATATTGAAACTAAGTAGAAGTGTCTAAATTTTAATATTTTGAAATGTAATAGTTATGTCCTAACTATCTAAAACTATAAACCTGAAAAGATCCTCAATGTGAATCATTCCGTTAATTCAATACAAAGCAATGTTTAAGGTAAGGTCCTTATAGTTGGTATTAGAGGTCGGTTTAGACAACTTTAGGAGTTATAAAATTGTTAAATTTATTAGTTAATTAATGGTATAATTGAAATGATATAGAATTTAAAGATTACCATGTTGCTTGTCCTATGATATTTCTCTGTGTTGAGAATGTTTTTTCACAGAGGAAACATGGAAGTTGTGATGGGAAGGAATACAAAGGGAAATGACCTTCCAAATCAGCAACCTGAGATGGTCAGAATCAGAACTCAACAGTTTGTTGCAGTGATGGAATAGTTGACTCAGGCTATAAATGGTGGTGGTATCCATGTACGAGATCAACCAGATCAACCACAGAGGAACATGTTAGTAGTTGAGCATTTCATGAGGCAACATCCCCCATCATTCAGAGGATCATCTGACCCTGTGCTAGCTGAAGGATGGTTCAAAGCACTGGAAAAGATTTTTGATGTCATGGGTTGTTCAGAACATCAAAAAGTTAGTCTCGTTGTTTACCATTTTGAAGGTGAAGCTGATCAGTGGTGGTCGATGGTGAAAAATATCAGGGATAGTGAGGAGATTGATGCTCTTGATTGGGATGAATTCAAAGGTATGTTTTTGGAGAAATATTTTCCTAAGTTAGTTCATCTTAGGATGGAAAAAAAATTCCTGGAATTGAGGCAGGAGGATGACTCAGTGGCTGCTTATGAAGAAAAATTCACTCGACTGGCAAGGTATGCTCCAAACTTCATACGAGATATTGATAGTAAAATCAACCTTTTTTACTCAGGATTAATTCCAAATTATCAAAGGGATTTAGCTTCTCGTGAGTTCAAAATTTATGAAAAACTTTTTCATTGTGCAGAGAAGGTGGAAATGGAGTTTGTGGATGATCAAGTATTCTTTGAAAAACAACAAAATAATAGGTCGAGGTGGCATGCGAAAGGAAAGAACTCTTCAAAAAAGTCTGATGGTAAGAAGCTTAAGTTTAAAGTTTGTGAAAATTGTGGTAAAAAGCATGCTAGGGAATGTCTTTTGAATTCTGGTAAGTGCTACCGAGGTGGTAAAATGGGACATAAGGCTCGTAATTACACTGAAAAAGATCATGGTAATGGTAAGAAAAAATCTTATTTACAGTCAGTAAAATGTTTTAAGTGCATTGAAATGAGTCATTATGCAAATGAGTGTCCAACAATGAACTCAACTGAAAGAAAGCAGCCAGACTACAAGCAGAAATGGGTGGAAAAATCCTTTGCAACTGCTTCAGAAGTTGTTGAGCCATTAAATGAAGTTGTATCAGGTACATTGTTTGTTTGTTCAGATTATGCCAATGTGTTGTTTGATTCAGGGTCTACACACTCTTCCATTTCTGAAAAGTTTTATTGTAAATTGGGAATTCCATATCAGGATATGTATACTGAACTTACTGTAAAAACACCTGGAGGAAATTTTGAGACAAAAAGAAAACATAATAACATTCTTTTCCTTGTGTGCAGAAAGAATCTACCTTCAAACCTTATTGTTTTTCCTCTAGTAGAGTTTGATGTTATATTGGGTATGGATTGGATTTATGTTTATCATGCTAAGATTGACTGCAGAGCTAAAGAGGATTCTTTTCAGAATGATTTTCAGTTTGTGTAAAATAATGAACCCTTGCTTTTGATAACATATCAGGAAGTCGAAAAACTGGTAAAAGATGGAAATGAATGTTACCTTGTACATATTGTTGAAAAAAAGGAACTATTTAGATTAAGGATGTTCCAGTGGTAAATGAGTACCTTGATGTTTTTCCTGATGAGTTTCCTAGTATTATACGTGATCAGGAAGTTGAATTTACTGTGGACTTAGTTCCTGATGCTAAGCCAATTTCAAAACCCCCTTATCTAATAGATCAAATTGAAATTTTAGAGTTAAAGAAGCAATTGAATGAGTTATTAGATAACGGTTACATTCGACCTAGCACATCACCCTGGGGTGCTCTTGTCTTGTTTGTTAAAAAGAAATATGGTTCAATGAGACTTTGCATTGATTATAGGGCATTGAATAACATCACTGTTAAGATAAAGTATCCTTTGACTCATATTGATGATTTGTTTGATCAGATCTAGGGAGATCAGTATTTTTTGAAGATTGACTTAAGGTCGGGGTACCAACAGTTGAAAGTAAAGGAAGAAGACGTTTCGAAGACCGTGTTTCTTACTAGATATGGCCATTATGAATTTGTATTTATGCCTTTTGGGATAACCAATGCACCTATTGTATTCATGGATCTTAGGAATAGAATTTCATATGAGATCTTGGATAAGTTTGTGGTTGTGTTCATTGATGATATTTTAATTTATTCAAAAAGTAAGGAGGAACATGAAATTCATTTAAGGGTTGTCTTGCAAACCTTAAAAGAAAAGAATCATTATGGGAAATTCAGAAAGTGTGAGTTCTGGTTACAAAAAATTTCATTCCTTGGTGACATTGTTTCAAAAAATGGTATAACTGTTAATCCTGCTAAAACAAAACTTGTTGAAGAATTTCCAAGACCCACAAATATATCCGAGATCCATAGTTTTCTTGTTTTGGCAGGTAATTACCGGAGGTTTGTTGAAATTTTTTCACGATTATCTAGTCCAATGACTAAGTTTACTCGAAAAGGTGTTAAGTTCATATGGATAAAAGAATGTGATGATTATTTTCAGGAATTGAAAATAATATTGGTGAATTCTCCAGTTTTGGCACGACCTTCTAGAAATGACGAGTTTGTTATCTATAGTGATGCTTCGTTGAAAGGACTGGGATTTTTCTTAATGCAGAATGATCAGGTAATTGTTTATGTTTCACGTTAGTTGAAACCACATGAGTTAAAATACCCTACACATGATATGGAATTAGCTGCTGTTTTTTTGCATTAAAAATTTGGAGGCATCATTTGTATGGAGTGAAGTATGAAATATATACTGATCACAAAAGTTTGAAGTATATATTCACTCAGAAATAACTGAACATGAGACAGATGAGATTGTTGGAATTAATCAAGGATTATGATTGCACGATCCATTACCATCTGGGAAAAGAAAATAAAGTGGCCGATGCTTTGAGCCAAAAAAAGTAATGTCACATTAGCCATGCTATGTTTGGAAAAAGATCCTTCTGTTTTTGATTTTATGAAATTTGGCATAGAAGTTGTTGGTACAGGAAACTCTTCTGTTTTGTTTTAGGGGTCAGTGAGATCATATCTATCAGACAGAATAAAGGAAACGCAGAAGGAAGATAGTGAGTTGCAGAAAAAGGTAGAGTTGGTTCAGAAGGGTATGTTTCCTGAATTTAACATTGATAGTGATTGTGTTTTGAGGTTTGGAAAGAGATTATGTGTGACTTGTGATTCACTATTGAAGAATGATTTGTTATATGAAGCTCATAGTTCTCCATTTTCAGTTTATCCTGGAAGTACTAAGATGTACAGAGATCTTCAAGAGTATTACTGGTGGGATGGAATGAAAAGGGATATTGCTGATTTTACAATGAAGTGTTTGACTTGTCAGCAGGTTCAAGCAGAGAGACAGTTACAGAAAGGAATGCTTGAGCCTCTACCGGTGCTTGAGTGGAAATGAGAAAATATATCCATGGACTTTGTTGTGGGATTACCAAAGACATTTCAAGGTAATAATGAAATCTGGGTTATAGTTGACCAATTAACTAAATCTACTCATTTCCTTCCTATTAGAGATAATTTGTCTCTAGATCAACTTGCTCGGTTTTATGTTAAAGAGATAGTCAGGTTGCATGGAGTTCCCCTCTCTATTGTATCTGATCGTGATCCCAGGTTTACTTCTATCTTTTGGATAGGCCTTCAAAAGTCATTGGGTACTGAATTAAATTTTAGTACAACTTTTCATCCTCAATCAGATGGACAGTCAGAACGAACAATTCAGCCCTTGGAGGATATTCTATGTGCTTGTTCACTAGATTATCAGGGAAGTTGGGACCAACATCTTTTTTTGGTTGAATCTTCATATAATAACAGTTTTCATTCTAGTATACAGATGGCTCCATTTGAGGCATTTTATAGAAAGCACTGTCGAACTCCAACTTTTTGGGATGAAGTAGGTGAAAGAAAGTTGATGGGACCAAAATTGGTAGAATAGATGGCGGAGAAAGTTCAGTTGATTCAGAAGCACATAAGAACAACGTAGAGCAGACAAAAAAAGTTATGCGGATAACCGGAGGAAGGATCTTTCTTTTGAGGTAGGTGATCATGTCTTTCTCAAAGTTTCTCCATGGAAAAGTGTGATGGATTTTTATAGGAAGGGAAATTTGATTCTGAGGTTCATTGAACCTTATGAAATTATAGAGAAAGTTGGATCAGTTGTGCACAGAGTAGATTTACCTCGAAGTTTATCCCAGGTACACAATGTTTTTCATGTTTCGATGTTGACAAAGTATATTCCATATCCATCTCATGTTTTGAGCCCAGAGGTAGTTTAGTTGGAAGGGAATCTCTCTTATGAAGAACAACCAGTCCAGATTCTAGACCATAGATAGCTAGTGTTGCAGAATAAAGTAATTCACATGGTAAAGGTTTTGTGGAAAAACCATATGGTTGAAGAGGTAATGTGGGCATCTGAAAATGCTATGAGGGATAAATACCCCCACTTATTTTGATAAGTGAATAAAAATTGAGAGGACTCAATTTCCAAAAGGGGGAAGGATGTAACATCTTGGTAATTTAAGTATAAGATAATCTCATATTTATTAATATTTGTGAATTAAATATTAATTTTATGTTAAAGGGATTGCTATGTTCGATAGTGTACCCGATACGCAACAACGGGTTTCTTTGAAATCTTACGCTGCACACTAATAATTATTTTAAATGGTAGTTAACTCCTAGCCGTTGTATTGGTGGGAATGAACAAAAATAACTATAATATGATTATACATGTATTTATATTTATCCAATAAAAGTTAGAGGCTTAATATATGAATGAATCTAATTTTAAGCATAATTTACATTAAAAGACCAATTTACCACCTTTTAATGGTGAACCCTTTTTAAATCTAGTTTTGGTCACTTTAAAACATTCTATAAGACCAAATAAAATCATTCTTTATAATTAGGACATCAAAATTTTCTTTGGGTAATTTTTTGGTATTTTTCTGATAAAGTTCATTTTTTAAGGAATAGTGAAAATATTGTATTTTAACTAAAAACTATGTTTTAGTATAATTTATTTATATGGATATATTATCCTTTTAATTGGTTTTAAGGTTTAAATAGATTATATTTTTACCATTTAATATAATGTTGGTCATTAGAAGCAATTTCACATTTAAATTGTATATAATCAACTGTCAATCTTTTGATAGTTAATATTTATTAAATCAAGACTTTTGTTTTGACAGTGGGAATTAATTTTAAATTAATTTATGCCACTTGTGTTTTGAATTTGGATAAATGGATTTCATATTTGGAATCAGGAGGTTCAAATTGTGTAAATAGAAAACTTTTTTTTGTCATTTTAAATATTTACCTTAGTAAATATTTTATTTACCATGGTTAAATGGTAAATCATGTAAATAAGGGTAAAAATAATAATATTTATTTACCCTAACAGTTGTCCTAATCCTATTTTTTGAGTTATATCCGACCATGGGCATCCTTGGGTCGATTTGGGGACCCCATAAAGCCACTTAAAAGTGATTATTACACTTTATTTTAATTAACTTAAAGTAAAGGCCAAAATGAAATAAAAAAAATATATTTTAGTAAATTAATTTTTACATGGGGTTATAAAAATTATATTTTCGACTATAAATATTCATTGGAAAGATAAAAATATTTCATACATCATGGTTATTGTTTTATAATTTTTAGACATCAAATAAATTAAATTATTTATGACACAATCATGGTGCAGTATTTACCCCATTAATAAATGATTTAATTAAATAAGATTATAATGATTAAAATATTATCCAAAACATGTCCAATTCTAATTGGATGATTTTATTTAGATTATGAGTCATCTTGTCTTTGACTATAATGATTTTTGGACCATTAAAAACATCATATCAGTTTATTATAAAATAATATTTTCAATCTTTTCTAAAGGGACCCTCCTCTCCCTTATAAAATGAGACCACTTCTATGCAATTCCTCACACCTCTCAATCTATTTGGAACGTCCAAACTCTATAAAATTAGGCTCCCTACATCCCTATACTCCTCCTAGAAGCCTTAACATAGGATGAAGGCACTTCAAGAAGTCCTTTGTTTCAAACCAAAAATGAGTTACCCAAATTAAAGGATATTAAAGAACGAACGGGTCAAGTCAGACATGAGGTAAGGGACTTCGTCTCAATCTCCTTTCATTTAGGATTTTTTAGTTTTACACATTCATTTATTTTATATGGTGTATAAAACCCTTTGAATTTTTATTTTATTCCAAGGGAATCTTTTTATATGAAGAGTTTTACTAAACGACAAAAAGGAATGTTTTTTAACGTACGCGGTGACAACAACCTTTCCGCCGACACGAGTATTATTTGATCTTTGGATTCCTCAACAAGACGTAATTTTTTTAAAAGAAAATAAATTCCATATAATATTTTATTTATTTTGGTATTGAAAATTGTTTTTAAAATGGATTTGTTATGTCAATATATTTAAGTGATATATTGTGATTGAAATGTTGACATGTTTTATTTCCTTTATATTTATTGTATGTGTTATGATTTTTGTTGGTACTTAGACATTTGAAGGGTGGTTACATGATAAACCCATTGATGGGTGGTGCCCTGAATTCCAATATGGGTGGTTATGTTATAACCTCCAATGTATTGGGTATGGAAGTCGGCCGTATGGCTATTCCATTTAGTGATATGTGTGGAAGTTGACTGTTTGGTTATTCCATTTAAGTATGTTTATGTCCCAAGTTACCTTTATATGTTAGGTGTTCTTTATATGTGTCTTATGGTAATATTTTGGTAACAAAAGGGTAAGTAATGATCTTTTGTATAGTAAGAGTATTTAATTCTTCAAAAAGGTGAAAAGTATTACTTATGATAAAGTATTTATGGTTTATTTGTTGTTTTGGAAATCTAATAGTTTTCATTATTTGTGTATCCCTTACTGATCTTTTTATGCTCATCCCAAGATTTTGAAATGTTTTTCACAGAACATAATGTGGAATAGGGTCAAGGATGGGATCAAATAAAAGTCATGCCATCTAAAACATGGAACTAGACATGACTCTTTTTTTAAGAGTTCATGTTTTGTAAAAAAATATGGAAACTGAGTAGAAGTGTCTACTTTGTAATATTTTGAAATGTAATAGTTATATCCTAACTCTCTAAAACTCTAAACCTGAAAAAATCCTCAATGTAAATTATTCAATTAATTCAATACAATTAAATGTTTAAGGGAGGTTCCTTATACTAAAAGCCCAGTAAGATGATATATAAGAACAATATATCATGGGGTGAGCATAATCATAATATGGGAAAAATATCATGAACATGAGAGGAAGAATAAATAAAAGACTTGAAGTACGAGAATGCATAAAAAGGGAAAATCACGTCTTAGTGGTTAACTACCACACATAATTGTGAACCAAGATAGAATCTTCTTCACACATCATTTCACATTTACTCATGAGATTCATTACATTACCCAATGCATTGGAGCTCTGTATAATTCCGGGTGCACCTGTCACATTCAAACATTCAAATTGCGCTATATAATTTTCGGCGCACCCGTCACATCATAACATTATCATTATCATGCTTTCCACATGGAAAATATATCAAAATTGAACATAAATAACTAATTTAATGTAATGGGTTACATATCATAAGAACACATTCATGAACTTGGGGTTCCCAAAAGAACGACAGAATAACATACATGTTTCAACAACCGTCCACTTTGAGAGAGAAGTAAAAGGTGTGTTCTTAAAAAAGAGTTCCTTTGAAAAACATTTTTTTTAAATAAAAACCAGTGAAAAATATGTATATCCTATAAAATGAAAGAAAATGATGAAAGAATTATATTTAAGGTGTAACCATATCAAAAAAATGGAGTGAAAGAGGGAGAACCTGAAGGATGAAAGTTGGGTTCGAGAATTTCCCCTTACCTGGTATCTGAATGATTCCTTCTATTTAATGTGCTCTGTAATGAAATTATATTCATTAATTGTAAATCCCTAACCTTTTGTACATTTATATGTTTGATTATGGTTTTATTAGGTGATTTTATGTGCCTTTGGACGAGTTATAGAGTTTAAAAACATTGTTTGGGAATTCTTGTTTTTATGGTTTTCTTAAGTGGTTCACTAGTATTCTTAAATTGATGTTTGGGTAGAGCATGGGTCGACATACCAAAATAATATTACATGTTATTAATTATTTTACAGGAGTTTTAATGATCTTATAATTAATTATATTAGATCCATGTGGATGGACCATTAGATAAAAATTAAATGATGATTGATTGGTTAAATTTGAGCAATTTTTCGATTATAATGAACTTGTTTTATTTTATCACTAGAAAAATGGTAATAAGTTAGTTCCAGAACATTAAATAGGATATAATACATATAAAAGTTTCTAGTTCAACCATAAAAATGGTTTCATGAAAAGATATAATGGTAGAAATGGATGAAGAACATGTCATTCTTGAAGGTGATAAATTAACACCACACAAACAACGTTCTCCTTCATAAAATAAATGGAAGAGGGAAAGGGGTAGGATGATATAATATAACATTATAATCATAAAATTCCAGTAAATTTATATTACTGGAGTTAAAATACCGTTGGAATGAATATATATGTGGAGAGATAAAGAAATGAACTTGATCTTGAAAGGAAATAAATAGAGAAGAGGGAGTGAAATTACCTCTTAAATCTTCCTCTTCAGATCCTCCTTAAAGAATATAGGCCTGGCCTTTTTATGAGACCATAAACTCTGGAACGTGGTATAGGGGCTAGGGAGGATGTTTGGCTAGGGTTTATATAAGGTTTGGAGCTTCAGAGGTGTGAAGAAATGAGGGTGTGAAGGGTGGTTTTTATAGTGGAGGGGAGATGGGTTTTCTTAATATAAAATTCATTAGTTTATTAATTCCTCACAAGACAAGGAACAGTGAGTCATCCATGACTAGGAATAGTAAATAAGGCATGTGAGTTCGGGATTTTGGTTCATAAATAACTTTATATGTCAAGAATAGCGGGTTTTAATTATAATGTATTAATATGGTAAATTAATGTATTTTACTATTCACCAAAATCTCAACAATTTTAGAAAAATCCCAAAAATCCCCCCCAACCATTTTTCAACATGTAGAATCCAAAAATGAAGTCAAATTTTAAAAAATTATTTTTTAAATATTAATAATTTAATAAGTAATTAAAATCACAATCTACTTAAGAAGAGTTTTTAAAATTAAAAATGATTTTATAGGGCTTTTAAAAATTACGAAGGGTTTAATAAAATTATCTAAAAAATATAAGACATTGATTTGATAATTAATGAAAATATTTTAAGTAAATATATTTTCTTTTAAAATAATTAATTAATTATAATTATATATTTATGACTTACAAAATACCCAAACGTTTAGTATGGTCAAATTGTCACTTTCGTAGATGTCTATATTTTATTTAATTATTCATGGGTAATGTAACACTTATGTATGATGATTTAATAATCAGAAGGGTAATAGTACTATTCATAAGGGTATTTTAGTATTCATAAGGGTAGGTTACTATTCACCAAACATTATATTTGTTTTATTAGACTCCAAAAATCATCTTGAACACAACCGTGTATGTCAGATTCTCAAAATTACCAATACAGAAGTGAAAAACTTATGTTTAGAGGTCACTTAGCACTTCGTAGATCATTATGTTAAGTTTTCATGTGATTTTATGAAATAATTTTATGAAGGGAATTTCCATTTAAAAAATTTGGGTCATTACATTCATCCCTCCTTATGATATTTGACCCCCAAAATTTCACTTTAAACAAACAGCTGAGGGTACTTATCCTTCATCACCTCTTCTGGTTCCCAAGTATATTATTCAAACTTATGGATCCTCCACAACACTTTGAAAAAGTGGGTTTCTTTGTTGCGTAGTACCATATCTCTCTGATCCGTAATATTTACTGGTTGTTCCTTATAAGAGAGATCATCTTCCAGCTATACCACCTCTGAGTTTAGTACATGTGAGGGGTCTGGTATATACTTCTTCATGATTGATACTTTAAACACTTAATGAACCTGATCCATACTAGGTGGAAGTGCAAGTCGATAGGCCATGGCTCCTATGCAGTCAAGGATCTCAAAGTGGCCAATGTACCTTGGGCTTAGCATCCCTTTCTAAACAAATCACATGACTCTCTTCGATGGATATATTCGTAGGAAGTCTTTATCTCCAACTTCAAACTCAAAGTCCCTTTGACGGTTGTCAGCATAGCTCATTTCACAAATTTGAGATTCTTTGATGTGTTTCTGGATGACTTCAACCATCTCTGTCATCTCTTGAACAAGATTGGGTCCAAGTAGCATTCTTTCTCCAAACTCATCCCAACAAGTTGGAGCTCTACATCGCTTATCGTATAGAGCTTCATATGAATCCATCTGAATACTTGACTGGAAGCTATTGTTGTATGAGAACTCAACCAATGAGAGATGTTGATCCCATCCACCTTTGAATTCTATAGAGTATGCTCTTAGCATATCTTCAAGCGTCTGAATATTTATTTCAAACGGGCCATCAGTTTGGGGGTGATAGGCCGTGCTGAAATTTAATTTAGTACTCAAAGCATATTGAAGACTTTTCTTGAATTTAGATGTGAACCTTGGATCATGGTCATATAAAATTGAGAGTGGAACACCGTGGAGTCTCACAACTTCCTTCACATATATCTTTGCAAGTTGTTTAAGTGAGAGAACTTCCCGAATAGCGATAAAATGGGCAGTCTTGGTGAGTCGGTCAACCAAAACCCATATCACATTATTTCCCTTCGACGTCTTTGGGAGAACCCTGACAAAGTCCATAGTAACATTTTCCAATTTCCACATGGGTATAGGCAATGCATGAATCATCCCATTGGATTTTTGTCGCTCTACTTTAACTTGCTGATGTACCTTGCACCGTGATATATATTTTGCAATCTCCTCCTACATGTTATCCCACCAAAACTGTTCTCGAAGATCATGATACATCTTGGTACTCCCAGGATGGATAAATAATGTTGATCTATGAGCATTATCTAATATCTCTATCTTTATCCTGGGTGATGAAGGAACACAAAGCCACGTTCCAAATTGAATCACACCATCATCGTCGATATCTAACTCCTATATCATCACTTCCATTACGAAATTCACCCTCTTTTGTATCTCCATATCATCCCTTTGTGCTTACATAATCTTATCTTGGATGGATGGTTGCACAATAATTTGGGAAAGGTAGGATGTATCCCCTAACGTATGATTTCCAAATCAATTCTTTGCATATCCAAGAAGATGTGGTCATTCTCAATCCACAACATCGATAGAGTTTCAGTTTATTTTCAACTTATTGCATTAGCTACCCAGTTCACATTTCCTGGATGATAGTGAATAGAGCAATCACAATATTTGATTAGATCTAACCATCTATATTCACGCATTTTGAGCTCCTTTTGTGTGAATATATACTTTATGCTCTTGTGGTTGGTGTATATGTGACACTTCCCTCCATAAAGGTTGTGCCACAAGATTTTCAAGGAAAAATTCCAGCTTCCATCTGTAGATCACGCGTCGGGTAGTTCTGCTCATGGATATTCAACTGTCATGAGTCATAGGATATTACATTATCATTTTTCATGAGTACACAACCCAAGACATTCTTCAAAGCATCACTGTATAACAGAAAATGTTTTCTACATTTCGGTAGTGTGTGTATAGGTGTAGTGATCAACCTTCTCTTTATCTCCTTGATGCTTCCCTCACATTCCTCCGTCCAAACATACTTTACCCCTTTCCTTGTTAACTTATTTAGTGAGATTGACAATCGTGAAGATGTTTCTCAGAAAACATCAGTACTACATATTTAATCCAAGATAACTATGTATTTCTGTGACAATAGAGGTCCTGGTCCATTCCTAAATCACCTTTGTCTTTGAAGTATCCACAAAAATTTACTCACTTGTGATCACATGTCTGATGAATGTGACTAGCTTCATCCAAAAGTCACACTTGATAAACATGGCATACAGACTCTTCTTTCTTAATGTCTCCAAAGAAAGTCTTATATGTTCTTCATATTCCTCCATGCTTTTGGAGTAGATGATAATATCATCTATAAACACTACCACAAATTTCTCAAGATAATGTATAAAGACTCTATTCATCAAATCCATTAATATTGCTGGGGTATTCGTAATTACGAAGGGAATCACCAAAAACTCATTGTGCCCATACCTTGTACGGAAGGCAGTCATCTGAATATCTTCCTTCTTCACCTTGACCTGATGATATTCAGAACAAAGTTCCACCTTTGAGAAGTATTGAGCTCCTCTTAACTGATCGAACAAGTTATCAATCCTAGGGATAAGATACTTGATCTTTATGGTGATCTTGTTGAGTGCCTGATAATCAATACATATTTGCATTGTTCCATCCTTCTTCTTCACAAAGAGCATTGGCTCACCCCAAGGTGATGCACTAGGGCGTATGAACCCTTTGTCTAGATTCTATTCTAGTTACTTCATTAACTTCTCCGGTTTGATAGTAGCCATCCTATAGAGACACTTTGACATAGGTGTAGCTCTAGGTATGAGTTCAATTGAGAACTCTACCATAAGATCTGGGGGAATTATGTGTAACTATATGGGAAATACATCACTGTATTCCCTCATGATGGGAATTTCCTCAATGATGGCACTTTCCATTGACTAAACCATTTGGGCGAGGTATGCTTCTTCATAGGGAATCAACACCCAAACCATTTAAGGATTTTTCAATGTAGATTAATGATCTTCCTTGTATTTGTAGTGGAGAATTGGATGGTTCAGAATATGAAAAGTTATTTCTATTTCCCAATAGTTAACATCTGCTCTATATAACGTGACCCAATCCATTCCCATTATAGCATCAAATTCCACCAAGGGAAGAATTATGAGATTTTCCAGAAGAATATTCCATCATATGCCAACATGAGAAGATTCAAACACTTGGGTTGCAATGATTTCACCACTTGGTGATTTTACAAATATCTCTACTAAAAGGTTTCAGGGATTTTATTCTACTATTCTAGCAAACATGAATGATATAAAAAAATGCATAGAATCAGAATCAAATAAGACTTTTGACATTCTTGAGTGAATAATAAGTGTACCTTGTACGACATCATTAACTTTCTCCACTTATGTAGTAGTGATGGCCTAAGCATTCCATTTTTCTTTTGGCTTCGGTGGTAGCTGATGATGATTACCCTCGATAACTAGAGGTTTAGTGCATTGGTTTTCATAGAGCCCAAGCTTCCTACAGTTGTAGCATTGAACCATGAGTTGTTATCTCCTTTCATCGGCTACATTATCCTTCTTTTTTGTGTATTTTCGACAGTCGTGAGCATTATGTCCTTCTTTCCCACACATGAATCATGTCCCCATCCCTTTGAGGCAGTACCCATGGTGCAACGTTCCACATTTTTGGCATGTGGGTCGTTGAATTTTCTTCCCACCTTTATCATTAGATCCACCGGCTTAGAACTGCATTTTTTATTTCTTATCTCCATAGTCATGGGACCATTCTCTATACTCCATATCCACTTTGAGAGCACACCAATAAACTTCTTCATAACTCCCAATGTCTCGAATTTCAAGAGCCTTTTGAAGGTGTTGTTTTAATCCACTAAAGAATCTATCAATTTTTCTATCATTATTGATAACAAAACCGGAAGCATACCTTGATAGCTTTGTGAAATTAGAATTATAGGTTATGATAGATTTTTCTTCATTTTTTTGAGCTCTATGAATTCTCTCTCCATCATCGTGTGAATATTTCTTGGGAAATAATTGTTTAGAAACATTATCTTAAAGTCTTCCCATTTCATATCTTCAATTTCGTCCCTTGGCATGGTGTTCTTAATAAAATCCCACCACTGATCAGCCTCTCTATATAGACAATAAACAGCTAGAGAGACCTTCACCATCTCAGAATAGTGATGAACAGAAAACAACTTCTCCATGGAGTAGAACCATTATTCCTTAGCTAGTGGATCAGAAGATCCATTAAACGTCGGTGGTCGTTTCTGCATAAAACATTTGATAGAAAGTTTCCCCCACTTTGTTGAAGGAGTATGTTCCCTATTATTATGGTCATTATTCATAAACTGAGATAATTGGGTAATCATATCCATGATTTTTTGAACTCCAACTCCTAAATTATTGGGTATGTTGTTCGGGCAATTGTTGCATTGGAACTCGCATGAGTTGTTGGCCTGGTTTCTCCTGGTTCCCACCATTTTCTAAAATATAAAAGGTTAGATGAAAAAATAAGTAAACAATTAATGAATAATTAAAATATTCATTTGAACAATTTATTCTTTAAGCATAACATATGGTATACCTATGTAAATATTCATGTGTGCATGTTTTTACTTAGTCTCGTGCTAGAGGTTTTGTCTATGGTTCACTAATCATAATTTACAAATTAACTAAAACTTTCCTCTGATACCAACTATAATGACCCTGAAATTTCTTACATTACAATTACATCATTTTAAAGATAAAAAAATAATATTATTACACATAGAGGATCAATAGTTTTAGTATCTTGAAAAAACTGGGGCCATACATAACAAATACAACATCAAGCATAGAAATTTATTTAATTTCTTCTTCTTTATCTTCTTATTGGAACTTGTCCTCTCTTTAGTACATGTAGCCACCTAAAGATATATATCCAAAGGGGTGATATAAAAGACCAGTAAGAGGATAGATAAGAACATATATCACTGGGTGAGCATAATCATGACATGAGAAAATGTCATGAACATGAGAGGAAGAATAAATAAAAGGCATGATGTGTGGAAATCAATAAAAATAAAACATCATGTCTTAGTGGTTAACCACCACACATAATTGTGAACCAAGAAAGAATCTTGTTAAGAAATCATTTCACATTTACTCATGAGATTCATCTCTTTACCAAATGCATTAGAGTGCTGTATAATTCCAGGCACACCCGTCACATTCAAACATTCAAATTGCACTATATAATTCCAGGCACACCCATCACATCATAACATTTTCATTATCATGCATGCCATATGAAACATATATCAAAATTGAACATAAATAACCCATCGTAAGGAATGGGTTACATATCATAAGAACACATTCATGAACTTTGGGTTCCAAAAAGAAATAGGGAATAACATTCATGTTTCAGGAACCGTCCACTTTGAGAGAGAAGTAAAATGAGTGTTATTAAAAGAAGAGTTATTTTGAAAAACATTTTGCTTCACATAAAAACCATTAAAACCATTTATATTTTATTAATGTAATTATAATTATAGAAAAATGATCTTTATGCAGTATCCATATCAAAAAAATGAAGTGAAAGAGTGAGAACCTGAAGGATACAAGTTGGGTTCAGGAATTTCCCCTTACCTTGTATTTGAATGCTTCCTTCTCTTAAATTTCATGTATAATGAAATTATATTCATTGATTAGAAATAAAAAATCTTGTTTAAATTAATATTTTTTATTATGGTTTTATTAATTTATTTTATGTTCCTTTGGAAGAGTTATATAGTTTAAAAACATTTTTCTGGAATGTTTGTTTTTATGGTTTTCTTGAGTGGTTCACTTGTATTCATAAACTGATGTTTGGGAAGAACATGGGTAGAAATACAAAACTGATATTACAAGTGATTAATGATATTAAAGGAGTTTTATTGATATTATAATGAATTATTTTAGATCCATGTGGATGAACCATGAGATAAGAATTAAATGACAATTGATTGGATTAATTTGAGCGATTGTTTGATCATAATGAACATGTTTTATTTTATCACTAGAAATATGGTCATAAGTTAGTTTCAGAACATTAAATAGGAGAACATACATATAACATGTCCTAGTTTAACCATAAAAATGGATTAATGACCATATCTGAAGGTATAAATGGAAGAAGAAAAGAGGTCATTCTTGAAGGTGACAAATTAACACCTCACGAACAACGTTCTCCTTAATAAAATAAATGGAAAATAAAAAGGGGGTTGGATGATATAATACCCCATTAAAATCATAAAATTCAATTAAATGTTTAATAATGGAGTTAAAATACCATTTGGATGAATATAGATGGGTATATATCAATAAATGAACTCGAACTTGAAAGGAAATTAGAGGAGAAGAGGGAGAGAAATTACCTCTTAAATCTTCCTCTTTATATCCTCCTTAAACAAGCTAGGATTGTTCTTTTGATGAGACTAGAAGACCTTGAACGTATGAGAGGGGATATTTTTGATGTTTTGGTAGAGTTTAGAGAAGGCTTGGAGTTTGAGAGGTGTGAAACAATGAGGGTGTGAAGGGTGGTTTTTATAGTGGAGGGGAGAGGGGTTTTCTTAATATAAAATTAATTAGTTTATTAATTACTCACAAGACAAGGAATAGTGAGTCATCCATGACCAAGAATGGAAAATAAGGAATATGAATTTGAGATTTGGTTTCTTACATCACTTGTGATGTCTGGAATAGTGGGTTTTCATTATAATATATTTATACGGTAAATTAATGTATTTTACTATGCAACTAAAATTCAAGTATTTTAGAAAAATCCCAAAAATTCACCCCAACAATTTTCAACTTTTAGAATCCAAAAATGAATTTCATTTTTAAAAAATAATTTTATAAATATTATTAATTTTATATTTAATTAGAACCATAATGTTCTTAAAAACAGTTTTTAAAATTAAAACTGATTTTATAGTGCTTTCAAAAATTATGTAGGGTCTTATAAAATTATCTACAAAATATAAGACAATGATTTGATAATTAATGAAAACATTTTAAGAAAATAAGAACTCCTTAAATTAATTAATTAATTGTATTTAATTATTTATGACTTACAAAATACAAAACATTTACTAAGGTCAAATTGTCACTTTCTGAGATGTCTAAATTTTATTTAATTATTCATGGGAAAGGTAACTATTATGTTTGATGATTTACTATTCATAAGGGTAATATTAATATTCATAAGGGTATGTTACTATTCATAAGTGTAGGTTACTATTCACCAAAAAACATTTTTGTTTTATTTGACTCAAAAAATCATCTTGAACACAACCGTGTATGTCAGATTCTCAAAATTCCCAATATAGAAGTGACAAAATTATTTTTAGAGGTCACTTAGCACTTAGTAGTTCATTATGTTGTGTTTTCATGTGATTTTAGGACATAATTTTAATAGGGGAATTTTCATTGAAAAACTGTGGGTAGTTACATTTGATATCCCAATTAAATTATTTTATTGTATACCTGACCATATTTAAAAATTCATCTGAAATTGCCTTGATCGAGATGACTATATTTGTTAATTCCCGTCATTGGGTATTCAGTTATTTTAATCTATTAAATTATCAAATTGATATTATCCATGGATTCATTATGGGATCGTTTTTTCAATTAAATGGAATGTATTTTAGGTTTTTACCTCGATAGATTGATTTTGTATTTTCTACTCATGATAACCTCTAATTAATAAAACCATTAATGATCATTTAAGCTATACCTTATTTTATCCCCTTTCTCCGAGCCTTTGAATGTCATCTAAGGATGAATAATATTTAATTTTACTATGTTTTATATTTCATTCCTAAATTTATATGGGAATAAAGTATATATCTAGATAAATAACTCTATTGAAATGAATGAACATTGGTGTTGTGATACCTTGTATATTATTCCATTGTTTAATTTAGAAAATGATACTTGGATTCTAGATTTAGGGTAGTTATATTTGTTTTTAGATAATTTTTAGTAGAAAACCTATATACTAGATTTAGTTCGGTTCATATTAGATAACAAAAACGTAAGATAAATACTTTAGATAAGTATATGTATACTATAATTTCATTAAGCTTTTTTAAATTAATGGTTTTTGGGTGTTCCAAAAAACAAGTCCATGTATAGAAACAAGAAAATGGAGGTGTATTTGGAACATAAGAACCCATCAACAGTACATGATGAGAGAGCATATGAATATACAGATATCCAGACAATTTAGAGGTATATTATTGGGTTAATTACCATTTTTTTATTTTAAACACTATGATGTATTTTAAGATATTATCTATGGAAACATGTGATATTCCATAGTTTTAGGTAATAAATCGAATTTGTTATTAGATGATAAGTATTTCATCATCATAAAATTAAATCCATAAATACCAACTTTGAGGTTTTATGTCATGCATGTATATGTATATTAAAGATATTAAGAGAGAAATTTATATTAAAGATACTATTTTGTATTATATTTGTTTATGATAAAATGTAATTTGAAAAATATTGGTTTTATATTTTTTGGACAAGGGTTGAAATGTATTGATAAAATTTTGGTTTAATTTGATCTTTCATTTTATTTTAATTAAATGGATAAAGGGGATATTATTTTCTAATAATGTATATTTTATCATAAAAAAATCCATGGAAAATTATTTTTTGGTAACTAGGTGATTAATCTTATTTTTGAATTTGCTCAATATGTTTGGAAAATTATATTATTAAAAAAAATTGAATTTTTTTTTGCATTATTGGATTTTATTTTAATAATAAAGGATAAATTATCTATAGGAATTGTTTTTGAATTTTTAATGGATGAATGGTGATTTGGTTTATTTATTGGATATATTTAAATATTTTATACAATATATTATAATGAATATATATGCATTGTATATGATATTTTGAGTGATTATTATTATTTAGATATAAATGTTAAACTGTTATGAGAAAAATATGTTATTAAATATTTAATATTTATGGTTATTTAACTTATACAAGAATATTTTTGAATATAATTAATGATAGTCACTTATAAAATTATTTATGTTTATATTTTGATGAAATTTATAGGGGTTTAGAAATTAATGTAATATTTACTCTAATGAATGATTATTCTTGTTTGTTTTTATTTTACTTTGGAATGACCATTTTAGTTTTAGATAAGTTGAATTATTTTTCATCACATTATTGATCTTATAGTATATTAAATGTTTATTACGGTTCATTATGGATTAAAAAATCATTATGATCATGATGGATTCACATCAAAGTATGAAATTATGGTGTTAGAGTAGGAAGAAGAAATATATTTAAATATTATCATATTTTCTATCATGATGGTAATGGAATATAACATCCTCAAGAAAACCAAATATATATATATATATTGATGGAATCTTATATAAAAATTATTAACCAACCATTGATATATCATTTCAAAAACACACTTTCATGAATGAGTCTTATAGAGATATTTGAATTATTGGTTTATGGGTTAAAAAGTAGAAATTAATTTTCATAATAAAATATATATCTTATTTTATTAAAATTTTATAATAAATTTAGAAAAAATATTTTATTAAAATTGCGAGAATTAAGTTTTTATTAGAAGATAAAAATATATTTACCAAATATTTTAATTTACTTTTCCACTTAAATGTAAAACTTGGATTGATATCATGTAGCACATGTTCTACTAAGCAAAAACAAGCCACTAAATTATATTATTTAAATTTCTCCATCATAAAATTTTCCTTGAATATTCAGGTATAAATATTTGTAACCCTATTATTAAATATATATGTCATTTTATTACTTAATAAAATTTTATTGATTAATTATTTTGAAATAAGAAATTAATTTTTAGTAAATTCATTTTTATGCATGAAAAATATATTCTGTTCAACAATTGGTTTCATTTATTTTATAGAAGAATACTATAATTTATAGTTTCTACTTTTATAAAAAAAATTTGATAAAAATTATATACATATTTATATCTGAATACTAAAATTTAGTTAGGTTGAAGTTTTTTATTATATTAAAAAAATATTTATATTTTAATAATGAAAATAACACATTCTGTATAATTATCATTTCATTTCAATAAATAAATTAATTTAAGTTTATAAATATATTTTTAAAAAAGTTTTAATGTAAAATAATGTCTATTTAATTGAACATGATATATATAATTCTATAGGAATCAACATTATAATTTTTTATAATTAATTCATTTTTTTGCTTAAAATATCTTTTAAATAGTTTATCAGTGGGTATTAGACATTAATATTAAAACGTTTTCCCATATAATTTATAAATTGAATTATAAAATATGGAATCTATACATAGAATCATTTAGTTTTTATTTTTTATATATGTTCACTTTTTTCATTATGAATAGTAACCATTGTAAAATGTTTTTTATTATACAATATAAAATAAGATATTTTGGTTAAATATAATTTTATAATGATTTTAAAATATATTAAATAGCTAAATTTATTTCGTTGGACTATAATTATTCTACCATAGTAATCATAAGTTCAAATATGATCCATTATGGATATAATTTCCTTTAAAAATGACATTTATATCACTTTAAGTAATGTATAAATGAAAATTAACAGAATATTGAATTTGAAATCTATTATTAATTCATCATGATATAATAAGATATCATGAATTAGTTAAATGTTTGTTTTTTAAAAAAATAATATACTTATATGATTTAAATTTATTTTGAATTTTTACTTATTTTTTAGTTAACTTAAATTCTTACAAAACAATGATATGGTTCTTATTCGTGGATTATAAAAATCAATGTAAATGATTTTTAAATCATCGAATGTAATACTTTTTTAGTTAAATTATGGATTAACACAATTTTTTTCAAAATAATAATGTATATTTTATTTTTAATGAGTGTATATTTACATTTCATACCAATATTTAAGGATTTAATTTCAAATATGTGAATAAACCTTAAAATTACATTAATGATATTTTATTATAAATAACTATATTCATAAATTCCATAAAATCATAAAAACATTAATATAGGAAATATGGGATGGGATATGGTACATGGATTCAACTCTTGACATATTGTTATCCATTTTTAACAATTAATTTAAATTTTTAACCCTTTTAGTATAGAAACATGGTTACTATGTTTAAGGTTCAATTTGATTAATGAAATAGTTAAAATAAAAGATAATAATCAATATTTTACATAAACCTATATCTATTTGATGAGGTAGTTTAAAATGAAACATAACCTTTATTCTAAATTTTTCCTCTATCACATGAATAGTTGTTTTTTAGATTTAATTCATTTATATAATTTAGATTGTTCCATTTTCATCACTATTTAAGGACATTAACTCTCTGCTATTATCCACACCACTTTGAAACATTTACCCCAAAAAATAATGATATAATCCCACTGGAAAATTCATATAAATGATATATATGTTCTTTTATTCTAAAAATACCATCCTTAAGGTCCTTAATAGGGGATATAAAAGATCCCTTTTAAATAAGAGTTAACCAGAAAAATAATAACATTTAATTTTACTTCTTCTACTATATGTTCAATTCAATAATATCCCTTAAAATATAATAATATAATTATCTAAAAAATAATTAATTGTTATCATGTTAATGGGATGGCTGTATTCACCTCCTTTTTATCCCAACGGTAATAAAGACATCATTTTTTGTATATTTGTGGTCTACCACCTCCCTGAACTGAGGTGTATATTTTATCATCACCAAATAAAATAAATGTTTATTATTATATATTTAATAAATATATAGTATTTTTATTAAATAATTATTATTCTTGACTAATAATAAGATAATTCCATTCATACACATAAATACATTAAAAATTATAATGTCACACATGCATACATGTGGATTAAAACCCACTGATGAAATGTGATTCATTTATTATTATTTATATTAAAAAATGTTTATAAATTTTCATAGTTTATGTGTATAATTTTTATATAACTATTATAATTCCAAATATTATATAACCAAGTTCAAGAATCAATTCCCATAACTTCTGGATGAATATATACCTGAAAATCGAGGAGTTGAAATTTAAAATAATTAAAATAATGAATGACTGGTAAAAAATCGATGAAAAGATGTTATAGGTAGATTATATATGATATTATAGAAATTTATCTTTTTATAGATTTTATATATTATATACTTATAATTATATTAAACATTTTATTAAAAATTGATTAACTACTTAGAGGTGTGAGGTATGGGGCTTCTTAACTCAATTTTTATTCCATGAGTTATAACACTACTCCCTTGATTATGTTAAGAAATGATTACACATGGAAGGAATTCAAATATTTTTTTTATTTCTATTTTTATATGGATGTACATTTTTACAATAAGTCACTTCATTAAATAATTTTCAATTTAGGTTTATGATCATTGTATGAGATATCATCTCACCATGCGCATAATTTATATAATTTTTGAAGTATGAACCTATTTTCATTCATATTTTGTATATAATTAATGATAGATGTATTTAAATGAATATATATTTACTCCATTAAATTAATGATTCAATTTGAGTATACTATTCCATGGGATCACAGTTTGGGTGTCTCTGATGTTATAGAAACTAATTTAACAAACTCGTTCCTTTTGGGGGCTTAGTTTTATTTTCATTGAAGGAGTATTGTAATATGTCCTTAAAAAAACCAATATATTTTAATATCATATATATATATTAAATAATTTTTCTTGTTCACCTTTACAACTTATTATCTTTGGGAGTTTTATTAGGATAATTAATTTATAAAAGGAAGTTTGTTATTTTTTCCATTTTTGATTGGGAATTTTTATCTTTAATGTTCAAATTTGTTAGAATTGATTAATTTTTTTTTCATTTTATCAATTTTGTAATTTTTAAATGATATTATATGTTATTCACGAGTTTTAAATAATATTCCATGAAATATATCTAACTATTTATGAAAGGGTCATTTTTTAGATTTTTAATATATATATTATTCTAATGTTCTTTTTGAAAATATATATTGTTAACAAAAATTCGTATAGCAATAATTATGTTTGAATCTTTCAATTATTTTACATTATTTAAATACTTTTAAATAGAAAAACCATTAATGTAAACATATTTAAATATTTCACATCCTATTTCTTATATTCACTCAATCAAATTCCTTTAATAAAAAAGTTAAATTTATAATGAATTGATGAAAATATTTTATCCCTTATAAAAAATTTTACATTAAATTTCTTTTGAAATATTAAATTTTTAATGATTATAATTCATTTTATATAAAATTTAACATCCATATCTATTATAATTGTATCATGTCTGTCCATATTTCTTATACAATATTCAATTTCATAATGTAGTGTTGTACTATTAATGTTATTTTATTGATTGGAGAAATTATTAAATTTCTTATTCCTTTCTCAATATGAATATTTTTTGATGAGGAAAAATGTTTATAAATTAAATTTATCACTCAATATATCAGTAATGAATTAAAAATGTAGTGATACATGGGGCCTTAATTTATATAGCCCCTCGATGCATTGGAATGTCTCGTGAGAAAAACCAGTTGGTCAATCCTTAACAAAATGGTTAATTATTTATACTTCCCATATTTGAAAATATATGGGCACATTGATATTATATAGACATGTATCATTATTTATTTAAATAATATATAATTTAATTTATCATTGTATATAATATTAACATTTATATTATTTGTTGAATCATTTCATTCAAAAGATGAAAATAAAATAGAAAATATTTTCAGATATTTACCTAACCATATTGGATAATCCATATTTACCCAAGATGTTATTTTCTAAAAGAAACCCTTAGAAGATATTTTAGATCACCCTTTTAGTGTTTTCTATTACTCATCATATTAGGAATGAATCATTAAATGATCATCCTGGAATCAAAATATTTACTTTTACATTGGTTATATTTAATTTCTAATGAAAAATGAGAATCATTAAAGAATTTTTTCTTTCAAGACTAATAATATAATCAATCCATAGTGATGTGATCCCCTATACCATATTCTTATATAATAATATAGAGTTAGGGTATGTATGGTAACATAAATTGGATGTGAAATTATTTACCATATAGAAATTTAAATTAGATTATACTAATTAGTGTTTTATTAATAATTTTAAATCCCCATAAGATTTCTTCTACCTGAAAACTCTAATAATTTTTATTATGGTATATATATATTCCCAATGTATCTTATCTTAAAAATTTGTGATCCCTTACAAGATATTTTTGTGTGTGGATAATATGGTGTTTAGTTTATATATATATTATCATAACTATTAATCATTGCATTCATGCCTTATTTTAAAAAAATGGGTTCTTTGGAAATTTATGATGGAATTTGTTATTCTAAATTTTGAACATTAAAAATTCTTTATAATATTAAAATTCATCATTTAGTGAGATTTATAATTTTTTTCAAATATACACATAATCTAATACAAGTAAAATATAATGAAACCCAAATTACATGGTATGTGACCCCATAATCGAGATTTAATGAACAAAACAATTGAAGGAATTTTTATGATTTTGGATTAATTACCCATATTTTTTTATTTTTCTAGTTAATATCATTTTATTTTATTTTTTTGAGTATTCATGGTAGCCCTTAAAATGTGTGTTCCTGTATATTCCAAAATATAACTCTTTTCTATATAACCTATATAGTACAAAATTAAATATCAGTTTTGTGTGTGAAAAATATTCAACCAAAATGATATTTTTATTCAGGGAAACGTCATTTTATCTGTTAATCATTAAAAATTCTTACAAATAGGTTTAATTTTTAACATAATAATTTGAATTAATTTTATACTTCAATGATTTTGGTTTATCAAAATTTCAAGACAAGGTAGATTCCTAATTCCTTAAATCAATATTGTTATAAAAAATGGTTTTATCATTGGTGGAGTTATTTTAAAGGTACCACTTATTTTGTTTATACTAGAGTTGTATGATCTAATATACTCATGTGAAGAGATATATGGGGTAATATACTCATTTCATTAGCTATAAAATTTTTAGTTTATTTCATTCCATCAATCTCAATATTATACTCATATAGTAACAATATCCATATGATCATCCTTTGATTAACATCAAAATTCAATGTCATATACTGTAATGCTTCATGCTCAAAATAAATAGAAATATTAATACAATGAATTTATGTTATAAATTTAATTTTTAAAAAAATACTAATGAAACACCCTCCCTAGTTTTGGGTAGTTCATTTAAAAGGTATCCATATTTTTTCATAAATTTTATATAATATTTTTCTTTACATCTACCTGTTTGGAAATTACTTCTCCCACCTCACTATTTGATAAATCATGTATAAACATAAAATTATTTTGCTGACATGTTAAATTTCTTATTTTAGTTGCATACATTTTTATCATAATATCATTATAATACAATCAACTATAGTCATAAAAAATGTTGACATCCTTTGCAAAAAAATGTATAAAATTTAAGGTTTATTTTTCTAAATCAATTAATATTACATCAGTGTAAGTTTTATAGAATATTTATTGATATAATTTCCTTAATCCAAGTAGTAGCACTGTAGCGGGTACTTTTTAGTATTATAGTTGCCAAAACTATTCATGTTGGGCAACTAGTTTGGGCTTGGAGACCTTAACCCCTTCGGTCCACCTAGACCTTCATACCAGTAATTATTTCAGGCCATCTTTACAACCATCAGGCCACCTCAAGGCCTTTAAGCCACCTCAAAGGCCCTCAGGGCCACCTAATATGTAGATGCCTAGACATATTATATATGGAACTACCTCCAAATGAGGTTTCAAGAGCAGGGCTTATTAAACAAAGTAGGGCTAATTAGATTGGGATGAATGAGATGGAATGTCATTTCCCTTCCATACTGGGCCTGTGCATCTCTACACATGACAGTTAGTCGAACAACCATGCAATGGTGGAGAGGTGATCATGAAGCAGAAGCTGTTGGGGGGTAGCTTCAAGTAGTCATAGTCTGTACGATTTATATATGAACTACGGGTCCTGTTATGTCTCCAAAGCATACTAGAAATGTAATCTATAGGCCTATGGTCCTTATAAGGGTTCCCCTTCATCCCTTGAAAGGGGAGATATCAAAAACCATTGTAAAGGAAGGCATTTGAGACATTAAAAAAAATGTCTTAATTCAAGGTGAATATGGTAGATAGTAAATCATTTCTCTTTTTTATTTTTAAAAATAGATTACAATGTTTTAAATTACATAAACTATCATAATGAATTATCAATAATAGAATAACATTTTTAAAAACATAAATAAATTATTTTCAAAACAAACCCATGGAAAACTATGTTTTACTATAGAATATATTTCAAAAATGATTTCTCTTATACAATAATCTCATCAATAAAGATATCAAAATAATTATCAATCACATTATTGAAAATTATCACCATGTATCATTTAAATGATGTATGATCATTAAACTATGCATATATATTACTTCTATCAGAAAATATACCATGACGGTATGTTAATATTACATTATCTATTTCCATATGTTCAATGGGAACAAATGATTATACATAAAATCCATCAATTTAAAAATAATGAGATTATCTCGTAAATTGTTGTAACATTTTCTAATTAACAAAATTTATGAAATAGATTGGTTATTCTTGTAAAATTCTATAATTTTATTATAAATATAATATCTATAAATATTTACAATCAAAATGGGAATGTGTTCATTTTTTATCATTTTCTATAGTTGTAAAACCAATCTTTTATAGCCCAATTATATGGGACTATCCCACTATCATCTAAAAATGGGTATACAATCCATTCCATTAGAAAAATAATTTTTTATTTTCTATTTACACCTATAGATATTGTGTTCTTAACATTATCAGGTTTTCCCATAGGTTTAGATTTTCTTTTTTATAGAATATGGTATATCTATATTAAACTATATTTTCTTGTTATATCCCCAATACTCAATCTTAATAACATAAAATTATCATTTAAAAGTTTAATTAATTATATAATAATATTTTAAAATAGAATATTTTCACTAATGACTTGATTTTAATACATTATCAAAGGATCAAAAAAATTCAAATTGGATATAAAAGGGTTCATACCCGATATGAAGACCTAATGAGATGTGGGAATAGTTCTTGTTCACATACATGAGAATATTTCCACAACTACATAAATAATAAAGTATTCGTCTCCCCACCATCCACATTTAGTTTATCAAACCCATTAAAATATTCATTCATTACCACATTAAAAAATCATGTAATCAATATTTTCTGACATCCTAGATCATTCCCTTACATTAAAACATAATAATGATTTTAAGATAAGAAAACCACTATTTATATTAAAATTTCATGATTTAATTTACCAAAATATTTATCCCTTATGAATTTTTTTATCAAAATTTCAATGATTAAACATTGGTCATTCATCAGGTGTATGAATCATTGATTCATAAATATATAATGGAATGTTATAATTCAGAATTACAATCCACAATATACCATCGTGATAATTTTTGAGTGTACTAATAGATTTATAAAATAATCCACCTAAGATTATGAGGGCATGTGAGTTGTTGCTATCATCCTCTATATTTTAAAAAGAGGTTTTAATAGGGATAATCACATTTGGGAATTTTATTAGTACATCATTTAACACAAATACTATATATAAAGTGAAACAATGTTCTAATTTCACCACCACTCTTGTGGGTTAAATAAATCCAATAAAATATGTAGAATGAATAGAATAAGGGCTGAAATTTTGGAATTCATTAAAATCATAAAATATAACAATAAATGTTGAAATACCTATTGTATAGGGATTGGTAATTTTTTTTGTTTCCCTAATTGTTATAAGGATGTTATAGAGCAATAAATACTATAAAAACTACCATATTCTTACTCTCAAATCACCTTAGAGAATCATTGTGTTTTTATATATTTATATTATTATTTTAATATGTTTTTATATCATGGGATATATTTTATATTTTCTAAGATATGTATTTTAAACAAACTTATTTTGTTCTTTCAATGATTCACTCATAATTTTTCATTTTTATTCCCTCGTTGAATATTCCATTCTATAATTTTATAGTAATGAAATATTTTAATTTCCCTCAATATTTTTATTTCTTTTTTATATTATGGATACATTCTATTAGCCTAAAATGACCAATTAGAATGAGTCAATAGGGGAGATTTGTGTTCTTCATTTTCATTAATTATAATTTTTATCATCCAACATCAATTAATCTCTCTAATATATCTTATTCCAAAATATAATATTTATTAAAAAATAATAAAATTTAAAGTACAAAAAACACAAAAAACAGGTTCAATACCCTTTTTATAGTTCTTTACTCAACTCTACGAACACACAAATGTCGGTATCATGATTTTATATAGGTTATTCTTTTTTGGATTTTCACAGTTGGGTATAAAAAACATGACTCAATGTATCTGTAAAAAACCCTGATCATTAAAAATGGGTCTTTATAATAAGTCTATTCATAATCATCCTAATTCACTTCTTAGTAATAGAAGACATCATTCAAGAGAATAAATAATGAATAATATTTTTGACTAAAACAATATGTAATTGTCATTAGAAAAAGTGGATATAAAATTTTGTTCATTGGAAAATTAATCCATGAAGATGTATTATCTTTGAAAAAGAATCAATGTTCTTTATAATTGTTAATATTAACACAATAGTAATATTCCAATATAATTTAACTTATTAATCTTATTATTTTCACTATCATTAATATAATAATACATAGATTATAAATATTTAAAATATTCACAACATTAATATTTTACATTTAATCATATATCAGAATCATAGTTGAATTTTATATATTCTTCCCCATCATAGAAATATATAATTAATAATATTTTTTATTTTACAAATTTAATTCTATTAATTTCCATAATGTTATAATTAATTTAATATAAATAATTCCCATTTAGAGATGAAATGGTCTTAATTAATAATATATTTGGAAAAAACCTATCTATCCATTAAAAATCAAATATATTTTTTAAGAAACCATTTTTAATGTAGGGAAAACATTCAAATTAAATAAAGAGCTAAAATCTCTACAAAAATCGTTTCTCGAATTTAAAAAATGAACAATGAAATATTAGTTTTCATCTAAAAATAACCCACTTATCACATAATAATTTTTGAGTATGACTATATATGTATGTTTTTCACATTATATAATTCCTGTCACATCAATGTTAACTATATCTTCAACATCTTAGGAATGAGTAATGTAAGAACCCGGTTCTTATTTTTAGTTACGGGTTTATTCTTTTCTCCTTTACTCAAGTGTTTTTAAGGAAATATGAAAAATGGGGAAAATCCTAATTTTTTTTTGGAAAGTACACATTGTGTTCTTTTTCCACACGCTGTGTACTTTTGGCCATGTGGGATGAGTATATAGGGCGTGTGGCCATGCCGAGGATGAAGGGTGTATGAACCAAATACACGCCGTGTAGTGGTCCCTTACACACCGTGTAGTCAGTCAGTAGGTGAATAGTAAGGCGATGGCCAGCTGTGCGATAGAACACGCCGTGTACTCATGAAGACACGCTGTGTAGTCATGTCGGCAGGTGAATAGTGCGGTGCTGGTGGGAAGCCGCCAGAGGAGCAGTTAAAAAATTGGATGTACACCTTGTTTACTCAGAAGTACATGTCATGTACTTTGTTTTTTTTCCTCTTAAAATGGATTGTAGCCTCCACTGTTCATAGGGAAGGCTTAGAACGGGAAGAGAGCTCGGGAGAGGACGACCCAACCTTCAGAGATCCACCGGGCGCATGTCTGTAATCCGATTCCGCTTCGGACGATCATGTTGGAACTACACCGGTAAGCCCTCCCTTCTCCTAGAGTGTTTCTTACCAATTATTTCCCTAACGGGAGTTATTTGAGGTTGAATTAATGTTTTCTTACCTCATATCTATGTTGTTCTTGGGCGTTTTAGGAACCGAAGTTCACGTATATCGTTCGTTGGCGTATAAGTTGGGTGGCTTTGTGTTTAGTTTTCCAACTACCATGTGTTGTGCGAGTTTTCATGCCACAAACCCATGTTGGGGTGTCGTGTGGCTGAGGTCGTGGCTATTTTAATTACCTCGAACTATATATGTACATGAATAAATTATAAAACTGCTATTTGGTATCTTTTCTTGGATCCGGAACCACCCCGGGGGTGTGTTCCACTGCTTAGCCGTTTGGCCTGGATACCTAAGGGTATGCCTTTAATGTAGTAATTGTAGAATTTCCTTGAGTGGAATTTCTTGTTTACTACTTGTTTGCATGTTAGGAATGGCCCGGTTACCTGTTTAGCCTGAGGGCATTGTTGTGATTAGCCTATGGGCTCTTCAATATTTAGCATGAGGGAAGTAGTTATTTCGGCCTGAGGGTAACATATTCTGTGCCTGAGGGCGATAGACTATGTGCCTAAGGGGTACACTACCTACGCCTAAGGGCAACATCTGTTATGATTGAGAACAATACCTGTGGGTTGGATTCTGCTTACCTGAGAGTAAGGTTTTTCTTGTCTGAGGATGTAGATTGTTTACTTAGAAATGAACTGTGGTGACTTCTAAATATTTAATGGATTAAATAAATAATTACATGGAAATTTAAATGTTAAGTTTGTTACTTTTCAGCACTGCTTGCTTTATTGAATTTTACTATTTCACACTGTTGTTGCATGCTTACTCACAGTTGGGAACGGGACTTTGGTGGTTGCCTACTGAGATATATTTCTCACACCATGTTTGGGTCATGTTTTTTAGCCCAAACAGATTACATTTTTGTAGGTTTGGATAGGGGAAAGAGTCCCTATACATGTACTTAACAATTGCTGAGGAGTAAGAGGGCATGGGTCCAAGCCTAGGCTCGCGATGCCGCTGCCAGCTATTTTGTTTTGTTTAATTGTACCTTGTATTTTGTTGTACTGTATTGAAGTATAACATGTTCTGGTAGTTTTCTTAGAACTTGAGACATGTTGCATTATTATTTATATACAGTTGGTTATATCTACTGCAGTTGTTATTTCAGTTGTGTATGGTTTATTGCTTCAACTGTCTTTGTATGTTTATTTTTGTAATTTACTGCGCTACACTTTGACAAATGAGGGCATAGTTTCCCCACTATCAGACCTAGGCCCTCGCTTCTAGTCGGCAACCTCTAGCGTTTGGGGAAATGGGCATGAGGTCACGTGGCGAACCGGGTTCGAGGCACATGTTGAGTGGTACTCGGAACCAGGACGTTACAAATAAACCCAAATTTCATATATTAAATTGCACTCTAAAATTACTCAAATTAGATTAAATACTGAATTTAACAAC
Source organism: Viscum album (assembly GCA_963277665.1). NCBI lineage: Eukaryota > Viridiplantae > Streptophyta > Magnoliopsida > Santalales > Viscaceae > Viscum > Viscum album. Next base: position 1,769,465,600 of record OY728145.1, read on the forward strand.
ATAAATAATAATAATTAGTCATGTACTTATTTTAAGCCAAAATATACTTCATTCAAGATATCCTTCAAACATAAAATCTCTATTTAATATTAAAAATGTTAAAATAACCATTGAAACATTTAAATATTTACGTAATAATTTGAAAAATAACATTTCCAAGAAAATTATTCCAAAAAATAAGTTAAAAAATAATTAGATTCCACAAACATAAATTATATTAAATATTGAAATTTAAAATTGTTTTTATATAAATTCAGACATAGATAAAATTTCATTAGAATTAATGATAAAATTCCAAAAATATCCTACTTTTTTATAAACACAAATCCAATATAAATTTTATTTAAAAATTAAAATAAAAATGTAATAATTATTAACAACTTTAATCTAAATAACAATAACATATTTAACAATATGAAAATTAAAACTAAATGTATATTTTTTTTCAATTTTAGTATCACTTATTCAATATAATCAAAATCAAAGTAATTAAAAAATTATAATATAATTATTTTTTTCAACAGAAGGGTGATTTGTATCATATTATAGTAAAATGACTTGAAATATATCAGAAACAAGAATTAAAAAAGAAAAAACACATAATACAAATATATTAACAAAAACTAATCATCAAAAAATTACAGAATACATAATAATGGTTGGTTTTGATTAAGATTTCTTTATCTCAAATTTTTTGTTCTATATGTTAATTTTTTAAAAAAATTTCTCAAAAGAGGTCTATGTTATAGTTTTAGAAAAATTAGAAAACTTAACTATAATTGAAAAAATATCAGTAGGAGTATCAATAATAGTCACATATTTCTTCCATATATAATAATGATCCAACAAAGATTTCACTTGGACTAACATATTGAGTAATAAAACGTGTTATAATTGTGCTATTAAAATGGTAGTAGTGGTTCGAAATACTGATCGAAGATTTGAGTTCCCCATTATCCCATATAGTTCTATAATATTGATGTCCAATGGTTTAATAATCTCATTTCAACTAAATTTTAAATGAACATAATTCACTTTCCCCAATTAATATGAAGAAATGTATTCATTTCATTTCACATTTTTTCATAAAAAAGGTAAAAATTTATTCTTCATCATATTTAAAAAATAGAAAATACTTCAATAGATCATTTAATTTCATCTCATATTCTCTTATACATCTATAAAAAACATTAAATTATGATTCATGGGCTTTTTAACTGTCATGAAATTATTCTATTATCATGAAAAAACTCCCATCTTCTTCATCAAGATGTCCTAATAGGACATAATTTTTCTCCATTAAAATAATTTACTTGAAATTGTTATTTCTTATTCATTTTTAAGAGAATCAAATCTAAAAGATACATATATATATTTAATCTACCAAAACATGTCAGTATATATGTTTTAGATCAATCCATATTCCTATTCATAAAATTTTTTAGTTTTCCAATAGTAAATAATTATCAAATATATATTTTATTTTAATTTATTCATATCTAAAAATTTTTGGGAAGTAAAATAATATATATATATATATTCTAAAGATAAAGTGTTATTTTTGGTTAATTTTGAATTTCAAATTATTCATATCTAAAATTTTAAAAACAAAAAAAGGAATCTGAGTGTTTATTTGTTTGGATTCTTATTCCAATTAATTATAAATTCATGTCTTATAATTCTTACTCAATATCTATATATTTGTTTGGGATTAATGTTATTCTATTAGTTTATAAAAATATTGTCATTAGACCTTAATATATTTTAATTATGTAAAATTCCTTTAGATAAATATATTTTCTCATCCAATATTTGTGATGATACATGAACTACTTAAGAACATTATTTAAATAATACAACTCATTTTTTAAAAGATGGAATTTAAAAAAACATTCAGAAAATTAATGTTAATATTCATCAAAATTTGAAACATCCTCTATGAGAGGTGTAATAAACATGTAAAATTCCACCATTGATCATTTTATAGGATTATATATACTTCGGAATCATCATCATTATCATTCAATTATTTATTATGAGTATATTTTATTAAAAATTTCTACTTTAATAATTAAGCATATATTTTATACTACAATTCATTGTTTTCCTATCTTTCTCCAACAACATCAATATCTTCCAAAAAATGATCATTATTCATTTATCAATAAAAAATATATTTATCATGGAAATTCATAATCAATGGATTATTTACAATAATAATTATCTAAATAGATCCATCATTTATTTACCTAACCTCTCTATCTATAAATGTGCTAGATCTTTATAAATCAGAAAATAGAACCTGAATATTTTCTATTCCAGAACTATGATAAATATTATGGTATATATTCTATTTATAAGGTAATTCATCGTCTTCAATATCTACCTCCCCATAAAAATATATATTGAAATTCACCAAAAATTATTGAGATTCATTCAATATTAAGAAATCATCATTAATATAGTAGTAGAGAAAAATAATTTATGATGATATCTCTCTACATAATATTCATTTAGTTGGAATTCATTCTTCTAAAATAGAGAATTCATAATAATTCTACATCGATACTTATTCGAAAATATTATACCTTGACTGCAGTGATCCAATACAACATCTATAATATATATATGAGATACATGTCTCAAAATATCTCATTATAATAATCAACTATTAAACCTGATATTCTAGTATAATAGAGTATAAATAAATCCTTGAACATAGGATCAGAGTTCATGATCATCTCTGTGTTTATATAGATTACTCTAATAGGTAAAACATAAAATCGATAGACTATTTTTCTTCATTACAAATTAATGTTTTTGTTATAATGAAATCTCATTTTCTCTGAATATATAATGTTATCATGATGTTTCACTTTGTTAATATAAATATATTTACTATTTTATATAGACTAAAATTTTTCCTCTTTAGTAATGAAAAAAGATTCCAAATTGTTTTAGAACTCTTCATATTTATCCTTATAAACTGACATGAACATCAGTAAATCAAATACTTTCTCCTATATTATAAAACATTGTTATGTTAAAAATAGGATTCATCCATTTTAACAATTTGAAAAAAATATTTAATATGAACAATACTTCCATATAACTCAGAATTCATATATTTCCTAGAAGAAGAATAAGATGAAATATTATATATATATATATATATATTTAATTGTTATTATTTATTATATTTTTACAATAGTAGAAACTATAGTATTTTTGGAAGACATTGTAATAAATCATGTTATCAAATTTTTTAAAACCCAATCCAAGGAATAGTCACTTCATAAATTAATGAATAATCTATAAGAATATAAATTGTTATTTAATGAAATGACATATATTAAAAAAGATACAATATAATGTATCACACTTGTAAGAATAAAAATACTCAATTATATGAATGAAAATTCTTATATTGAATAAATAATATAAAACAAAATTAATATTATAAAATACCAAAAATTATATAACATACTAAACTAACAAATAAATTATCATAAAAAAATTAGAAATAAATAAAAATAAGATTATTATTAATGATTAAAATAGAAAGATAACAAAAAAATATGATTAATGAGGTAAAAATATTTTTATGATAAATTATATAAAAATTTATATAAAAATTTTTTAAAAAAATAAATAGAATAAATTTAACTATAATAAATTTAACCTAAAACTCTATAAATAATATCAAATATGTCAGAAGTAAGATTATTTGTGGAAATATTAGAAGACCAATGTTCAAATCCAATTAATTGAAAATAAATTTACACTTTTTTTCTTAATAAATTTGAATATAATGATTAATAGAGTTTTATTCATTCTTGATTTGATTGTATTTTTTGACTGTATGTTTAAAGTAATTTTTTTTTTCACATTTGGTAGGAACATGTTCAAAACTATATCAAAATTCCTTTAATGTTTTTTTTCACCCCATTCACATTATCACAAAAAACCAGAAAAAAATATTGAACTTTATATATTGGTAGTGAAATATATTAATTCTTAAATAACAAAAAACCAAATATTTCTCCATGAAATTACATGACACAATAGTAATTTTTTATCTTGTCTAAAACCTCAGAATTTACCAATCTAATATGATATAAAATCACATCAATATTGTTTATAATAAAAAATGTAGATTTAAAGAACAATTATTTTTCCTTAAAATTAGTTTAGTATTCATTTTGTGAGATTCCTGAGAAATAAATTAAATCAAAAAAAAAATAATTCAATAAAATAGATGACTAGTCTAAAAAGAGTAGAAAAAAGAACCCAATAATTCCTCTATATGAAATATTTTTTATTATTTTCCAAGATTAATTCCAATAAATATTTTTTTGGAAATCTTAATATTATCAAATGATTTATTATTTTATAATCCAATTATACCCAATAACTCATATATATATCTTTGTGTGTGTGTGTGTGTTTTATGAGACGTAATAATTCATTATAAAATATTTCAAATCTGAATTGAAATTCATCTCCTGAATCATAACCATGATAAAATATTTGTAAATAAATATAGAGAATAAAATTAAAATAAAATTGTTGGATAAATGAAAAAGTAATTATATACATATATTTTTATAAGAATAATACATGTTAATGTAATTATTAGAAATAATGTTGGATCATCCTTCCCAATAAAAACATGTTTAATGAAATAATATAACCTATCCTTTCATACCAATCTCATGGTTTCTCACTTTGTCTATATAAATCATTGGTATATTAAAAAATGATTTCAATAGATGTGTATTTTTAAAACTTGGATGTTATTCTACATAAACATCGTCTATAATACAAATCGTTATAAAAACATATAAAACATTTTAAAAACATTATAAATTATATAATATGTATAATAAAGGATGTTGATATTAGATTTTTACAATAAAATTCGTGTAAATAGATCCTCATAATATAATACCTCACTTTTACTATAGCACTATCCCATGAATAAATCCTTATTCTTAGTAGTTAAATATTATTAATTGTGTTTATTTATGAAAGAAAGATTTTTTGTAAAACTATATTACTAGAGGGTCATCAAAAAATCTCCCATCAATTATTTATACAATAATATATTATCATATATTTTTTAAATACATAATAATATTCATCTACAGTTTAACACACAATAATCAAGATAATGGGAGAAACTATTAATTTATTCCAGCATTAATTTTATTCGTAACACTGACATATAAACTATAAATAGAATAATCTAAAGAATGATCATACAAATATCTATATTCTGATGTTTGTACACACTTTTGTTCTTGTTTATTATCTCACTTGGACTAAATTCGACCTACACATATTCCTCATCATTAAACCCTTTTTTGTTTATATGATTAACATGTCTATTTTAGTTAAGAGAATCATTAAGGTCATTAATCGAGGATCTCTTTTGATTGAATGGGTCATTTTCAGCAAAAATAAAATGAGTAGAGTCACTTTATATTTGATATTTTATTAAAAAACTAATCCTTAGAAGGACTATAATACACAAGAAATACTCTTCCACTATACTTCATATGAAATTTAACAAGATAATACTTAGTATTTTATATATAAACATTACATAAAACAACATAAAATTATACTTTATTGTGCATTATCCCATTCCCTAACTATGTTCACGACATCCAGGTAGACATTGAAAAAATGAGGTGGAGAAATTACCCAAAATATAATGACTATTTTAGTACAAAGGTGATTAGAAATTACACTATATACATGGATCACATGAACACTATAGGTATACAAGATCTAGTCACACAATTAGATAACCCTCAAAGTTCCACATAACTCCAATAAGAAAATGTAACATCATTGTATATGATGGAAGGATCTCAAGTTTTTTGTTCCTCATTTAATTCCCCAATGATATGTAGTCACTAAATTCATAAAGATTAATGAAAAAAAGAATCCCATGATGGGATTATTTCACGATCTCTCCTCATTATGTGATTCTTCCTAGGGAGAGGTGAGCACCTAACCCTAATTGGTTCACGTGACACCTACAAAGTTAGGTAATGACCAAATAAAAAAGAATCTGTGACTAAATTTTGGGAGAGGATTTCCATTACATTCCCCTTTTATAGTTACATTTTCATGTCACACAATGTATGACATCATATATGGAAATATACCATTCCATGTGACGAGCACAACATCATTACAACTTATATGAACATATTATACCTCCTTATTTTCGTGGTAATATCATTCCTTACTTATAAATGAGAATAGATGCAGTATATTCATCTTATTTATAAACCCCTCTTAAAAAATGAATATAGGGAAATATTTCAAAGAAAAAAATTGATAGATAGTGGCACACCGTTGATGAAGTTTGATTCACATGCCTTCAAAGACTCCTATTTTAAAATTTTATAAGTAATAAAAATGAATATATCATGGTAAAATAAACTACTATCTTCCAAGAATAAGAACTATTCATGAATGTCTTGGCCACATGACTAGTTTCATAAGATCAATTCACATAATGACCCCCCAACCACAAAGTCTCATGATATCAGCAACATGTTCATATGATGACCTATTGTCCATTAAACCATCTCAATTTTATTTGAACCAAATAATGGTCAATCTATAATGTGACCCCCTTTTTGTCATGTTATCACATTTACCACAACCCTTAACATGAATTTTGGACCCCAAACTCCCTTCCACAATTTCCTAACAATAAATCCACAATTTTTTTTCAAAACTACCAAGGGTTCTACTTGACTCCCTGATTCTATATTTGTAATGCCTCGACCCTAGTTACCCAGATTTGTTGCATTATTAAATAACATTGACATGATCATAAGAAAGATCAAATCTCGAAAGACCGATTAGTTTAGTAGCCTTGGAATCACTAGATATATTCATAATGTTTTACATTACATCATAAAATGAAAACTACAACAATATATTCTCCATAGTCCACACTATTATCCCCTCATACTATCCCTACAGGTCATTCATAAATTACTTTTTCACATCCTAGAAAAATAAAACATAGATAAGGGGTGAGCTCAAATGCCCAGTAAGGATACCATTATAGAAGAAACTTTCATAAATAAGAATAAACATTTAAGGAAATGTATAAATAAACCAAAAGCCTTTTAAACTTGATCTTCAACATAGTATGGAAAAAATAAAATTAAATAATTTCCATTTACTTATTCAAATGGATATTCTACTAATAGAATAATCACATGCAATATCAATAACCACTTTCAGAATGATGGAATGTATAATGCCAGACTATCATAACCACATAGCCAAGGCCTCATGCCAATACTACAAAAAAGATTTTGTCAAGGCCTTGTTCCAAGATACTAGTTTGTCTCATGAGAACTACCGATGTATCGAGGAGCTATAGCGGGCTCCACCCGTCACTTATTAATTCCAATGCATTCCCATATGAAAAGGGTTAAACATAACATAAACATTCGTATTAAAACTAGCATACAAAATGTAAATACTTCATCCATAAACCATGAATGGTATAAAAATAACACATCCACAATCAAACATATCACAAAACATTCTATACAATACAGAAGTTTTGTATCAAATAAATCAACTTCAAATAAGCGTAAAATCCATCAAAGGATGTTGACATAGATGAAATCAAAACTCTTTTTAGGAAAATATCTCTTTCTATTTTGAAATAATTTAATAGTAATATATTTATAAAATAAAACATTTTCTTTTAAAATATTCTTATAATATTGTAAGGGAAGCTTCGACGATTTTATAACGGTGTAAAATATCCGCACCCACCGTATAAGTTACAAAAACATTCTTACCTTAATTCTTTCTAAAAGGTTAAAAAGAACCTTATTTGGAAAATGACGGAAAGATTAATTTATAAACCACATATAAAAGTCAAAAAGGGTATAAATGACTTTAACCCATATTATAGTAAATAATAATTTTTTTTGAAATACATTTTTAAGAAACATGGATGTGGATGATAAAGAAGTCCCAGTATATTATTACGTATAAATAACCTCGGATAATGAAGAGATTGCAAAATAAACTCTTACCTTGTACTTTTACTTTGTTGAGGGTAGGTTAACCTCCTTTATAATGGTCAAATAATTGTTATTAAATTATACAAGAATCATATAAATTAATATGATATCATATATGATCTTTTAACATTGATTTGTTAATAATATCTTAGTATTATTGTTGTTTCGGGTGTTTACTTACTCATTTTCTTTTATATGTTTTGTTATGTAAGCCATGTTTTTCATGGATAGTTTGTATCTTATTCATATCCACAATAATATCAAGTCCTTAAACATTATTTTTAAATCATAAAATGATAATTATAATTGAATGGATACAATGGAGAATGAATCTTATCGCGTTCGTGGAGACGGTAGTCCATACGTACGCACGAGCGGCAATATCATTATTTTGATATTAAAATAATATATAATTGGATGGTATATCATATATACAGAATCATTATCATGTTATATTTATTATTTACATGAATTATAAAACATTATTATACCCATCCAAATAATAATATATTGAATAACAATTACACCATGACGTGGAGACGGTAAGTCATACGTACGCACGTATGGTGACATGTTATTAAAATGGTGGATAGAGTACTGAATATGGTTGTACCATATTTATAATAATATCACAATATATATAAGATACTGTAGTTATTATTTTAGAATGGTAATAACAAAGAAAGAAGAAGTGGAAGAAGAAAGGAACTTGAAAAGGGGTGGTGAAATCATTACCTCTTCTTCAGGTTCTTCCTTTTGATTTGATCAAAAGAGCTCCATAGGTTAGATTTCGTACTAAAGGAGGGCATATAGGATGAAGTGAGGGAAGTTGAGAGAGTATTTTTGTAGGGTTTTGCCGAAATAAAAGGCTTTGAAGGTGTGAATTAATGAGAATGAGTGCCCTTTTATAAGAGGGGTGGGGGGCACCTTTGGAAAAGCTAGAAAAATTATTTTATAATAAATTCATATTCGGATTATAATGGCTCCAAAGTGTATTATTTAAAGATTAACGTGGGGATAGGTCGAAAACCACTCAACCAATATGATTTATATAGGTTTGGGTTACTATATTAACCTTATATTTACGTATTAACTCTTAGTTAATTAGTTTCACTTTTACAATGTCTCTTTGTATTTTTATATTATATGGTTAATAAACTTACTATAGACATCCAAAAAACCCCCAAGTGGTCCATTAATGATAAACCTATCATTATATAATTCTCTTGGATGAACCTTAGATTTTTAAAAATTTAATATCAATTAATAATATAATATTTGTTTTAAAAACTCTTTTATTTCAATTCTGACACTATTCAATAATTGATTTTTGTGAAAATCATAACAGAATTATTACTTCAAAAAAAGTTAATTAATTAAATTATAACATGCCATATTCACCTATAAAATTACTGTAATTCATAAAATGTCTGAAATTATATTTATTTGTGTGTTTATAATATCAATTATTTTCATTGTTTATTAATTTAGTAATTACTGCATCACCATTGTGTCATAAATAAATTAAAATATATAATGTCTAAAAATTATAAATAAATTATCATTATGTAGGAACTATTTCTAGATTTATAATGAATATTTATATTTGAAAATCCAACATATATAACCCTATGTAAAAATTGTTTTTCTAAAAGATATATGCTTATGTCATTTTTGTATTTATTTTAACTTAATTAAAATAAAGTGTCCCTATCACCTAAAAGTGGCTCCATGGGGTCCCAAAATCGACCCAAAGACGCCCATGGTCAGACATGTATCCACAAATAAGGTTACGACACGTTTTAGGGTAATTTAGTATTATTATAATATTATTGTTTAACCCTTATTTACCGGACTTACTCTTAACCATGGTAAATAAAATATTTACCGAAGTAATTATTCAAAATGTCTAAAAATAAAAGTTACCTATTTACAAAATATGAAAATCCTGATTCCAAATATGGAATCAATTTTTAAAAATTCAAAACACAGAAGTAGCAGAAATAAATTTAATATTAATTCCCGTTGTTAAAACAAAAAACGTGTTTTTAAGAGATAATAACTATCAAAAGATTGACACTTGTTTATGTCCGGTTTAATTGTAAAATTATGTACAATTACCAAAATTATATTAAATGGTAAAAATATATTCTAAATATACTTTAAAACCACTAATATTTATAATTTATCAATATAAATTATTTCGATTAAAAAAGTTGTTTTTAATTAAAATTTAGTAATTTTCACTATTCATCAAAATATAAATGTAATCCGAAAAGTTCCAAAATTTCACCCTAGGCTAAATTCGATATTCGGAATCCAAAAATGAAGCCCATTTTGAGAGATAAAATTTATAAAACTTCAAAAATTAGGTATTACTATTCAAAACGGATAGTTTGATTAGTTGTGGTGTGTTAGAACTCGATATTGCGTACAACACAAGCTATCACATTATTCAAAAAGAAGCGTACCATAGAAGCTTGGGGTGTTACATTCTCCCCTCCATCAAATAATTTCATTCTCGAAATTTCTATAATACTAACGCATGAAAAGACTTGGGTGGTTTTTCATTATAAGTTCCTCGGGTTCCCACGTTGCCTCTTCCATTTTATGGTTTCTCCACAGAAATTTTACAAGATGCATCGTCCAATTTCTCAGCACTTGTTCTCTCATATCAAGAATTCTGATGGGCTCTTCATAATAAGACAGATCGGGTTCATGTTCTAATTTCTCATAAGTGAGTACATGCGTTGGGCCAGGCATGTATTTCCTCAATAGAAATACGTGGAACACATCATGAACATTGGAGAGACTTGGTGACATTGCCAATCGGTAAGCTACAACCACAATTCGTTCTAGAATTTCAAATGGTCCGATGTACCTAGGACTCAATTTACCTTTCTTACCAAAATGTATAACTTCCTTCCATGAAGATACCTTCAGGAAAACATGATCACTGACTTGAAATTCCAAATCCTTCCTTTGATTATCGGCATAGCTCTTATGCCTACTTTGAGCTGCTTTGATGTGATTTTGGATTACCTTCACCTTTTATTTTGTTTCCTCCACCAGTTCTGGACCTACAAGTTTTCTTTCACCAACGTCATCCCAACAGGTTGGTGTGCGACATCTCTTTCCATATAACGCTTCATATGGTGCCATCTGAATACTCAAATAGATGCTATTATTATAGGAAAATTCTACCAAAGGTAAATATTGATCCCACATACCCTAAAAGTCAAGTGAGCAAGATCTCAACATGTCTTCTAAGGTTTGAATAGTCCGTTCTGATTGTACGTCTGTCTGAGGGTGGTAGCCAGTGCTCAAATGAAGTTTAGTATCCAGGGATTTCTGAAGACTCTTCCAGAATCATGAAGTAAAATGTGGATCATGATCAGAAACAATCGATAGGGGTACTCCATGAAGTCTCACAACTTCATTAATATATAGTCTTTCTAGACGTTCCAGTGGGAGATCTTCACTTATATCAAGAAAATGTGCAGACTTGGTAAGATGATCAACAATAACCCATATTGCATCGTTCCTTCTAGGATTCTTTGGTAGCCCCGTGACAAAGTCCTTCATAATATTGCCCCATTTCCACTCCGGTATGGGAAGAGGTTTCATGACTCCTCTAGGTTGTTTCCTTCCAGCTTTCACCTGTTGAAAACCATAAATATTGACACAAAATCAGAAATCTCCATCTTCATGTTGTCCCACCAAAAATTTTCCTTCAAATATCTATACATTTTGGTGCTCGCAGGGTGTATAGAGAAATTAGAACTATGAGAATCATCCAATAATTCCCTTTTTAGATCAGATATATCGGGAACACAAAGTCTCTTCCCGAATTTCAAAATTCCATCTTCAAACATAAAGTCTCTCAATCTACCATCATTCACAGCTTTAATCTTCTTTTGAAATTCGTCATCATCGGTCTGAGAACTCTTAATCTTTTCTAGTAAATATGGTTTGGAAACCATTAGAAAAAGCATTGATGTTTAACCTTCCCTGGTTATTCCCATGTCCATCTTCACTAGATCCATGAATATGGGATCCCTTTCAATTCTCATAACATTCAAAACACCATGGTATTTTCTGCTCAAAGCATTTGCCACCTTGTTTTCTTTCCCTGGGTGGTAGTATATCGTAGAATCATAATCCTTGAGTAATTCAAGCCATATCCTTTTCCACATGTTGAGTTATTTTTGTGAGAAAATATACTGCAAACTCTTGTGATCAGTATAAATCTCAAAATTTTCAACATAAAGGTAGTTACTCCATATCTTCAAAGAAAAGATCACAGCTGCTAACTCGAGATCATGAGTAGGATAGTTTTGTTCATGAATTTTCAACTTTCGTGATGCATAGGCAATAACCCTATCATTCTACATAAGAAAACAACCAAGTCCTTTCTTCAATGCATCACTATAAATAACAAACCCATCATTCCCCGATGGTAGAGTCAATATAGGAGCATTGAATAATCTTATCTTCGGTTCTTAGAAACATTCTTCACACTATTTTGTCCAAACAAATTTAACCCCTTTATGTGAGAGCTTTGTTAATGGGTTAGCTTTTGGGAAAAATTATGGATGAAACGTCGATAATAACCTGCTAAACAAATAAAACTACATACCTCAGTTATACTCGTCGGTGTTGGCCATTCTTGGATTGCCTTGGTCTTAAATGGATCAAAAGAGATTCCATCTTTAGAGACAATATGGCCAAGAAAAGAATTCTCCTAAAGCCAGAATTCACACTTGCTAAACTTCCCATATAATTCATGTCTTCTCAGAGTCTTCAGGGTAATGCGCATGTGATTTTCATGATCTTCGTAGCTTTTGGAGTATACCGAGATATCATCAATAATTACCACCACAAATTCATTGATATATTCCTTGAAAACTCTATTCATCAAATCCATGAATAAAGAGGGCGCATTAGTTAATCCAAAAGGAACTACTGTAAACTCGTAATGCCCGTACCTGGTTTGAGATGTTGTCTTCGGAATGTCTTTCTTCTTCACACACAACTGATGGTATCCAAATCGAAGGTCAATCTTTGAAAATTATTGAGCTCCATGCATTTGGTCAAATAAATCATTAATGAGTGGTAGGGGATACTTGTTCTTTATTGTTATAGAATTAATCTACCTATAGTCGATACATAACCTCATAGATCCATCTTTCTTTTTAACAAAAAGAAAAGGGGCTCCCTATGGAGAAACACTAGGGTGAATAAATCTCTTATTACTCAATTCCTCTAGTTGTTTCTTTAATTTGACTAATTCCACAGTGGCCATTCTATAAGGGGTATTCGATATAGGCCTTGATCCAGGAATTAAATCAATGTAAAACTCAACTTCTCATTCTGGAGGATGTCCAGGTAAATCTTCTGGAAATACATCTACATATTCTTTCACAATAGGTACATCCTCTATTTGAACATTCCTTTCCTCACCCACAGTCATTTCACTCTCCCCCCCAATAATTGAATTTAGTTAAGCTACTGGGGGTAGATCTAGATAAGAATTAGGTGGTGACAATTCTGCTCTAAAGATAAGGTGTTCCTTATCATCATCATCAAAAATCATAACCTCTTGTTATTATAATAAATCTTCACATCATGGTCTGAAAGCCAGTCCATACTAAGGATTATATCAAACTCAATCATAGGTATGATGATGAGATCAGTGGATAAATAACATTTAAGTGCTCTAATGGGGAATGATTCACAAAACATTGTTGCAATGATACTTCCCTTAGGAGTTTTAACTGACAACTCCTTTGTTAAATCAAATTGGAAATATCTAATTTTCTTAGAAAACTGGGAAGATATGAATAAATGCGATGATCCAGAATCAAATAATGCATTTGATAAACTTGAGGAAACCATTAAATTACCTTCCACCACGCCTTTCAGAGCTTCTACCTCAGCAGTAGTGATAGCATAAGCTTGGCCTTGATCCCTTGGCCTTTTCTAAGGTAAGTTCCCCCGATGCTTAAGAAATTTATTTGCATAATGTCCCATATCCCTGCAATTGTAGCACTGAACATTGTATCTTCCTTCTTCCCTTTACAATCACGAGCTTGGTGGCCTTTTTCACCACACTTTTAATAGACACCCATTCCCTTCAAGCAAGTACTGGGGTATTTCATCCAACAATTACCACAGGATGGATATTCATCCTTTCCCTTCTTCCCATTATTTCCATTCCCAGATTGATCACCAGATCTCTTCTTCTCTTTCTTTGCATTAAATTCATAAGACGTAGAGAATTCCTTTTCTGTCTTGATAGCACATGAGACAATGTCTTCGTATAATGAGAAGGATTGTGAGACTAATGCTCGATGGAGAAATGGTTTTAACCCATCCAAGAAATGATAAATCTTACTTCCTGGGTTACGTATATAATCTCCAGCATACCTTGCTAACCTTGTAAATTTAGCCTCATACTTTGCGACATTCTCATCCTCCTTTTGTCTCAGACTCAGAAATTTCCATTCCATATCTGCTCGATGGTCACGAGGAAAGTATTTTTCTAAAAACATATCATTAAACTCCCTCCATTATATATTTGATACTTCATCATCTTCCTTCAAGTTTTGAATCAATAACCACCATTGATCAGCATCTCCAGTGAGGCGGTAAACTGCCATGATAACTTTTTCCCTTTCACTACTCCCCAAAGCCTGGAAAATTTCCGCTAGGTAATTTATCCATTTCTCAGCTACTAAGGGATTTTTACTCCCATTGAAAGATGGTGGTTGTTGCATCATAAAGTGATCTAACATTGATCCTCTATGCTGTGGATCATGGTTCTCTATATGGATAAGGTTATTATTCATAACCTGAGTGAGTTGTCCCAGTATGGTGATTAGCTGATCAGCACCAGTTGCATCACCAACTCTACTATAATTATCTTGAGTAGGAGGGCAATCCCTATATGGAGTTCGTGCATTGATACAGTTTACATTTCTTCCACTAGGCGCCATTTCTAAACAATGGCATAAACTAGATCAGTTTATGAATCAAAATACATAATTCCATACTTATAAAACACATAACATAAATTGAACTATTTATGGATATAATCCATAATCATAAGAATGTTTTCTTTGAGGAAGTATATACTTATAAACCCTTCATAATGATTTTTAAAGAAAATGAGAGTTATCCTAAGCATATCCCCTAGGAGTGTTGTAACCAAGAGTGCAGCAAGGCCCATATCGTGCACTAGTTCCTGTTTGAGTCTAGCTCAAAGCGGTGTTTTCAGGTTTTACCCATAGTTACATTTGTGCCAGAGCCGCCTCTACATGCTCGTATCTAGACAGAGATGTATTGCTTAGAAAACTCACAAAATCTCTACAATACCAAAATTCTAGGAAGTTCTTCTATACTAATCATCAAAGTCCATCTTAGGTCTATGTGCTCTAATCAGAGTTTATCTAAATCTAGCTTCCAAATTTTGTACTAAAATTCCTATGATACCAACTGTAACGCCCCGAGCCCAGTTACCCAAAGTTGGTGCGTTATTACATAACATTGGCATGATCACAAGAAAGATCAAATCTCGAAAGACCGATTAGTTTAGTAGCCTTGGAATCACTAGATATATTCATAAAGTTTTACATAACATCATAAAATGAAAACTACAACAATATAGTCTCCATAGTCCACACTCTTATCCCCTCATACTATCCTTGCAGATCATTTATAAATTACTTCTTCACATCCTGGGAAAAATAAAACATTGAAAAGGGGTGAGCTCAAATGCCCATTAAGGATTACAATATATCAGAAACATTCATAAATAAGAATAAACATTTAAAGAAATGTATAACTAAAACAAAAGCCTTTTAAACTTGAACTTCAACATAGTATGGAAAAAATAAAATGAAATAATTTCCATTTACTTATTCGCATGGATATTCTACTAATCGAATAATCACATGCAATATCAATAACCACATTCATAATGATGGAATGCATAATGCCAGACTATCATAACCACATATCCAAGGCCTTGTGCCAAGACTACAAATACGATTTTGTCAAGGCCTTGTGCCAAGACACTAGTTTGTCTCATGAGACCTACCGATGCATCGAAGTGCTATAGCGGGCTCCACCCGTCAGTTATTAAGTCCAATTCATTCCCATATGAAAAGGTTTAAACATAACATAAACATTCATTTGAAAACTAGCATACGAAATGTAAATACTTCATCCATAAACCATGAATGGTATAAAAATAACACATCTACAGTCAAACATATCACAAAACATTCAATACAATATATAAGTTTTGTATCACAATATATCAACTTCAAATAAGCATAAAATCCATCAAAGGATGTTGACATAGATGAAATCAAAACTCTTTTTAGAGAAATAACTCTTTCTATTTTGAAATCATTTAAGAGTCATATATTTATAAAATAAAACATTTTCTTTGAAAATATTATTATAATATTGTAAGGGAATATTTGATGATTTTATCAGGGTGGAAAATAGCCGCACCCGCCGTATAAGTTAAAAAAACATTCTTACCTTAATTCTGTCGAAAAGAGTAAAAAGGACCTTGTTTGGAAAACGACAGAAAGATTCCTTTATACACCACTTATAAAAGTAAAAAAGGGTATGAATGACTTTAAAACATATTCTTGTAAATATTAAAAATGTTTTGAAATACATTTTTAAGAAACATGGATGTGGATGATAAAGAAGTCCTAGTAGATTATTAAGTATAAACAACCTCAGATAATGAAGAGATTGCGAAATAAACACTTACCTTGAACTTTTCCTTGGTTGGGGGTAGGTTTAACTCCTGTATAATGGTTACATAATTGTTATTAAATTATAAAAGATTTATATACATTAATATGATGTCATATATGATCTTTTAACATTGATTTGTTAATAATATCTTAGAATTATCGTTGTTTCGGGTGTTAACTTTCTCGTTTTCTTTTATATGTTTTGTTACGTAAGCCATGTTTGTCATGGATAGTTTGTATCTTATTCATATACAGAATGATATAAAGTCCTTAAACATTATTTTTAAATCATCAAATGATAATTATACTGGAATGGATACAATGGAGAATGAATCTCATCGCGTTCATGGAGACGGTAGTCCGTACGTACGCATGAGCGACAATATCATTATTTTGATATTAAAATAATATATAATTGGATGGTATATCATATATAAATAATCATTTTCATGTTATATTTATTATTTAAATGAATTATAAATCATTATTATACCCATCCAAATAATAATATATTGAATAACAATTACACCACGACGTGGAGACGGTAAGCCGTACGCACGCACGTATGGTGACATGTTATTCAAAGGGTGGATAGATTACTGAATATGGTTGTAGAATATTTATAATAACATCATAGTATATATAATATAATAGAGTTATTATTTTATAATGGTAATAACAATGAAAGAAGAAGTGGAAGAAGAAAGGAACTTGAAAAGGGGTGGTGAAATCATTACCTCTTCTTCAGGTTCTTCATTTTGATTTGATAAAAAGGGCTCCATAGATTGGATTTATGACTAAATTAGGGACCCTAGGATGAATTGAGGGAAGTTTAGAAAGTATTTGGGCAGGGGTTGGATGAACCAAAGGGTTTTATGGTGTTAATTAATGAGAAGTAGGAGTTACCTTTTATAAGAGGGGTGAGGGGAACCTTTGGAAAAGCCAGAAATATTATTTTATAATAAATTCATATTAGGTTTCTAATGGCTCCAAAGTAGATTATTTAAAGGTTTAGTTGGGGATAGGTCGAATCCCACTCATCCAATAGGATTTAGACAGGTTTGGGTTACTATATTAACCTTATCTTTAAGTATTAACTCTTAGTTAATTAGTTTCACTTTTACAATGTCTCTTTGTATTTTTATATTATATGGTTAATAAAATTACTATATACATCCAAGAGACCCCCAAGTCGTCTATTAATAATAAACATATCATTATATAAGTCTCTTGGCCGATCCTTATATTTTTAGGAATTTAAAATCAATTAATAATATAATATTTGTTTTAAAAACTCTTTTATGTCAATTTTGACACTATTCAATAATTGATTTTTGTGAAAATAATAACAAAATGATTACTTCGAAAAAAGTTAATTAAGTCAATATTAACATGTCATATTAACCTATAAAATTTGTGTAATTCATAAAAAGACTGAAATTATATTTATTTAGGTGTTTATAATATCAATTATTTTAATTTTTTATTAATTTAGTAATTACTGCATCACCATTGTTTCATAAATAAATTAAATTATATAATGTCTAAAAATTATAAATAAAATATAATTATGTAATAAATTATTTTATATTTATAATGAATATTTATAGTCTAATATCCAACAAATATAACCCTATGTAAAAATTGTTTTTCAAAAAGATATATGCTTGCGTCATTTTTGTATTTATTTTAACTTAATTAAAATAAAGTGTCCCTATCACCTACAAGTGGCTCCATGGGGTCCCACAATCGACCCAAAGATGACCATGGTCGGACATGTATCCACCAATATGGTTATGACACATTTTAGGGTAATTTATTATTATTATAATATTATTTTTTAACCCTTATTTACCGGATTTACCCTTAACCATGGTAAATAAAATATTTACCGAAGTAATTTTTCAAAATGTCTAAAAATAAAATTTACCTATTTACAGATTATGAATATCCTGATTCCATATATGGAATCCAATTTTCCAAATTCAAAACACAGTAGTGGCAGAAATTAATTTAATATTAATTCCTGTTGTTAAAACAAAAAATGTGTTTTTAAGAGATATTAACTATCAAAAGATTGACACTTTTTTATGTCCGGTTTAATTGTAAAATTATGTACAATGACAAAAATTGTATTAAATGGTAATAATATATTCTAAATATACTTTTAATCAACTCAAATTTACAATTTATCAATATAAATTATTTCGATTAAAAATGTTGTTTTTAATTAAAATTTAGTAATTTTCACTATTCATCAAAATATAAATGTTATTTGAAAAGTTCCAAAATTTCACCCTAGACTAAATTCTATATTAATAATCAAAAAATAAAGTCCATTTTGAGAGATAAAATTTATAAAATTTCAAAAAGTAGGTATTACTATTCATAATGGCTAGTTTGATTGGTTCTGGTGTGTTAGAACTCAATGTTGTGTACAACACATGCTATCGCATTATTCAAAGAGAAGCATACCGTAGAAGCTTGGGGTGTTACAATATTCTTCTACCAAAAGTACATATTCATTATGTACATCCACGATAATGAAAGTACATAATATTATCTTTAGTATTCTATAATACACAAGGAAATAATTTTAATGAGTCCAATAAACTTTCAATACCCACATATTAGTGATGAATATATGATATTTGAGGGATCTAATTACTATTAAAATCATTATATGTAAGTTTTTTATTCATTTATTAATATCTATATCAAATATATTTCTACACACAATATTTCTATGTGGCCATATACCCCTCAAGAACCATAATTACTTCATCAAATTTCCTAATAGGTAATGAAAATGAGAATATTCAATATGGATGATCATACATTTAGTTGTAGATCCATATTCTCCATGGGACCCTTGTCCATTAATTTATGGTACCCCTCTATGTATTCCCTCTTTAAATATATCCTCAAAATTATAATAAGTGCATCTAATACAATTACTACTCTTGTTTCTCAAACCTTGAAAATATCAAATGGATTTAGCGATCTATGATGATCATGACATCAACATAATTAAAATACCAAAATAATGCGACTAATTAGGTATAATTCCTGACTATATTTTATTTTCCTTCAAAAGAAAATACTTCAAATTGACCTTATATTTGATGCATCATATGTATAGGCCCTGATCAAACCTCTAATTTCAATATAAGTTTGATATATATCTATTCATCCTCTGATATACCTTGAATCTTATTAATTTTCTTTAGAGAATATATTCAAATATTCTATAAGTATCACACCCCCATATCCTATTTTTAAACTTCTGAACATCACTCATTACTACGTGATGTTAAAATGCAAAGGTAATACTGTCACATAAGAACAAATAGTGTCACCAAACTATGTAGTTGTTTACTCCAATGTAAATGGTATACATTATAGGCCTCCCATGTGGTTCACAACTCACATGATCACCCATCCATTTCTAGCCTAATTATGTTATATTACTCAAGAAATTATCTGTTTCATCCCATTACCTCACCATAATCTTTGTATTTTATATGACTCTTCAATTAGGTTCATTACCACTTTGCAGACTACCTTCTATCAGAACATATTATAGATAGGGTCATTTCCCATCCATGAGGTCTATATTAATTTTGGATCCCATCATATTATTTTTAATGGGCCACATACCCTATGGGTTATCTCTTTGAATATCCATTCTCATCATGAAATTAACTAACCAAAATTGAGACCCACATTCCGATAAAATTAATCCTGAATGTGTTATATATGTATTTTTTATAAAATAAACATTTATTGGAATCATTACATTATAAATTATTCTTATATAATGCTTACCTACATTGAGTATTCCTTGTCACATTACAGGTCCCACAAATAAACATCATTAGAAACCTTGTGAAATATAATATTTGAAACAAAAACTAGACATCCAAAACATAAGATGAAATAATAAATTTTAAATGTATGTGAATCATTTTTATAAGTTAAATTAAGTTGGATTCCCATATAAAAAATTTGAAAATAATATTTACTTCATATATTTAAAAAATTGATATTGATGATTTTTCTTTATTTTTGTTCATAGGTGAAATTATCTACTGCACACATCGATTCCATGACAATGGAATTGTCATGAAGATAGTGTTTTAGAACTGAAATTGATATAAGAACCACAACCTCTATAAAATAAGAAACAACATCACCTACTAAATGCATCTTGAAATCTTTATTGATTGTGAATTGTTAGGTAATACCAAAATAATGGAACCATCTTAATAATTGATCCCAAATTCATGGGTCTCAATACAATGAATCACACTAGTCCATCTCCTTTTAGTAAATCCAAGATGAGTTTGATGATGTCCTTGGCCACTACCAATGACCTCTTGAGCCTATCCTTAGATTATGACATGAATAACCTTCTTTACCTTATAATGGGAAATCAGGTAGTTCAATATGACATCCCACTTTTTGAAATTATTCCCAAGAGGGATTATATCAACCATTAATAATAGAGTCATGTAAATACCACCACATTGATTCCTATGGAGTTTAAATATTGGTTGGACTTCTAAAAAGATAAAAAAATTGGGGAAAATTATATATCTCACAAGGAACAGTAATAATCGAAACATATAGAGTGGGACTATATACTCACTTTGGGTGAGGAATCCCACAAACATACCATATTGGAATCATAAGACTAGACCCATATATATGTTTTCCCAAAAAAAGGTTTTAGTATATTTAAACAGTATGTAGGGGGATGACCATATCACTTCCCATTCAAAATTTCAATATGAATATAAGAATGTAAATTTTCTAATAAGAGTTAAATAATTCCCCACTTCATTTGATAATGTCATCTTGTATATCATATTGACAAAAAAACCTGTATAACTATTTTCATTCCCTCCACCTTAAACAATTTTATTCTATTCTAATTTAAAGTTATTAATTCCACAAAAATATTTCAGAAATCTTTATGGACTCGACACATACCTCTATTCTCACTAATAAGAGGGTAATATCATAATGATATATGTGAACATATAGGAAATCTAGTGAAAAAACATATTCATGGTCCTTTCCTAGTTGATTTCCAGTATATTCTAATAATGGATGTTGAAAAATTTTGGGATCATATCCTTTCTTTGAAAGGGGGTTGTTGTCATTATTTCTAAATCACATTAGTATAAGATCATTTTTTTATCTTATAAATCAAAAAAAAATATTACCATGATATATTATAAATAGTCTCATAATCCTTATCCAAGTGAAAATAATTGATATATTCAAAGAAACAAATGGGATGGCACATATCTTAGCCAAAAAAATCAAACAGTTCCCATTATATTATGGTAGCTCTCATGTTTTAGGTGAATTTCCCACATCTATCTAATGAAGGACTTATTCAATATCCATAATGGAATATACAAAAATAGTATCATTTCCCTTATCAAATTATATAGTTCTATCAACATGTTCTGATGGAAAGTGAATATATGACTCTAGTTCATATTCTGAAATCAACAATTTATTGACGACATTTTCTAGCTACAACCAAAACTCTTACTCCGAAGAGAAAAACAAAACACAATACCTTATCTTATAAGAATCCTAGTTTTAGTTGAATATTTTTCATATTTCTGGAGATATGCATCATTGTACTCTAATTTCAATGATGCATCATGCTCATGATCCTTCTATACCCCAAAGGGTAGGTCGACGTATTGCAATTGTCACACATAGCATGGCTTACAAACCTAACTTACTCAAATACAACATCCATGAATATAAATTTTGTTTATATATAGCATATCAAGGACCCAAAAACCATTTATATGAAATATAAATATATAAATATAATTTAATTATTTATTTTCGTTTCATAGAGATGAATTAAAAGGATCTCACCCACGACATCTATCTTGGAAAACCTCCCCATAGCGATATCACGCACCAAAAAAAGACATATTTCCCCTTCTCAATGAAAAATTATATATACTTTTTCTCAAAATTATGGGTTTAACCATGTATAGTTTCCCATTATCAATTATAAATATATCACATAATTCAGAATCAACTGAAGAGAAGCAACTGATATTTATTCCTTTTAACGGACATAAGCCCCTGTCAGTGAAAAAATGAACTCTTTAGTCATTCATACTAGAGGAATATTAAAATGAAGATGAAGTTATTGGAATTAATATGTGTAAAGCTTTGGCTAAGAATATCCTTATGAATAGGTTCTATCTTATCACTACTTTTTTCAATGATGACCCAAATGATAAAAAGGTGGAATACTTGAATTATTTACACCAGAATATATAGATAAAATTTATGTAACTATAGGATAATATCCTCACTTTTCTAGAATATGAGGATCATATCAAGGACATAATCATTCTTTGTTACTTTATAGACATATCCAAATATTATATGGCTAATTAATTGAGGGTGAAAAGGAAATTATGAGTTTAAAACTTTCTTTTACTCACATCAAACCATCCCTCTGAAAAATAACCATTGAATCCTCATCTACCATGTACATCCATTTATAAAATGATTATAGGTAGTTGAATTTCAATTTTCCCCCTAGATAGTATATCCCCTTATATATGGAATCGTTTTATGTCATTTCCATTATAGAGGAGACATATCCAAGAATTGGTTTCTCTAGTGGGCTAAAATAAAAATTCATCACATTTTAAAGTTGACAAATCATTATAAATAATTGAATGAAAAATTATTAGGATTGAAAAAAATATCGACTTGTTGAGAACACACATCAATTGAAATTTCCAAAGAGTCATTCAACTCAATAACTCCACGTGATTACTAGCTCCAATTCTTTGGAAGGCACTACACTCAGATAGGGGTTGAGTGAAATTCCTAAATTAAGAATATTTTGTTGGAATTCACTAAGGAATACATCAAGTGGAATCCACAGATCTTAGTCCATCACTAATAGTTACCACCTCATCTACCACAGGGTTAATGAAATCCTAAATGAGTCCAAATTATATTGGTATCAGAATTGAATAAATATCATCCAGTAATGTTGGGGTTATATTTACATTGGCCACCTCTATGGGTGTCATAAATATTTATGAGGTCCAATATACCCATATATAATCCCAATACCATCCAAAGAACCTTGGTATTGTTGACTTATTACCATATTACTTGAGATAATTTCACTACTCTATTTTGTGAAATAGTCCCTCATAGTAGGAACCCCAACTGTTCATACTGCCTCACAATACAACCCATTCATTCAATGATTTATTAGTGATTATGGTAGATCATTACCTTAATATAGTTATCTAAATAAAATATCTAGGGGTAATATGACATGAAATATCATGATCTAATACTACAATAATACAAAATGGGTTTGTGATGGAAATGGTCTGGGAGAATACTTCAATTTAACTATAAAAAATGGTGTGGGTAGTGTATCTTTCCATTATTACTCGAAGGATGATAAAATCATTCATTCCACCCAATATTAATTTGCATACATCAATTCTGTTGCTATCATACATAAAATTGGCCAAGATGATATAATTAATAAATGAAATACCTAAAAAATACCTTGATAGATGAGTTATACTAATGCTCTGAAAGAGATCACACATACAAAGAATATAAGGAAAACCTGAAAAATGAAGACTCCAAATAAATATACCCACTCCATCAAAGTGATTCCACTAGATATAAAGTGAAATGTGTAGTTACCTCCCACTTGCATAAAATAAAGTTTAAATTCACCTTTGTAGAATAGAACAAAGAATAGTAGGAGGTCAATATACTCAATATCATGACGATCCATGTGTATTATCATTGGGTAAATATTCCAATCTGGTATCCCCAACATGATGGAGAAAATATTTTTCCAACAACCAATCAAGTGGTGGTTAATTATCTTATAACAGTTTATCTGAAACATTAGTTTATCATTATATCTACAAATCCAATTTATCTAAATAAGTTATTTGAGGATGATAAGGTAATTCCATCAATGTGAAAACAACCCCCCAATATATTGGTATAATAATATGATTCAATTATGAAATATAAATTAGTTATTAATGAATCTAAAATTACCACATCAACCTTCATCTAATTCCTATATTCTAGATAATGTTCTAGTATCATTACCCACATGATTCCTCGATAATATTTAGTCACTTAACACTAAAATAGTATCCATGGATGTGTGGGGTGAGCCATTAACTGCTAAGTTTAAGACATAACCTGAATTAGTGGAATCTGATTATCCACTACCAAAATTTTGGAATCAACATTTATAGAAATTTAATATCATGTATCGTCTTGTGTAGCATATCAGACACATAATGTCAAGTTGGGTTCTCATAATTGGTCTAAAAACCCAATATTCTGAGTGAAACCTTATTTTCTTGTGAAGGATTTTATGGTTTTATCTTTCATTAACTTTAGTATCCTCCTACGAGGGTACTTCATAGGAGAAGGAAAATATATTCATTGTTTATTAAAAAAATTTATCTTTGTGCTATGTAGGATGATTGTAGATAGACTCACAAACATCGGAAAATAATAAAATGAAAGTCTCTCTATCCTTATCTATATATGTAACATCCTAACATATTCACATTATATTACTCTCCCTAAAATGTAGTTGTTTGAAAATAGTGAAGGAAAGGTCAAGGATGAGATATAGAAACAACCCATCTCATTAAAAAAAATATTGATGGGTTCATGGAGTTTATATACACAACATGTACTATAAATTATATCAATTGGTGAAGCTATCACAAGTCTATGTTGATTCATGGAGTACAAGAAAAAATTATTTGTTTTGTTATAAAATATAGATATAATTCTCAAACTAGTACTAGTGACCATTAGAGAATCCATGAAAGCTTCACATCACCATGTTCCCCCCATTGAGTGAAGCATGTAATAAAATAACCATTATACATATTCCTAGAAATATGATAACTTTTTATTCATGGAATAAATAAATAAAATAATTTCATAATAAAATTTATTTTTTACCTTTGTATTATCATGAAACCTTAGAAAAAAACCACCCCAAACTACCACTTCCAAAGAAACTCGGTGAGTTCATCCCCAATGATCATCTTGAATATTTCTCATTCCTTTATCGGTTAGGTTACTCTATACGAGGATAAATTGTCATCAAATTCAGTGTGGATTCTTTAGAGGTGACAGTAGAAAAATAATTTATTTAAAGTGTCACACATGAACATAACCAATTCAAACAAAATAGGTTAATCAAAAGAAGTTATGAATATGGGTAAAAATATAGATAATTGGATGAGTTGAATGAATGTTGATTGGCTCATTTCATTCTCATAGAAAAAAATCATCTTTCAATAAGGTTCTTGAATCCACCATACTTTTATAAAGGTAATCCATCAAATCCATCCCCTATAGGTAGACATAAACCTCTAAAGTATATCAGGGAACAAGAAATATAGTATTTTATGATCCCCTAACAGACCCTAATCCAAAAATATTTCATTCTAATATCATTTATATCATAGTAAATGCACCACCTAGATAGAAAACTCGATAGAGAAAAATTCCATTTGGTTCAGCTTATAGAATATACATATAATACCCATATCCTAATTTAATATATGAAAATTGATCATTGTTTACTATGAATTTCTGAAGAGATATAGTAGGATACTACATAATATGGGGAAACAAGAGAATATGTAGTTTTCATTGAGCCTAATATCCCAAAATCATCCCCACAAAATCAATTCACATAGCTGAAACTCATGGGAAATATCTTTGGTGAGACAAAATGAAGTATATAGAAACATTTTAGTACTCCCAATTTCATCAAAATCAAAATATATTGTATAACCATCATGTTTTTTAGAAGTTATCTGATCATCCCATATGAGTGGGAAAACTAATCTATCCCTTTCTGTTAGTATCTAGTCTACCGACAACATCTATTCAACTACTATATTCCTATGACTCCAAAACAACATCACAATATTCATATTCTAAGGAACATCCACACATTCAAGAAAACATTCCTCTATCATATAAAAAAGTAATCCTGATGCATTCTGTGGTTTTCCCATCAAAGGTTTTGATCCTATATGCCCTTTATCCATAAAATTAGTTTAAGGAGGAAATTTTCAAGGCCCTATAGAGTCCCTATAATTTATTTTATAAGAGAATACAACCATGTTTTATTAAGGGAAAAATAATTAAATATATTTTCATTCCACTAAAATTATTATAGAGCATGATTTATAGGAAGAAACTCAAGGGAACATATGACATTATTCTATTTTAAGGAATATCAACAGTGTAAAAATTATAAAGGATATAATTGATTAAACATCCATGAAAAATATTATCTTGGCCCCAGTAATATGAAATTTTCTATACAATGGGGATAATATATCTCCCTTGTAGATGGCCACTAAAGAGTATGAAATGTCTGATTAGGAGAACCCAATAATCATCAATATCAAGGACAAATTCATGAACATAGTATGCATTGTTTAGTTTATGGTAATCAAGAAACATGCATTAGGTTTCTTATCTGTCCATTGATTCCATCATTATAACATCAATGAATTAATTTTTCTATCAACACATATCATGGAATAATATTTTGTAATAGCACCACTTTTGAATCTTATAAATAATAGTATGTTGTGACATATTTCTTTAAGAGATAATTAATGTGAAATATATAATAAAAAACGCCTTTTTTTCTTACCCCAATGGTATAGGAATGGCCCATGTAATCATGAGGGGATTTCCCCATAATGATTATTTCTGACCAATAAATGTGGTTGTGGTGGAAATGCCAACTCTAGCATGCTACTATCATTCACAATCATCATTGTTCATGTCTATTAAATAAAATACAAGTTTTAAAATATAGTCCCAATGGAATATCATCTGATCAATGGACAATATCGATCAAAGGGTTTCATTGAGTCATCAATAAAAATTTAGAATTACATTATAATGTCTAATTCATATTAGAATTACAATCCTTCTAAAACCCCTAATGATAGGAGAGATGAAATAAACAATATTTTAAATTCTCCCAATTAACAACGTAAATCCTTGGCACTCCAATGTACCAAGGGTGTCCTTTTTCCCCCATTTGGGAATGAGTTTATACTCTCATATATACTATTCTTTAGGACACAATAATATAAATAGAGATAGAATAAGATGAATTTATAGACACCCCTACAATATTTGAATAAGAAATCTAAATAACCATCAATGAGAACTAAGAGTTAAATATGGTTAAGGGAGATTTCATGTGCCTCATGTTGATGAGAACCTAAATACCTTTTTAGTAGAAATAAAATTATATCTACTTATTGATGTTGCACAATTATGTGTTCTCTAGGAATTATAAATAGATATTTGGATTGGACCTAAAATGGTCACATAAATGATGGTGTTCTATAAGAAAATTGAGGATTCAAATAGGTGGCCAAGAGAATATATCCCTCATATGCATCCATTATGAAATCTATGTTTGATAATATTATCAATAATATCTCCATTTTAAAGGTGAAATAGAAAAAATGACATTCAAATATAATCCTCGTTAAGTTAATGAAAAAGAAAATAATGGGATTCATCAATTTTAAGGATTTCATATAACACAGTTTGAAGAAATATTTATTTTTTATAATTAATATCTCATAGTTGATGCACCATTAATCTTAAAAGAACATTTCATTACGAAAGGTCACTCATGGTACATCCATTTAACAATGACCCCTTGAGACAAAGAATCAACTACAATCAAGTTTCCCAAAGGGATATTTTTCTATCATTTCATGCCCATTACTTTTAGAATGATGGAACCAACTAACAACTCACTATTCATCTCATTTTCAAACCTTTTATAAGAATAATCCTGGAGAGATATGTTGATGTGTAATGAACAAAAATGTTATAAATAAAATTTCTCATTTGTTTTAAATTAATATCTTTTTATGTAAAATGGTTTTAGAAAACACATTCAATTTTTCAGTTTTATAATATTCAATCATATTTTATGCAATATTAAGAATCCTTTCCATTGATAATATATTTTTTGAATAGTGACCATAGAATAATTATAAATATACATTTTAAACAAAACTAATTTACACCAAAAAATTATGTGATGATCAACCTAGAAGATCATACAATATAACATCCATTTTTCATAGCTCTCGAAGGAGAAAACGTCATTATTATTTATGATGTACCAATCCAAAGATGAGATCCATCATCTTAATTAGGAGAGAAACTATTACTCAAGCATTTCAAGATCACTGAGATCATGTCCTAAACCATGTTTGTCGAACCACCATAAGAAATTTTCACCATCACACACCTTACTCTTAGGGTGTTTGTAGGTTTATTGATGTGATATATATGATGACCCTAGAAAAATGAATATGTATATTATTTTTTATATAAAAATGGTTATAGTTTCATCCTATTATTTTGGTATTATAAATGTTTTTTTGTATTGATAAAATAAAACAACGATGGTAATTTTGGGTAATATTCCAATTCAATTATGGAATCTATTTTGAAGAATTAATTTTTTTTTGAAATATAAAATATTTTCAAAATATATTATTATTAAACTATTTATTAAAATATAAATGATAAATAATTTTTATGAAGTCAAATGTTATGTTTATAAGGGTTTGAAAATAGTTATTACTAAAAACACATAATTTCCTGATAAAAGTAAATTTCATTTTAAAAATTAAAATCAAAATTATTAGAAAATATTTTGATAAAATAAATACTATTTTATGGATTATAATTTCAAAATTATTCAATGGTTAAACTTTTATAATTTTTTGATATAGTCATTTTTGGGTAACCATTAAACACTACAAAAATATACATTGTGTATTATGAAATCATAAAGACATAAAAGTGATGTAATAAATAATATAAAAGGTATAAACTTCCAAATACGTTTCTATACTTTAAATTAATCTGGTTTTATGTATATTTTATGTATTTTATAAAGGCATAATGAATATTCCCAATCATATAACATATTTTATGGTTTTAACTAATTTCTTTAAGAGTATATCTCATATCCACTTAATTAAGGATATTATTTTATAGATTTATACCTATTGACATATAAAATAATGGAATAAACTCCAATTTAGAAGAATCCATGGGCTATAATTGTGGAAAGGTTTGTGGTTTTGGTTATTTTAATACATATAGTTCAAAAACTAGGATTCAAAACTGATATAAAATACCCTAAAACATTTCCTATATAATCCCACCCTATCATCCATTTAAATTTAATAAAAATAATTATATCACATACTTACCCTACCATCCCCTCTCTATATTTGTCCCTAGGTACCCCCAATCTCTCAAGAATCTATGCCCATGCATACAGAATCATCTACTTAGGTAAGGGATCCTCACATTCTCTTTTTATTCAAGTTTAATATCATCTACCTTATATTTATTATTAATTAAGTTGAGATATTTCATTCCTTGTCCCTATTATAGCATATTTTATTTTCAAATTATTATAGAACTTTTTATCTCCCTTCTTTCCATTTTTTGATTTTTTATGTGACATCGTTATGTTACATAAATTTCACTATGATTTTCCATGGAAACAAATGTAGTATTGAATACCATATACAATTCTGGTCAAGTTTTTTCACCTTTATACAATAATATTTATTTTATTTTGGACATACATCTATTTTTCCCACACTATTTTGACTTGTAAAAAAATATGATGATGACTGAATCCATGATTTATGATCTATATGGAACACATAATAATGAGAATTAAATGAATGTGATGGGTGGGACCAAAATTATATAGCACTCTAATTCATTGGGTAGTGTTTAGTATCTTGAGAATTCATTTAGGTTTATAGAGTGAACCAGAATCTATTATGGGAATTTTTCCATCATGGCGTCTTAGAAGTTATCCTTGACCAATATTTATGATGCAGTGTGATATGCTGTTTCCACATTTGACATTTTCTTATTATCATGTTATCGCATGCCTTATGGTTCATGTTCCCTTTATACCCTATTGGTATGCCAATCGTAGAACATGTTATAATTTATTCCATTATTATTCAATTGTTGGGATTTATAACTCATCCATTTCTTATGTTTGTCCCCAAGTTTTCCTATGTAATTCTAAAATCCATGGAATATTATGCTCATGTTAAGGAAGTTTCCAATAAGGGACATGTATTTCAAGAATTAATTTGTTATGTAATGTACATAATTCTAAACAAAACAATACTTTTCAATCATAAAAGCTATATTATGTTCTATCACAAGTAATAAATCATTTAATTATGTGAAATTAATAATATGGATGATATAGTTGGTTTCAAAGGAATGGTCAAGGCATTTTTGTGATTCGGATTACAAAACACTGGATAAATCCACTTGTAAGAGACTATGTATAAGTAAATATCCATAAATTATGGAAATTATTGACATAATGGGTCATAAATAAAATAAATTCATTTTTAGACACAACATGTCGACATAATACTAGAACATATATAGCTCGTTCTAATAACTCTGACATGGTGCATCGATCCAAAAACCACATAACATCTTACATGATAAGGGGCCTTAAAACACACCTAGTTTGAAACTTCATGGGGGATATACTTTCCTAAATTTATAATATCCTTATGAAATATTATTAAGGGAATGGTAGTACCAATAATAGTATATTATTGGAAATAGATCGTCAATAACATAGATTGAATACTATAAATTCATATGTTATAGAAATAAATAAAATTCATATGTTATCCCATTAATATAATTAAATTTTATTTTATGTTTTTAAAAGTTTATAAATAATCATCCGAAATTTTACCATTAATTCTATCCAATGGCCTTATATAAGAGGATGTAGGTAAATGATCAATGCGATATACAATGTGATGACTTTTCCAATGAGAAGACCAGCCAGATGGGTGCAGAAATTGAAAACATTAGAATGCTAATATCTCAGATAACTTAGGGTTTATTCAATCCTATATTAGGTGGATATCTCAAATCCCTTATTAAATGACATTATACAAATTATCCTCATATGAGATAGTGGCCTCAAAATTTCAATGGATAAACTGATCCCTTAAACTAGGACCAATGTATTAACTTCATAGAGATGATCTTATCCAATCGTAAATGTTATGATCAAGAGAAGGTTCTTTTGGTCATCTATAGTATGGAGGGAGAACCTTATTAATGTATGAAATTGATCAAGAATATAGGGCCTGAGAAATATACTAATGTTATAGGGTTGATGGAATTCTTGAAAATGTTTTTATATATTTATTTTCCTCACTCTATCAATCTTAAAATAGAAAGGTATTTTATGGAATAAAGTAAAAATGATGATGAATATATTAAGGAATATGAGGTAAAAATCAAAATAATTTCTTGGCACACCTCTTACATTTTCATAATCCTTGAATTCATGGTTTACTACTTGTTTTTTTGGTAAATACAATCCTATAAAAATCCCTATTGTTAATTAAATTTGAGAGCTATGAGAAAATTTTCTAATATACCCTCAAAGTCCAAATGGATATCAATAATTCTCAATAGTATCACAAGGATAATAAGTGGTAATTGATGTTTTATTATAGCGTTCTAATGGAAAAATCTAATAATACTGAAAAATTTTATTATCCCACTTCTTAAAAGTGTAAAAAAATGCACCATAAAAATTACCTAAGGGAGTGACGAAATACTATAGGTGCGAGATGGAAGATTACCATGCTAGTGAGTCTTTATAGGGAAACCCCAAAAATGTAATGGAGGCGTTTAATTTTCCAATCATGCCTCAATAAAATTTTCATTTCTAAAAATGTGAATAACTAGGTAAATTTTAAAAGAACTCACTATACCCGGGTTTTTGGAGATAACCAACAATATCCATGGTAGGAAGGGAGAGATTTTTCTATCACTACTATAGTTTTGGATCCATGAAAATTATGTTCTGATAGGTACAATAGTTGATTATTAAATGATAGAGAACATAAATTTTGATTCTATTTCTATGCATTCCTCCATATCATTGATGTTTAATAGAATTATTCGAACACCAAAACAACTCACATAAGTTGTGTTATCAATGAAAACATTAAATTGGGAAAATATACCATCCAAAGAATATAATTCCCCCTATAAAAAGTCTTAGGTTAAACATCTAATTGAACCTTTTCATAGTGTATGTGGTGGAATTTGAATAAATTATAGGCATGGATTGGATTTTCTTATATAGAGCAACCATAAATTTACATGAGAAGGATATCACTATCCCTATTTTGAATCAGTCCATTTTTCTATACAAGTTAAAGGAGTAGGATGAATATTTTATGTCACCACCAAATCAATAATGGATATTACTGAATTATGAGCATGTTTATCTAGATCAAATGATTTATTATATGAATTTAGTCATCCTTGAAGACATGTCTATTGTGAGGAAATATGTTGATGTGTTTCTATGTAATTTTTTGGTCTTCCTCCTAGCTGGGAGGTTTTATTTTTAATGAAGATTATACTTGAGGTGTCACCAAAATAAGAGACTCTATATAGAAATGAGGTTTTTAAAATAGAGTTCCTAAAGAAACAACAATAAGAGATTCTTGATAAATTGTTCTTATGACCATGTTATTCACCATGCGGTTCACTAGTCCTCTTCATCAAGAAGATTTATGGGTTAAGGAACCTTTGCATTAATTATATTAATCTATATAAGATCATGATAATGAACAAGTATCATAATCCATAGATTTATTACTAGTTCAATCAGATATGTGTAGAAAAATAATTCTCCAAGGAGGACCTTCAGATGGTATATTTGCATGTTATGGTGAAGAATGATGGTATTCATAAGATAACATTTCATACAAGGTATAGTCACTATGTGTTCATATTTATTCCTTTCAGGCTCAATAATTCTCTATAAATAAACATGGAATTGATGAATAAAGTCTTTAGATATTACCATGAAATATTTGTGGAATTTATTATATATGAAATTCTAATATACTCCAAATAAAAGGATGAGAATGAGGAAAATTTGAAAACTATGTGAAAACATTTTCAAAGGATGACTTTTGTTCCAAGTATAGGAAATGAGAGTTTTGGTCAAGGTCTCATTCTTGGAAAATATCCTGACAAGAAATGGTATATATTTTTACCCTTTAAAAATAGAAGCAATTGGGGGATGGATATAAAAACAAATTGTGGGCCATATCCATAGATTCTATATATTAGTTGTGTATTATTGTTTGTTTTGAGAAATTTATCATATTTGTGAATCCATATTACCATGAAAACTCAAAAAGCGGTTTTGTTTTCATGAAACAGTGAATGTGAAGAGATATTGAAAGTGGTAATAAAGTGTCTTATCACTTCCACTATTCCCACACTACCCATTAATGGATAGCTATTCATGGTATTCATAGATTCTTCAAAGAATGAATTTCAATGTGTGTTAATAAAGAATAAATAATTCATAGAATATGCTACAATGACAGTTGAACATTCCCGAAAAGGATATACCAAACATGATATGGAGTGGTTTATAGTAATATTCTCTTTAAAAATATTTTGGAATTATATTTTTTGGTAGAATTTTTGAATATATATGAATAAAAAAATCCCCATGTATATATTCATATAGAAAGAGTAGAATATGAACCAATGAATATTGATGGATCAGATGATGGATTGTGACTATTCAATACACTACCATCCAAGTAAAGAGAAATTTTTTGTGTATGATATAAGTAAAAATGATCCAATAGTTACTTAATTATTGAGAATTAGAAGGGATATTGTTTTATTATATTTGAAAAGCGTGGACTTGGGATTCATAATGGAAGTAACATGATCAATCCTTTAACAAATTATTACTCGACCATACCATAAGAGAACAAAAAAGGATAATCTGAGAAATAATGTGGGTATTGATAAGAAAATTAAAATTAAAAGAATAGGGAAATCATATGAGTTCAATGATCATGAACAATGTGTTATAAGATTTTTTTAAGACTATTTTTACCATAATATATTGAGTTAAAGAAGGTGTTATTGGATGATACAGATAGACCAGCCTTCACAATCTATCCTTGGAGTATAAAGATGTATCAAGATCACTGATAAAACTGTTGGTGGGACAATATGAAGAATGAGACCATGGAACATATATCCATTTTTCTAATATGTCCACAAGTGATGGATGAAATGAGATAATCTAACGGGATTATGTAACCATTACAGATACCTACATGGAAATGGAAAAATATCATCCTAGAAATTGTCTCTGGAATTCCAAAGACATCTGTTAAAAAAAATGATATTTTGGTTGCGGTGGATCATCATACAAATTCATCAAACTTCATTGATATTTTATAGGACATATAAATGGATCAACATGAATAGATATATATTAGAGATGTTGTGAGACTACATTGAGTACCACTATCGATTGAATCTGATTGAGATATGAGATTCATGTACAAGTTCTAGGAAAGTATCCACATTGTTCAAAACATAAAGAGCATATCAGAATGTCCTATGATTCTCCATATGAATGCTAGTAAAATAGGTCTATTCAGAAACTGGAAGAAATAATGAGACCATGTTTTATGAACTTCAATGGAACGTGGGATAAACATCATTCTATAGTTGAGTTCTCACACACTAACTATTTACACTCAAAAATCAAAATAGATCCCTATAAAGCGCTTTATGTGAAGAGGTTCCTAACAACTTAATTTTGGGATGATGTTGGGGAATTCAATTTTCTAAGTCATCAAATTTTCAAGGAAATAGTGTTTTTGGTTTAGACAATTTAAAAGAAAATTGACCCTACTTATAATTGAAAAAAATAGCTATGCTGACAATCATAGATGTAGCATAGAGTTTGTTGTTTAAGACATGGTATTCCTTTACATATCACCATGGAAGAATGTGATGAGATTTGGGAAGAATGTAATTATTATTCAAAAATAAATTATCTTGTTAAATATATTTAATCCCATCAGAGCGGGGACATACTGACAAGAACACCCACCTAAAATATCATATGTAAAAAATGTACTCCATCTTTACCTCTTGAGAAAGTATATACCAGACCCCTCAAATGTTCTCAATTAATACTTTTTACCATTGGATAATGATCATTTTTGTGAGGAGCATCTGGTGATGATCTTTGATAATATCAGCAATGTTCTTTGAAATAAGACATATCATCTTCTCAATGTGCATTAGAGAAACAAAATGATTGAAGAATCATTTTGGGAATTGGAGGATCTGATAAAATAGAGTGATTCCCATCTATTATAGTGTCAGAAAATAAAATTTTTATTGAAATTTTTTTTCAGGGTGAAAAATTATAATGAAAAAAACTATTATAAATAAAATTCTCTTTTTGATTTAGTTGAATATATTATAATGTAAAGTGGATATATAAAACACATGCACTTACTTGGTTTTATTATATTCTATCAAATTTAATGGGTTGATAATAATATTTACCATTTATTATATAGTCATTGAATAGAGACCACATGATTCGAATAAATATTGTTTTTTAACAAATCCAATTGACATGGGTAAATAAAGTGATGGACTCAATTAGTAGGATTGTTAAATATGAATCCCATTTACAATATATTATAAGGGAGATATAATTTCTATGAATTTCCCTTGACCAAGCCCAATATGAGATCTAATAAATTATGAAAAAGAAAAACTATATATATGAGATATTCAAACTCAACTAGATCACAACCCAAACTATCTACGTCGAACACTCCGATTAAATTCTCACTATTTTGCCCCTTACTCTTAGAAAATTTTCGGGTGTACTAATGGGATATTTATTAAGAATCTGGATATATTTGTATGTATATTATTTTTTATTGAAAAATGTAGATATTTTCATCCTAATAATGTTACATTAGTAATAAATATTATTTTTGATATGATAAAACCTGAATATTTTTTTGGGTATTATTAAAATTAAATTATTTCATTTATTTTGATGAAATAATGAAATTTTTAAATTACTAAAATTTTAATAAAATTTTATTATTAAATTATTTTTCTTTAATTTATATTATCATATAATTTTGATTTTACCATATGTAAATTTTTTTTTGTGTTTGAAAACTGTTATTGTCATTAAACACCATCATTTTGTGATAAATGTTGATTTTATTTTAAAATTTAATATTAAAATATTGAGAAAATTAAGTCGATATATTTTTTGGGAATCATAACATCGAAATTATCTAGTATTTAATTTTTCATAACATTCTGATACATTCAATTTTTTGGGAAATAATTAAATACCGTATTAATATACATTTTTTACTATGTCATTATAACGATATAATATAGATGTAATAAATATTATAAAAGGTATTACTGACCCAATATTATGTTTCCATTAAAATAATTTATTTTTATGTTTATTTGAGATATTTTATAAATCCATTATGTATCCTCCCAAACGTTTAATATATTTTATTTGTATTAAATAACTTCTTCAAGAGTGTACTCAATTCCACATAAGCAATGGTATTATTAATTTTTGATCAGCCCTTATACTTATAATATAATGTAAAATACACCCATTTGGAAGAACCCACTAGAAAACCCATGGGAATACCATGTTTATTGTTATTTTATTATATAGGGTCCAAAACATATGTTTTCTAAATGATAATGAATTATACACACTTTTCATATATAAACCTAACCAATATCCCATTTCCCTTCACTAAAAATTATTCGATCACATAATAAATATTTCTTATAATCTATAGAGTTATTTTAATGTTCCCAATGAACATAATAAACTCCTCCCAAACATTTGTCGTCACACACTCATATATGAGATCTTCACCTTATATTTTTGTCAATATTTCCTTGTTATATTATGAATACTCTTTCCAATTCATTATATTGGGATAAGTATTTGTGTGTACCTATTACTTCGTATTTTATTTTGGAATTATGAGAGACCCCTTTAGCTCTCATAAACCCATGTTGTTAATATTAATCTGACATTGTTGTGCTATAGATATTTTCAAGTGATTTTCAATACAGGAAAATTTTTTAGTGAATAAAATACCCAATTTCAATCTATGGCGATCAACTTTGTATAATTATACATATTTTATTGTGGACATACACTTATTTATTCCACAATTATTTATTGTGTAAATAAATATGTTAATGAATGGCTCCATTTTTTTATCTATGTGGAATACATAAATATGAGAATGAAATGACTGCCATGGGTCCACTGGGAGTTATATAGTGATCCAATGAATTTGGAAATGTTTAGTCTCATTATACATAATTATGGGATATAGAGTGAACTTTATTCCATTTTGGGGATTTTTCATTCATGATTTAATTGTTTATAGCCTTGACATATGTTTATGATGTTGTGTGTTAAGTCATTTCCACATTTCCCATATTATTATTAACATGGAACAT
This sequence comes from Viscum album, assembly GCA_963277665.1. Classification (NCBI taxonomy): domain Eukaryota; kingdom Viridiplantae; phylum Streptophyta; class Magnoliopsida; order Santalales; family Viscaceae; genus Viscum; species Viscum album. The sequence goes on from OY728145.1 coordinate 1,769,504,031, forward strand.
CATTCCATGTTGTACATGTTATTTTTATTCCAAATGGATATGTCTATTGTCTATCATGTTTTATTTTTTCCATGCTTATTCTCGTATTTTTATTTATAGATCACTACATTCTTATCTATGTCCCCAGGTTATCATGTGTAGTCTTAAAAGACATGAAATATTGTGATCAAGTTGAGTATGTTTTCAATAAAACTGATGTATTTTATATTTTATGTTGTTATTTAATGTAACTAATTACAAAATATAGTAGAATTATTGATCTTATAGGTTATATAATCTGTCATATTATGTAATAAATGATGTAATGAAGTGAAATAATGAGTGGGGTAGTTATATAATGACCTGATGGTCAAGTATTAATATAATTTTGATCAACTAATCAATATTCAAATAGTCATCCACAATATATAGAAACATTACTGCAACATGAAATATATGAGGTGTGAATTTGGCATAATGTCAATGAAAACTCATGTCTTTCTATTATTCCACCATTCCACTGCGTTTTACCAAGAAAATAATAGTGAAATCCATAAAATGCCTCTTACCTATAACATTAAATAGTAAAGAGGACTCCAGGGTAGTATTGCTTACATTTGGCATTTCATAGCCAACCCAGATGAAAGATTCCTCCACTTCATGATGTTAATGAATGAATAAGTCACTTATTAGAAGGAAGAATGGTTCCATGAATCCTTTGAGAAACTAAATAAATAACTTCTACACCCATGAGTCCTAAACCATAAATTAAAAGTGAAGTATATATTTCTACATGTTTCTTCTATGTATAAATATCTTATATCTTTCATTACATAGAATGATTATTATAAAACATAAAATGGTCTCTACAATCTCATAATAAAAATGTTGGAAATTTATATCTTTTAATTTTGATATCGAGAATAAATTCCTTGAATTATATTTTTATATTGAAAAGAAAAAATAATACATATAGAATCAAAAAGTCTAATTGATTTAATTTATTCTACTACTCAAGTACATACTTAGTCATATGATGCAACCCAACTATTTATCCTGATTGGTAGATAATACAAAAAAATTGGACATTCAACTCACGTAAAAAAATGGAGTCAAAGGGGATAGTATTCTATTTCATCATAGTACACCCCACACCAGAAATTGGTCCCATAAATATTTAACTCCGAACAATGTGGTTTATATTCCCATGAAACTCCTCAATCATCGGAGATGATTATTAGTGGAACCTTTTATCTTATTAAATGAAACATTATTTAAATCAAAAACAAAAACTAGGTTGGTTTAGTGATATTTATTGTCTCATATTATAAGGAAAAAATATTATACCCTTTCTGGTTATTCAAAGGCTTCACCAACAATGAAGTGGAGTATCCGACCCTTGTTGTTGGCCATGGAAAAGACTTCCATCTACAAATATCCCATTTGAACAACAATGGTATTTGTGAAGTGATGATTCATGATATCCATTGTGAATATTCCAATATAGAAGAATATTTTACCCCTATCATTGACTATATAAGGGGATGGGTGGTGGAGTTCCCATTTGAAAGAATACTTAATCAGATCTTTCATTCACAAAATGATCATTCTCATTCACTGGATAACATTTCCAGAAACTAGGATGATCATAACTAGGATGAAATATTCATCTACAATGAAAAAAGGTTACACTCCCCAATCAATACATATGAAATAGAATTGATCAATCATATAATCTTTACAGAGGGTGGTATGTGTAGACATATAATATTGGATGGATGGGCCCCATAATTGATGATATCTATATATCAACTGTACCCTCAGAATGAGCTAAATATGAACTTATCTGATATTGATCAATGATCCTCACAATTCATGATAGTCTGAGTGAACAAAATTTCCTCTATAAATCTACCTTCAATGGAGTCATCAGCACATGCATCGAAGAATGATAGGACCTATTTTTAATAAATGAAATCTATAATGTATATTGTGAAACCAATCAGTTAGGAACTAGATCTTCCAACCAAATTAAGTGGTTTTTTTATTTTAGGTTTATAAGGATACAAAATTTTATAGGAATCTAATAGAGGTGGAATCCTTATCAAATACATTAATAATCAATCAAATTTACCCTAGTGTTATTTCATCATTCCAAATTCAATTAAAAATTTTATTAATGGGGAATACATGACATGGGGCTATATCCCCATATTAAAACAAACTAGTTTATGTATATCCATATTGTTGGTGAATTACATTTTAAATGGGATAAGGACACAAAACTTATAGATTTTTTACAATGAATATAATTCACTTCTTGAAGTTAATATCATCAGTAGATTTGGTATCATTCATACCATACTATTGGAAAACAACACCAAATTCATGTACTTTCAAGATTAAAATGTTATACAAGGAGTACAACATCAAATCTAACCATTAAACGACCAATCATGTTGCATTAAATGGATATATTTATGATTTTAATGGTAAATTATCGAATATACTAGGAGAAATTAGGGATAATAAAATAAAAAATTACTATAAAAACGAATGCACCAATTTTTGGCCAATCACACCACAACCTGCACCACCAAGAATGAGACACCATAATCAATTAGTTATGAAATCTATTAATGGTCTCATAAGGAAATAAATTTACCCACATATTGAATATATATATGTTGTCATATATTAGAAGTTTTACAAACATAGAATAACCTTGATGAGTCTGAAAGGATTGATGAGAAGTGGTTTCATACATTAATCAAAAAAAGAGTTCCATAAAAATTAAATTTGGTGGACATTTAATCGGAATTTTTTTCCTTCACTAATTAATGTAAGGTGCATTGGTATTGTCTCCCAAAAACATGATAGTAAAAGGGAAGAAAAAAGTCAATCTAGAAGAAAAATGAAAATGACCTTACATCATATCGAATATATATTCCAATGCTGCAAAATCCATAGTAGTGATGGATGGGTAACACATCACACCACTCAAGTATATAAGGTTTCTCAAAAAATTCATTTCATAATTGGAGCAAAATAATGAATGTGATTCCATAGGGACTTAAAACTACATAAGGTTCACATCCTTATAATATGAAATTAATCTAAATAGTCATTTTCAATGCCACATGATGTTAAACTGCAAGGGGGTTTAATGTCACCAATGACTCAAAAAACCCAAATGTTCTTGGTATTTATACTCTTATTGTCTCATATATGATAGTTTAATGCATGAAATGTTTTCTTCCATGTGGTCATAGTGTTCCTAAACCACTAATGCCTCATATTCATCACATACATGATAAAAATTTGTAAGGATTCTTTCTTCATATTAACTACATGTAGGTTGTATTTTTATCACTTGGGTACATGTATGAATTCATCTTATTAAACAAAGGGGTATACCCACAAAAATCTTAATAAAATATTAAAAAAATGCATGCTGAGAATTTTATTTGGATATATGTAAGATATTTAATCATCAGTTCTTTTAAATATCATCTGAAACTCAAAAAAGAATTCCCCTCCCACTAAACACGAGTGAGATGTGTTCTAGGAAACATTTTTTTTCAAAAACTATATTTTCCATGATTCATAGCCATAAGGATATGTATTCACACATTGAAAAACCATATTAGGACCATCCATCAGTTCATCTCCATCATACCCTTCCCCTGTTCTTGGTCTATATCAAAGGTAAACATACTCATTTGGAAACAATACTATTAAAATTACTATATGTGAAATAATCTCCCAATATGAGAGAATGTAACCTTTAAAATGAAGTCATTACATAATTATTATGCACATGGATTATAGTGTAACACATTACCCCTTTTCTTAATATTTAATGCGCATCTACCTAAGGGACCTTCTTTCATAAGAAATATGTGTTTCATTATAATATCCCAAACTAGATATATAGTGGCACCATAAATATTTATCCTAGGACCACCATAAATGATAATATAATAATACCATATTTACCTTCCATACACCTGATATATAATTATAAAGGGGATAATGGATTTTTTAGAAACCATAGAAGTCATTATTATACAAATAAAGTATAACATTTCCACCTTTTTCCTTAGGGTGTTGGCCATTATCTCCTCACTAAACAACTATACACTTAGGTGACATCCATTTTCATAGCACATACACATTATCCAAAACAATTAAAGGTATTTTGGAACTAAAAATTGAATTATTTCCTTTAACATGAAATATATAGGGATGTTGATATCTTATACAGGGGCCCAACAAGAATTTTCAACAATATCCCTTCCTATATTAGTGTATGAAACTTTATAGAGAAAGATCACTTCCCTAAAGAAATTACACAATTTAAGAAATAATTTATCATTACCTTCAAAATATCTAAATATATTCATGGTTGGACTCATAAATATACTAAATGGATTGATGAGAAAAACTATCTCGCTATTTTTGAATTCTATCTATGTAGGGATTCAAACAAGAAAAATGTCTGTAGTGATTATTTATATTATAGGATACATAGTGATGAAACATTATCTATCATAGGGGTAAAAAAAGTCTCAAAAATTCCACAATTCCCATACTTTTAAGATATATCTGTGAAGGGGATCTATAAATATATTAATTTTTAGTGAAATTATTCTTCTTCTATTATGATTTTTATTGATTCATGGATCTCCAATCATTGTTCCAACCATTATTTTAAAAAAAGTATTTCCTCAACACTCCACTGCATATGATCTAGATATACCCAAGGGTTTTACTTCAAAAAAATAAAACATTTTATTGATTCTTGTCCTTACAGGTTAAGAAGTGACACCAAGATGAACCCATCCATTGAAATCATAAATTCCCATAGCTTATAATGGCGCCTTCTCAAAAACAACCTTTATTATAAAATATTATAATCCATTATCAACACTAATATGAGTTAAACATGCCTCGTGTTCATATTATATCCATCAAAAAATAACATACAATATTATTTCCCCCTTTTATGTTTAATATAGATTTATACACAGATCCTCACCATTGGTTCTCCCATTTATAGACTGATTATTTATAAATAATTTCCCCATATTTTTTGTTCAACATTTTATTATAGAAAAATAAATCATAGTATAGGTAATTATCAAATTTAATATTATTTGTTATAATTAGATTGAATCACATGAGATTATTATTTTGGTCTATTCATCCGATTATATTTATCAATGTGCATGATGACTAATGCTGGTATACAATATAGGTCCACTATGAAATACCATGAACCATAATGGAATGGTTTATTTAAAAATAATAGTATTACATCTATATGATTCAGATCAATGCAATTGACCCTAGTATATAGATGTTAATCCATAAAATTATGCGTGAATAAAATTACATTTGTATCTCATCCTTGTAATATGGATTTAAAATAGGTCACATATATCCTTTGACACAAGATAAGAAAATGATTAACAAATTTCCTTGTATACTGAAATTGAATTGGTTAATAGTTTCATCCTTATTTAGTGATGATAAATTGACCAAAAAATACACACTTATCACTATTTATCACAGGAATATTTTTTCCTAACCTTGGTCACCCCAGGTTGGGGATACATCAAATAACCTCAAAAAACATCTCAATATATATATATCAATCTACATGTCTTTAATATTATATTTTCCCAGAAAACATCCTGGCCCTCGTAAATGAGAATAACTAAATTTATGTGACTATATAATTTACTATTTATTTTACACTTATCCCTTGAATTTGACCCCTCAACTTATCATCTAGATACATCTCTTCCTTGTGGAAGCTTATTTTGATCCTTGGTTTCATTGAAAATATGGAAAAAATATTTATTCCCCAATGTTATTTTCTGACACAACCATTTCATCTTTCTCTCTTAATATTACTAATACAATGATAACATTGTTCTATGATTTATATCATGTCCATCCCCCATTGATATGGGTGTTTGATTCTCTGTTACATTGGTTAACATAAATTGTTTATTCTGTAATTCTTCCACACTTTTCCCTAATCAATGTATTGAGATACTAAACATTGTACACTTTGGACAATGTTGTATGACCTTAAACTGTACATTTGGTTCTACAAATTTCAAAACTATAAACATATTTTCAAAAATAAATATATCTTTTCAAAATCTAATCCTACAAATGGTGGTCTAATAAAGAGTCATATATACCCTTTATAACATCATAATTGTTTTGAAGATAAGGGGAAAGAGGATCATATATAAAAGATTATAAGAGATTATAGAGAGTACTTTAGGTCCTTAAAAAATTATATCCAATAAATATTTCAAATTATGATACATGGAAAAGGTAGATAATTTATTTATCATCCCATTAACCAAGATCTAATGTTTAATACATGACGTCACAGTGTTAGGTGAAGGAATTGCCCTTGTATAGAATTTTTGCCATAAAATTTATCCTTATTCAAGTGTTTGAATATTTTAAAATATATCTTGACCATCATTATATAGTATATATTATTTCACGGGACACTCTTCTTGGTGATTCATGTAATCCCCACAATGGATCCTATAGAAAATAACACTTCCTGTTAACTAGATCCTTCTTAACCATGAAGGATTGTCCTATGATCGATGTGATCCTTGTAAATGTCACCATAGTTTAATAATACAAGATATTAATGGATATTCTTCATTTATATGTACAGTGCTGATTACCACATGTAATATTCAATAAGAAACTAAATAAAAAACCATAATAATTTTTAAAATTAAATTATTCAATATGAAAGTTATTATTTTTATACTATAGGGAATAAATAGTGGTAAATACATTATAAAATTATTTATTTATAATAAAATCAAAAATTTGTGTTTCATAATAAACATAATTTTTGAATTCATTATATCAATATTACACTAAAATTAATTTTTGGGTTTTTTATAAAATATTATATACTTATCTAAAAATTTAAAATTAAAATTTTCCAATGGAATATCACATTTTAAATATTAAAATTAGATAATGTAATAGTAACATGTTTTGATAAACAATATATATATATAATAACTAATATTTATATTTGATAAGTACTATGATTAATTTATAATCTACATGTTTAATATTTTTGATACTCACATAATATTTAACACTCAAATCTATTTTACATGCTTTTTATAAAAATTATACATGGTATCCTAATGAAATTAAATTTAATAATAATGATTTCCTATTATATTTCCACATTTAAATACTATCTAAAAATTTAAATTTAATTTTTAGAAATAAATAGATTATAATTTACATTATTGTTAATTATTACTATAATTGAGAATCGTCTTTTTTTGAATTTTTTTATTAATATAACATAAATTTTACTTAGTCAATATTATTGACCTCAATTAAATTATGAATCTAAATATAATTTATAAATCTATATATAACTAGAAAAAAAATTCCTAATTTTTCAATCAATATTATCCTTTACTATGGAACACAAAGAGGTTAAAAAAATTCCAAAAATAAACTATTTTTTATATATTATATTTTTTAATTTTAAGGTTTATTTACCACATATAAATTAGTTGAGTTAGATTAATTGGAGTTTAAATTTTGGTTCTGAAAATAAAATTTATAAAAGGGGATACTTTATATTTGTAAATAAATTATTAATTACTATGTTAAAAAACATGTATTAAAAGTAATAATTAAAATTTAAACACATAAAAACCTATAATAAAAGTCAAGAATCTTGTTTAAAACAGATCAAGAGTGTCCAAAAAAAGTAATTATCTACCCAATAGCACCCCTCAATCCATTATTTAAATATTTTGGATTCATTGACATAGGAATAGGTTATTTATATCCTGTTTTTTAAACAAGTATTTTCAATAGATTCATTTTATTCACTTATAAAAGGGGATCCATTCCAATCCACCTTATTTCCTTAAATATTACAAATTTTACATTATCATCTTCCCAAAATACCCATCCTGTCAGTTTTATCACCATCCTTATATAACAAGTCTCTCAATGTTACCCTAAGGGGTTCACTTTTAAGGACATATCTAAGAGAATATCATGTCTCGAATATAAGAATTACCTTCTTTATAATTTTTTTCCCTTAATCCTTATATTCCAAATAAAATATATTGATTAAAATATAAATTAATAAATATAATTTCAATATAAATATATATATATGTTATTAATTTTTTTTAAAAAAAATTAAAACCCTCCATTTAATAAGAACAAAATTATTTGTTAGTGCACTGTGCAAAATACCTCCTCTATAAAGCAGTGACATCTCACTATCATAAACATAATTAATGGACGCCCAAATGGGTGTTACTAGTGAATAAATATAATATATTGTATTATGAAATTTCAAAATAAAATGTTTTTCTAATTTCCCTATAAATCCATAAAAAATGGAAATATTAATCATTTGTACATGTGATGTACCACGTCCATTATAAATAAGTTTGATATGTCATCTCTATCCATCATTTTTGGATTAAAAAATATATTTTATATTTAAAATATATTTCTATTGAACAATAAATATTTAAGACACTATGAATATATTTTTCAATTATTTCTACCATGTTCAACACAAATTATGAGATACATAAAAATCGAAAAGGAATGTTAAGTATCCGATGTAATAAAGAAAAATATATTATAAATAAATAATATATAATATGTAAAATTACATAGAATAATATATTTATATGAATAAGGTTATTATGTACTAATTATTTAAACTTAATTATGTTATTGAAGATTTTATTTTCGTTCATAAAATGAATTGGGAACTATAGAAAAAGTTGGTTTTGTGCCTCCTTCAGGATTCAATAGTCACCTTTTATCATTATTTATTCCATTTTATGAAATATTAATTCCATTAAACTCTTCTATTTTTCTTATATATATCACTCACATATATAGATATTCAAATAATCCTTCAATTTTTTTATTATAATTATTTTAGTTCCCATAGAAATTCACACTTTTATTTAAACATTGATTAATGAAACATTCTTATTTTTATGTTATGACATGTATCACACCAAAGAAATGTTTCTAAAAATGTACAAATTGTGAAAATAGTGATTATTATATAAATAAAACTCTCGTTAAAATTATGGTTTTATGAAAAAAATAACTAAACTCATTCTTTAAAATGACCCTCTATTTAATTCATAAATCATCACCCAAGAGGTTCATATTTATTCATTTTAATCCTATATTATTCAAAATAAAACTATAAATTAGGGACCAATCATAAAGATCTATTTAATATATTTATTCATGGGCATTTAAATAATCCAATTATTTTTATCCTAGAAATTCAAATAATTTATCATTCCCATATTTATTGAATCCTAATTATAAAATTCACTTCCTTATCATGGGTTTGATCATTACAATGACTTATATATGTTTTATTTTTCTAATGTGGCACAAAACCATATTACATTAATTTAGGTGAAACGTGTAACTAGATTTATATATCCCTCTAATGAATTATGTAATGTTTTATATCTCCTCAGATTTTATGTAAATGATTATTTAGTAAACCTAATCCACCATGGGTCTTGTTCCAATTTATGATGGTCATCCTATGAGTGACCCCTAACTTATGTTTATTGAATATTTATTTATGATGCTACGACATTATTATGTTCATATGACATAATTTCCTTATGACATAGCCCGTTGATTTTTTTAATATTTATGATACCATTTTATGCCTCTTGATCATCACTATATGTGTTATTTCCATGGTTATTTCATTACTAGGATTTCTGGATAATCATATTCCTTATGTATTTTTCCGAAGATAACCCATTCAGTTTTAAAATATCTTTTAGAATTATGATCACTATGTGGAGTTTTCAATAAATATAATTTTCTATACTTAATATTATGTATTTATATGTTAATTATTTTAAACACCCCCAACCCATAGATCCTCATCTTGTTTTAATTATAAACAATGTTAGGAATTTTAAAATAATATTTGTTTATAATGGGTATATATATTTGGAATAAAAGGATGTTATATTAATTTATTGAGATTATGATGATATAATGTTAGTGAAAATAATTTGGGATAATTATAATATATATATCTATGAATAATATAATATTCTATAGCTTTGAAAAATAATATATTGTTAGTATTTAATTTAATTTAAATTCATATATAGATACTGGAATGTATAATTATGAATGGGAATATTTTTCCCTTAGGTAATAAAACTAAAGAGGGTGTGTTGGGTATTAACTCCCCTATGACCTGGTGAATAATAATGAGGCCTCACTATACACCTAGATAGATACTCCCGATGGATATATATTGTTTAATTAAAATTTCAATTATAGAAAACAAAGAATGAATTTAATGTTTTTTATGGACCATAATTAGGATAGAAACACTAATTGGAAATTTAAAATAGATATTTTTTATTAAATATTACTAATTAATAAGTTAGGTTATACACATTATGTATAATAAACATCATATACATTTAAATATTATCATTTATAGAATTATAAATAATATCCTTCCAATTCATGAAAATATGTTATCTTGAAAATTGTTTAGACATTGTAGGAGTCATGATATTGAGATGTTGAATGAAAATATTATGATTGAATTAATGAAATACCTAATATTAGGTGATCATGGGATAAAAAATTAGGAGTAATATAGAAAATTTTACTTTATTAATCAATAAAAACCTGAATTTTATGGAATTACACCAGGTCAATATTGTTGTAGTTTATTTCATTAGGTGAAAATACCTCCAAATTTTAGTGAATCTTATAATCTAATATTCCATTAAAATGGATTTGAACAATTGAGTATATATTAACTATATTTTAATGATCTTATAAACATTCAGTAATGTAGGTTGTTTACCACTATGATGGATTGTTATTTGTATGGTAGACACTGATCAAGAATACAAATCCCATTGATGACAAAAAAATCTATAGAGTTTAATGAATTCAAGTGGTTATTTATCAAATACGTCTTTCACACTTTGTGTCAGAAAATTTGTGTAGACTTTCATAAAAAAGTATAATTTTACTATATATATATATGGGGTGTTATTATGAGGACATAAAATGCATATCATGATATTCCCTTGGTCTTATCATTAACAGAAAAATTAAAATTGATAACTTTTGTAGTGGGATAAAGTAGATTCAATGAAGTGTATCACACCGAGTTTTTGGGAAGCGTTTTTTTAATAAATTGATATTGTTTGATTATGGTCATTTTATGTTACATTAATTCAAAAATTTATTATATAAAACACCAATATAATCTTGTGTTAGATGAAACAACGACATGTCTTCCATTACAAGCAACACAGAATTTGTACAAAACATTATTTTTTAAAATATAATTATTTAAATGAGTTAGTTATTGCCTATCCATTAAACATGAAAATATGAATCGTAATAAATAATTTATAAATATTATTTATAATATTTTTATATGAATTAAATATATTGATAATAAGATATACAATTTTGTATAATTTGTTTTATGTTTGAATATAGTATTTATTTAAAATAACTCCTTGTTTTTGTTCTTATTTGAAACAATAAAAAACTAAATTTAGACAATTATTGAAATTTAATTTGATAATACAAACATTATTTTTGAAATAAATATGTCAAAATTTTAAGAGATAAATATTTAAGGAATTCTTATTGAAACATTATTTTTTTTGATTAATATTAAAAAATACTAAATTATAATTCAAAACTAATTTTTTGATTAATTTATTTATATAGTTAAATAATATTTTTTATTGGATTTAAAGTCACAATTTATATAATATAAATCTTTTAATCTAATATAGAAAATTGGAGTTATTATTATGTTGAATTTATATATTAAATATTAATTAACCATTAAAATTTATTGCTTTTTAATCTCACTTTGTCACCATGTCTACAGGGTTAGCATTAAACATAATTTTTCTACTTCTATGAACATAATTTTGGAAAATTTTGATAATAATTTTTAATCAGTATAAGATTTATATTTTTATAATATCAATATTATTTTTTACAAAAAAATTTACTGAATGTTATTAAAATTAATTTACAACAATTAAAGAAATATTAAGCTTAATAAGGGACAAATGATTAAGGGCCAAAATGACCTAGAAACTTGTAAAAAACAAATTTTCTGACATTATTTCACATATAAACCTTATATTAATGATTTTGGTTATTTTTTGTTTAATGTTTTAGGTAATAACATGGGTACAAAATCTTTTTCTCAAAAATGCCTTGTTTATCCCCCACATCCCTTATAAAGGGCCAAACCAATCCTCATTCCTCACACCGGAAAAACAACATAGGATCATCATTGATGAATCCCAATTACTTTCAAAAATACAAAAATTTCTATTTTAATCCTCCCTTTGGGATTAAATACAACAAATGAATCGATTTTGTGAAAACTAATAGTAGTTAACCAAATAAGAGGTATCATCCTTCCTCCCACTTATTTCCTTTATTTTCTTTATCCACTACCACAATTTTCTTCCATGAATAAATAATAAACATAGTGTCTTAATAAAATTATATGTTTTTAGGATAACCTTTTTATCTACACGTATATAAACATCCATCAAATGGGTAATAAACAAACTGTTATTCTGTATGGAGAACTACCATCTCAATAAACGATGTTGTCTGTTTTTTCATTACCGACTATCATCATTGTAATTTAGGATGTAAAAAATATTTTAATAATATTTATATGATATATATATATATATATTATCTAATTATTATGTTACATATACCTTCATGCTTTCCACTTTTTGTAAAAACAGATATTTCATTTTGGGAAATGCGGACTACCGCCTCCTCAAAGTGATGTAATTCATATGCGCACAACATGGAATTTATTATGGATGATATTAGGAAGTATATATGATATGTATGAAATTATAATTATACTTCAATGAGATTATATTTATAAACATATATGTCATTTAATATCATTTATTTGAAATTAAAAAAATAGAATCAACGCTCATGCATATGTATGACATACCATCTCCTTGAATGGTGTATTTTGTTTCATATTTATATATTATATATATTATTAAAAATAAATATATATTGAATATAAATTATATTTAAATCGTGTTTTACATTCTGGAAATCATTATTTAATATTGAGGATATAAAATATATCAAATTAAGGAAAATTCAAAAAAAAGTAGATATTACCCAAAGTGAATATTTATTATGGAATTATTATTAATAGGTAAATATACAGTCATAATAAAATCATATATAATTTTAAATATAATAAAATTGTTCTATAAAATTATTATAATCAACTAATATTCATTAAATAGGATGATTTTTTGAGTATGAAGAGTGTCCAGACATATGGTGAGGGAATTCATCTCATTTTTTATTTTTGTGAGATACATGTCTTATTCACCAGTCATTTATTTTTTTATCATATTTATACTGACCATGTATTTATTATATTATTCATATAAAAAAAATTATAGTTATTTACTTATTAATTTTATGATATATATTTCATGGGGTTTATGTTTCAAGATTTACCAAATTAGTAAAGTAATTTTGTCTCAAAATTCCTTCTTTGTGTCACATGACATGCTATGCACTTATAATTTTATATGTGGTATATATACATCATTGGACATGTTATATCATTAATATATTTATTTTCATTACATTTCATATTTTATATAATAATAGTCATTCTTTTTTATTACGATTCAAATTTACCAAAGTGGTAATAGTTTGTAGCAACAATATCATCACTATTGGGATTATTTATCTCTCAATAACACTCATGATTTTTATTAGCCTCTGGTAATTAATGTTTAAAATATATAATGTGACAATTTTTATAGTCTTTGGTACATAATATAATTAAGAACATGTTTTTATGAAAATCAAACTTTGTTTTTCATTCCTGTCAGAAATATATATTCTTCCAAACCCCAATTTTATAAATATGTTTTAAAAAATGATATTATTATTATCATATTATAGTAAAATGGTACTTTAAACCATGTATTATCTTTTTTAAAAAACTTATTTTAAAGGATAATTTTTTTGTTTTTTTATCAAGTAAATTTTCAAAATGTTCATGATGAAAAATAAATGTTTGGAATGTATAAACATATTTCCAATCATAACCATCATATCCTAGATGATTCTTTTTATATTGACATGGTTATTTTTTGTGATACAATTAAACTAATATTATGAAAAAAAATTATTATATAATTTTATGTCAACGATAAAGGGTTTTCAAAAAAATTAATAATGTTTTAATTGTTTTTTGTTTTCATTCAAATTTTGAATGTTTTCCAGGAACAATATTCTAAAAAAAAATTCAAAACTTATTTTTAAAGTATTTTCAAATTATTTTTTTAAAAAATAAATATTTTATTATAATTTTTCATGGTGTTTATAAAGAGGAACAATTTTACATTATTTTTAGTCTCTCGTTATATTTTTTCAATGATAATTTAAAATGAAATGTTTTTAAAAAAGATTTATGATATAATAAGTGTTTTAAATGTGGGAAATATGCTTCTCTCAATAAATTATTTAAATTAAATTTTATATATTTCATTATAAGATATGTAATTTTTAAATTGTTTTATTAAATGGATTTCAGAGAATAGAATTTTCTCTTTAGAAATGTATCGTGTGATCCATAAAAATCCATTTTCATATAAGTTGGAATACTTTGTTATTGTTTAAGATTTATTGAAGATGTTATCCAATAATAATATTCATATTGATTCTTGAATGTTTTATGTCTTAATATAATAATGATTATAATTCTCGTTTATCTACCATGAGTTATAAGCTTTTGTAACAAATTTTTATCATGGGTTATGATTTGATGAAATTATTATTAAAACAATCTATTTTCTATAGGTTATGATGTGATGAAATTTTATTGATACCTATATCTTTTTATGGGTCATTATAAGATGAATGGTTTATTATCTTGTTTAATATGAATGAATGGTTTTATTTTGTGATGGTTGGAACCTATATATCCCTCCAGTGCATTGCGTAAAGATGTATATCTCATGAGATAATTATCGTAATCTAGATGATGGGATTGATCCTCTATAGGAATATAGGGAAACCTGATTCCTTATAGATAATGAACTAAGATTGGGGATGATGGTCAGTCCCTCCCAGTAGTTGTAGTCACCATTAATATAGATGATATGGAAACTTGATCTACTATGGGAAAATGGGGAAACTCTATCCACTATGGGACGATGAGGAAACCCAATCCCTTATAAGGAAAATATGGAAATTGGGGATGGTGGTATGTATCATCTAGTAATATTATCCCTTATGATGTGACCTAATATGTTCTAGCAATTATTATTGACATATATGGAATTATATTACATGTTTATGTGTATTACAAACTTCCATGACTTATCCAGATGCCATTCTTTCATAACATATGTGCATGATTCCTTATGATTCATGCCTCATCAATGGGTAAAAATTATTCCATGATTTAAGATTAAATAATGAAGGGTATGCTCATTTAATATTGTGATTGCCTTATTAGACACTTATGCTCATCTGTATTATTACATATATCCTTTGATTACCCTTACAAAGCATCTCAGATCACCCCTTTTTATGTTTCCATCCTCAGGTTATGAGGATATATGTTTTTATAATTTGTCTAATATGGTTCATAGTACTAGAGAACCTAGTGGGAGACAATGTATCTCACTCATGAACATATTTTTTCCTTTCAACTGTTCCAAAGTAATTAAACTAAAATGTTATTTGGGAATCTATTTTTATAAAGTTTTAAATATTCTAAAAAAATGATTTAATTTCTATCAATGATTTGGTTTGGTTATTATAGTTGATATCAGAAAAATGGTTCAGTTAAAAAATGAAAACTATGATATGAAAAATCTAGTGAGATCACTAGAAATATTTCTATGGATACTTTTACAGATGTCTCTGAAGGTAAAATTATGTATGAGGAAAATATTGTAACATGTCATGGAATTTCTTAAACTGAGAGAGTGAGTGTTTTACTAGAAATATATCACAGTCTTGATGCTAAAACTGAATGTGGTTCTACCATAAATGTACGTATGAGAAAAACTCCAACTAGGTGTGTCTGTAATGGATGTAGTGTAACTAAGTACATGACAATGTGCCTTACTATCCTCCTGGTTTGAAACTACATGGGGCTATTATTTTGGATTTCCCAAACTCCTCAAGAACCATTATAAAGGATTTAACCATACGTTGTCCTTGAATAACCTATTATAAACGTAATGATTCATTGATTAAATAATGTGTTATAATTAAGATATCTCGTATGTCATAACCCGACCCATATCGGGGCTCAAGATACAATTACCCCAAGCCTACCGCCATAGGCTAGGGGTGGAGATGAGAATTGAATCCATAACTAAATTAGAGGGACTTTTCTATTGAACATGTACACATGAACACAACCAACTCATAGAAATTGTATAAAGGAAAATAATAAAATAGGTAACCGAACTATAATGTAAACTAAAATGCATGATCCTCTAGATTTTTAAATTAAATGGTAGTGTGAAATGAAATTTTAAGGGAAAAAATACACTACCAATAATAAATATGAGGAAAACTGCCATAAAACTTGATAATGTAAATAGTTGAGAGATCCCATCTATTGAATCCTGTGAAATAACTATAATATCTTGTCTATTCCCCACAAATCTCTAAGCTCTTATGAAGCCATGATCAACATGTGCATAATCTACAAAAGACATGATACATGCAAGAAAATATCATATTAGGGTGAGTATAAACAAACCTAGTATGATTCCTTAAAATCTCGAGGGTGAGCACTAAGGGATATGAAGGAAGTGAAAGAAATTAGATATCACAATTTATAGTAAAAGATTACATCTCAAACCAACAAAGAGATAAATTATGATCGTGTAACCATAAGGAGATAAACAAAGTGAGTAGATAAACTACTCATCAAGTTAGGGATGCCTATACCAAGAAAATACACTAATACAACCATATGAATTTAATCACTGAAAGCACATGGAATACCACATGTTTCTTCGCATTTAATATAATGAGAGTAACCAAATCCGAAGAGTGGTTATAGAATATATATATAAATATATATTTGTTCAGTTATAGAAACCAAAATGAGAGAAAAAGGGGATCTTAATCTCATAGCTTAGCCTACGAAGATGTGTATCCAAAATTTCCAAAATTCCATCATAGATTCCCATAATCCCACTTGTCTTCCATGAAGACACATGTCTATTTAATTCATTCACCACACCTTGATACTATCATTTTTGAGAGGTACTGACTCACACTAATAGTTTTTTCGACACCAAAAGAACACTTCTCGGTGTGGAAATCCTTCGTCTTCCTCATGAGTATATATCAACATCAAACCATGTCTCTTTTTTAGGCCACATAGTTGAGGGAAACAATTAAAGGTAGAGGACCCATTCTATAGTACAATAACAGGGTTCCACATTGATAGTCAATGGAGGACCCATGAACTACCCATTGGGAGACTTCCACAATAATTCATTGAGGTCCCAAGCCCAGATACCTTAGGGGGTCCCACTAAATAAGTCATTGACCGATGCTCTACCCAGCTGTAGGGTTCTACTCTGGTAGTTATCATGGACAGAGGGCTATCCCAGCTGGAGGTTTCCACTAATTAATATATAGAGGAACCATACACATCTCATCTAGATGTTTAAACTCTATTATCCATCAAAGACCCCTGACAAGCCCAGATGGTGTGTTCAACTTGGGATTAAGAATATGTTTTTCCTTCTTGATAAATTACATCATCGAGGCCCCCTAATATGTTTTTTTCTTATAAAATTCCATGTATTAACTCTAAAACCAAATCCAAGGGATCTGTCACGTTCTACGTAGAAAAATACTAAAGATATCCTACTCACTATCCAAAATCAGCGATCAAACAATGGGGATATGAAAGAATGCATTTTATGAAAAATTAAACTATGGGTAAATAACATGGGAGGGGACACACAAGGCATGTGTCCCCACTTTATTGCCTTGATGTTTGCTTTTTTGGAACATGGATTCAAACCATATATTAGTACACACAGTGTAGCTGGACTACATGGAATATCGTAGGAAACCAAGACAAAGGTCATGTGATGCATGTCATGTCCATGTATCAAAGTACACGAGCGTGTACTTGACCCTGTGTACATCCACATGGGTTCCCATAAATGGGACCCATCACAAAGGTTGTCCAATAGGGGTAGGGTATATGGAATTCAAGGGATAGTTACATGTCATTTCACCTTTAGTATTTCTGAAACCCTAGTGTCATCTCTGTGGGGAATACATTCCATGTGTTCTTCATTGAACATGGTGTGTAGTCGGGTTTTTAACATAAATCCCACATTTTACAAATTTAGCCTTCAAACCCTGATTTATGTATTTCCTCCTAATATTCTATAATAATTTCATCATAATATTGTTGATCTAGATTGAAATCAATATCTTGGGATGTTTCTCCCTAGAAATCACCTTTTCTCGAGTTCATGGGATATGTCGTTCATTTTTCATGCTTCCACAATATCAAACATTGATTATATGACCTCAAACCATTGAATCAATCATCCAAATCTTAAAATATTCCTATATCTATGATTTTATTTTTTATTTTCTCCCATATCATCGATCTACTATGAATCAGGTGGTCTAATCGAGCTTAGTTCTTCCCAACAATGTCAAACCAAGACTGTGGGGATCCAACCAGGGACGAACATAGAGAAACATGGGAGAAATGAACAAAAAAACAAGGGTTAAGAATCATTGGATATCTGTTCTTGGAAATAAATATTGAATTGGTATTCTATAATTAGATAACAATGATTAAACCATGTATTTTATCTATGTGGGAACTTGTAGAGATTGAAACTGGCATGGATCTGAGAAAATGGGTGGATCTTCTAAATAATTTAATATAAGGGGGTTATACACTAAAAGATGAGTCCTACATCAATTATGGATTCATTGTTGAAGAATTATTCATTTTTAACCATTTTGGGAGGAGTCTTCCCATGAACTGCGTCTTGATCTAATCTAATTCAAGGTTCTATATTAATTCTTCATAATCCGATAATGGGACTTGAAGGAGAGCCCTCGTAAGCAATTGGATAAATTATGATGATAAATATAGTGGTGTTTCCATATTAATATATTTATAACATATCACTTCTATTAAAATGTATTTATTAATTCATTTAATAATTAATTAATCAACTTAAACATACTACGAACGAGCGAGATGTATGATCACTCTACATTGACTCATTTAATGTAACAACTAGGGTAAACAAAACGTTCAAGACTGAACTGTGGTATCGAATTTATGATATGTTCAATGATATAAATGTTATCCTATTTTCTTCAACATTCTTCCTGCATGCAATATAAAATATATTTAATATTATCATCAATATAATTCTAGACACACTAGGCATCGAAATCGCATGTCGTCTCAGTGTCTACCACTAGAAATTTATAATTTAATTTTTAAATGTCTTAAAAAGTAAAAAAATGGGTCTTCACATCATTCCTTTCTTCAAAAATTTTCTTCCAAAAAATAAAAAACTTGAAAAACAACTTGGGATACTTAGCCCACCCTTGGCTCTACCACACTAAAGAAATCTTCTTTATGTTTCTAGATAGCCACAACACACAAACCATACACAACTGAAATAACCAATAGTATTGAATATAACCAAAAGTATGTAAATGATGATTCTACATGTCTCAAGTTCTAAGAAAATAGCCAAAACATGTTATACATCAATACAGTACAACTAAAAGCAGCGTACAACAAAACAAAGCAAAATAGCTAGTAGCAGCATCACAAGCCTAGGCTCGGTCCCATGCCCTCCTACTCCTTAGCAGCAATCATGTACCTATGTATGGACTCTTTCCCCAATATACATCTGTAGAAACATAATCTGTTTGGGCTGAAAAGCATGACCCAAACATGGTGTGAGAAATATAACTCAGTAGGAACCCACCAAAGGCCCATTCCCAACTACGTGTAAGCATGCAACAATAGTGTGCAATAGTAAAATGAAATAAAGTAAGTAGTACTGAAAAGTAACTAACATAACAATTAAATTTCCATTTTATTATTCATTTAATCCATTAAATTTTGTATCGTACTGTGCTCAACAGCACCAAGCCCTCAGGACAACCAGTATCTTTCCCTCAGGATAATATAGTGAACCACGCCCTCAGGATATATAGAATCCAACCTAGAGGTATAGCCCTCAGGCATAACAGAAATTTCCCTCAGGCATAGGAAGTGTCACCCTCAGGCACAAAAGTCAAGCCCTCATGCATGAAAGGATACCCTCAGGAGAAATAATACTTTTCTCTCTGGCTAATATATTCATGCCCTCAGGCTAATACAATGCAGTGCCCACAGGATAATCACAACAATTCCCTCAGGCTAAACCGGTAACTGGGCCATTCCCAACAGGTAAAAAAGCAGTAAACAAGCAATTTCTCTCAAGGAAATTCTACAATTACTATTTTAAAGGCATACCCTCGGGTATCCTGGCCACACAGCTTAACAGCGGAACACACCCCCGAGGTGGTTTCAGATCCAAGCAATGATCCCAACCAGCATTTTAATATCATAATTAAATACCTAATCAAATCTAAGTGTTTAATATAGCAACGACCTTGTTTCGGTGCGGATGTGCGTCAGGTTACGCTGTTCCGCCAGGACGCGTTCGCGCGTGCAGCCGTCAACCCGAGGGGATGGGCGCGCGGCTTGTGGTCCCGCAGTCCCGCTTTCCAAAGGCGGGCGGCATCCGTCCCTTATTCAGGGGCGTCTGCTCCTTGATCGAAACCGGGATGATGGGATGTCGGCTCCTCCTTCCTTGGACGTCTCCTCGGAACTCGTCGCCTAATCCGGGTCTCCCTCATAGATTTAAGACATGCTCGTGAATCTCGTTCCCGGCGCCATATCTTCATGGACACCGGTTAATTACGCTGCTTCCGCCCGGACGCTCCAAGGAGTCTGGTCGGGGCAGCAACCTACGGTGAGGAGGCCGGGTGGCTCTGGGTGCTGGGGGCGTGTCGTAACACTGCGGCTCTGCACGTCTGTCTTCCGTCCCTAATAGGGCTTCTCGAAGGCACGATGGCCTGAGGCATCCCGCACTGGGTGCGGGGAACTGTGTCCCCTGAGGTTTTCCTCAGCTTCCCATGTTTAACACGGGGTACGCCGCGAGTTTAACGTCCAGCGGGGACGACATCGGACTGATCAACACGAAGAGTGGATCAGATGACAGAACCCCTTGCGGGGAACCTCCGACGCTGGGGCCAATGCATGGGCGGCTTCCCAAGTGATATGGAGTGGAGTGAAGTGGCATAACCCCACCGGGATGTGGCGGCCCGGGTAAGGATCAGGATGGATGATGGAGTGAAGAGCTTGGACCCCGTAGGGGCTTCCTACGTACCGCGCGTTAGCACGGATCAAAGTCAACGTAGTTCGGGTATACAGTTTAACATCATGCTGGACGTCGGCAAGCCGACTCACGAAGGGGTCGAGGCCGCCGGGCGGAGGATTGAACCGAACCACCTCACACAGGGGGAGATGGAACGGCCGGGTGGATCATAGTTTCACGTCATGCTGGACGATAAAAGGAGAAATGGAAAAAAGGGGCTGTGGGGAGGCACAGTGGAGATACACACGGGCAGTCTCCCACAGGGGCAGATTCATAGGTGAATCGACGCAAGCGTGAACCCTGGAGGGGTCCACTGATGGACGAACCGACGTGAATACGACCGGGACGACCAGGTGGTGGGCTTGAACCTCAGAGAGGCTTCCTACGTACCCTGTTTAGAAGACAGGGATCAAAGTCCACATAGTTCATTCTGTCAGGACTTACGCACTTGAGGCAGCCCGGATGCGGAAAAACTCAGTTGGAAGGGACTTGGACCGAAAGTAGGAGACACCTCGATCCCAGTCACACCCTCTACTGGCTTCGGCAGTGGGGAGGCGCAATGGAGATACACATGCGCGGCCCCCCACAAGAAACTAGGGGTTTGTAATACCCTACCCCCGTAGGGAAAAGCCGCTCCCATTAAATCGTCCCTAAAGAGGGGCAATCCCGACATCCCTGCAGAGACGAGCGGGTGGGGGCCACATCCAAACCGGGGGGGGGACCCTGCGTGCGAGGCACGGGATCGGGTGATGCGGACGGTTTAGCGTCTTGCCAGACGAAGTACAGTTTAATGTCGTGTGTTGAGGACGAAGCGGACGGTTTAACGTCTTGCCGGACGAAGTACAGTTTAACGTCGTGTGCTGAGGACGAAGCAGACGGTTTAACGTCTTGCCGGACGAAGTACAGTTTAACGTCGTGTGCTGAGGAAGAAGCGGACGGTTTAACGTCTTGCCGGACGAAGTACAGTTTAACGTCGTGTGCTGAGGATGAAGCGGACGGTTTAACGTCTTGCCGGACGAAGTACAGTTTAACGTCGTGTGCTGAGGACGAAGGTGCTTGGCAGTTTAACATCTTGCAGCACGGACGATAGGGGCTAGGCAGTTTAGCGTCGTGCAGCTTGGACGTAGTACAGTTTAACGTCATGTTGGACGGATGCAGTTTAGCGTCATGCGGGACGAATGTGCAGTTTAACGTCATGCTGGACAAATGTGCAGTTTAACGTCATGCTGGACGTTGGTTGCCGCCGATGGGTCCGTGTCACTTCGCGCAAGCCTGGAGGGCCGCACGGAAAGACAACGCACGATGCGGGCACCCAGGACGAAGATCATCGGGCGCCACGCAGGCGGGTACCCTCAGGGGGTCAAAGGGGGCGACCCCGGCGGGTTGCGCGCAAAAGAGGAGCTTTGCGCGCAATACAGAAGGTCGACGCGCAAAATGGCGGGCCGGCGCGCAATCGGGCCAGCCCTTTGTGCGTGGATGATTGAGATTGCGCGCACCGGGCTTCGGGTAGCACGCGGGGGCAACGGCTCATTCTCTAACGAATGGCCACTTTGAAAATGGGGGGTGCGCGCAATCGGGCTGGATTGCGCGCACCCGGGGGCAATTGCGCGCAAGAGGCTTCTTTTGCGCGCAAAGGCCTTCCGGTTAAGGATTATTCAAAGGAAAGGAGCCAAGGGGATTGCGCGCGAAGGCGAACCCCACGGCTCTATTGCGCGAAAGAAAGGAGGTTACCTGAAGATTGGCATTGCGCGTGGAAGGGGTTGGATTGCGCGAACGAGCGACGCTTCGGATTTTGGAATCCTTCAAAACGTTGGGGGTCGCCTTATATTTATAGGCAACCCCGGGCGCGGAATCCGGTCTCGGGCGCGGAATTCCCTTCGCGGGCGCGGAATCAGGACCCGGCGCGCAAGGGAGCCGCGCAGGCCACGGGCGCGCAAAATAGCGCGCCGGCCCAGCGCATTGCGCGCATCCCGGGAGGATTGCGCGCCGCGACTCAACTTTGCGCGCGGGCCTCTGAAATTTCGCGCAAGTCCTCCGGGCCCTCCGGAACGTGCCTCTGACTCCAAATATCACTTCGCTTTCCGCATCCGGAGCTTCGTTTGGGAACAACGGACTTTTCCGGCGTCTACAAAAGCCCCCCCTCGGAATCTGATCGGCGAGAGGTCGCAACGATCGGGTTCCGAGGGAGACGCCGGAATGCCGAAGTCCTGGGCTGCGCGGGACTTAGGCGCGCAAAAAGGGGCGCCGGGCGCGCAATTTGCCGCCGCGGTCGCGCAATCGAGCGTTCCGCGCGGCGCGGAATCCCGGCCTCGTCTATAAATAGGGGTCCGGGGTTCCGCGTTCTGTACACAGGCCTTCCGCGCGATAAGCTTCAACGCTCTCGTGCGCGAAATTGCCTTTTCCGGTCGCGAAATTCACCCGATCGGCGCGCAAAACCATACGGAATTCGCCTGTCTTTGCGCGAAAACCCGGAACTTTGCGCGACATTCTTCCCAATTGCGCGCCATCCACTTGGATTGCGCGCCAACCTTCAAACTTCTCTACCAGCCTCGTCCGATCCCGCACGCTTCATCCCTTAACCCGCACGACTCCCGAAAGTTCTGAGATGGCCGCGCATCAAGGAAATGAGGGGGATGCTGCAATTCGCAGAGCAGAGATGGCGGCGAACGAGGAGGTTTACGGAGCCAAGGAGATTGTTTCCAACAATCAATCCCTGTTCGACTTGCTCACGCCGGCCCAGAAGACATATCCACTGTCGGACAACCTACCGCTCTGGAACTTCGGCATCCTAGACGAGGTTCCGGTGCCAGGGTTCGAGGTTGATGCGCCACGGACCTGGGTGACTCGGGAGGACGAGCTTCCCCGCTATAACATCACCAACAATGGGCATCCTGCCAGGGAGACCAGGCACTTGGACGTCTATGTCCTGAACCCGAGGACGCGAACCATTGACGGGGGTGAGCCTACTGCGGAGAATTCTCCAGCCCTCTACTCGAGCACATATCGCCAGAGTGTCACTGACGACACCAAGGGCTGGCTGAAGGACTGGGACTTGCGGTCTGGGGGCAATTTCACTAGTGAGTGGGCCTGGGCGTTCTGGGTACGCCACACTTGCGATCACTTCGCAGAGGAGCTGCGGTACATCGGCCTGTTTGAGGCGGTGTGGACGTCGCAGTCCCACTTCTACCAGCAGTCCGAGCTCGGGCTGGAGCTGTTCACCCGCTGGTCTCCGGATACCAACACCTTCCATCTTCACCATGGGGAGGTCGGCATCGGTCTCTGGGACATCCACTGCATCGGAGGTATCCCGCTGGAGGGCTACCAGTATGATGAGTTCCTGCCTCCGAGGAACACCTGGGGTGACAGGTCACGGACTCCCATCCTGACGTGGCATCTGTTGGACCTGGCTACAGAGCGGCTCGGGGTCAAGGACTTCTAGAAGGACATAGCCTACAAGGAGTGGTTCGGCCAGTTCTTGGAGCATGACCCAGCGGTCAAGCTGCCAGGCAGGGGGAAGCGGTGCCCGACCGCAGCTCAGAGGAGCCGGAACGGGTCGTACTGGCGGGTCCGGGAGACGGGCGACTACCGCTCATGGGGGTACCGCGTCATCGAGGCCCGGGACCCAAATGTCCGGTACGCGGCGTTCCTGGCCGCCTTTCTGTGTGGGTGGCTCCTGCCAGTGCGGGACGCGAGAATGGGCGTTCGCCCGGCGACACTGGCGATGGCGGGCGCTATGGCCGCCAACAAAAGATACAACCTCGGGGTCCCAGTGCTGGCGAGGCTGTATGCCATCCTGGGACGCATCTCACGAGGGGGGTCGCCACGAAGGATCTGTGGGCCCTTTCAGTTCTTCCACGGCTAGGTGGCTGCTCACCTCGGTGGGTACACGTTTTCGAATGCCATCATTCCTCCGGGCAACGGCCTGCGACCCTCCCTGATGAACATCGCGGGGGTCGCTCCGATGACCCTAAGTGAGGAGGGCGTGAGGATTCGGATTGGCAATCATGCCAATTTCAACTTCAGTCCGTTCCCCACTCCCGTTGGCCAGATGATCGACAATGGGCAGGGTCCGCTGGAGCACCATGAATACTTCCTGAACATGCAGGGCGGGGTGCTCGTGGCTCGGATCGACGGGAAGGTGATCTGCGAGCCTTACGTGCCAACCCGGTTCGCCAAGCAGTTCGGGTGCCTTCAGCGGATGCCGAAGAGGGTATTCACTGCTGTCCGGGAGGAGACGAACCCTTGCGTCCTTCGCCAGATGTGGCTGATGTTTGCCGCTTTCGGCTCTGGCGACGTCATCACTCTCCCTCCTACTGGGGTTGACGCAGGCTTGGCAACCGAGTACGCCGAACACTGGGCTATCGCGTACCCCGAGGGGCTTCTACGGAAGCCAGTTCGGCAGCTCGAGGTTACCCGTGCGGAGACCGGGCGTCAAGGAAGGAGGCGAGGCGTCGCCACACGGGGGAGAACGGAGGCGCGCCAAGCAGCGGAGCCGGCGCGGGCAGGGACTTCGGCGGCGGGCACATCGCGAGCTACCGCCACGACCTCAGCGCCCAGAGAGGGGGCACGCGCGGTGGTCGAAGAGCGGCCCGGGAAGCAGGTGAGACGTCTGCTCGAACCCTCCCACGATGCAGTCTTCCCGGCGCTGTGGTCGGCCTGGATGACCCTGCGGCAGTCACTGGGGACCGACGCCATCTGGGGAAAGATTCTCAGAGAAGGAATCTATCCGCCAGAGGTCGGGCGCCTCCAGATCGCCGACAGAGTGGACTTCAACCGACAGTATGCGTATCTGACGGCCATGGACGATTACGCGCGCAAACGTGGTCAGCATGCGGAGCCATCCCTTCTGGTGAAGGTGATGCTCGGTCTAGAGCCCGCTCCAGAACAGATGCCGCTGGCGGAAGATGAAAGTGGCAGCGACTCCGAGGAAGAGGAGGAAATGGGGGAGGATGAAGGCTCCGAGGGAAGATCCCATCAGGGGAGTCCGCGGGAGAGCGGCGAGGTGGCCGGCTCTGACAATGTTGATGTCACTGAGCTCCTCGAGGTCCGCTTCTATCCCTACTCAATCTGCTTCATCCATTCTCTTATGCAGCTTCTAACCCATTTCTCCATCTTTCTCAGGAGCGCACGGATGTTGGTCAGGCGTCCTCAGCGGGAGTAGGAGGGGCGCCAGCAGGACAAGGCGGGGGCCAGGCACCCATTATCGAATTGACAAGCGCGGAAGGGTCCCCTGCTGCAACTGTTCCTGCGGCGGCCGGGATAGCGGAAGATGACGCTCTGAACTCCCGTAAGTCTCCTTACTTTACTGCTGGTTCTTGCCGTTGATGATCCGTGACTAACCACGGCATGCCCTGCGCAGTGATCTCAACACTGGAGGCTCGTCGGGTTGCCGAACCCGGGCCATCTACGAGTGGACCAGTGGTGGACATGCCGCCTGCTCCGGAACAGACTTCCCACACCGAGCCGGCCCCACCAACTGCTGATCAGGGGGCTGCGAACGCCGGTGGTGCTGACATCGGAGAGAGGTCGGGGGCTGACGAGGGTGTCAGCGCCGCTGGGGAGAGAGAAGAAGTTCGCCCGGATGTTGGGGAACCCATCCCTCATGAGGACCTCCCAGGGGCGGACCCTGCAGCAGACCTGCTGGCTGCCTTCCCTGCCTACCGGCCTGCCGACCCCGAGGAGATGGACGACTCAGACGCGGAGGCGGTCGAGGAGAGCCGGATAACGCGCCGCAGGGGGTGGAAGTGCATCCAGCGCTTCCTCAAGAGAGACCCGTCGGAGTGGCTGGGGCGCATGGGATCACTTCAAACCTGGCTGCGCTTCCTGTGTGCCGGGGGAGCTGATGCTCAACGCCTCCATCTGACGGTTCGTGATTTCATGGCCGAAAAGATGCGCGAGAGCTGCCGGCGTGCCGACGTCACACAAAGTCGGGACATGTCGGAGAGCACGCGGGCGCTCCTCGCAGCGGAGCAGGAAGTCCGGCGCCTCGAAGGGCAGGCGGCAGAGAAGGAGGCCTTCGTCGCAACGTGTACCGAGCTTGTGGAGCAACTAGCAGCCCAGCTGGTTGACGCCCAGGTACAGCTGACGGAGGCGGGCCAACAGATGGTCACAATTCAGGTCGAGCGGGAGCGTTCACAGGCCAGAATCGACGAACTGCGTGCTGCGACCGCCGACGAAGAGAGGGCACGCAGAGAGCGAGAAGCAGCTCTGGAGGCCACCAGCCAAAGGGTAGCGGCATTAGAAAGACTCATTCAGCACGCTAATCCCTAAGGGCTTTGTTTTGCCGTTCCCAAAACATTTGCTTCCGCTACTTTGATCCATTTGTATGAATCAATATATTTATCTGCATCTTTTGGCTTAACATGCTCAACCACAATTCGTTGTCTTGCGGGAGTGTTAACCAAGCATCAGGCATCCATAATTGGGCCTGGATTTCTGGAGAAAAGAGGGAGGTCATTCCTAGGAAAGGAGACCTCAGACCTAATCAATGTATCATCCCCCCAACTTGTTCCAACACACGAGCGGGACAACGCTAGGGGCATTGAGATTTTATCCGAACATAGGGAAATGAGAAATAGTGAATCACGTGTCCCGAATCCAGACATCCACAACGGTCGGCCTTCCAGGAAATGCCCAAGACGGTAGGCGGACAGTGGATCGACCATAACAACTGCAATAGACGGACCGAAGGTCATCATTCATATTGCAGGAGGCGGACCACATGTCATCATGAATACCGCTTTGGGGGTTCCTTCAGACACAAGGGTGGAAATCCAGATCAACAGGGCATGCGAAGCGTGGGGCGAAGTGACGATTTGTTCGGACAGAATCCAACGCTCTCAAAATTGCGCCACCATGGGGAAAGCGTATTAGGCGGATGCACTAATCTGGCCGTGAGTCACCCCAATTCTCAGACAGCACCTCTTTTGACGAGGAAACCGTCGCTTGCCACCATTGCAGTGGGGCATCCCGAGCTGAATCGGGGAGAATATCACAACTGCACCACTCTACCAGAAGCCAGGCCAGATGACCGGCGACGAGGAGGGGCGGGACTTAACGATCCCTGAGGCTGGACCCGAGTTGAGATGCCCGGGCGTTCCTACGTACTCCATCAGGCTGGAGATCAAGCCACACGTAGTTCTGAGAGTGCAGTTTAATGTCATGCAGGACGTAGAATCCCGTTTGGGGAGATCTTAGTTTAAGGTCTTAGAGCTCGGACCATAAGGGGAGATCTTAGTTTAAGGTCTTAGAGCTCGGACCATAAGGAGAGATCTTAGTTTAAGGTCTTAGAGCTCGGACCATAAGGACCTCAAAGTACGCCGCATCGTGGTCCTATCCCCTGGATATGCGAAGATGCACTGAGGGATAGTGTCAAGAGTGTCGAGGTTTCGCCTGGTCAGAATGGGAGGTGGAAAATGTGAATCATGCGGCCATTCACTCAAGGACTGGGGGCACCGGAGTAACGATATGGGAGTACTGCCGACCGTGGCGGAAAAGCAGCATCAATATCGCACTAACCGTTGGTGGAATGAGGCAGCAAACGAGCATCGACCGCTCAATCGCAGGATTCATATCGATTTGCTGCCCGAGGCCATTGGGGGTACCGGCCCGAGTCGGTGGGAGAGCACTGAGGCATTGTGTCCGAACCGTTCACGGGGGCTCCACCCAGGGCGTAGACGATGGGTCCGAATGAAAGGGAGCACGAAGCCTGAAAAGTGGAGAAAACCTGACCAAGCGGATCCTGACCCTCCTGGAAATAAACCAGAGTACTCTTGACACCGGTGGACCACTGCAAGGGGTCGGGGAACACGCCTTGAGGGTGACCTGAAGGCGGCGGATTCCCCAGAGAAGGGGGAATCTCTAAGAGGTGGGGGGCTGGACCCGAAGTTTCAAACATCCGGGCGTTCCTACGTATCCCATAAGGATGGGAATCAAGCCACACGTAGTTCTTGAAGCGCGGCGCAACACAATCGGGCACCAACGTGGGGAAGAGTGCGGGTCTGACCCTCGCACACAGAAGGAGCGGCATTTGATATTTCTTATTTGTCCTTAAAGATGAATGGTTTTTCTTTGTGCGGCGACATGCCTGTGATTGAGAAATCTCTGGCGTCGCCACAATAATCAAGCCACGGAAGGCATTGATGAATGGCGTGGTTATTAACCAGCGCCCAACATGAGTGTCCCCTGAGGAGAACATCACGATGCAGTGCCGTTTCTCATCGGGCGGCCAAGACGATCACAGTTTACGGTCGTGCGGTAAGACCAGACAACACAGTTTAAGGTCGTGTGGTTCGGACCATGGTGGAATCCGCTTATTGCGGTACGGCGGACACGACGGAGGTGGGAACATACCCAGCCCTACGGTCACGCACGATCCCAGAAGAAGAGTCTTGGGATAGGGGTCTGCGTATGTCCATCACCCGAGGGGCAGAGATGCTAGCCTCCAGATATACTGGGCCCAGAACGTGATTGTTCGGGCGACTCCTTCCTTATTATGGGGACGAGGGTCCAGCTACGCATGGCCCTTAGGGAGGATATCCGCATATATCCTTGGTGCTCAGATCATGGGAGCCTCGAACGACATCATTACCCTGGTTGGTCTGCCTAACGTGTAGAGGTGTACTGGAGGTCAGTATGAAGAGAGTGTCGAGATTCCACTACAACGCACAAAGGCGGAGTGTGATGAGGACTGCGCAACCAATGTTCAGAGCCTGAAAGAGCGGACATGGCGATCAAGGACGTTGCTGACCATATTTGCAACACAACATCCGATCGCGTCAGCCTAAGACGGGGCAAGCAAACGAGCATCGACCGCTCAATCGCAGGATTCATATCGATTTGAGGCCCAAGACCCGTCGGTAAATCGACCCGGAGCGGTAGGAGAGCACTGAGGCATCGTACCCAAACCGCTAACGAGGATCCCTTTGAGTGAAGGCTCGAACAAGAGGAAGCGCGAGGCCTGACAAGCAACACAGGACTTGTCGGGATTGAATCTGACACTACGAGTCATAGACCGAAGTACCCAAAACATGTTAACAGATCACCAGAAAGGGTCGGAGGACTCACCCTGAGAGCAACCAAAAGAGGGCAGATCCCCGTGATCAACCAAGAGACGAGGCTGGACCTGAAACACAAGCGTCCAGGCGGTCCTACGTATCCCATAAGGATGGGAATCAATCCATACGTAGTTCTTGAGAGGCAGTTTAACGTCATGCAGGACGATGAGAGGTGTGAGGTGGTCCCACACACGGGGGGAGGCGTACGGCGCGGCCAGTAGACCAACGCGAATGAGGACATAATCCCCCGCTCACGCGATACGCCTCGCACAAAAAGGAGGGGAACTTGGGCCAGAGGCCCGACGCGGGATAGAGATTCCCGGGAAATGGGGCTGGGCCTGAAACATGTATGTCCAGGCGGTCCTACGTATCCCATAAGGATGGGAATCAAGCCGCACGTAGTTCTTGAGGGGCAGTTTAACGTCATGCAGGACGATACGCTGGGCAGTTTAACGTCGTGTAGCTTGGACGTGGTGCAGTTTAGCGTCATGCAGGACGAGGCACTTGGCAGTTTAACGTCTTGCAGCGCGGACGAGTGCTGAACAGTTTAACGTCTTGTAGCCTGGACGAATGCAGTTTAACGTCGTGCAGGACGTATGCTGAACAGTTTAACGTCTTGTAGCATGGACGAATGATGCTTGGCAGTTTAACGTCTTGCCGCGCGGACGTAGTGTACTCAGGCAAAGTACTGCTTGAGAAACCTAGCGTTGGTGGGAGGAGTGACACGCTCACCATCCATAGTCGCTAGGGAGTACGCGCCATTGGGATAGACCTTGTGGACAACAAAAGGTCCCTCCCACTTGGGCTCCAACTTGGGCGGCTTCCGGCCGGGGATCATCGGTGCTCTTAGGGCTAGCACTAGGTCACCCTGCAGGAAGGAGCGGAGGCGAACCTTCTTATTGAAAGCTCGAGCCATTCTGCTTTGATGCCTCTCCAAGTTGTGCAAAGCGCGAAGTCTATTCTCATCCAGTGCTTCCAACTCGACTAGACGGGCTTCAGCAACTCTGTCCGGCGCTTGCTGGTCGTAGACCGCAGTGCGCAAGGACGGCAACTGGATCTCAATGGGCAGGACGGCCTCAGCTCCATCCACCAGGGAATAAGGGGTCATCTGGGTGGAATTGCGAGTCGTCGTCCGATAAGCCCAGAGGGCGTTGGGGAGCTTGTCCGGCCAACTCTTCTTGTTCTGACCAACCATCTTTTGCAGAATGTTAGAGAGGGTTTTGTTAAACGCCTCGATCTGTCCATTCGCCTGTGCATGATAGCGAGATGTATGGTTCGAGAGAATGTTATACTTGGCGTACAACTTCTTCAACTCGGCTGCCCGGAAATTGGTTCCGTTATCCGTGAGGATAGCGTGAGGCACTCCAAATCGATAGATGATGTTGGAGGTCACGAAGTCAGTGATCGAACAGGATTTGACCTCTCTGAGCGGAATCGCCTCTGCCCATTTGGAGAAGAAGTCTGTGGCGGTCAGAATGAACCGGCACTGGCGAGCTGTCGCCGGTGGGTAAGGTCCCACAACGTCCAGACCCCAGACTGCAAAGGGCCAGGAATACCTAGTGGTATGGAGAGGCTCCGGCGGCCGATGCACAAAGTTTGCATGAACCTGGCACGCATGGAACCTCCTGGCATACTCGATGCAGTCATGGATCATGGAGGGCCAGAAGTATCCCAACCTCCGAATCTGGTGGGACAGCTTCGGCCCAGTCTGGTGGGCACCGCATGAACCGGCATGAACCTCTTGCATGACTCATGGGATCTCAACTCCTTGAAGGCAACGGAGGAGAACACCATCAAATCCGCGTTTGTAGAGGATCTGCTCCAGGCCGGGGCTGCTCTGGAGGACAAACTGCGATGCGCGGCATCGAACTCGCTCGCGCTCGGCCCGATCCGATGGAAGAATGCCATGTTGGAGGTACTCAACCAAAGGCGTCCTCCAATCAGGGGCTGATCCGACTGTCATATCTGGGGTACTCGGGGCTCCGGGCATAGGGGCAACCGTGGTGAGATTACTTACCAACGGGCCGCGATCTTCTTCCGGGATAACGGGAGCGATGAGCCTGCGGCGCGTCACGCGGACGATCAGGTTGTCCTGTTCAGGCTCCGCAAGTGACGCAGCAAGGATGGCCAAAGCATCTGCTCGACAGTTCTGCGACCGGGGAATATGGACAATTTCTGGCCGAGAAGGGAATCGAGCCATCTGAAGGAGGGTGCACTCCAACAATGGCACAAGTTCCGGCTTCCTGACAACATAGTCGCCGTTGATCTGCTTAACGACCAGCTCGGAGTCCCCTTTCACGCACAGACGGGGCACGTCGATCTCGAGACCCAACTCGAGGCCGGTGATGAGGGCATGGTATTCCGCCTCATTGTTGGTACAGCCCTCTGTCAACAGGAAAGAGTATGGCAGCACGGCTCGCTCCGGGGTAATGAAGACGATGCCCAAGCCCACTCTGTTGAGCTTAGGATTATCGAGTCTTCTACCGGTGGGGCTCCGGGAGGCACCGTCAAAGTGCATCTGCCAGCATGGATCGGCTCGATCAACCGAGAGAATGGTCTCATCAGGAAAGCCTAGATCCAGCGGCTGATCCGCGGAGGTCGGGTGAGTTGCTAGAAAGTCTGTCAATGCTTGCCCTTTGATGGCCTTCTGAGACACATACCTGATGTCGAACTGCTAGAGAATCACAACCCACCGTGCTAGACGGCCAGTCAACATAGGCCGGCTCAGGATATATTTCAACGGGTCTACCCGAGAAACCAACTGTACCTCATGGTGCTGCAAGTAGTGCCGTAATTTCTGTACGGCAAATACGAGCGCCAGGCAGCTCTTCTCGATGGGGGAATACCTAACTTCCGCATTGAGGAGCATGCGACTGAGGTAATAGAGGCTATTCTCCGTTCCCTCGTTGTTCTTCTGGGCGAGAAGGGCACCCAGGGACCGTTCCAGGGCGGTCACATAGAGGACCAGCGGCTTCCCGGATACAGGCGGCATCAGAACCGGAGGTTGAAGCAGGTACTGCTTGATTTCCTCGAAAGCGGTCTGGCACTCTTTATCCCATACATAGGTGGCACCTTTCTTCATGAGCCGAGAAAAGGGCTTACACTTTCCGGCCAGATTCGCGATGAATCGACGTATATAGGCTAAGTGGCCTTGGAACCCTTGCAGTTCCTGGATGGTACCTGGGGGAGGCATCTGGCTAATCGCCCTGATTTTCTCTGGGTCGATCTCAATACCCCGGTATCTTACCACAAATCCAAGGAACTTTCCGGAGGTGACCCCAAAGGCACACTTCAACGGGTTCATCTTCAGGCAGCGAGACCGGAGGAAGCCGAACACTTTCTCAAGATCTTTGAGATGGTCCTGACGCTGGCGCGATTTGACAACCAAGTCGTCGACGTAGCATTCCACCAGTGTGCCGAGGATTGGCTTGAATATGCGGTGCATCGCCCGTTGATAGGTGGCACCTGCATTCTTCAGGCCGAAGGGCATGACCCGGTAGCAAAAGGTACCTTGGGGGGCCCTGAAGGCAGTGAACTCCTCATCCTTAGGGGCCATCCGAATTTGGTTGTATCCGGAGTATCCATCCATGAAGGAGAGGGCTTGGAACCCTGCCGTGGCATCAATCAACAGCTCTGTCACTGGAAGGGGAAAATCATCCTTCGGACAGTGGCGGTTGAGATCGCGGAAGTCGATGCAGACTCTGATCTGCCCGTTCTTCTTCCTGACCGGCACAATGTTGGCCAGCCATTTGGGGTACTGAACTTCCCTCACGAAGTTGGCTTTGATAAGCTTGTCAACTTCGGCCTCAACCATGGCACCGTGGGACGGGTGCATCTTCCTGGGAGGCTGCTTGAACCCGCGATGGTTCGCCGGGAGACCAAGGCGGTGGACGGCTACCTGAGGGTCTAGCCCCGGCATCTCATCATAGCCCCAAGCGAACACATCACGGTGCTTCCTGAGAAAGTCCACGTACTGCTGCCGCTCCTTAGAGGGCATGGCGGCACTGACCAATGTGGGTCTTGGATCGGCCTCGGTTCCAAGGTTCACCTGTATTAACTCATCGACCGTGGCGGGGACGCCCTCCTCAAAGGCTGGGGGTGCGTCTTCCACATCCTCTCCACTCGGGGAGGGATCGTCCACGGGAGAGACTGCGTTGGAAACTGCATTGGGGCTACCAGATCCTGCTGGGCCACTGGTGCTGGCGCGGGCGGTCGCGGTCATCTCATCAGGAGACTCGCGGGCCGTCGAGACCATGGCGACGTCCAACCGGTGAATCGGGAGGACGTAAGCGTCATCCAGACTTGCCCAGGGATCACTTGCAACAGCGACAGGCTCAACCTCACCTGCCAGGATCTGCTTATCCTTGCTCTTGTAATAGTCCACGTCCAGATAGCGGGCTTCACACGAGGCAAAAGGAGAGGCATCTCCTTGAAGCACGCCTACTCGACCATTAAGGGAGTATTTGAGGCATTGGTGGTATGACGAGGGAACCGCCGCGTAAAGATGGAGCCATGGCCTGCCCATCAATGCGTTGTACGCAGTGTCCTGAGAGACCACCATGAATTCGGTGTTGGCAACCAAGT
This sequence comes from Viscum album, assembly GCA_963277665.1. NCBI lineage: Eukaryota > Viridiplantae > Streptophyta > Magnoliopsida > Santalales > Viscaceae > Viscum > Viscum album. The sequence goes on from OY728145.1 coordinate 1,769,539,252, forward strand.
CACCGAACAGGGTCTTCAAACGTATCTTGCCGACCGGGGTTTGCTCGGTGCGGTCGTACCCCTGGATCCTGAGGTCGGAGGGAATCAAGTCATCCTCAGACAACCCCAATCTCCGGAGCGTCCGAGTTGGAATCAGGTTAATCCCGGACCCCGTGTCGACAAGACAGCGCCGGACTTCAAGGCCATTGAACTGGCCAGTGACATACAGCGGAGGAATGTGTCCCCGTATAGGAGGGTCTTCATCCTTACCAGAGAACGAGATAACTGCCTGACATTTGGCGTCCTCGATCGTTTCGGCGTGAAAGGCCTCTGCAGCCGCAACCTCTGTCTCAAACTGGAGGGGGCTCTTCAGGGCTTCAGCGAGTGCCTCGCGCATCTCAGATTACATGCGCAGAGCCTCAAGGATGGAGAGCCTTGCTGGGATGTCGTCCAAGTGCTTCAGGACATCATACTTTTTGGCCAAGCGCTAGCCCCTGGTTGCAGGAGGTTGCTCTGCGGTTGGCGGCATGACGGGCCTTGCCGGTTGGATCGGCGGCCGACTGGTACTTGGCGCATCTCGCTGTTCATTGGTTGCAGTCCGGGAAATTGTCACCGTACTGGGGTCAGAAGGCCGGGATGGACCCGTGGCAGGGCGGAGCTGGTCGTGACGCGGCTGAGGCGGTTCTGCCTGGTCCCACACCACAAACAACGGCGGAGGCGAATCCGTCATCCCCGAATGGGGGGGCGGAGCACGCTGTGCTCGGTTTTGAGCCTGCTGCCTAGTCTCAGTGGCGTGCACGGCCTGGCTGGAGGTACCAACGGCTGTGCCCCGGCGACTCCTGCTGCTGCGGTTCTTCCGACGGTGGCGACGACCGGGGACACTAGGGAGGTCCACCTGGTGTTCTTCAACGTCAGGAACCGAAAAGGGATTTACCAGCTCGACGGTGTTAACCGAAGCGTACCCAACACCGTCATCGGACGAATCATCCATCACCGGGCGGATTCGAGGAGGGACCCCCATCACCGGGCGGATCCGTGGGGGGAACCCAGGCCCTCGACGTTGCGAGACGGAGTGCCCGATGTCCCTTCCCCAGCCCCTGGCGGTTAAGACTGAATGCTTGGCCGGGCAACATGCCGGTCTTCCAACACATCTGAAAGCCATCGGTCCTCGTATCGAGGAGAAGAGATTCACGTCGGGTTCACCATTTTTCTGTTTCGGTGCGGATGTGCGTCAGGTTACGCTGTTCCGCCAGGACGCGTTCGCGCGTGCACCCGTCAACCCGAGGGGATGGGCGCGCGACTTGTGGTCCCGCAGTCCCGCTTTCCAAAGGCGGGCGGCATCCGTCCCTTATTCAGGGGCGTCTGCTCCTTGATCGAAACCGGGATGATGGGATGTCGGCTCCTCCTTCCTTGGACGTCTCCTCGGAACTCGTCGCCTAATCCGGGTCTCCCTCATAGATTTAAGACATGCTCGTGAATCTCGTTCCCGTCGCCATATCTTCATGGACACCGGTTAATTACGCTGCTTCCGCCCAGACGCTCCAAGGAGTCTGGTCGGGGCAGCAACCTGCGGTGAGGAGGCCGGGTGGCTCTGGGTGCTGGGGGCGTGTCGTAACACTGCGGCTCTGCACGTCTGTCTTCCGTCCCTAATAGGGCTTCTCGAAGGCACGATGGCCTGAGGCATCTCGCACTGGGTGCGGGGAACTGTGTCCCCTGAGGTTTTCCTCAGCTTCCCATGTTTAACACGGGGTACGCCGTGAGTTTAACGTCCAGCGGGGACGACATCGGACTGATCAACACGAAGAGTGGATCAGATGACAGAACCCCTTGCGGGGAACCTCCGATGCTGGGGCCAACGCATGGGCGGCTTCCCAAGTGATATGGAGTTGAGTGAAGTGGCATAACCCCACCGGGATGTGGCGGCCCGGGTAAGGATCAGGATGGATGATGGAGTGAAGAGCTTGGACCCCGTAGGGGCTTCCTACGTACCGCGCGTTAGCACGGATCAAAGTCAACATAGTTCGGGTATACAGTTTAACGTCATGCTGGACGTCGGCAAGCCGACTCACGAAGGGGTCGAGGCCGCCGGGCGGAGGATTGAACCGAACCACCTCACACAGGGGGAGATGGAACGGCCGGGTGGATCACAGTTTCACGTCATGCTGGACGATAAAAGGAGAAATGGAAAAAAGGGGTTGTGGGGAGGCACAGTGGAGATACACACGGGCAGTCTCCCACAGGGGCAGATTCATAGGTGAATCGACGCAAGCGTGAACCCTGGAGGGGTCCACTGATGGACGAACCGACGTGAATACGACCGGGACGACCAGGTGGTGGGCTTGAACCTCAGGGAGGCTTCCTACGTACCCTGTTTAGAAGACAGGGATCAAAGTCCACGTAGTTCATTCTGTCAGGACTTACGCACTTGAGGCAGCCCGGATGCGGCAAAACTCAGTTGGAAGGGACTTGGACCGAAAGTAGGAGACACCTCGATCCCAGTCACACCCTCTACTGGCTTCGGCAGTGGGGAGGCGGAATGGAGATACACATGCGCGTCCCCCCACAAGAAACTAGGGGTTTGTAATACCCTACCCTCGTAGGGAAAAGCCGCTCCCATTAAATCGTCCCTAAAGAGGGGCAATCCCGACATCCCTGCAGAGACGAGCGGGTGGGGGCCACATCCAAACCGGGGGGGGGGGGGGGACCCTGCGTGCGAGGCACGGGATCGGGTGATGCGGACGGTTTAGCGTCTTTCCAGACGAAGTATAGTTTAATGTCGTGTGTTGAGGACGAAGCGGACGGTTTAACGTCTTGCCGGACGAAGTACAGTTTAACGTCGTGTGCTGAGGACGAAGCGGACGGTTTAACGTCTTGCCGGACGAAGTACAGTTTAACGTCGTGTGCTGAGGACTAAGCGGACGGTTTAACGTCTTGCCGGACGAAGTACAGTTTAACGTCATGTGCTGAGGACGAAGCGGACGGTTTAACGTCTTTCCGGACGAAGTACAGTTTAACGTCGTGTGCTGAGGACGAAGCGGACGGTTTAACGTCTTGCCGGACGAAGTACAGTTTAACGTCGTGTGCTGAGGACGAAGGTGCTTGGCAGTTTAACGTCTTGCAGCATGGACGATAGGGGCTAGGCAGTTTAGCGTCGTGCAGCTTGGACGTAGTACAGTTTAACGTCATGTTGGACGGATGCAGTTTAGCGTCATGCGGGACGAATGTGCAGTTTAACGTCATGCTGGACAAATGTGCAGTTTAACGTCATGCTGGACGTTGGTTGCCGCCGATGGGTCCGTGTCACTTCGCGCAAGCCTGGAGGGCCGCACGGAAAGACAACGCACGGTGCGGGCACCCAGGACGAAGATCATCGGGCGCCACGCAGGCGGGTACCCTCAGGGGGTCAAAGGGGGCGACCCCGGCGGGTTGCGCGCAAAAGAGGAGCTTTGCGCGCAATACAGCAGGTCGACGCGCAAAATGGCGGGCCGGCGCGCAATCGGGCCAGCCCTTTGCGCACGGATGATTGAGATTGCGCGCACCGGGTTTCGGGTAGCACGCAGGGGCAACGACTCATTCTCTAACGAATGGCCACTTTGAAAATGGGGGGTGCGCACAATCGGGCTGGATTGCGCGCACCCGGGGGCAATTGCGCGCAAGAGGCTTCTTTTGCGCGCAAAGGCCTTCGGGTTAAGGATTATTCAAAGGAAAGGGGCCAAGGGGATTGCACGCGAAGGCGAACCCCAAGGCTCTATTGCGCGAAAGAAAGGAGGTTACCTGAAGATCGGCATTGCGCGCGGAAGGGGTTGGATTGCGCGAACGAGCGACGCTTCGGATTCTGGCAACCTTCAAAACGTCGGGGGTCGCCTTATATTTATAGGCAACCCCGGGCGCGGAATCCGGTCTCGGGCGCGGAATTCCCTTCGCGGGCGCGGAATCAGGACCCGGCGCGCAAGGGAGCCGCGCAGGCCACGGGCGCGCAAAATAGCGCGCCGGCCCAGCGCATTGCGCGCATCCCGAGAGGATTGCGTGCCGCAACTCAACTTTGCGCGCGGGCCTCTGAAATTTCGCGCATGTCCTCCGGGCCCTCCGGAACGTGCCTATGACTCCAAATATCACTTCGCTTTCCGCATCCGGAGCTTCGTTTGGGAACAACGGACTTTTCCAGCGTCTACAGACATCAGCCACACGACACCCCAAAATGGGTTCGTGGCACAAAAATGCACAAAACACACAACAGTTGGAAAAATTAACACCAAGCCACCTACCTTATACGCCAATGAGCGTTATACCCAGACGCCGACTCCAGAAATGCCCAAGAACGGCGTAGATATGATAAAGAATGAAACCCAATCAAATGTAAATAACTTACGTTAGGAGAAGAATTGGTAAGAATCACGCTAGGAGAAGAGAGGGCTTGCCCACACGGTTCCAACAAGATAGTCCGAGGTGGAAACCGATTCCATACGAACACCTGACAGATCTTCAAAGGTCTGGCCTCCTCCTTTGGCTCTAAAATGGCTCAAATGCCTCCTCTACCAAATGAGGAGGCTACTACCTATTTTAAGCTGAAGAAAAAAAGTACACGGTGTGTACTTCCAAGTAAACGACATGTAATCTTTTTCATTTAACTGTTCTCCTGGTGGCTTTCTGCCAGCGCGTCACTGTTCACATGCCTACAAGAGTACACGACATGTACTCCTGAGTACATGGTGTGTACTACCCCCAGCTGGTGGCTGCTTCACCGCCTTACTATTTTTGCCTACTGACTGAGTACACGACATGTAAAGGACCACTACATGGCATGTAGTCGATTTCTACACCCATTGTCACCAGTAAGGCTACACACCCCATGTACTCATCCCAACATGGCCAGAAGTACATGGATTGTGGAAAAAGTACATGGCGTGTAGTTCCAAAATTTGGGATTTTTCCTCATTTTCAATATTTTATTAAAAACACTTAAGGAAAAGAGAAAATACGAATCCCATACCTCAAAAGAGAAGAATCGGGTTCCTACAAACTTCCCCCCTTATAGCAATTCGTCCCCGAATTTCCCTTCCAGGGGTGGAGAAGATATAACCCTGAACAAATCTGGCCACTGAGCACGTACGTCGGTTTCCCGCTCCCAGGTTTCATCCTTCACTCGGCCATGCTGCCATCGCACCCGTACGAGAGGAACTGACCTACCATGGTGAACCTTCGTGCTGCTATCAACGATACGAATCAGATGCTCCACAAAGGACGCATCTTCCTCCAGCTCAACCTCCTCAGGCTAAAAACGTGAGATAGGTTTTTATAATAGCGACGCAACTGAGATACGTTAAAGACGCCATGCATGGCTCGGTACCGCTGTGGTAACTGCTCCCGATAAGTATCCAGCCCGACTCTCTAAAGAATTTCAAATGGTCCCACATACCGCGGTGAATGTTTAGCCTGTCTCCTGATCTGCTTGTGTCCTAGCCTCGGCGAAATACGTAGAAAAACATGATCCCCAACCAAGAACTCCAAAGGTCATCTGTGGTGATCAGCATATGACTTCTGACAGGACTGTGCGGTAGCCATCTGCTTCTGAATCAACTGGACCTGCTTAGATGTCTCCTGTACGAGACGTGGTCCCAACAAAGCTGCCTCACCTACCTCTAACTAGCACAAAGGTGATCGGCACAGCCTACCATATAAAGCCTCATATGGTGCCATCTGAATAGTCGCATGAAATATATTGTTATAGAAAAACTCGACTAAGGGTATATACTTCTCCCAGGAGCCCCCAAAGTCTAGGATGCATGCACACAATATGCCCTCTAGAACCTGTATCATACGCTCTGACTGGCCATTTGTCTAAGGGTGGTATGCTGTGCTCAGAAGCACCTATGTACCCAGCGCCCTCTGAAAACTCTGCCAGAAACGAGACGTAAAGTGGGTGTCCCTATCTGAAATGATAGAACTAGGGACCCCATCAAGATGTACGATCTCCCAGATATATAGCATTCCGAACTCGTCAACAACGAAGGTATCCTTGATTGGAAAAACATGAGCTACCTTCGTGAGTCTGTCCATAACAACCCACATGGAAACATTTCCACGAGGTGACCTCGGAAAGCCAGTCATGAAATCAATCGCAACATCATCCTATTTCCACTCCGGAATGGGTAACTACTGTAATAGTCCAGCTGGTCTCTAATGCTCCACCTTCACCTGCTAATAGGTGGAACATCTCATAACAAAACCAGCTACATCTCTCTTCATACCCGGCCACCAGTACTAACGTCTCAAGTCTCGATACATCTTGGTAACCCCAGGACGAACTACTCAAGATGATGCATGAAACTCCCGCATCAGCTCCTCGTGTATATCCCCTGGAACCCATACTCATCCATGGAAATGCAAAACCTCATCATCGCCTATCGTCCAACAAGGAGAAGGGTCCTCACTTTCCACCGACTCCTATAGAACTAGGCCATATGAATCAGATAGTTGTCTCATCCTCACTCTATCTAGGAGGGTAGAAGTCATAGCTAAAGGGGAATGATAAATCTACCCCTAGCTGACGTGCACCTCTAGATGCATTTCAGAGAACAAATCCATGAGCTCCCACTCAACACTGGCCTCCTACACTGCCTGTATCTGAGTCTTCCTTCTTAGTGCATCAGCTACTGCATTACCTTTACCAGGTGTATAGGCAAGCTCAAAATTGAAGGACTGTAGGTATTCAACCCACCTCCTCTGCCTCATATTCAAGTCACGCTGAGTAAAGATATACTTGAGGATTTTGTGGTTAGTGAAAACTACAAAATTCTCCCCCAATAGATAATGTCTCCAATAGCACAACACATGTACTACTGCAGCCAAATTGATATCATGCGTCAGGTAATTCCTCTCATGTGGCCTCAACTGTCGAGACCCACACACAACAACTCGATCGCCCTACATCAACACTGCTCCCAACCCAATACCTGATGCATTACGGTAAACTGTATAGATCTTCCCTTGCTCTGGGAGTATCAGGATAAGTGCTGATGTTAACCATCCTTTCAGGTCCTGAAAATCTACCTCGCAAGCTTCCGACCAAACAAAATTCACACCCTTCTTAGTCAAGCCTATAAACGGTGCTTCCAAGTGGGAGATGTCCTGTATAAAATTCCTGTAGTAACCAGACAACCCTAAGAAACTCCTTATCTCAAACACGTTCTTAGGCTGCTCCAAGGAAACTACTTCTCTCACCTTGTCTAGGTCTACTGAAACTCCTGCCTTTGAGATGATATGACCCAGGAAGTGAATCTGGTCCCTCCAAAAGTGGAACTTTGAGAGATTATCATACAACTAATGCTCTCTCAGTGTACTCAATATGATCTCAAGATGGGTGGCATGGTCGTGTCGAGTGTGAGAGTACACCAAGATGTTGTCCACGAATAATAACACAAAAGAATCAATATACGAATGGAACATACGATTCATTAGAGCCATGAAAACTGTTGGCGCATTCATGAGTCCGAACGGCATAACCATATACTCATATAGACCATACCTACTATTGAAAGCTTTGAGAGGTATATCAGATGGTCAAACACGCAGCTGATGATATCTTGATCTCAGGTCAATCTTCAAGAACACTCATGCTCCATGAAGTTGATCAAAAATATCATCAATCCATGGTAAGGGATATCGGTTCTTAAGCATCATCTGGTTCAGTTTATGATAATACACGCAAAGTCTGAGGGTACCATCTTCCGTTTTCGTAAAAAGGACCGGTGAACCCCACAGATAAGTACTGGGTCGGATAAAGCCCTTTTCCTGTAACTCCCTTAACTATCTCTTGAGATCCTGTAGATCAGGTGTAGCCATCCTATAATGATGAATGGATAGTGATGCTACTCCAGGATCTAGCTCGATAGAGAAATCTACCTCACGCTTCGGAGGTAGACCTGCAACGTTTTCCGAGAAGACATCCCTGAAATGAACAACCACTGGAGGGAAATTCGTCTGACAAGTCCCATGGTCATCCAGATATAAGCTTGCAATCTGTACTATGACTCCACCTCACCCACGATGCTCTGGTCCAGCTTGACTTGCCTGAACATCCCATTCACCCTTGTATAGAAACTCTCCACCCTCTGGTGATGTGAAATGTACCCTACGACAATAGCAGCTTACAAAGTCCTGAAATGGAACCAAACAGTCCATCCCAAGAATGACGTCATAGCTTTTCATCTCTAGGACATAGAGGTCCCAAAGGAAGTGACACCCACCAACCTCATGGGGGAACTCCTTGCCCTGACGCACACCAGCCTTTCTAGTTCCCAACAGAGTGTCTAGCATCATAATAACAGAATAAGTAGAAACACAGAGCCCAAATCTCTCCATAAAGGGTACATGTATGAAACTATCTGTAGAACCCGTATCAAAAAGTACTGAAGATAATACGGAATCTACTAAAATAGAACCTCTGACTATAGATGGTCCAAGATCCTACTCCTGCTGGGTCTGTTGCACTGCATATGCCTGCCCTGTGTCACGTCCCTACAACATAGCCTGGCTACCCTGAGCTGTCCCACCCTGATTCCTCTGAGATCCGGGTGTCTGGCTACCACAGCCACGACCACCATCTCTACCTGCACGCCCTGATGTATTCCAGTTCCCCGACTGATAAGAAGCCACTTGTCCTACTCCCACATGCGGAGTCTGCACAGAACCCCTCTCACTAGCCACCGATAGAACCGCCCTATAGAAGCACTGTAGATGATCCATCTTGCCACAAGCTCAGCACTCTACTGGGTCTCGTGGACACTGTGGTCTCCTGTGCCCCTCCCTACCACACTGGTAGCACCTGACCGGCCCACCTGAAGAAACTGTTTGGCTGGTACTTCCACCCTGAGAGAACTCCATCTGACTCTTCCACTTGCTAGCAGAAAAAGTACCAGTAACTGGTGCTGAACCGCCCTGGTCCACACCTCTAGATTCATGAAGGTTCCTCTCTGTGATCAATGCCTGGTTCACAATAGTGTGTATAGTAGGAAACCTAAAGACATTCACCATACCATAGATGTCATACCGAAGACCATCCTCAAAACGTCTATTTCTCAACGTCTCATCTCCCACTAGCATGGGTGCAAAGTGATGAAGCTCTGGAAAATGAGCAGAATAGTCCATCACTGACATAACGCCCTGCTGCAGATTCATGATCTCTTGAGCTCTATCTTCGCTCATCATCTCAAGAAAGAAAAAGTCCTAAAAGACTTCCTGAAAGTATTCCCACACCGTGTCCCTATGTGTTCTAACTGGGTGGTAACATCCCACCACCTCAAGGTGGAATCACGCAGCATGTATTTCACGAGCTTGACCCTCTACCCTGGAGGCATCTCTAGATTCTTGAAAATAGTCTGCATCGACCCCAACCAAGACTCTACATCCTGTGGTCCGCCATCCCCTGAGAATGTAGGCAGATGCTACGACTGGAAGATATGTGTCAGCTCGGCCATAGATGTGGCAACCTGCGGTGCTCCCTGAAAGGTCTGCATGAACCACAATAAGCCTTCACGAAACTGCGCCTCCGCACCTGTGTCTGGTATAGCATCTGGTGCCGCCTCTGGCCCTGCCAGAGGATCAACTGGTAGCCCATGGCCCACCATCCCTGGATTAAAGTCGTCATCGGTCTTCTAGAGAACAACACGCGGTCGTTTAGGCGACATGACACTACAAGGTCAAAAGCACACATTAGATTCAAGATTATTAAGACCAAAACGAAGAAACCCAAAGATAACAAGAGGAATAAGGCATCTCAAAATTTTAAAAACAAGACTACACGGTGTGTATACTAACTACACAGCGTGTTCCCTCCCCCTTCCCGGGTCCTTCGACACGGCTAAGCCACACGACTCCCATTAAACAAAAATATATGATGTGTACTTAATCTACACAGCGTTTATGGTGTTATTTTCCAACTACCTGTGTCTCTTGTGACATGATTGACTACTCGGATTGAAACTACACAGTGTGTTACACCCGCACACGGCGTGTACATCACCTCGTTCCCCAGCCACATGGCTAAGTCCCCACAGTCTGTCCTCAGACAAGACTACATGGTGTGTCCTCAAAGGTACACAACATGTTCAAGGAACGGTGACATCGACCCGTGTTTCTATTTACATGGACGAGTCCCCAGGTCACACTACACGGTGTGTTCATCCTTGACACGGCGTGTTCTATACAGGATTTCACCGACCCGTGTTGTTAGTTACACAGCCGGACTCTAGGTCAAAACTACACAGTGTGTATATCTGGTACACGGCGTGTTTTACCCATGATCTTCCTTACCACGTATTGCCGCCCACATGGTTTGTGACACGGGGAGAGACTACACGACGTGTACTCAGAGTACACACCGTGTACTTAAAAAGTTCATTTTTCTTCCCGAATAAAAGGCCATACACGGTGTGTGAAAAAATACTACACGGCGTGAATACTGGGTTTCCGGACAGTATGCCTCTGAAACTTCCCCAGAACCCAGAAAATATCGAAAAACAACACCTAAGTGTCAAATTCCGACCCGTGAGGGCCTATACTCCCCATGAATCAAAGTTTGACATCTTATCTGTGTTATAACTAATAAACATCCAATGATCCACCAAATTCAGGTAAATGGGGGCCCATAATCCCCAAAAACCAATGTTTGGCGTCCATTCTATGAACAGCTCACACAAAAATTACCCTATCAAATAGTAGGTATTTTATCAGTGCAACTATCACAACAACATGATTTTCTAGCACATCAACTATCACAAAAACATGCAATTTTCTAATGATCCTATGTGCCATGGAAACTATGCATGGAATGTGATTCTAGCATGTTATTAAATGATGCATGGGATGGCATACCCTCATCTCATTGGGTTGAAACTAAATAAAACCCACCTATAAAAGATAAACAACACAATACAAGTGCATCACCAAATAGTGAAAACATATCAACTATATAATTTGAAAAACTGAAATAATTGAAAAAATACGAGGTAGACTGGCTTTTCCCTGTACATGGGTTAGCTACGCTTGGGAACAGCTTATTACCAACTACCGGTCCATCCTATCCCTGAATAAGGTGCCAAATAGTAATTCAAGAGAGAAGAACTCCTCTGATACAACTTTGTAACGTCCCAGACCTAGGTGCCATGCAACGGATTACCCGAATCTGGTTTGCAACGTGACCTCACACGCAATTCCCCAAATGCCAGAGGCTGTCGACTAGGAGCGAGGGCCTAGGTCTTATAGTGGGGAAACTGTGCCCTCATTTTTCAAAGTGTAGCACAGCGGAATACAAAATAAAACATACATCAATAGCGGAAGCAACAAACCATACACAACTGAAATAACCAACAGTAGTGAATATAACCAACAATATATAAATGATGATGCTACGTGTCTCAAGTTTAAATTAAAGAGACTGAACATGTTATACATCAATACAGTACAACCAAAAGCAGAGTACAGTAAAACAAAGCAAAACAGCTGGCAGTGGTATCGCGAGCCTAGGCTCGGTCCCATGCCCTCCTACTCCTCAGCAGCAATCATGTACCTGTATAGGGACTCTTTCCCCTATCTACACATGCAGCAACGTAATATATTTGGGCCGAAAAGTGTGACCGAAACAGGGTGTGAGAAATATATCTCAGTAGGCAGCCACCAAAGGCCCGTGCCCAATTTCTTGTAAGCATTCAACAACATTGTGCAATAGTAAAATGCAATAAAGTAAGAAGTACTAAAAAGTAACTAACTTAACAATTAAATTTCCATTTTATTATTCATTTAATCCATTAAATTTAGTATCGTTCTGTGCTCAACAACACCAAGCCCTCAGGCCAACCAGTATCTTGCCCTCAGGCTAATATAGTGAACCACGCCCTCAAGCTATACAGAATCCAACCCGCAGGTATTACCCTCAAGCGTAACAGAAATTTCCCTCAGGCATAAGAAGTGTCACCCTCAGGCACAGAAGTAAAGCCCTCAGGCAAGAAAGGTTGCCCTCAAGTGAAATAATACATTTCCCTCAGGCTAATACATTCACGCCCTCAGGCTAATATAGTGCAGTGCCCATAGGCTAATCACAACAACGCCCTCAGGCTAAACAGGTAACCGGGCTATGCCCAATAGGTAAACAAGCAGTAAACAAGAGATTCCTTTCAAGGCAGTTCTACAATTAATACTTTAAAGGCATACCCTCGTGTATCCTGGCCAAACGACTAAACAATGGAACACACCCCCGAGGTGGTTCCGGATCCAAGAAACGATCCCAACCAGCATTTTAATATCATAATTAAATACCTAATCAAATCTAGGTGTTTAATATAGCAACAGCCTCAGCCACACGACACCCCAAAATGGGTTTGTCGCACAAAAATGCACAAAACACACGACAGTTGGAAAAATTAACACCAAGCCACCTACTTTATACGCCAATGAGAGTTATACCCGGACGCTGACTCCAAAAACACCCAAGAACGGCATAGATCTGACGAAGAACAAAACCCACTAAAACATAAATAACTTATGTTAGGAGAAGAATTGGTAAGAATCATGCTAGGAGAAGAGAGGGATTACCTGCGCAGTTCCAACAAGATCGTCTGAGGCAGAAACCGATTCCAGACAAACACCTGGTGGATCTTCAAAGGTCTGACCTCCTCATTTGGGTCCAAAATGGCTCAAATGCCTCCTCTTCCAAATGAGGAGTCTACTTCTTGTTTTAATCTGAAAAAACAAAGTACACGGCATGTACTTCCAAGTACACGACGTGTAATCATTTTCATTTAACTATTCACCTAGCGGCTTTCCACCAGCGCGACACTGTTCACCTGCTGACAAGAGTACACAGCATGTACTCTAGAGTACATGGTGTGTACTGCCGCCCAGCTGGTAGCTGCTCCACCGTCTTACTATTTTGGCCTGTCGACTGACTACACAGCGTGTAAAAGACCACTACACGGTGTGTAGTCAGTTCCTACACCCATTGTCACGGGCAAGCATACATGCCCTATGTACTAATCCCAACACGGCCAGAAGTACACAGCATACGGAAAAAGTACACGGTGTGTAGTTGAAAATTTTGGGATTTTTCCTCATTTTTCATATTTTATTAAAAACACTTAATGAAAAGAGAAAATATTAAGCCCGTACCTCAAAGATAAGAACCTGGTTCTTACACAGGAAGTGCCTATATGATGTATAAGATGGAATACCATCATCTCATTAGGTTTCAACCAAAATAGAAACTCAATAATATCAATGATAAAAACACAAAACATTTGAATCACCCCACTGTGAAATCAAATCAACTGTAAAAATTTGAAAATCGGAAAAATGCAATAATTGAGGTAAATTTTGTTTTCCATGTAGATGGGTTAGATACTCCTGCAAACATCTTATTACTAATTACCTATTATTTTATATCTCTATCGACAGGCTCCAAATAGTCCTCCAAGAAGAAAATAATCAATCTGATACCACTTTGTAACTTCCCAGTTCTGGGTGCCTCCCAAAGGTGCCCTGTATCTTTTTGGTCAGAAGGCCTCAAGCACATTTCCCTAAATGCCAGAGGTTGTCGACTAGAAGCGAGGGCCATGGGTGTGATGTTGGTAAATCTATGACCTCTCTGGAAGTGTAAGACAATGGAAACAAATGTATAACAGTAGTGGAAGTAGTAATTCCATGCAATAAGTAAACAGAAGAAGACTTAAAGTAAACAGACAATTGTAGAATATATATATGTAAATAATGGTTCATGTCACACTAATCTTGGTAAGCATCCAAAAAATTCACAATACTTGAATACAGTACTAAACTAATGTACAAATTAAACAAGAAAACTCCTACAGCATTGCAAGCCTCATCTTGGTATCATGCTCCCCAGCTACACAACAGTTGAGTACCTGAAGTATAAGGTCCCTTTCTCTTATCTATACCTACAACAATATAATATATTTGGGCCAAAAATAATGACCCAAATAGGGTGTGAGAGTAATCCCAGTAGGAAACCATCCAACGATCTATGCCTAAATGATAGTGAATATATATGGTAGGAAAATATGTGAAATGAAGTAATAAACAAGGAAGTACTCAAAGTATAATATCATATAGTTTCAACTACATTAATTTAAATTATCAATTATTCATAAAAAAACAAGAAACCCTCCAGAAAATCCCACATAGCCTAACCCCTTTGGAACGAATAAACATTCATACAAAACCCACTGGGAAAGTTATCACAACCTAACCCATCCAATTTATCTTATAAAAAAAATGAAATAATGACACTTTGGGCAATCTCACACAATTTAATCTCCTTGGTCATGTGAATAAAAATACTTTATAAGGACGCACTCACAGCCAATATCCCCTATAGTATTTTAATGATAAACTATATACTCTCTGAGGAATCCCTCAATGTCAATTCCCCCTGTGGTCCCGTAACAATATCTCTAGACACTCTGGGGTAGCACTCAATGTCAACATGCCTCTATGGTCTCACAGTGTGAAATGTATAACAGAAACTCTGGGGAAGCCCTCAACTTCAATTCCCCCTATGGTCTCACGACACTAGGTTCCCACATCCCTATGTAACGTAATCATGCACAAACAATTTTTAGCAGCCAAGGTAATTCACAAACACTAATTGTCTAAATGGATAAATATCATAACACAAGATTGTCAGATAATATCACTCCATCCTAATAGCTCAAGGCACGTATAAAACACTAGCCTAACAAGATATTCTAAACCCAACATCCAATATCAAATCAAAAATGGTAAAACACGATCATAGCATGGTAAATAACCATATATACCTCAACACCATACTAAAAAATGTCATAGAAGGCATTAATTGGGTAAAATTACCTAAACACACAATACCCTAAACATGGATATTGGGAAATTTTTTCACATGTAATTCAATCAAAATCTACAAAAAGACAAAAACTCCTACCTCGACATTTTACGATTGATATAGTTGAACCTTAGCACTTGAATCAACCTAGAACTCCATAGATCTACAAAAAAGTATAAAACGTTCAAACAAGGATATCTAACGAATGGTGAGGAATCAAGATAAGTGGATATATAAGATTAAATAACACAAAAATGTGATTCCAACCCAATATATGGTGTTCAATTCGGAGCACAGTTGGTCGATCAGGGGCTTGGGGAAGAATTGGCGATCGTATGTCACTCTAGGACGAGACAGAGCCAAAATAAGATGTTTTTGTAAATTAGATTCCACCATAGTCTGATATAACAATTAAAATTAAAAATACATGACGTTCTCCCTAAGGATACATGGTGTGTATAGTCCGTTTCTTGGCCCGTCTTAATCAGCCCAACCACATCGTCACACAGTCGTGTATGTGGACATGACATTGCCAAACACATCATGGACTCCGAGCTAGAGTACACAACATGTACAAGGATGTACATGGTGTGTACTCCTAAAATTTTCCTTCTTTTCATTTTCCCCAAAAGATACATGAAAACAAGATCCATACCTTAATAAAAGATTCAAGATCTTACATCCATGACCATATAGAATCAGACCCCATGTAACCTTTAGGAACCTCTCTGAGACATTCCATTCTATGTATAGAATAATTGTGAAAAAGTATCCCAGGACCCCAATCAGAGGAAGGCCCATGTTGTTGCTTTTGAAAAGTGAAGGAAAATGATATATTCCTTCATGGATTCCCATAATATATGGTACATTATATATTCATGGGAGAATAATATCATAAAGATAACTGAATATTGAATGTTATAAGATGGCTTCTCATGTCAACTACATTATCTATTCATATATGAGAAATCCATATCTATCTTTTGTTGACTCACACACCTTAGTCACCCCATCAACATCACAGGCTGTTGAGTCTCCGAGAAGAAGGTGTCAATAATGTCAAGAAAACTAGACCCCCTCCCAATATCTTCAAAATCATTGTTCATTTAGGGAAACTTCTTAACCCCAAAATTGAGGTGAGAATAGGAAACCGTAAAACTATAAGAATATTTATATTGTTAATAATAGGTATATTCTCCCATCAAATTATTCATATTGAAAGATAATTATGTAGAGTTTGGCGATGATGTGTGACTAATAGCCCCTTCAGGTACGTTTTTTTCATCATGGTGTGACGGTTAAACAATGGGTTATCAAAAATAGTGATCAATATGACTCCAAATAAAGACATTTAAATAAAAAAAGACCATATAATAGGCCCTGTGAATGGTATACCATGTTTAGAACTTCCTTGT
Source organism: Viscum album (assembly GCA_963277665.1). NCBI lineage: Eukaryota > Viridiplantae > Streptophyta > Magnoliopsida > Santalales > Viscaceae > Viscum > Viscum album. The sequence continues at coordinate 1,769,555,515 of OY728145.1, forward strand.
TACATAATCATCTACAACCCCATAAACAACTATATCGTTTGATCGTGCAACTCAACCATAGTATCCTATATCTCAGTTGAATATGAAAAACAATAATACTAATCCATCCAATTCTAAACCCAATATATATAAAAAAAGTATAAAATAGATTTCACAAGTCAGATTCTAGGGCCTCATCCAATGGTGGACATGATACTCCCAACTAATGTACTGCTTATATCAACTAACTATATGCCCCTTCACAAAATTTTTTGTTCTAATCAATCTCAATATAACAACAGTTGGACTCTATATTATCAAATCAATGCACCTAATTGAGGAAATGAATGAATCTCTTATCATGGACTTTAAGAGGCCTCTCTATCTTTATATTAAGATGTCCTCTATTGAGTTCAATCATGCATAAGAGGTAGATCAAGACTAGTTCTATGAAATAATTTCCTCTTAGATGAGGATGAGGGTGTACTCATCTAGGATGACATTGGACATATATATATCACACGAAAATTTAATTCCATGTAAATATATTACATTATAGTAGAGATGGGATCTATGATCATCCTCAACTTCATAAGTACACTCAAAAAATGGGGGCTCACAAAGATGGATCTAAATCTGTCTGACCTACAAATATTTGGATATGAAAACAGTAAGTAGAAAATGAATAGAAAGATCTATCTATAGACATTATTCAATTACCACGTAATAAAAACCGAGTTCATGATTGTTTTGTAGGATACAAACTATAATTTACTGCAAAGAAGGCCACAACATCACCTCTATGCTTTGGTCCCCACTTCATATCATATGTGCCTCAAGAGAACTATCAATGGTAAATTATGGGTGCTTTCTGCTGACAACACTCCCATCAAATCATTTGAATGTTTCTTCTTAAATTCCACAAACATTGAGTGAGTAAAAATAATATTCATACTGATAGGGTTGACAAAATTGATTGCTCCTATGATCTTGTATCCACTTCTATAGATCCATGGGTGGAAATAATATATAGATTTTTTTATCAATTCATTCGATGGATCCAAAAACACCAGCTTTGGGAAACACATTATATTCCCTTAGTTGAATAAATTCTCATATGTATCCACTTATTTGTACACCATATAGGAAGCATTAAATCTATAAAATCCCACTCATATCATGTGTCAAATGTTTCTATTAGAAGGGATTAATCAATGATAGTCAACTTGTATTCATTATGTAAAAAATATAGGTGGAATCCACTATTATAAATCACCAAAATTTGGTTTTTTATCCTTTATTGAAAATCCCTCAATTGAGAAGAATACCCTCACTGAAGATTTTTACAATGGTAGGGTAAAATTTAATATAATCACATAGTTAATGTGTCCATCCGGGAACAAGTAACACTGTAAAGGGGATGGTGGAATCAGTTAAATATTTTTCTTTTATGTTTCTTTCCTTTGGAAACAACTTTATCATCTTGTTAAAGAGTTGTTAACATGCTGAAAACAAAACCAATCCTACATACACAAGAAAAAATGAATTTACAATATTCACTACTCAACAAGAGTACTGATTTCGTTTGTATGGTTTGAAAACAATACAATACCAAAAATATCCAATAGATAACAATCAATTTATGTGGATATCATATGAAGAATAAGTAATTACACTAATGTAGCACAATGTTCAACATAACTTTACATGTTCTTCTTGAGGGATGAGATGATGTAATACAATATGGGTTACATGTTAATAAATTTTCACCATATGTTAGGACACATGTTACTATAAAAATTTTCAACTTTATAAATTTTATTTTTCAAATTAATTCTTTACTATATTACCCAGCAGTAGGAATGAACTTCTCAGGACTTTGTAATGATAATCAGTCTGATGTCCTAATCATATTTTCCAAAATTGATTGTCCAGTACGATATAGACACTCTACTAGAATACTGTTGAAGAAATTCTAAACTACTTTTCCATGTTTCTATATATCCTTGTATGATCACTCAGCCCAATTTGAAATTCATATTAGAATCGAAATTGTTACCCTTTCTTCTAATGTCTAAAAATATTCCTTTTATAAAGAATGATCTAGAAACTTCATTTTTCTATAATTCATAATAGTTCCACCTTCTATCTTCACGAATGAATAGTAAATAAAATTTAATGAATAATGTACTTGTACTATTTATAGGTGAGACTAATTTATCTTGGTAAGGATTTTGAAAACATTTCCCCCAATTCCAAAATTAAAAAAACTTTAATTTCCCATGAATCTTATATGAATCTTGAATTCTTCAATGATTATCAACTCTTTTAAAATTTTCTCCAACCATATCAAATCATCAGTTTCCATCACGTTTTCTAAAAAATCATCTGTTATATTCTAATTCCAATTCTATTTATATCATTTCGATGGAGGTATATGGTCACTCCATTTTAACTTACCAACTTGTAAATAAATATGAGCAAATTATACTTTCTTATGTTTCACTACACAATTTGTAATATATGAATAACAAATGTATTCTCATTAATATACTTAATATCCTCTAATGAAAACTAATATTATTAATCTAATACACTTCTTCAAAACTCCAGATCCCCTGGAAAACATTTTTATAACTACATGTAACATTTATTATATTCTTCTTTTTATTTCGACTGATGATCTAACATATGATGATGTTATCAGTTTTACACTATACCTAATTGATAAGTTTATTCTTCACATTTATAATCGGTGTATGCTCCAATCTAATAAACTTCAATAAATAAAAATCAGATCATAATTCATATTTTTCTTGACCAACTTTTCAGGGAAAAAAACTGATAAATCAACATGATGAAAATGCTAGACTACATTATTGATTGATCACTAAGATTCATATGTTCATCAGTCCTTACTAACTATACAAGTTTTCTATTTTATTGGTCCCAAAAACTCCCATGAATGTAATGTATAACTATGATTATATTTTGAAACCTTGATTATATATGATTAACAATGTTGTTTTCACTCTGGTAATCGATGCCGCACCACATCCAATAGAATGGTATCAGCATATTCGACTTCATACACTTATTTATTTTCAAATTGTGATAGATAATGTAATCACTTAAGAAATTATTAAACATAATATTTATATATTTTGGTTTATTAAACTAACTATAAAATAGCATCATTATATTTTTTCACTTCAAGAAAATCATTATATCCTTAATTTCAGTCTACATCAAAAGATCCCACACCAAAAACTTGAGGCCATAAAGGATTTTCATCATCATATTCCTTATTTTAAATATCTAATTTTGTATCATAACATTTTCAGGACATTATATATGTCTAAAAGTTTCTTTAGTATCATCCGACATGCCTAGAGAAGTATTATAAAATCCAACAAAATCAAAGAATGTTTATATTTTCATCAAATCCATGTATACTCAAAAACAACTTCCCCATTTTGATATTTCATTCATTACAACCCTATGGTGAGTATGAGTAAAATTTTATTCTAGAAAATATTGTCTCATTGAGATATAATTTATTGTGATGTTTGAGAATAATAATCTAATTATGATGGTTTTTCAACATTTTATCATTTAAAAAGTGAATTTATTTCACTCTTCTGGACAAAAAAGACAAAACATTTCATAAAAACATCTTTTGGATTCCAAACACATATTCTACCATACTTGTCCCCAACAATCCCCCCCCCTTGGATTGTTTTGTCAAAAAATATTTAAAAATTACTAAAAATTGTAACATCAAAATATGGATCACTTATTAAACATTGTAAAATAATATGAGTGAGAAAATTGTAGGAAATAATAATTATTAAGATAAAATCCATGTTTTTCAATTATATACTCTCATGGAACATATTTTTATTTTCTTTAGATATTTATTCACTTATTCAACTTTCCAATATACAATAGTTTCCCAAAACCACTACAAAAAAATTATAATTTTTAAAACCATTATATTCTTTGTTCGCAGCTTTCCCACAACTCCCTATACATATATGATTTCAAATTTTGTTTATCACATATCAATAGATCGATTTATGAAACAATTGTCCTCCTTGACAAAAATATACAAATTCTATATGTAAGAGGGGATAGACACAGAAAAATCAAACATGATGATAAAGAGTTTGGACCCCCCATGTTCAACATCAAATTATAAAATGGTTCATTCGGTAATGTTTTAATATTTTCATCAACTTGTTTTGATGCATGAACATACTCTAGATTCAATTCATTCTTCTTTCTTTCTAGTTGATAAAATGATATTTGAGGTCAATATCTTTTATAAAAATTATGTTATTTATTGAAAGTTTTATGGATATTTTATTATCATGACCCAATAGAAAGGGTAACATCATTTCAAAATGTAAATCATCCAATTTAGTTTTAATCCATATAATTTGAGTAGCATCATGAGTGAAGAATAATACTCAAATTAATCCACGCTAAGAGTTAGTGAATCCTAAATATTTCTTTTATAAATAACACAAAATTTCCCTATAAAAAATACTATACTCAATGTGGAACATCTATCATCAATACTTCATACCCTATCATTATATGAATACCAAAACAACTCAAAACATTGAATTATTTCTTAACTAATTCTGAAATTTTTTGTGTCTTTTGATATATCAGAGAATTCCCTTTTAAATCCAATAAAATTGATTCTTTTGGAGAACTACAAAATATGGACAATAACGTAATAATATAAAATATTTTGGGTATTGGGGTAGTCAAATAAAACAAGAATCCAATTGGATTTAAAAGTCATTTGAGTTAACATTTGTGCCTCCATCATCATTAGTTTACATGGTTCCCCTTGAAATCGGTGTGGATACCCACATCAAATTTTTCATGTTGAACTTCATTAAAAGTTTGTTAGAGTACTCTTCTTGATAAAAAATGTGTTTCATATTTTTGGTTATTTTAAACCAAAAACATATTTCATTTTAGAACATCATATGTAAATTTGTCATCTCTTTGGAAAATATTTCACACGATCCTTCATCATTCCTAGTATAGATTATCTCATAAACATAAATAATAAAATTAAGTAGAATATAATGAATTTATTTATAATAAATATTGCATTCAAACCTTTCTTTTATAAAAACCATATTCTCTGGTAAATTATCCAATTTTTATTACCATGTCATCGGAGATTGCTATACCCATTCAATAATTTCTTCAACTTTCAAAAATAACATCCATCCTTCCCAAAACAAATCACATGGATGCTTGATATAAATATCCCCATCAAGATCACCAATCCAAAATTTCGATTTCACATCCACATAAAAAATTTATAAATTTATTATTCAACAATAGCATGATATATTTTTAGGGTTTCTAATATTATTATTACTAAAAAAATTTAATCAAAATCAATGCCTTCAATCTATGAGTTACCATTAAACCCTAATTTTTTTATCACATAAAATTATTCATTCAACATATTCTTGAAAATAAATTATATATCAACAATATTTTTTCCATTTAATTTAGGTATGGGTTTACAATAAGAATTATTTTATATCTGATATAGTTCTTTTCTCATGTCTTGAACCCATTCTAGATTCTAAAAATCTTCATTCACATCTGTCATCTCAAATTTTAAAGGAAAATAAGTATGTGATTTTTTTATTCATATTGATTGAACCATTAGTTGTTGGTAACTTATAATTTTTTGAGATTTTTCCTTGTGCCTCAACCTATGAATAGATTTTATTTATTCTTAGTTTAAAATTAGATGAGTCTGATTCTTCATAGGTTAGATTAAAATTTTTCATATCATTATCAAAATTCATATCAATAATTATTTTATCATATTTATTTATCTCATTGGCATGAGATAGTTTATCTTACAAAACAATTTAATTAACATTTACATCAATAGAGTCATATAATATTCATAACTCTTTGTTGAAACATATTTATCCTCTTTTATCTAGAGTATAGCAAGAAAAATTCCAACTTCACCTCTGTGCTTAAATTTACCAAATTTTCAAAATTTCATCTTTATGATACAAGGAATTAAAAAAAACACATAAGTGTTTCATAAATTGAGTGTTATAATAAAAAATTTAATAAGGATTCATGTATGAAATTGGCCAATACAACTTTGGTTTTGAATATAAACATTATTTATCATGGAATGCCTCCAAATATAACGAGGTTGATTGAGTTCATGTAACATATTTGTTCCCATTTCGTCTAGAATTTTATTCTTCATTTCTTCCACATTATTTTTATGATTGTATGGTATACTAAACTAATGATAAATTCTATTAATATCAAGATACCATTCAAATTATTCATTTTTTATTCACATCCATTTTCAGTTCTCAACATCATCACTGAATCCTCACATTCCTTCTTATAATTTCTCCTAATACATTTAAAAATTGTTTGAGCATTGGACTTATGGTTCATATACATAACACAAGTAATATGAGTAATGTATTCATTGATATTATTATATAAATATCTCAATTAGTTGATTTGTTTCTAATTATCCCATGAATAACAAAATGAATTAGTTTATAGGGGTCATACTGAACAAATGTAAACATTCTAATGAAAAAAGATTGTATCCTTTACTTTCGAGTAAAATTTTCAATACCAATATATTCTTCTTGACATATCATTAATTCTTTGGAAATTTTACCTTTTGGATGACTTTATCATATTTCTCTAACTCATGTATCCCTGTCTTTTATGCCAAAACTAATTATCCTCTACAATAATTAGGTAACATGATTTTTATATTTCACCACCATGGAGGAAGTTTCCATTTGTACAATGGCTCCTTATAATAATCATTCCTACTTCCTCACATTTTAAAAAACCCATATTTTAGGAAAACTAGTTTCTCCCTTCATCAAAAAGTAGTGAATCAATTAGAATGTCTTCTATCTACCCATCATCAAACAATTATTTCTTGCACTTAAACTTTTATTCCCTAATGATATTTGATAGAATAACTTTGATTTTGAGTGATTCATTATTACCAAATTTAATTATTACTTTTTTAAGTCCTTTACATTCTTAAGGAAATTTATGTATCATGAAATATTAAAATAACATCAACCAGTTAAGATCCAATTTCATTCTCATTTAGTATATTTTTTAGCAATGTCTAAAACAATATATTTTTCATTTCCTTTATGTTACATAACATATTTCTTCTAAAATCTGTTAAAATATTTTTATTGTACCAGTAACAAAGTAACAGATACATTTTAATGGTTTCCAAGTGGTTTACATATATCAAAATTATTTTCCTTTGGTTAGAACCTATTTTCAAATTTTTCACCAACCTTCATTGAATTTATAAGAATACTCTTCTTAGGCTTCTTCCTTTGAGAGGATTGGATCCCCCACTAACATTTCATCCAATAATATTTGGAATAATGTAATATGATTTTTTAAACCAAAAAATATTCTCCATATTCAAAAATCCTCCACAACAACCAATGTATCTATAGAAAGTGAATTTACATTTAGACTTTCACACTATCCAGAGTGTGGATATGTTTCTAAAAAACCTTCTTAACATTCTTATCTGTGTTTTTTGAAAAAGAAACATTTCATTATCATCAAGACACTTATTTTTTAACTAAATTTTGTTTTTATCATTATTACAATAATGTGTAATAAAATTGTGTATAGACTCCAAAATATTAGAAACTTTTAAACCTGATTCATTACCCTTATTAGGTTCATCCATACCATAATCTTACTATAATTATGATATAAAACATTTTAAACTTTTTACACATATTCATATTTAGAAAATTTTATAGGAAAAGATCTATCTATTATTCTTTTTTCTACAACTTAACTTCAAAATATTAATTATAATTATTTTAATTCTTAGGAGATTTTTTCTAATCATCAGTCTCTTATAGTAGCATGAAATTATAATTATGATTTTTAGAGTATTTTCTTTTCATCTTCTTAATTTTATTTTCAAGCCTACCTGTATTTCTTAAAAAAAAATTCTACACTTTTTTCATATGAAATTATGATTGATATTTTTATTCCTCTAAACTACTACTTTAGAACTCCTCATTATTAATTGTTGTAATGAAATTATTCTCACTATACTTTTTGTATACATTTTTTATTCATATTCACTATATTATTCTTCATCATATATAAATAAGAATGTTCTCCTTTTTTATTTGGATAATTTTCATTCATTGCCTTTGGAATTATACCTAGCCATCTCACATTATTTATTTCACAATCTCCTTTGACTTTTATCATCAACATCACTATCATTTTCATTATGATTTCGATTAAAATTATCTAGAATTATCCCAATGTCTCCACATTCAATGGATTTCAATGGGTGTAGTTTCTTATGTTTACATGTAACAGTATTTAAAATTTTGAAAACAATGATAAAAATTCATCAATATTTCTACAAACCATATTTTCAGAATTAGAATATACATCTTCTTCTTTAAGAATCTTCTTAAGATTTTTTTAATGATATCCTTAAGAGATAATTCATGTTCAATTTTTTCATTTCCTTTCATAGATTTTTCTTCTAAATTCAATATTAATAATAGTAATACACAAAATCATCCATAGATAATGTTTTTAGATATATATCATCTAATATATAATTGTGATAATTAATATTTTTGGGATGAATTATCAAGATCATTTCAAAAATAGTGGAACTTTTTAAATTTTAACCATGACATCTGCTAGTTTAACAATGTCATTTACACTCCTAAATAATTCACCAAAAGATTTATACTCAACCATCTTGAGGAATTTATACTTTAATATCAAGTATTTTATTTTTTCCTTTATTTCATTTGTATTGTCATCATGAATGTTTTTTATCTAATCCGAGATTCAATTGGTAGTGGAAAACCGAATCACTCTTAAAAAATACATTTAGGAATGTGATTATATTAAGTCAATATTTTCTCATCCATCATTCTAAAGATTATTCTTCATAAAATATATATGAAAATATTTTCATAAATAAGAGGAAATATATCTATTTTTTCTTCAAGGACATCAAAAATAAGATACATAAGATATGGAAACATTTTATCCTCTCAGATATGATATTTCATCCATCAAATACTGAATTCCCCATACTATTCATAGAATTCATATTTTCCATCACAAATTTTCATAAAAAATTTAAAGAAATACTAAATGAGGGGAACCTCAGCTCTGATACCATTGAAATACGCCCATCCTGGATCAAGTATCACTGAGAGGGGGGGGGGGGGTGAATCATGGATATCTTTTTTCTTTTTTGTTTCCTTTTTTACTGACAAAAACTTCACCTCCAATTAAATAGTGGTTACCATATTAGAAACAAAACAATTTACACATGCATGAGAGAACAAAATTTAGAAGTTTCCCTTCTCAAAAATATTACCAATGTCATTTTTATGGTTTTTAAACTATCCAATAAGACAAAATACAGTAGATATAATTCCTTTTGTGTTGATAAAATGTAATAGATATCCCCTTAAACTCTTATAGAACTTTTTTTAAATACAACAGTGCACGTCATTCAAGTAGAAATAATTGATGTAATAAAATTAATGTAAATAGTTGAGAAACACTCAAAATATTCTTCCAAACATGTTATTGTATATATTTTGAAATTTTATAAATATATAATTCAATATATTTATTCGTTGTTCTACCCAGTAACAGGAAAAACATTACTGGACTTGGTAATGTTAGTCAATCTATATTTTTAATCCGATTTTCCTAGTTTGATTTCTCTGTTCAATAAAATAACTCCTCCAGAATACTGCTGAAAAAATAAAACATTTCTTCTTCATGAGTCTAGAAAAAGAAGTCTGGTCACTCGGCCTATTCTAATAATCTAATTAACATCTAATCTCATCTCCTTTATTCCTCAATCCTACAAAATTATTCAGGAAAACACCACCTAAAAACATATTCCATCTAATATCATTTACATCTCCATCTTATCTCTTAACCTATTAATTGGAAAAGTTTTATTAATGTATAAATTACTTCCTCGATTTATAGGTGAGAGAATTTTTATTTTAGCGGGATTCTAAAAACATTATTGCTCAAACAAATTTCTTGTGTATTTAATTGGATTTGAATTTTTGATACATATTAACATCAAAAATATCTCACAATACTTCTTGAACCATATCAAATAATCACAAATCCGTAGCATTCTTCAGAAGTTCTAAATATTATTCAGTCTTATTTTTATTTTTATTTTTATTTTCACATTATGATGGAGGAATATGGTCACTCAATGTTTTTTGACCCACTAGTAAATAAATCCCAACTGAAGATACATTAATACATTTCTCCACACCAAACTACACCAATATGGGGATATTAATCCAACACAAATAATTTCATAATTTTCTATTTTTTTCAAACCCCATGTTGATAGAAAACCAAAAATTCCACTTGGTAAATATTATTAATTATAAATTGAATTGATTTCTATATTTATTCTTTGAATTTGTCCCTAATAACATCACTTATTTTATTTTACATTATTCCCAAAAACTCCCACTAATAACAATTCTTCCCACTATTTTTTTCTGATCACCACTATTTATGATGATCGATGTCACTGCCGCTCGGATAATCGATGCCACACCTCATCTGATAAAACGGTATAAACATCATTGAAATTAGAAACCAATTTATATTTTGATCATAACAGACACATTCAACATTAAAAAACATTTTCCAAGGAATGTTTGTATATTTTGTCCAATTTTTCGGATAGAAAACGGTCATAATCATTTGACCAAGATAGATATATATTGTAATTTCCCATTATTCCAGCTACTTTTTTATCATTCTATCCACCCCTCAGGACTATTAGAAGCAAATTATCCTCCCATTTCCTTTATAAGTATTGTGTCACATAATTTTAGTTGACATATGATTTATGATAACTCCACGATCGGAAAATCATCATCATATTTTTGTTAGATCCATGCATACTCTGAAACAGCTTCCCCATTAAGATCTTCCCTTCATTCAGAAAATAGGGTGAGTAAGATGATCCTTTTATTCTAGAAAACATATTACCTAGTCTATGGGATTTCCTAATCATTTTCAGTTCTATTTTTTGATTACAATGTTGTGTCTTATTTTCAATACATACATTTTGAATTGATGTTACAACCAAAATTTTTTTAAGATCAAATTTATATTCTATAGTGTTTGTGATAGGTAAATAAGGAAATATATAAACCTAATAAATTAAAATATATTTAATATCTTATATTTGATATCATATTATTATTACTACACTGATTTCACATCCATTTTAAACTTGAAAGACCTTCTTTGATAGCATGTGTCACACGTAAGAATTAGTTTAACCAAATAAAAATGTATTATTGAAATGTCATTATTTAATATAATAAAAACCATGTGTAAAATTAGTAGTTCTGAATAATAATAAATAATTTATAAAAATAATTCTTCATAAAAATATAAAATTAATTCATTGGTTAGCAATTAATAAAAAATGAAAATAAAAACCTATTGGATATAAAATGAAATATTTTTATTTTCAGGATTACAAATGAGTTTTATCCTAATAAACATACTCATTTATATTTTTTCAATTATTATCTATAAATATCTTCTTAATATAATGATTTTTTTTAAAAAAAATCCATGAAATTAATTTGATAGGCAGATAATAAAAACAAACCCAATTTTACCCATAAAACATATATTTTTATTAAAGAATTCTTACCGCCATTTCATGGAGAATCTATTTTAACTATGAATTTTGAAACAATTAAGAAATTAATTTGGAAAAATAATATTAATTTTTAAATTAATAATGTAAAAAGTATCTTATGATTATTTAATTTATTTTTCTAAGATACATCAAATTTGTATGAATAGTGGAAAATACAACATTTTATTTAATAGCAACATTTTATATATATAATTATTATTGTTAAATTATATATTAAATTTTCTTTAAGGTCAAATTTGATAAACTATATATATATTAACAAAATTTAGGTCATTAAAATAAATTTCAGGTTGAAATTGAATATGAAATGTAACAAAATTATGAACATTTTTCTACTAAAACCAGTTAATTCGTCTATCAATGAGATCACCATTGATATTTATTTTAGTTATTATGTGAATTAAATTTAAAAAAAGGACATAAAATATTGTAATAAATATTATAATTTGTTTCGAAAATAGTAAACATAATTAATTTATGAAATTATTAGTGAATGTGATTAAAATCAAATACAATGATTAAAGAAAAATTATGCTTAATAAAGGACTAAACCTTTAACTTAATGTCCCAAATAACCTAACCACTTGTCCAATATACATTTTTTAAAATTATATTAGTCATATACGTTCAATTATTTATTTTTTATTGGTTTTTATTAATTTTTATTGTGTTAGAACTTGTTTATACCAAACATGATTTAAAAATTTCAAGTGATTCCTTTTCCCTCCATCTAAAACACCACCACCTCTCCAACATTTTCACAAAACTCAAAAAAATATTGACATGTCCAAAACCTAACCAAGTACACTCCCAAAATACATCCCCTCATCCAAGTAGGGCCCCCTTTGGAATAATAAAATCTAAAGAAGATTTTGGTTCAAACTAAAAGAAGTTACCTAATTAAGAGTAGACGTCTTGTCACAGTATAACTAGTTTAATTTTCATTACCCACCCCTAAAATATATATTATTATATAATTATATGAAAATAATAAAATCAAAAATAATTTGTGATATTGTTATGTAATGGTTTATACCTAACTTACACACACCTCCATTAATTGGTAATGAATATATTATTTCTATGTACAATGAATTACTACAACACAAAATCATGAATGTTCATTTTTTCCCTTAACACCTCTCATTGTGGCCATTATGATGTGAACTCTATTTTTTATATGTATTATATATTATATTTATAATTTTTTTATGATTCCATAATTTTTATTTAAAACATATCATTTTTATTTCTATCATGGGTAAATAAGATAATTTATTTTTAGGAAGTGTTGACTACTTCCCCCTTATAACGACATGACTCATTTATTGCATACATGGAAATTATAAATGATGGTTTTCATAAACCTATGTAACATATATAACATATATATTATAATATAATTATAATAGACATATTTTTATATCTTTCAATATTTTAATATGAAGATGAATTGAATGTAGTGTTCTCGCATACGTATGACTTACTGTCTCCTAGAACAGTGCACTACGTTTATAATCTTCAAATACGATTCACTACTACAAACACATATATACTGGTTATATATGATATTAAAATCATTTTTATGATGAAACCATGAGATAATTAATAATAACAACAAATAACATGTTAAAACATACTTGACAAAGTAAAATATTAACACCTTAAATAGTTTTAATAATAAATGGTTATTAACAAACGAGTAATAATATAATATAAAAGAATCATATATGATATAATAATTATTAATATGATTTTTTTATTTTTTATTATCATTTTTAAACACTCTATAATGTAGATGAAATACCACACATCACCAATAATATTAAGGTAAGGGATTCTTATCTTAAATTTCATTTCAAAAGGAATAAGCCATATAAACTACTAACTTATATTGTTTACTGTATATAGTTCCCCTTATATACATTATATAAGAAATAAATTTTACTCATGGAATGAAAAAATTTCCTTCATGGGGATTATGAATTAAATGTTTCATGTGGTACGGAAAATATTGGGATGTTTAATGATTAATTTCCATAAACATATTCCAAATAATTATTATTCCAATCTCACCAACATTTTTCATTGTTATCCCTATCTTGAATCATTAAATTTATTGCAATAATTTTTCATCAGAAATTTACATGAATATATATATTCTCATTCAATGGATATTATTATTTCTAAAACCATATAAAATTTTTCATAGGGTGTTTAAATTGACAGTTATTTGATTAATTTGGGAATAAATGATAAAATACCTATTTATCATTAAAGAATGTAATTTTTAAGGCATGTTTATAACGACCCACACATTACATATATTGTTATTAGTTCATAATTGAATCATACTTATTACAAAATATAACAAAACCATAGTAGGACCGAATAGGTATAGTGTCATTAGAAACTGGGAAACATAATCAACTGGTTCATAAATCATCTACATTGTCTCCCATTTATTTCATTATATCTAGAGTCCGTTTTGGCATATCTTAATTAATACCCTTATTCTTGACCTCAGGAATAGAAAGCATACACAAGTGTGAGCTCAAATGCTCAGTAAGGGTAAACAGATGAAATATCAATCATATCATATTCATAACAACGTAACATTTTAAAAATATTATCCTGCAAAAGAGATCATAATATCATGAAATGTGATAAATCATAGTAGTGAAATGTAATCCCAATAATCATAACATAAAACATGAAACATTGTTTTATACACCCATAACCATAGAAAATCATTTCATATTATTCATGACTCATTTCCAAGACCATCATAGTGGATAAATTCTATTACTGAATCGAGTTCACTCCTCGTTCCAGTCCTATATCACTAAACCTGATTAACTTGTCATTCCAGCCATGTATATCTCATGAGATATAAAACATTACCCAATTCATTGGAGGTATATATAGGTCCCATCCATCTCTTAATGATACCATTATTATGTGTGCCACAAAATCATAAATCATACATCATAGCATAACCCACGTAATAAAAATGGGATTCTTAAACATCGTGCCATTATAATCCATATAAGATAAAATGACTTCATAAAAATAATTCCATCATAAAATAATCATATAAATTTAATAATAGGGATATAAATAGAACCCTATATTATCTTAAATGGAAAATCAGTTTGATAAAACACTTGAACTCCATTCTTGAGGAAAATATCCTTTTTAATTCAAAACATTTTTCCTTTCCCAACATGTCATAAAATATTAAACTAAAAGAAGTTAATTGAAAGAAATATTAAAAAAATAGTAAATAAATATTCATGTAAATAATTTTATATGAAATCAAAAAAGTATATTTATACTGTGTAAGTTAAAATACATTCTTATGGTACTTTGGCCGGAAAAGTCAAAAAGTATCTCGGACTAAAAATGACAAAAGATTCCTTTCATATTATTTACTAAAAATTCACCAATAGATAAAACTGGATTCAAACAATAGTAATAAGATATAAATAATATTAAATATTGTGGAAACATGGATGTGGATGATAAATATGCCCCCAGTAAATTCTGAAGTATAAACAATCTCAGATAAAAACTAGATTGCGAGATTTTCCCTTACCTTAGTTCCGATATGCTCTGTACGTATCCGAACCTCCTATATAATGATTTAAATAATGTTAATGACTCTATAATCATATACATTGTTACTATATCATATACAGTCATTTTCTTATCTCTTTATTAGTAATATTTCATTGTTACTTGTTATTCGGGTGTTCATTGCTTTATGTTCTTATGCCTGTTTTGTGTGATAAATTCTTATTCATATTTTTAGGTTTTAGATTCATCATTTATAGAATGGTATTAGTATAATATATATCATATTTATTCATCAAATGTGTTTATAAAATCATGTTTTAATTCAGATCATGTAGAATGAATCACATCGCAACGTGGAGACGGTAAGTCGTATGTACGCACGGGGTGACGATGTTGTTCCCATAATTATTGAATGGTATAGGAGTGGATGATAGAATATCTCATAATTATTACCACGTTATAATAACCATATATAGTTATTCTTTACACCATTATACCCATCCATGAACGGTGGTGGTGGAAAACATATTACACCAGGGCGTGGAGACGGTATTCCGTACGTACGCACGCGTGGTGATTTCATTTTCTATAAGACAGATAGAAGCTAAAATAGG
Source organism: Viscum album (assembly GCA_963277665.1). Lineage (NCBI taxonomy): Eukaryota > Viridiplantae > Streptophyta > Magnoliopsida > Santalales > Viscaceae > Viscum > Viscum album. Next base: position 1,769,571,502 of record OY728145.1, read on the forward strand.
TTTGTTTAATATTTATAATAACATATAAGTATTTTGGTGATACTGATTTTATTACTTTATAATGAAACCAATAAATAATAGGAAGTATAAGAAGAAATAATTTCAAATGAATCGGTAAAGGATATTACCTCTTCTTCGACGCGCCTCTTCTAAACCTCCTATTAGGGAACTAGAGTTGGTCTTTTAAGAAGACCATGACCTATAGTATGTTTATAAGTATGTGTAGAAGAGAAATGGGTAGTGTTTTTTTGAGTGGGAATGCTCTAAATGGTGTGAGAAGGAATGGGATGAGGTTCTCTTTTATAAGGGATGAGAGGGGCACTTTTAGAAACCTCTAAAATATTAATTTATAATAAACTCAAAAACCACTTAAAAACAACCAAAAATGACAAATATCCTAATATTATATGATATAGAGTTGTAATATCATCAAAAAATAAAATTTAAATAGGTTGGTAATTTATTTTAAACCTTATCAACTTGATTTAACCTTATTTAATCTATTTAATTTTATTTGTGGTAATAATATTATAAATTTTAAATCTTTATAAATAGTTACTTATGCTTTGTGAATTTTCCATATTTGGATTATTTATGACATTTTATACCATATAAATTTCAATTTAATTTTTTTAAAAATTCATGTGATTTTTAAACAATTTTATAATATGTTATTTTTATAAAATAACAATAGTGTCAATTTTGACACTATTCATTTATATTAATTTAAATAAAATCCAAATAGAGGATATATTTGAACAAAAATATTTAATAGATTCATAACATGTCATATGAACCTAGAAAATTTGTGTAGAGCATTAATTGGTTCATATAATATTTATATTAGTATTTTTAAAACCATTTATTTGATATTTCAATGAGTAAAATAATTTCTACATCACTATTGTGTCATAAATAATGATTATTATTTAATCCCTAAAAATATTAAATAAATTCTCATAAGGTATATAATTTTATTATATTTCTAGAGACTATTTATATTCTATGTTTTATTTGGCGAATCACTAAATTAAAATTATTACACTTATAAGATATAAGAGAGTGACATGTTGTCACTTTCTTTGGTTTTAATAATAATTATATCATTTTCAAGGTCAAATTTCAGTGATATTAATATATTCAGACCCTTATGTGATATGGGTCTACTTTTATTCATCCAATATAATTTTGGCAGGTGTTATGGTAATTGTTTAATCTAATTGTTACCTTTAATTACCGGATTTACCTTTAACTGTAGTAAATAAAATTTACCGTTGTTTTCTATTCATAATTTCTAAAAATAAAAAGTAACCAATTAACATAATTTGGACCTACTGATTCCAAATATTGAATCCATTTTTTCATGTTCAAAACACAGAAGTTTTAGTATTTAATTTAAAATTTATCCCACTGTTGAGAAAACATGTTTTAAAAGATAACACATTGTAAAAGAATGAAATGTTTTACCTATGAATTCAATGTAAAATTAATTGAAATAACATAAATTATATTAAATTGTAAAAATATATTCTATTTATACTTTAAAACTTTTAAATTTTATCATTTAACCATATAAATTATCTTAATTAAAAAAGTTGTTTTTAAGAAACATTTAGCGTATATTTACTATTCATGAAAATATGAAAGTTATCAGAAAAGTATCAAAAATTTAACCAATGTAAATTTTTATATCCAAAATAAAAAGAAGAAACTTATTTTTTAAATTTGAAGTTATAAACATGTCAAAAATTATATTTAAAATTGGTGCACCATCAAAAGGCTGTAAAACTGTATTTTTGAAAAAATACTTCGTTTATAAAAATTTATTTTGTTTTTATATCTCATTATAGAAAATGTATAAGATGAATTATAATGTTATAAAATTAAAAACTCAGTTAATACTATTCATAATGTCTAGTTCATAATATTATAATAATTTATCATTTTTTAGTGATACTCGGTATTGCGTACTGGGAAAGCTATCGAGGACGGTTGCTCTTGCGTGTAACACAAGCCAAGCCAGTGTTGTGTGTAGTGAAATATTTCTTTAGTGTTGCAAATAACATAAGAAATAAAAAATATATAAAATTTTTTCTCATAAAATATTAGGGTGTTACATTCTACTCCCCTTAAAATTAATTTCACCCTTGAAATTTGTCACTTCGTAACAAACAGATGAGGACACCTCTCCCTCATCTTATCCTCAAGTTCCCATGTAGCTTCTTATAGCTGGTGGTTCCTCCATAAAACTTTAACCAAGAGAGTGGCATTTTTTCATAGAACTTTTTCTCTATGATCCAGAACCTCTATCGGTTGTTCTTCATAAGAATGATCTTGCTCCAGTATTACAACTTCTGAGCTTAGTATATGTGAAGGATCAGGTATGTACTTTCTCAGGAGAGAACATGGAACACATCATGAACTTGAGAGAGATTTGGTGGAAGTGACAATCTGTAAGCTCCCTTTCCAACAATATCTAGTATTTCGAAAGGACCATTATACCTAGGGCTCAGCTTTCCCTTCTTTCAAGATCTCATTACTCTCTTCCAAGGAGATATTCATAAGAACATTTTACCCCCCACTTCAAACGCTAGGTCTTTTCATCAGTTGTCGGCATAAATTTTTTGTCGACTCCAAGATTCTATTATGTGTTGTTGAATAGATCTAACCATTTCCACCATCACATCAACAAGATTAGTTCATAATAGCTTTCTTTCCCCAACAACATCCTACCAAGTTGGTGTTCTGCATTTCCTTCCACATAGAGCTTCATAAATAGCCATCTGAATACTTGAGCGAAAGGTATTATTATAAGAAAATTCAACCAAAGGTAGGTGTTCATCCCAACCACCTTTGAAATCTATAGATCAATCTCTCAACATGTCTTCTAAAGCTTGAATTGTTTTCTCAGACAGACCGTCTGTCTGAGGATGATAAGCAGTGCCAAAACTCAACTCTGTATCTAGATTATGCTGAATACTTTGCCAAAAAATTGAGTTAAACCTCAGATCCCGATTATATATAATGGAAAGTGGAACTCCATGAAATCTTACAACTTCCTTTACATATAACCTGATAAGATGATCAAGAGAGAAATCATCTTTAACAGCGATGAAGTGTGCCGACTTCGTAAGATGATCAACTATAACCCAGATAGCATTATAGCCCTTAGATGTTTTAGGAGGTCTAGTGACAAAGCCCATATTGATGTTTTCCCATTTACATTCTCATATGGGTAATGGTTGTAACATCCCCTTAGTCTTCTGTCTCTCAGCTTTAACTTGTGGACAAACCAAGCATCGAGAGACATATTCAGTAAGATCTCCTTTCATGCCATCTAACCAGAAGTACTCTTTTAGGTCCCTATACATCTTCGTGCTTCCATGTTGAATAGATAATGATGAACTATGAGCCTCATCCAATATTTCCATCTTTAACAATGGGATGGGAAGAACACAAACTTGATTCCTGAACCTTATTATTTCATCACAATCAATGTGGAATTTTGGAACATTTCTCACCTTCTTTTGTAACTCGACATTTTCTTTATGTGCCTCTTTATTCCTCACATGTATAGATGGTTGAACATTCATTTGAGAAAGATAAGATTTTTCCCCCTTCCATTATAATTACAAGATCCATCCTTTGTAAATCCATAAATATTGGATCTTTTGTGATCCTCATCAGGGATAAGCTAGCATGGTCTTGTCAACTTAATGCGTCTGCCACCTTATTTGCTCTCCCAGGGAGATAATGAATTGATCGTTCATAATCATTAATCACCTCCAACCATCTTCTTTGGCACATATTCAACTCGTTTTGTGTGAAAATATACTTTAAACTTTTATGATCAGTATAAATATCACACATTTCACCATAAAGATAATGCCTCCAAATCATTAATGCAAATATTACCGCAGCTAACTCTAAATCATGATTTAGGTAATTTTTCTCTTGGATCTTCAATTTTCGTGAGGCATGAAATGTCACCATATTATTTTTCATGAGAAGACACCCCAATACCTTCTTGGATGCTTCACTGTAGATCACAAACCTTTCTCCACTACATGGTAGTTTGAGCACAGGTTCACTGGATAACATTCTTTTTAACACCTTGAAATTATCTTCACTATCCTCCATCCAAATGAACATAACTCCTTTTGAGTCTACCTGGTGAGTGGATTAGATAATCATGAAAAATCTCACAAAAAACGTCGATAATAACCACCCAATCAAAGAAAACTTCAGATCTTAGTTACTGTTGTTAGTCTCAAACATCTATCGATAACCTCTATTTTTTCTAGATCCAGAGATATCCCCTCTTTTGAGATTTTGTGACTCAAAAATAAAACTTTTTTAAACCAATATTAACACTTGGTAAATTTAGCATAAAGCTTCTCCTTTATTGGGGTATTTAGTAAAATTCTCAAGTGATCTTCATGTTCTTACTTTATCTTTGAATAGATAAGAATATCGTCTATAAAGGCTACCACAAACGAATTAAGATTGTCTCTAAAGACTCTATTAAATAGATCCATGAAGATAGAAGGGTTACTAGTAAGGCCAAATGGAATCACTATAAAATCATCATGTCCATACATTGTATGGAATGCCATCTTTGGTATATCCTTCCTTTTAACCCTTAATTGATGATACCCTGAATGGAGATCAATCTTGGAAAAGTATTGAGCTCCACATAGTTGGTCAAATAAGTCATCAATGCATGGGAGAGGATATTTTTTCTTGATAGTGATCTTTTTATGTTCTCGATAATCAATGCAGAGTCTCATTGATCCATCTTTCTTCTTAACAAGCAGAACAGGTTCTCCCCAAGGTGATGCACTAGGTCGTATGAATCTCTTATCAATATTCTCTTGGATTTTTTTCTCCAATTCCAGCAACTCAATTGTGGTCATTTTATAAGGTTTCTTTGAAATGGGCATAACACCCGGGATGAGTTCTATTGAAAACTAAACTTCATGATTTGGTGGAAGAATAGGAAATTCCTCTTGAAAGACATCATCAAAATATTGTACAATGGGCATATTCTTAATTAGGAGATTCTCTCAAACCATTTGAGATAAATTACCTTCATTTATTGAAATCAAGACCGATAATATGGAAGAAATTTCCACTGGAAGGTTATATTCATCGTTGCATAGATAGATGATCATAGATTGATCGAGAATATGAAATGTGACTTCTCTTTTTTAGCAATTGATATGAGCTCCATATAATGAAATCCAATCCATGCCAAGAATCACATCAAATTCCACTATAGGAAGGATCACAAAATTTGCAAGAAGAACTTTCCCACAAACTTCAATCGGAGAATAATTGTAAACATTTGATGTGACTGTTGCGCCATTATGTGTTGTCAAAGCTAACTCAACAGATAATAGTTGGGGAAGTATAAAAATACCCTTAGAAAATTCATCATAAATAAAAGAGTGGGTGGATCCGGAATCAAATAAAACATTTTATACTTTAGAGTGGATGGTAGCTGTACCTTTCACCACTTCGTTATCGTACTCCACATCATCGATAGAAATTTAATGTGACTTTAATTTGTCTTTGGAAATAAAGTTATGTTAAAACCCATCATCATCAACAACCCTTGGGTTAGAGAATTGATTGGAATAATTCCACATTTCCTAGCACTTGTAACATTCAAGTGTTTGAGGTGAATTCTGTGTAGGCTTTTCTTTCTTAGCATCACTAGACACATTTTTCCCATCACTACAGCATTCAATTTCCTGAGGACCTTATTTTCCACACATATAACAATTACTTGTCCAATTATGAAAATTCACTCCGTGTTTATTTCCACACTTTGAGCATAAGGGAAACCTCATATTCTTTTCAGTGCGGTCTTTATATTTTCCTTTAAATTCCATTTTCCTCTTCTTGTCAAACCTAAATGACTGATGGGTTACTCCAATCTCCATATCAACCATGAAAGCACATTGAACAATTTCTTTGTAGATATTGATGTCCCTTAGAGCTAATGCCCTTCAGATACTTGGATTTAAACCACTAAAGAATCAATCGATCTAACTCTTAGGTTAGATAATAATCCCAGAAGTGTACCTTGTAAGCCTTGTAAAATTTTCTTCATAGGTACCAATCGATTCATCTTATTTTTTCTTCATTTAAAGAAACTCCTCCATATTTGTTTGCAGAATATGAGGTAAGTACTTATGAAAAAATAATTTCATGAACTCGTCCCATTCCATGTACTCAATTTCATCCCTTTCCCTTGTATTCTTCACAACATTCCATGATTGATTAGATTTACCTTCCAATTGATATACTACAAATATGAATTTATAATGTTTAGAACATTTAAGGATAATGAATATATTTTCAATGGTACTGATCCTTTGTTCAGCCACTAATGGGTTAGAAAATCCACTGAATGAAGGTGGATGCTGCCTCATCAAGGATTCAGTAGAATGTTACTCCCTCATTTGCTTTTTTGGAAGTCCTACAAGATTAAAATCTTGAGAAAGTTGTTTGATCATGGGTACAAGATTTTGAATTCCAGCTCCAATAATTTTTGTTTGCTCAGGGGGACAATAATTTAATTTCTTGTCGTATTCAGCATTAACATGGTTCATTCGGGTTCCATCCATTGACTAAAACCAAGAAACATGCTGTGAGAAACACTAATTAAAATAGAAAAATGAAATAATAAGGAAAAAAATTTCACACTTTAGGTCTTATAATAGGTTATTCATGGCCATTTATAAAACACTAAGATTGTGTTATATGCTTAGACATAACCTTAGGGTTCTTACTCAGGCATTCACATCCTAGTTTCCAAAGGTTAAATATACCTTTAATCTGATACCAACTATAATGACTCATACTTTACATACATTGTTATTACTTCAGAATTGAAGCATACTTATTAAAAAATTTAACAAAACCATGATAGGACTGTATAGGTATAGTGTCATTAGAAACTAGGAAACATAAAAAACTGGTTCATAAATCATCTACATTATCTACCGCTTATTTCATAATATCTAGAGTCCCTTTTGGAATATCCTACTTAATACCCTTCTTCCGAACCTGGGGAAAAGAAAACATACAAAAGGGTGAGCTCAAATTATCTGTAAGAGTAAATAAAGGAAATATCAATCATATTATATTCATAAGAACACAATATTTTGAAAATATTAACCTATAAAATAGATCATAATATCATGACATGGGATAAATCATAGTAGTGAAATGTAATCCCAATAATCATAACATAAAACATGAAACATTGTGGCATATACACATAATCATAGAAAATGATTTCATATTAGTCAAGACTCATTTCCAAGACCATTATAGTGGATAAAGTCCATTACTGAACTGAGTACACTCCTCGTTCCAATCCAGTATCACTAAACCAAATTAAATTTTCTTTCCAGCCATGTCTATCTCATGAGATATAAATCATTAACAAATGCATTGGAGGGTGATATAGGTCCCACCCATCTCTTAAATATACAATTCGTATGTGAGCCACAAAATCAGAAATCATACATCATAGCATAACCCATGTAATAAAAATGGGATTCTTAGACATCATGCCAACATAATCCATATAAGATAAAAGGATTTCCGAAAACTTTTTCCGTCATAACATAATCAAATAAAATTAGTAATAGGGATAGAAACAGAACCCTATATAATCTAAGAGTGAAAATAAATTTTATAAAACACTTAAACTCCATTCTTGAGGAAAATATCCTTTCTACTTCAAAACATTTTTTCTTTCTCAACATGGAATACAATTTTAAACTAAAATAAGTTAATTGAAAATAAAAATGAAAAACTTGTAAATTAATCTTCATTGAAATAATTTTCTATGAAATCATAAAAATCTATTCAAGACGTGAAAGTTAAAAAACCATTCTTCTCGTACTTTGGCTGAAAATGTCAAAAAGTATCTCGTACTGAAAAGGACAAAATATTCCTTTCATATATTTTATTAAAATTCACCAATAGATAAAATTGGATTTAAACTATTGTTGGAGGATATAAATAATATTACATATTGTGGAAACATTGATGTTGATGATAAATATTCCCCTATAAATTCTGAAGTATAAACAACCTCGGATAAAAATGAGATTATGAGATTTTCCCTTACCTTAGTTCTGATATGCTCAGTATGTATCCAAACGTCCTGTACTATTATTTAAATAATTTTATTTACATATTCAAGAATCATATAAATTCTTATGATATCACATATATTCATTTTATTATCTCCTTATTAGTAATATTTAATTGATACTTGTTATTCAGGTGTTCATTGTTTTATGTTATTATGCGTGCATTGTCGAATAAATTCGTATTCCTTTTCTTAGGTTAAAGCTACATAATTTAAATAATTGTATTAGTATAATATATAACATATTTATTCATTCAATTCATTTATATAATCATGTTTTAATAAAGATCATTTAGAATGAATCACATCACACCGTGGGTACGGTAAGCCGTACGTACGCACGGGCGACGATATCATTCCCATAATTATTTAATGGTATTGTAGTGGATTATTAAATATCACAAAATTATTATCATGTTATTATAATCAAATATAGTTATTCTTTACACCATTATACCCATACAAGTTATGTGGTACTGGAAAATAGATTACACCATGATATGGAGACGGTATTCTGTACGTACGCATGCGTGGTGATTTAATTTTCTATTTGATTGATAAATGGTGATATATGATTTTTTTATTATTTATAATTACATATAATTATATAAGTGATACTTATGTTATTACTTTATAATGAAACCAGGAAATAAGAGGAAGTAGAATAAGAAATAAGATTGAAATAATCGATTAAGGATATTACCTCGTATTCAACGCGCCTCTTCTAAACCTCCTCTTAGGCCAGTAATGTTGGTATTTGAAGAAGAAAAGGACCTATAGTGTGTTTATAGGAATGTGGATAAGATAAATTGGTAGGGTTTGGCCGTGCATGAAGGCTCAAAATGGTGTGATAAGGAGAGGGAGGAGGTTCCCTTTTATAAGGGAGGAGAGTGGCACTTTTGGAAACCTCTAAAATATTAATTTTTAATAAACTCATACCCCACTTAAAATCCACCAAAAATGACTCAAATACAAATATCAGATGATATAGGGTTGTAATATCATCAAAAAATAAAATTTAGAAATGTTCGTTATATATTTTAAACCTTATCAACTTGATTTATCCTAATTTATTCTATTTTATTTTATTTGTGGTAATAATATTCTAAATTTTGAATGGTTATAAATAGTAACCTATATTTTGTGAATTATATATAATTGGATACTTCATGATATTTTAGACCATATAAATTTCAATTTATAATTTTTAAATATTTTTCTGATTTTTAAACAATTTTATAATATGTTATTTTTATAAAATACCAATAAGTGTCAATTTTGACACTATTCAATTATTTGAATTTAAATAAAATAAAAACAAATGATATATTCTAAACAAAATATTTAATAGATTCCTCACATGTCATATTAACGTAGACAAATTGTGGAGAACATTAATTGGTTCATATAATATTTATTTTAATATTTTTAAAACAATTTATTTGATATTTTAATCACAAAAGTAATTTCTACATCACTATTGTGTAATCCTTAATGATAATTATATAATCCCCAAAAATTATAAATAAATTATAATGATGTAGATAATTTTATTAGATTACTTGAGACTATTTATATTCGATGTTTTATGAGGTTTATCACTAATGTAAAGTTATTAAACTTATAAAATATAAGAGAGTTACATGTTGTCACTTTCTTTGGTTTTAATAATAATTATATCATTTTCGTGGTCAAATGTCCATGGAATTAATCTATTATGACCCTTATGTGATATGGGTAGTCTTTCATTCATCCAATAGAATTTTGGAAAGTTTAAGCCTAATTTTATAATCTTATTTTTACCCTTAATTACATGATTTACCTTTAACTGTAGTAAATAAAATATACTGTAGTTACTATTCATAATGTCTAAAAATAAAAAGTATCCTCTTAAAATAATTTGGACCTAATTATTCCAAATATGGACTCAATTTTTTCAAATTCAAAACAAATAAGTTATAGTATTTAATTTATAATTAATCCCATTGTAGAGAACACAGGTTTTAAAACATAAAAGAATGGAAAAGATTGAAATGTTTGTACCTATGAATTCAATGTAAAATTAATTGAAAGGAAATAAATTATAATAAATGGTAAAAATATATTATAATTATACATTAAAACCGTTAAATTTTATCATTTCACCATATAAATTTCATTGATGAAGAAATTGTTTTTAAGAAAAATTTAACTTATTTTTACTATTCATCAAAATATGAATGTTATCAAAAAAGTATCAAAAATTTATCCAATATAAATTTTTATATAATAATTCAAAATAAGATGTTTATTTTTTAAAATTTAACTTATAAAAATTTCAAAAATTATATTCAAAATTGGTGTACCATCAAAAGGTGGTAAAACTATATTTTTGAAAAATACTTCATTTATAGAAAATTGATTTTGTTTTCATATCTCATTATAGAAAATGTGTTATATGAATTAAAATTTTATAAAATTAAAAATTCTGTTAATATTATTCATAACATCTAGTTCATAGTATTATAATAATATATCATTGTTTAGTGAAACTCAGTATTGCATACAATGCGAGCTATCAAGGAAGGGTTCTCTTGCGTATAACGCAAGCCAAGCTACTATTGTGTGTAGTAAAATATTCCACTAGTATTACGTATAATAAAATATATAACAAAATATATAAATATTTCTCATAAAATATCAGGGTGTTACTATGTTAGTTTTATCGATTATTCAATATGAAGAATGTTTCATACTGGAAATGTTGGATGGATCCCAGAAATTATATATCCCCTTAAGGCATCGATTGGTTATCATGATAAATATTATTTGTCCAAATTAAATGGATTTCTATCTTCTGTTTAAAACCGTCTTGGAAAAGGTCATGATGATCATAGGTTTTATTATGCCTCAGACATGACATAAATAATGAATGAATTTCCCTCATTTAGATTCAATTATTATTCAACTATGAGATTTTTTCATCAACAAATCAATGGATACATTTCATTGTTAGTATATTGATTTAGATGTCATGATTTTTAGTTTCTTACCTTGCCATATTGATATTACATTATCTAGTTTTCTAAATAGAATGTGTTATTTGTTACTTACCATTCCATGTTAATTTATTTATATTGATTTATTATTTTTTCCACCTTACGTACCCTTACTGAGAATTTTATCTCACACATATTAAGTTTATTCCCATAGATTTTGAATAAGAAATATATGAATAAGAGTTCATGGATAATGTTCATTTCAGATTATTCTTGAGCATGTTTTATTTAGTTTACTGAATCTATAATGGGTATCTTTTATGTAATTTATCTTTACAATTCTACTAAACTGAATGGTCCTTCAGGATTTGATTGGATATAGGCTTATAGTATTAAGGCATTATAGTTGGTATCCACTGATGTTTATCAGAAACCCTGGAAACTATATTTATAAAACATATACTCTATATAAAAAACCTAGTATAGATTTTAGGAATATTATATAATAACATCCCAAAATTTCCGGTTTGGTAGATATTATGTGGGTATTCCTAGAAATAAATCCCTATCATGATACTATAAGTGGATGTTTATTTAGCACACATATACCCAGGAGTAATTACTCAGACAATGTGTTTCTGTTCGGATGCGGGGTAACCTGGTACAAGACAATGGGACTTACTAGAGACCTATTTTGACACTCCTAGTGGATACAGTTAGAATTGTTCACATTTTATTTTCCTACCATTAATAAATATTTAAAATTCATGATTTACCCAAGTAATTTAAAGGTTATTATTAAGGGATTTACTATGAATAAATTTATTTTATGATCTATACCATGTATTAAGTTATAAAATGTTAATGATTTTATGAGATAATGTAGTATATTTCATTGTCTATAAAATGGATTCTGTAAGGAAGAAGTGTGTCAACACTTATGTACAATGTAGATATTTACCTACTGAGAAAGTCAATGTATATAGTATTAGAACTAAGAACGTTATCAATATATTATGGAAGAAAAGTAATTTTATGATGAATAAACTAGACTAAATGGAGAAATCTATTCCATAGATAGACTCTCCTTTAATAAATCCATTTATATAGTAAAAACCCCCAACATTTAGTAGGACTACAAATATAATTATAGCTAAAAAATTGATTATGGTTATTGAGAATATATTTACATTCATTAAATACAATATAATGGAAAATTTTATACTTTCCATCTATTATCTCTAAGGTGATGAAGATCAATGGTGGTCCTTCATCCAGAATACAAGGGAGGAAGAAGAAATAGAACTCATGGAATTTATTACAATTATGGATACATTCATCAATAAATATTTCTATCATGATCTGAAAATTGAGTTGATTAGAATATTTATTAGTTTAATGAAAAAGGAATAATAGATTATTTTGGATTATGAAGCTACCTTTACAAGGTTATCCACATATTCTATGGATGATATAAGCAACACAGAGTGAATTATAGAAGACTTATTTTTAGGTCATGAGTAAAATATTCAATGGGAAGTAGTTTATTAGACTTATTCATCCTATAATAACATAGTTTTATGTTCCCTCAAAACAGAAATAGATTTATCTAGATCATATTTATTTAGTGAAAACCAAAAGATGAAGAGGACTCTTATACACCTTGAATAATTTAATGAGCCAAATTAGATAAAGTTAAAGAAGGATTTTCAAACATTTTAAAACTGTATAAAGAATCACATAGGTTAATAATTGAAAGGACTCAGAATTTTTTATATGTGCAGTGAAAAAGGTCCCCATGAAAAAAATTTAATCAGAAGTATTCGATCAAATATGTTAAATTCTACAAATACCGAGAGATGGGGCACTATGAAAAGAAATGCCCCCATACTCTTGGGAACATATCTCCTACAAAGATAAGGGATCTAGGTCTAGAATATATTATTAACACAATCAATGTGGAATGAGTAATTTACTTCTGTATTAGGATCAAGGAATTATGTTTTAAAATAAATTTATTTTTATTTTTATAACATTTTAAGGTATGGAAAATATATGTATTTTACAATTGTAATTTGTTTTTTTAGGTTTTCAGACCGTAGTTTTAATGGTACCAATAAAATTTATTTATTATAACATTAAAATTTTTATAAAACACATTATTAAGGGTTGGAGAAACCTTGTTATGTACATGATGTTGACAAAATGATGAAGGTACAATTTATTAGGATAAGTGTTGGCTACCTTGGTATTGATTAATGACTTGTATGACAAGTTTTATAATCTAATGTTAATAGAGTTTACAATATTTTTGGATTGATGTAATATATCAAGTAACATGTCCTTAACTTAAAGAATAAGGACAAATTCATGTTTTTAATACGTTTTTATTGTAATTCGTGTTATTAAAATATTTAATGAGGATATATGATGTTGTTATTTACATGTTTGGAATGTGAAATTTTATAGTTGCCTCATGTTTACTAAGGAAAAACTAAATGTTCATTTTGGAAATTCAGTGGCTCTATTTCAGAATTTATTTAACCATAATCTGTTGGAAGATTTAACAATTTATTAAATGGTTAATCATTAGATGATATTTTAGAAGTCAATTTTATACTTCACCATATGATGCATCATGTAATTAGATATAATTTAGAAATATTTCATGGTGTAATTAATGGAAAATATTATGTTTATTTAAACATATAGTTAATTATATTATTAGATTGTGAAAAAATTCCTTAACTATAAAAAATAGGTTTGAGACAAAAATGTTGTTGTATTATCATAATTTTTGATGATATCAATAAAATTTACTCACACCTATGGTTTATGGTTATTTCAGCTACAACATTCATATGGAAATTTTCTCTATCACTATCTATTATAACTTGATTGTTGGATTTCTTTATTTTATATACATGTATTTCCCCGCATACCTTATTCTACTAGAAAACCTAGTAATGTGACCATTGTACATTTATTTATCTCTTATTAAGAATATTTGATATTAACCCTTTATGTTATGGGGTTATTGTTATAATAGTTTAATTTTAGTACCTATATTACCGAGATAAGATTTAAATTTCTAGGACATAATATAATTAAGGTGTAGAGAATGTAACAGCCCGAAATTCTAATGTACAACTTCATATTCTATAGTGTTTATGACATGTTACCCCAAGTGTAAAAAGGGAATATATAAACCTAATTCATTAAAATATATTTACAATATTACATTCTATATCTTATAATTAACATGAAACTGATTTATCTTGTGTTTCATGCAAGACAGACCTTCCTTAATAGCTTGCGTCACACACAAGAATGAGTTTAACAAAATAAAAATGAATTATAGAAATATTATTATTTAATATAATATAAAATATTAATTATATTTTTATATATTAATAGTAATAACTAACTTATAAATTTTTTGGTTTATATAAGAATAAAATTAAGTCATTAGTTAAAAATTGATAAGAAAAAAATAAGACCCAATTTGAAATAAGAAAATATTTTTGTATAATTGCAAAGTAGTTTAATCTTAATAAATATTTTTAATTACAATTAATTAATAATTTTCATGAAATATATTTGATTTAAATTCAATTAAATAATTTTTATATTCATACCATAGATTTTATAGGCTTAAGTTAAAAAACCCTTTTTTACACCTAAAAACCTAAATTTCTATTCACGCATTTTTGCTGCATTTTAATAGAGAACTTTTTAAAAAAAATTATTATGAAAATTTATGATTTTAATTTGATATAATTAACTTTTTTTTAATTCATAATGTCAAAATTATAATAGGGTTAATTTTTTGTATTCTTTTGAGAAACACAATTTTTTATGAATAGTTCAAACAATTCTACATATTAGATAAGAATACTTTTTCATTTATATAAGTATTAAGGTTAAATAAAATATTCATTTTTCAAGGTCATATAATATAAATTATACATCTATAAATAAAATTTATTTTATTATAATTAATTTCACATTGAAATTGAATATATAAACGTAAAAAAAACTTTTGAGAATTTTTCTACTAAAACAAGTTATTTCATCTGTCTTCGAGATTAACATTAATGTAGTTTCCCAAATTATATGAATTTAATTTCTATAAATTTAAAAAAACCATTTTAATAAATATTATAATGATATTATAATAATATAATCTTAATTTTTTATCAATATCATTAGTCAAAGTGATTAATATTCATTGAAGGAAAAATTTAAGATTAATAAATGACTAATCCTTTATCTTTAGGTCCCAACTAACCTATACATATTTAAAACACACATTTAATGGACATATATCTTAAATTATCCTTACATTATTTATTTTTTGTGATTTTTTATTACATTTTATTATATAATAACATCATACACCTAACTTGTTTTCAAAAATTCCATGTGATTCATTTTCCTTCCATATAAATTGCCACCATATCTCCCACTTATTCACACATCTCAAGAGACTTTTTATCCAACTACCTCTTACCATGTAGTCTGACAAAATACATCTTGTCACCCTCAAATAATCCCCTTTAGATTAATAAAATCCAAGGATGATTTTGGTTTAAACCAATTGATGTTACCTGATTAAGATATAATATCTTCTCTCAAGCCCTCTAGTTTCATTTCTATTATACAACCCTAAAATCTATCTTTTAGATACTTATAGAATTACACAATTATCCACTATATATTATGATGTTTTTATATAATGGGTTATTCCTACACATACACACTAATCCATCTGATGGATAACAAACATCCTGATTTTTGTATGATGAACAACTACATTCACAATACAATGATTGTTCATTATTCCCATACCACCACTCGTTGTGGATATTATGATGGAAAAGTTGTTTATATATGTATTATATATTATATTAATAATTTATTCGCACTTTTTTAATTTTTATTTATAAAATAACTATAGACATTCCATGATGGGTATATACGATAGTTTCATTTGAGGAAGTGTGGACTACCGCCCCCTCAAAGCGATAGGATTCATTAATTCCATAAATGGAACATATAAAAAATGGATTTAACAAACCTAGTTAAAATATATAACATATATATGACACTGTACTTAAAATATAAATATGAATAATTTATCTTTCATTAATTTAATATGATAAAGAAATTAAAATAGCATTCATGCATACATACGACCTACCGTCTTGATGAACAGTCTACTTCATTTCAAATATCAAAATATTATAAACTAATAAATATATATATAAATATATATTATATATATATATATATGATATATAAATCATGGTTAACATTTTTGAGATGATAAAACCATGAAATATTAATTAAGAATTATAAACACATGTTAAAACATACCTAACAAACTAAGAAATTAACACTCGCAATTGTTCAAATAATGAAATGTATTTAACAAATGGGTAATAAAATATTATAACATAATCATATATGATATAATAAATATTAACATGGTTCAATTTTAAGTTATTATGATTTTTAGGCCCACTATATAGGAGGATAATTTCCACACAACATAAAGAAGTTTAATGTAAGTGATCCATGTCTTCCTTGTATTTTTGTAATACATACACCATATACGCCACTTCATTATTTTGTTTAGGGTATCTAATGTATCTTTTATAAATTATTTCATGAATAAATTTCCATCATGGTATGTTGAATTTACCTTAATTGTTATTATTAATTGAAATTTTCAATTAAAAAGGGTGACATTTAAATGTTTAATTAATAATTTCTTAAAACATATTATTATTTATTATCTGTGAAATCTCACTTAATTTTGTGATCGTTAACCATATCATGAAATAATAAAATTACAGTAATAATTAATCATTGTAAATTTCCATGAATATCCATAGTCTAATTCAATTGAAATTATTATATCATAAAATATATAACAGTTTTTATATGGTGTTTATATTTGTAGTTATTTGAATAATTTTGGAATTATTGATAAAATATTTATTTCTCATTCAATATGGTTATTTGATAAGGAATATTAATAATTTTAATTATTAAACAATAGTAATATTTTGTAATGGAAATGAAAGGTGGATCTCTAACATTATATAGATCCTCAATGCATCTACAGGTTCTCATGAGACAAATTAGTTCGCCAAATTATACATGTTTATATCTGTAGTTTTAAACTATCTTGTGAATGGTCTTGATAGTAATGGGTTTCTATATGCATTACAAATGGAGTCCCTAAAGAGCTAATTTACCTCCTCTAGAATTAGTTATTATTCAACTATGATATTTTTATTCGACATGTCTATGGATATATTTCTTTCTCAGTTTGTTGATTTATATGGAATGAGTTTTAGTTTCTTATCTTTCTATACTGATATTTACTTATCTAGTTTATCCAGGGGAATGTGTTATTAGTTACTTACCTTTCTTTGTTAATTTATCTATATTTATTAATTATTGGTCTCTATTTACACACCGTTACTGATTATTTGTACTCACCCTTAATATGTTTCTTTCCCTTGGTTATGAAGGAGAAATCATTGAATATTAATTCATGGTTGAAGTTATTTTCATCTTATTTGGTAGCATGTTTTATTTCGTTTACCCAATGTACAATGGGTATCTTGTATGTAATATGTCTTTAATATTTGGCTAATCTGAATGGTCATTTGAGATTTGATTCCTTGTAATCACACTAATGTAATAAATTAATACACTAGGTCCAAGCTTCTGTGTTGGGAAATTACAATTGATTACATTCTTCATTAAAAAAATTAAATAATTTTAAAATAAAAAATCATTAAAAATTAACAAAAACATCCATAAATATAATTCCCAACATATAGTCTACATTTTTTGAATGGTTTTTATCTTTTAATTGAGCCCCTAGAATTATATAATGACGAGGATGTATAGGAAAACCCTCCCATATTCGAGAAAATAATATCCACAACCATATATGATTTGATTCTGGTTCATCTAAGTATAGGGGAAGAAGTGAGGAATTTTTTTTAGAATTTTCATTTTCCTAGAATAGTATAAATAGTACATTTATTTCTTGAAGTAACACCTTGATCCATTTATTTGGATCTTTGAGGAAATTCAAAGAGTTTCCATGTGGTTGTTTACTTCCTAAGACTCCCAAACTATCACTATGGATATATGAGACCTCTCAAGAAGATGAACCCATCACATGGTTCAATTGTCGACATGGAATTAGACAATATAATCAAATAGTTATTCAATACGGAAGTACAATACTGAAAATGGTAAGACAA
Organism: Viscum album; assembly: GCA_963277665.1. Taxonomy (NCBI): domain Eukaryota; kingdom Viridiplantae; phylum Streptophyta; class Magnoliopsida; order Santalales; family Viscaceae; genus Viscum; species Viscum album. The sequence goes on from OY728145.1 coordinate 1,769,589,948, forward strand.
AAATGTCTTGGTTAAGAAAAATAATGGGATGATCAAAGACAATATCAACATTCGAGACCCCAAGCACCACTTTCCAAAGGATGATTTTACCCATAAAGTGATAGATCTACCGATAAAAAATGACATTTTCTTCCATTATGTTTATTTAGTGGATATGTATTTGTGGTATAATTTGATCCATTTAAAACATGTAGATAAGGAGACCACAGTCCTCATTATGGATATTTTTATCTAGTGATTCTATATTTTTTGGAGAATGCTCAGTCTACCCTCTTGAACACCAGGAACCATGCCATCAACACCATCCTCGGGACACTAGTGTATTGTTAGGTGGATTTATTTGTTGTTAAATCCCATCAAAGTTAGCACTATTTAGAGATATTGAGAAAGTGTTCATATTAATCACCTCTCATCGCCTAAAAATAAACCACTTAATGTGTGCATTATGGGTCACTTGTATAATTTTTCTCAACATTATTATTAGATATAGGGGCATTGATATCAACATATAGAAGATCATATCTATAATCCAAAATGACCAATCATCATAATATCGAAATTTTTTGAGAACTCATCAATATTATACCCTCTATCAAGTGATTCATCTCAAAAAGATATAGTAAAAGAAAAATCTTATACATAAACACGATGAAATAGGATACCTATTAGTGTGATAATGTATTTTAGACCTTATTTAATGATAGCATGTTGTACATGTTCCATCCTATAGTCTTGATGCCACCCATCCATTGAAATACACTTGTTCTTAATATGTCATCCATGGAATGGTCTCTCATGGATATATTGGTTTATAATAGTGAATATGGTAGTGAAAATACCCTATACTATGAATGTTCCAAATTTATCAATATTGAAACTTCACATTCTCTTATTAATAAGATATGACTATCCCATTCCATCACTACATAGAAATTGTGAAAATGAATTCAAAAAAAATTATTTTCTTTCATATCTCTATCCTGTTGCATACATTCTCAATTTAAGCATTCTAATAGGGTGAGTAGCATTATTGAAATGATTGAAAAATAGTTTCATATCAGGAATGTTCTCAAGAAGGATGTCAATGATCAAAATTTGACTAATTTGTTTTTAGTGGATCTGAACCCTATGGAAATATACCTCAATATTGATCCCATCGATGATCCCATCCTCTCTATGGGCTAGGTTTCATTGTAATAGAAGATTGATTTTAATGGATCCAACTAAAACTATACTTAGGGAAGTCTCAAAAACCAAAAATAAACTGAGTGCACCAAGGGATCGTCATTATAACTCCAACACATTTTATAATTTCAAACTCATTTCTATTTTTGGAAGGATGTTCCAACAATGAGGGTGAGTATCAGGCCTGTATCACTAGCCTCATATTGTCCAATAATATTGTTTTTTCTTAACTACATATAAAGGGTTACTCGAAACTGGTCATCCAATAGACCAATGATGACTTTTTCATCAAAAGAGATTATTTTACTCTAGTCAATCAAACCCACTATCGTAGGGATTATTTTCCATCTTAGGTGATGGTTAATCATGTCCATCAATCTTATAATGACCAAGTTGATGGTTGAGTATGATTAAATTATTCACTCATTATGACTGACCTAGTCAATTGGTCCATTCATGTTGCACATCTAAAATGCATTTCCCCCCATCACCTCTGGTTAAGAGGAACAATAGGTTTATATTATTGTTGTTATCAATTTTTTGTAATATCCCTCATGAAATACATTATAATAGAAATAACACAATTGGATGATGCTCCTAATAAGGTATCTTTAAAACATTATTTTCCCACCAACATGAGTTAAGATAGATAGAATAGGTCGACATGTAGGGATACTCAAATATCATTTCTCAAGTCAAAACAATAAATGATATATTTCAGTGATACATACCTTTGGGATAATCTGTAGTAGCTGCTAACATATGTTCCAAGTCAATATGTTCGAGCATGAGGTTACATGACAACATTATTGTTTAATTACCCATAAAAAACATCCCCATAAACACCTTTAAATTTCTATCCTTCCCCGATATGGATCCACATCAACAACCCAAATTTATATAGTCACCCTATAGTGATTAAACATATTCAAAATAATCACTTCAACCACGTAGATTCACACCCCAAAGTCCCCCCCTATACAATTAATGGTGATTCCTTTGTTTTGAACATCAATAATAATCAATACTATATTTTTTTTAATAAACTCTGTTAACATGTATGTGGGTCATGTGATTCAAAAATGGGTAGAATTCATATCATATACATCAGTATCTTCCCACATTTTTATTTCTATATCCAGGAGATCGAAATTTGGAATTTTTTCTAGTATACTTTTTTTTCAGTAAAGTTTCAACACCCAAGGTGTTATTCCTCCAAGTGGTTGTACACATATATAATAAAATTAAACATTGTTGCATCATTCATAAGGTGGATTATTTCAAACATTCTAATAATATCATTTTAATTAGATTAAATTTTGACCTCTCTTTAATTCCTACATTGATAACTGCCCACACGAGATTAACAATCATGGACGTATCTTACGTAGTATAGATGAGGCACATAAGAATCACTAAAAATGATTATTTTCGACTTTCCACCCATGCACCATGGACATATTCATTGGGAAACTTGTCCCACGAGTTTTATATGGTTTTGGGAATCCGGAAGCCCATTTTCATCTATGTTCATTACTCTTTTGTTCCACACCCAAAATTCTAGGATTCATTTACCTTTTCAGTCCAAGCATCATAAACATAAAATATGTGTATCCTCAATATAATTTCCTTATTATGTGTGGACTCCATGGATATAAATGTCTCCTCACCCCACCATGGTATATAGCGGCATGATATAACTAAAAAATCTATATCTTTTTTGAATAAATGTAACATTAAACTACATTATAATCATCTAAAAAGTAAGATGTTAAGTTGTATTTCCCTGATTTTTATAAAATTATGTTAAATTTCATGGTCCACATCTCTGATACATGTTTTACAACATTTTCATGTGTTTGTTCTCAACATAATATGTCTCCCCCTTCCTAATATATATCATCTACCATGATACATTGAAGAACTATGTATGTATTGATTCCCATTATATTTCATGGGATTCATAGAGTCACCTAGATCCTATATCCAAGGAATATATTTGTAACTAACGTACCTTTGAACCTCTCTTTCTGAGACCAGGTTTAACCCATGCTTGTTGATACACACCCCTCAGTGTGTTCAAATTTGTGGTGGTGTAATACAAATGGTGTTGAACTACTAGTTGATAATTTAACAAAATAATACACAAAATATGAGCCCCACTAAATTTGGATACTCATCTTCTTCTAGAATCATATGGGATCCATAAAAAACAATAGTTCCTAAATAATCTAGCTCACCTATCATCCTAGGATCCACAACCTAAGAGAATCATTATTTCAAATTGTGGAACAATGGTTTTGAATAGTTTCAATAGATGATTCAAAATTTTTTCACCCCATTCATAACTTGTGTGATCATGGGAGTTGTGTTTTGAAAATACTCAATAGTATCCTTCACCCATTGGTCACCCCCTCTTTTTGGTTCAAAAAACAAGAAGTCATAATTTTAATTATTTTCCCCTTCCCTTTTCCTGGTGGATGTTTGATACCCCTACTATTACCATCCAAAACATCATTCTCAATTATTAAGAAAGTCTAAATTTCAAAGACTAAACACAACCCCTCTCTTATCCTATGGGGGTGTCTCCCATTTGACTAAGAAGGATAATTATAATTCCTTGTTTAAAACACCAAGAATGGATTATGTGGCCCTACTTACCTTGGTAGTTGTTCAATCACATGGGAGAATATACAACCATTATGGTCCAGTAATCATGAACATAAAAAATTCATTACTATCCTTAGAAATAATTATGTGGTTTATGGACCCCTTAATCCGCAATTAATATCAGGTTATTATACTCTATCTCACAAAAAATCCATCATGGAATGGTTAATTATGGTTCGTGATATATGAACCTAATCAAGGAATCTTGGCCCATGATTTTTGACCCTAAACAACATAGCACTATAGTAAAATCTCTAAGACAATTAAATGATATTAATGGTCCCAGAGGTATTCAATAAAAACACAACCTTTGTCAAATATATAAAACCAAAATCCAGGAAACCTTATAAAATATTTATTTCCTCCATCGGACCTACTTGGTCGATGCTTGTAGTCCCCCAACTGTATTTTGATTATTCATTCAATTAGAAATGATAAAAATCCATATGTTTGATTCATGATGAGGTAAACTTGATAGTGTTTAAACACACCCTAATCACCTTCCCATCTCATTATCACTCTTTGTTCCCTCTTAATTATGGATACATCCACATCACTTGTCCATAAACCCCACCCATGGTGATAGTGGAAATAAAAAATAGGATTATCTCTCTCCTAAGAAAACACCTTAATGGATTCAAACCAAATGTTATATAAGTTAACACATCCGCCAAAGGAATTTTACATGGAAACATTTAGCTCATCTTCCACCCAGGAACATGTCTTGAAGGGGACACCTTTGGAAGAATGGTGGTGGAACCCATTTTTTGAACAATGTAAATGGATACCCTCAACGCACCTACCTCAAATCATTGATATAGACTATTATGGTTTCGATTTACATCTATCTACCCATCCATTGATCATGTTAAACAATAAAAATATTGGTAAATTACTAGAGTGTAACCTACACACCAATGAGGAATATAAAATTCCATGTTTCAAATTTAACTTTTTTCCAAAACAATGTGTATTAAGGGGTAAAATGAAGACCTTTGTGTCTCTCCCTAGTTTCCTCATTTTTTACACACACAAAAATGACTATTCACCTATTTGGAAGGTTTTTATCACACCAATCTTGACTGACATGGTCTTACAGATGTATATACTATTTCATTAACAATATGATTTATATTAATAAGGAAAACATGGGTAAAATTATATTTTAATATTATGATTTTCAGGGGAAAATTAGGAGGGATATATATAGACTAGATCCTCTTTTTATCATAGTAGTATGTAAGCTCTCTAAGGATCACCTTTAGAGATCAAATTCTCTGAAACAACCAGCCACTATTGAGTATATTATGGAGTCTTTTTTCACTCAAGAAACTCAGATGCTTTGTCTTTAGTGATTGGAAGAACATAATATTCTTAGATCACCACCCATTCAAATTCAGCACTACACTCTACCGCCATGGATTCTTCCTCCATCCCATTATCCTCTTCAACCATTAAATGTTACCTAAAATGGTTGATAGACTCTCCTTTTTTGTGGATGATATCCTCGAATTATTCCTCCACCCTTTTGTACTCATAAAACACGTTTTTATCCACCTCATGCATTATATTACATTCATATTTTCGTTCTACCAAGAATCAGAAAACATTTTCCACTCTACATGCTCCTACATTATGATACAGTCTCAAGCTTGAGTGTGGATTACATTGGGGTCCAAACCACCAGTCCAAAGTCTAATTAGTTGGTAGTAGAGTTATCCCAACCAATTAAGAATATAAATTAGTGTAGTCCAACTAATGATATTATTCTGACTACTCCACAACCTATTTCAGATGACCCGGTAATCCTTGCCTAAATTAGATCTGTAATCCTTGAGGTCTTTAGGCTGGGTATGGTATCTTTTATGTAATTACACCAATAATATTATGGAAGGGTTATCCATTGGAATATTCTCAGGTGGGATAATCCCCATGTACATGGGTAATTTTCTCTCACCAGATACTTCTTCAATAGCAAGGTCCTCACATATGTGTTGGAGATGCACTAGGATAACCTCAACAATCATATCCTCAGTCATCCCTATTGGTGGAGAATTTTCAACCACTTATATTGAAGACATGGATTAAGAAAAATCCTATTATAGTTCCCATGGACCATGAAAAATTATCACAAACTTATAAACATTTCATATTGAGGATGTAGTATTAGCCATTACATCCTCAGATGTGGTACCAACAATTCATTCATTATCATTAGCTTCTGGGCTCATAACATTGTTTTTAATAATATTTATGAAGAATGGTTATCAATGTTTAACACGTGGAATAAAAAATAGAGTTTAGATGGAATAATAATTATAGCTATTATAATAACTGGGGAATAGGTTATTTTTGTTCATTAGGATCCCCACTAGTGATAGTGTCTCCTTATTAATTATTGCCTTAGTCATTAAAAGCTTCTCCACGTAAAGATGTGTTCACTCAAAATAAATGAAATAAAAATAAGTAAATAATTCTTCACCGAAACTCTAGAGTTAGAGTATTTTATAGTAATATGAATAGTATAAGATAGTAAAAATTATCTCATGGTGGAATTAAGCCACCACTCATGCCATATGTAAATATTATGTCACATATTATATTATTCATGTGATGGTAGTGCTATTGAGAGGTACCACATATTCTCTATTAGGGTCTAGGACTATCGCATGGTACTCTAAAGATATTTCATAGATCTCCACCACAAAAATATTATAATATCCCTGCAAATCTGAAGAAAATGAATTTAGTATGGCCAAGATGATGGAAATTTGTAGAAATAATAATGAATGAATCAAGTCGACCTAATTAAAAGTGGGATCTCAAATTGTGGGGGAATTCCTCATTGCCTATTTTTTAATCCATCCCCCCTACTAGAATCAAGATGAGATCTATAGGTGAATGCCTAACCATCGGCACCATCACATTGTTGGTTTGGGTATTTGATACATTGTGATAATGGATCACATCCTCTATCTTAATAATGTATTCAACCACTTCGGTGTAGAGAGAACATAGGACCTCCATGGCACGGTCCATCTCTAAAAGGAACATAACCCTATCCTGATGGTGTTTTGGTAATTCTTTTATTGACTAAAATGTCAGATGACATACTAATTCCTCAAAGACTCATCTAAGAAAACATTAGAAAGGCCTCCATATGTGGTAGCTACTTCCCTAGAGCCTTATCTTGTGCCATTTAAACATCTTCTAACGGTAAACATTACACATGAAGTTTCCTATATGGGATCCATAGACAAGATACAACAGATCGTAATGGATAATAACCCCATGTAGGACATGGAAGATCATTAAGAACAAATAGTTCCCTACCCACTAGCCCAGATCTTCTGGCATGGCACATGCCCTTGGCCACATCACACCACCCAACATCATGAATATTGGTCCCCTTATTCAAAATCCAAAAAGGGGAATGACCACCACATCATCTCTACATGGTATTCGCTTTCCCATCATTGAATTCACAGACATAAAATCCTATAAGTAGTTTTTACTAGTTTAATATCATTACTCCTAAAACCATATTCCTATGAAAAAATGAACTATGTTTTTTAAGAACTTAGGGGTGGTTCTCAGTGTGTAATTTGATTTAAACCCTCATGGTGAGCCTATGGATTTATATAATTTCATAAAAATGTGTAAATATCATATTGTCCAAAAACCACCTTACAAGTCCCAATGGACCCTTCTAGTCCACCTCAGAAAAACCGAAGGTATTACAACTACTCTACTATCTCTATGTTGTCATATGTGATGACACATGTTGGAAGGTGAAAAGGTGGAAGATACAGAGGATTTCCAACCATATCCCCAAGAGAATGAAAATGAGATATATTAAGAGTGGATAAATACTAGTAATATTAACCATTAATTCCCAGACAATATTGTCAAGTGGGGAGATTAGGTTTGGATATTAATACCCCCTCATTTGTATAAAAATCAAGAGATATAGAATGTGAAATTATCCACACACTCATAAGGGTTATTCTTCTTACTAGTATGAAATAACATCTTATACAACATCAGAAAAATTTCTTATAAAACATGATTCACATCCTCACATCCAACTTCACCACCATAATAAGAATTTCAGGACACACCCCCTTGTGAGCATCTCAGACTGGTAGAATCAAACCCAAGATAAGTTAAATGAAAAATATCATAAGTATAACATTTGGGGGCTCATGTTTGAAATCATAACACCATATGCACCACTCGATTTCCTTTTTGATCCTTTAATACATGTACTCCTTCCCACACTGAGATTATTTTGGAAACTGTTAAGTCCATCAAAGAAGACTTTTTAAAGGATCATTTTTAAAAAGAATAAATGACTTCTTGATATAGAGATCCTTAATCCTTGACATATTACCATCCTCACCCTAAACATGATGCAGTAACACCATTTATATCACCATTATGTACGCATATTCCACCAAAATAAACCTATATGGATATTAATTCATTTCACGTCCCCCCAATATATTTGGATCCATATAATTTAATTGATATCCTAGAAACCAATACTAAACTCACTATGGGGCTGGAAGAATGTAATGGTCCCTACTAACCACATGCTCAACAAATCATACATGATATCTAGGCGACATTCGGAATAGAACTATGGAATCCACATCACTTTAGATAATCTCAACCTCTTCATCACTTCCCAAATTCATAATAGATTGGAATTCCCCATATCCCCCCACTAATCCACAATGTTTCTTCCATGGAATATGTCACATTCTTCAATTAGGCCCAAGATATGGGATATTGTACCATCCATGAATATGGTCTCATATTGGGAAGGGTATGTCTCTATAATAAGTGATTCCTCATTGATGTTCTCTATGATACTCAACATCGAATGTGTAGTAACTGATCTATGGGATTTCAAACAATGACACACAGATGAAATGATCCATAGGTACAATCTTGGAGAGATTATAAACCTTTAAGAAGGCTCATCTCAATCCATACTAAGAATAAACACATCATCCCCTATCCAAAAATTATTTGATGGTAGAATCTTTCATAGTGTGTATTCCTATATTTCCTCCATCAGTAATTTAGTGAGTGTATTGTTATCAGATTAACTCAAGAGGAGCTCAACATTAGAGAAATTTCCATCCATCTCTCTCTATCAATAATCTATAGCTTCTGAACCATCACCCACTATCATCATAACAATGAAAATATTTTACTCTGGGGTTATAAAATTTGTTTCATGAAGGTCCCTTTTTCGAATGTACATTGACCCAAGGAAGCCTAATAGGCGATGTATTGGTCCCAATAATGACATAGATTAGTAATTTGTAAGGATTGAAAAAAAATAATTCAAATGAAGTAATGGTGTATAGTGAATAGAAAATAGGTCTTATCATTATTGAAAATATCATGGACCCCTTTGGTCCTATTTCATCTACTTAAAGACCAATGTTTTGATTTATTAGTGACAAAGTGGCTCATATTGGTGATTGTTTGGGGTTCCACCTCAAAATATTACCCACCTATCCCACACCATCTCTCAACCAAATATAAGATTTAGTTGACTCTGAAAGGTTATCATTAAAGGAGATGTATAGGAACTCAAGGATGGTACTAGCCTATTTTTGGCTGAAATGGTCTAAGAATCAAGCCTTGGGGTTTTATTCAGACAAGTTTTAACCTTTAAAAAAATAGTTTCTTCACAATGGTTGTTCATATGGCACAAAATTACTCATGTTAATGAAGGTAACCTTTGACTAATATAAGAATTTTTATAGAGGTTTAAAACCTTTTTTAAATGTGACTCTATGATGTTATTAAGCATGAAAATGTTTTTCCCAATAACTCAAAGCCTATAAATACAACTATTATACTCATAAATGAAGGTTGAAACTACCTTAGGACATCTCCCATGAGCACTAAATACACAAAACATCATCCTTCACAAGAAAAAGTAGAACTAGATTTTAATAGGTTTCCATCATCCATGATTATTCTCCCCTTAGTTCATGAAATTCAAATGTAATGGTGGAGATGAATTTCATGAATTTTTATGACCATTAAAATAGTGATAATTTATATATCCTTATATGGGTTCACAAGTTAATTATCCTTTATTAAATTGACATATTGGAAACTATGACTTTTCAATGAGGTAGGGTCACCCTTTTTCATTAGGCATCAACATTCATGAAATGCATGAATTTCATGAATCTCATACATTCACTAAACCCACAACAACTTTCTATAAATGTTTCCCATAGTTATGATTTATACCATCATTAATGTTTATTTCCTTGCCTAATTTTACCCACGCAAACATTTTTCACTCATTCTCTAATACTCCACACAACTGGTATTATCAATGCACATTTCTAGCCAATTTGAATTAATCATGGTTTGTATGGTTTCACCACCTATTTCTTCTAAGAATATGCATCCCAATTTACCTGTCTCCTATGAATAGGATCCCTATAGACAAGATCCCCATTTTTTACTTCACTATGGTATTGTTTACTCTATATTCCCTCTAGAGTCTCATTTATAGTAGACATATAATCTTCAATGGTCCTATTATCAAGAAAAATATATATCTATTCCTATTGAATGGGTGTAGTTCCATATCCTTCTCTCCTTAATTGTAAATCTCAATATTTATTTAAGTCCAAAAAACATCTAAGTTTCATGATGTAAAACGACGTAGCCCCACATCCCATCCATAGGATGTTAAATAGAAAAAATATCCTAAACACATATTGAAAAACTATTCTAACTCATAGTGCGTTGAATATTGTGTTCCTCATGAATGAGTTTCATGGGATGACCCAACACCTCATACAGTATGTGATGAACATATGATTAACCATGTATGATCATCATGGGATGACACCAATTCACCACCATGGGATGAGTCACCAACAATGGGCATCCCATGTGTATAACTGACACTCCATCGATCCCCATTATCAGATGATTCTCTTATATCGGGGATGCACCATACGTAACCCCCACACCATCCACCTCCAATATAGGTAAAACTCCCAAACCAGGGGTGAAATCCAAAAAACCCAAACTAATCATACTTTTTATTCAAAAAAAAGTATTCGTTGTCAGGAATTTTGCAATGTAATCATCCTTACCACATGAAATTAAACTATGTGGATTGGTCCTATCAAACAACTATAAACTAAGACATCAAGATACATACTATTTTATCCCTCCCATATTTTAAGGGTTATAGGGAGACACCATTAGGTTAAATTTGGATGTCTCAACACATTTAGTGTACCTCCATTTGGTTTAATCTTGATTCCTTAAAAAACCATTAATTATTAATGTCTTCCATTTGGGAGGAAGAAAGGCTACAATGTGATTATATCTCCTATAGGTACACACTAAAAACCACACCTACCTATTCCCAATATGTTAATCATGCTACCTACTTGCCCCAACAAGACTTTTAATCTATTACCAGCATTTACCTATAGGATTTTAAACTTATGATATACCAACCCCCATATGTTGTTAATCATGTGACCTCCTAATCCCAAAATTACGATAAAACATTCACATAAAACTCATCACATGATGGTAAACATGTGACCAAACATTATCTATAACACATTAAAACTATAACCTACCTATTCCCAAAATAAATTAATCTTATGAGTAAGACCACCTGGTATATAATAACACATTCTACATTCCACATACATGGGATTCTTGAGGCATCATTTATTTCATGCATCGTGTTAATGAAATAAATTTCCCCTTATTGGATATTTGATACATTGGCTTCACTGACCATGAATCGTCATTAATGATATTCCCTCAACTTCGAATCTAGATGTCTTTTATAGGCATCCAACATGAACATGTTTTTGAATCATCATAAAATCAAAACACATGTCATCTACCATGTTTTGATAGAAATTAGTGTATTTATCAGATTTCTTACTTTATATGGAACTGGGAACGAGATATATGAACTAGCCATAGATTATTTTAGGAGACCTGGAATAGGAGATGGTCTTTAGGGATGAATCCAGGGAAGGGTGTGTTAAAATGTCATCATCCCTCTCCAAAGAAGGAGTCTATGTCATCATTTATGATGATGTATGCTTTCTGCCTTTCAATGGAGTGAATATGGGGCTCCACAATTTGTACGGAGCCACAACCAGTCTGATGAAGTGGAATTATTTTTGATAGGAATGTGATTCTAGTCTACACACTTTAATCACAAACCCTTCATAGGGACACATTAAAATTAATCCCTTACCATTTTATTTGAAATCAATAAAATTGTGGTCCATTACATTGCAGGTAATATGAACCTATAATTGATGATATAGATAGAGAAGATTGATATGAAAGAATATCTTTTCTAATTCGTCTTAATTCGACCAAATAATGTGAAAAAAATTAATGGAGAATGTAAGTAATATTAGAGGGTGATTTTTTATTTTTTTTCTCACTCGATATGAATAATGTTGTCATATATTTTACAATAATTTGAAAATTTGTTTAGGAAAATTCACATTGGTGTTAGATAATGATTTTCAAGGCGTGTGTCTAAGGATACAAACGGTATCTATTTATATCCTTCAAAAAATTAGTAATTCTCTAAATAATATTGGGGATTTAATGTTCAATATGTCTATGTTGAGGTTTTTTAACCATCATTAAGATAGGGGGTTGAACAAGAATATTTTTGGTAGTCGATAAATCAGCATCTTGCAGAAATTCACTAAACTATTAACAATGTATTTTTATTATGGAGTTTCAAAAGAACATTTTTAATGTTTTATTGAATTGATGGGTGATGTGGTGTGAAATATAGTCAACAGAATGTACTATTGTGTTGATATATAAAAAAGATGCTCCCTATGACATAAAATACTTGTTGTGGTGTGGATAGCTCTTTCAAAAAACATGAAGTGACCTATGGCATAACATAAGACACTGAGTGAACCGAGTATTCCAAATTATAGATTTTTACTATGGAATGAATACAATAATTTTCCACCATAAATAATGAAAAGGAATTTGACTAGTCTAGGTTGTGGGATTATCAAATGAGAAGTTTTGTTATTCTTCTTCATATTTAATTGTAACCTAAAAACCTTTTGCATTGTCTAAAGATAAAACTAAAATCATTAAGGCTACACAAGATCATTCTTGTTAGGGAGAGGTTAAATAAGATCCATCTATTTCCATTATGGGGTGTTTTCCTATATTTTACATCATAGTCCCTGTTCAAGAAGTCTAATATGACCTCAATGAGGACTCTTTAAAGTGTCCTTTCAGGATTACATCAATATAATTATAAATCACTTAAAAATTTATTAATCTCTTTTAGATTTTTTCAAATAATTAAAATAATTTAATATTATAAGCACCACACATAAAATCCAAACTCATACAATATATCTAGAAACTATTTGGTAATATGCTACACCCAAAAGGGAAAACCAAAATATATCACATAGCTTCTAGGTGATTGATGATACCACCTATATCATAAACCAAATAGTTTATTTGACATTAGCTTCTACATTATTGATATTTATACGTGGGTTTTTTGAACAGACTCATTCCATATCACTTCATATTCCCTTGGAATAGGGTTTAAAACGTTACCATCAATGTGGTCCGTATCAAGGTAAAAAAGGAAACACATATGATATAATCACCCAAAATGTATTGATATTGTTGAAAATATAATTGCGTTTTATGATCCATACATGTGGTACCAAGATAAGATAATTTTTTTGGATTTCATAAAAATTCAAGGGGATGTATTTAGATAACAGATACAAAAATCCATTAATCCCCATTAAAATTCCATGATGATTATGACCAGACTGAATGTCTATTAACTTTTAAACTTCCACAATATAAACCATGGAAGTATGATAAGTCATAAACTCCTTAAATTAATTCCATAATCTCATCTGTTCCAAGAATATGGGGAATTAAGTTAAGGAAAGAAAGCGTTTGAGTTTTTTATTAAAATGGGACTTATGAATAAAGAAGTGTATGCAAAATGTAAAATCAGATGATGTTCAGGACCCATGTAAATTCCCATGATAGTGTGGACGTTAATGGTTCACTCAATCATAGGATTCTTGAATAGTCATGTGGTTTCATTAAAATTAAGCCATCATGAGATTGTGTAATTCTTTATTGGGATACAAAACTCTATGGTTAGAGTTTATTACTTTTTTATATTATGTTATGGGATTATGTTGTTTGCTCAAATAGAAGGGATTATGAAATGAAATCACATTATCAGTTTATAGGATAGGGGTTAACATGATGCACTCTCACAAAGGCTATTAATCAAAGATCTAGAGAGCCTATATCATGTAAAAATATGGTTCCAATATCACATATTTATAGGATACATCAAATAATATCAAGACTATCTTGTAATATGGAAATACAAATGGAATACCAATAGAAATTGGAGGGAATATAATTCGATTAAATTTAGTCAGACCATGAAATTTCAAACATTGTTTCAAAAGGGGAATCTTTTAACACCCATAAAAGAATCATTTAAAGGTTGAATTGGTGAATGTTACCAAAATATTAATAGCATTATGGGAAAATTGAAGTAAACAAACAATTTATTCCTAGATTACATGCCTACTATAGTGCAATGAGATCAGGTTATGTTATTTCAAAACCATAAATGATTAATATTAATCTATGATGATATGTTATAGAGGCTATCCATTATGAAAGTGTTGCATAGTCACTATTTTTCTTATGATTACTCAGAGATATGTGATCCCCTAATTATAAATGTATCAGATGATTTAGGCCCTCAATAATTTTATGAGTACATTGCGACTTTTCATTATATAGTTCCACTTGAGTATATAGAAGAAAATACCCCCAAATTATTCATATGCCCCCCCTAAAACCAATGATCAAATTTTTTTAAAAGTATCATATGATCAAATAAAAGGTGGGATTATTAATGATAAACCTCTTTTGTGGCTACTCTTTTTCATCTGACTCACTAGAGGATGTCATCAATGACATGCGGCCTGGTCAGGCGATTCCCATGAGCACATCATGATTTACATAGATATATTTCACATCCTTATGTATGTGTACATGTATAAGCTACTTTATAAGGAGGGGTAGATATAGGATAAATGAATTATATAAATACCCACCTTCATAACTAGAATAATTGGATTTATATAGAGTAAAAAATTGAAATACGAATGAAAATTGGTTTAATAATTATTATCAATCGACCTCAAAGTATCCAATTAGAAAATTTTGTGAGTAATATTGACTGATGAAAACAATGTAAAATTGTGGACCATTTTCCAATCACGTAAACTACTCAAGAGTGGCCTGGTCATATGTCCTCTTATACAAGTGTCGATAACATGATGAACCCTTAGTAATGAAATTTTAATTTCACCTATTGGTTAAGTGATCATGTGAAAATATATTTTCTATTTGACCACATAATGTGATCGCCTATGCTAATACTTGTAAAATGATCATATTCTCCCTTTTTTGTCATGTGATCACAAAATTATCATTCCATTATATGATTGCAGGACTTCCCAACACCATTATGAAGTATTCTAACACTTTTAAATCTGCATGATCACCCAAATCTAATGAGTTCCACTTGATGATTAGAAATTCAAAATTCATCTCCTGAATGACCATGCCCAATAAGGGCATCATCATTTTTCAATTCCCTAATGTTTTCCTTAGTAATTTATAACTCATGAGGTGATAATACTTATGAGTTTAATCATACATTCAAACCCAGTAGTGAAGGATGAATATAAAAAAATGGTGACTAAGGTTATTATTATAATCAACATATATAGGATTAAATTTTTAGGATTAAGCTATATATCAAATATATTAATTTACCAAATATTTCTAGGTTTCTATATTCCCCATAAATCCAATAATTCCTCTAAAAAATTCCATAATGGATCATTCAAATTATAATGTATCTTAGGAAGATCACCCTCTCTATTATAGACCTGTGTTCTCCATAGAACCCTAACCAATCCCATCTGGATTTCCCTAGTGTGTAAACCCTTTTCAAATCCAGCCTGACAATCACATAAAATGTTTTAAACCTTTCCCCTCTCTTCTTTTTTACACCATGAAAATATCATGTGGGATTAGATAAATGTGGTGATCAATTCAAAACAGTTGTTTATCTACAGGGGAGTCCAGTCTGTGGAGAAGCAAGAGAAATAGGAGGAGGATGGGTAAGAAGGACAACTCATCCTTGCCTCCAACAATGATGACTTGGCCAAAAAACATGAAAATGGATGACAAGTTGGACAGTGAGGTCAGTTGTCAAAAGAAACCACCTAGTCAGCATGAACCATTTTTTAGTGGTTTTTATGTTCGAATGATGAGGTGACATAGCATGTGTTATTTATCAATGCCTTGGAAGAGGCAGCGGCAAAGATGATGGGCATGGATATTGAAGTGAATCATAATGAGGAACAATATATTTGGGTTGTCAAATAGGACACGATCCTAGTTGGGGGCTTCAATAAGGGGATGACAGGAATGAGGACTACATTCTAGTCTGGGATAAACTGACTTCTTCATTTAAATAACTAATAAGGGGAGATATTCATACTCATATAACCGCTATATCATAGATGTTTTTTAGAGATATGATCTCTAGTAGAGTTAAATTGATTTTCAATGATTTTTATTTACTCTTATATAACTAATGATTGGGTGATATATTTTCCTTGATGTGTCTACTAATGAGTATGATCTTTTTCATTTTGTGTGTCTTGAGGTGAATTTGGGTGTTTCATTTCCAACATGGTACATAATTCTGCCTTATATGAGGGTTAGAGAACAAGGCTGTCACTTCTATATGGCACTTGGAGCAGAAAAAAGAGAGGGTATGGCTTGGCCATTGGTTTTATGCCTGTGCATCTCTACCCGAGACTGTTTCCCAAGTTACCATGCTTTGGTGGAGTCCTTTTAATGATGATTTTCATGGGAGAGGTTGGACCAGTATTTTTCTTGGGTTATTTTATGCTGTATTTTGGTTGTTTTAATAGACTTTGGGTTTGTCACTTCTCATTTAAAATTTATTTGATAATAAAATAAAAAAAATAATTTTCAGTTATTTATAATTATCTTTATGCATGTAATAATATTATTTTTTCTCATTAAAAGAAAAATCATAAGTTAAAATTATAGGGGAGAAAAATAAATGTAACACTATATTCAAATATATAAAATGTATGTTATCTTATTGATTTTATAACTCAAATTTTTAATTACAACTAAATATATCTCTAGATACTTGAGAATAACCATTATGTATCTTTTATTAGAGTATCTCTATAAATATTTATTCATTTTTGTTTCTTATATAAAAATTACTCTCTGGATAATTAAAATTAATTTAAACATGAGTTATTGATCGTTTTATATAACAAGGGTTTGTAAAATAATGGAGTATTATGTTTGAATTGTACAAATTTTAGAAGAAGGTAATGATGATGAAGTTAATTATAGACCATTCATTATAATATATCAAATTATCTTATTTAATTTTTATTTAGTTAATAAATTATTTCTTTATGTACAATATTTTATATATAAAATTAATTCAATAATATAATGTATTATGATTTTGGATGTTTTAAAAAGACTAAGATTACATAAAGAAATACATGTTTTAAAATGAATACTCATATCAATTTGAATGTATTTAAAAATACTTTTATAGTCATATGATATTATAATTTATATAGGATTTTTAAAGTGTTTTTGAAAATCCATAAATTTAAATAAAAATAAATTTAGAATTCCTATGAAATATTTTTAATATCAGAATTAATTGTATAGTATAAGGAAAAATTTTAAATGTATAATCTTGAAAATTTTAATTCATATTTGGTAATGAAACGACATATAAAAATGAATGAATATCTCATTAACTCTCAGTTGTTATTTTTTTTTTATAAAGTAGAATTTATTTAACTTTAAAATTATATTTTCATTGCATTAAAATGAAGGATTAAAAGTAAAATATCTTATACCCTAGAATTAGAAATTTTTTTAAAATGTATTCAAAGTTAAATTTTTTCAGATTGAATTAATGTCATGATAATTTAGGTATTTTCAATGAATTTTTAAAAGGCATTCAATATTGATTCTTCTTAATTTTATTTCTTAGAAATGAAATATTAGTGGAGTATATTTTTATTAGAATGGAATACTCTGATTTATTTCTTCTAGGTTAATATTTTGATGTGTTCCCTAAGTATTCATGCCATTTTATTTAATGTTGTGTTTATGGTTAATATGGAGGGTATAATTATTATTATTTATTTTAAAATTATAATCATTGTAATTTTGTTATTAAATTATATATTCCTATATAAAAAGTACTATAACATCATGTGAAGGAATATTGATATAATTATATACATAATACAATAGTGTGAAATTTATTTTAATAATTATAGGTAAATATATAAAAACATTCATGGAAGAACACCTTCATGATCACTACTTATTTTTGGATACAACACTTGAAGGAATTTCCTAAAGATGATTGTGGTTATATAACTATTATACATCATTTGTTCTGGATTGGTTTTTGAGTTTTATATTGTATTTTCTTATCTATTCGACTAAGTTGTAGTTTTTTGTTGGTACATGGTTTTTCATTGAAAAATCATTTTCTAGTAAGTTATTTCTCACTCAATAGCATGTTTTTAAATTTGGTTGTAACCCCCCTTGCCTGTAAATATCGTGGTTGTACATCCACTAGAAAAGAATGTTTATAATATGATTGTGGCTCCAATTCCAATGTTAGATCATTTATTGAATATCATAATTCTAATAGAATTTAGGGTTTCAAGAGTGTTTGTATGATCCTTTTTAAAAGAAGTACTTGAAAAAAATTTGGGTATATATTTTTTTTATTCGACCACAAAATTATTTTTACCATTGATTTAGTTTTAAATTTTAATCTATTAGATTCATCCCCCCTATCCTATATTCCCCCCATATATCTATCTGGCCAAAAAGTTAATGTCATAGTCACACCCATAAATAGGTTTTCTTAATTTCTTTTTCCCTAAATCATATACAATTTTTTGAGAGCATTATCTCTATTGAGCACCACTTTTGTGGTTTTATATATATATATATATATATATATATATCTCATTTATATAATCTTATTGGCCTTAAAAATAAAATGGAAATATCATTTAAGACGGAATAAAAAATTTCAAATGATAGTTGGAATCCCAATAACACTTATTTCTATGATAATGATGTTCACTTTGAGTGAATTGTAATTTTTATATGGTTGATTGAATTAGTTGTGACAATATGTTAATATGTGTTGTGTGATGAGGTGATGATTCTTTTAAAAAAATTATAGAAACCCCCTAAACTTACTTTTCATGATTGTGGAACTATTTTTTTATAAAGAAATAATGTTCAAGTGATGTTTATGAATAACACATTTATTGAAATAAATGAAGACTTAAAGATGAATATTTCAACAGTCTTGAAGAATTATGATTTTGATGATGATTTATTTTAATTGTATTATATATGATTAAATTACTAGTTTAAAAAATTAATTATTTGGGGATAAATTTTGAAATGTTTTGTATGAATCCTTTTTAAAAAATGGAATTCCAACTAGCATTTAGTTGGACACATTTACTACAACTTATATGTTGGAGACTAGGATTTAACCAAGATAACTTAATTGCAACAGGTGGTTATAGTGGGAAGAAAACAATTATGTAAAAAACATGTCATAATTTTCACATAGGATTGTCTAGAAATGAAGAATATGAATAGAACAGATTGTGATGGCGTTGGTCAGTGTTAGTGGTATCCTAGAGCAGACTGGGTTAATCGCATAAATCTGCCAATGGAATTATGATTCATAATATATATCATCCATATGAATGAAAAATGATGTTTGTTTTTTTTTCATTTGGATATTTTCAGAAAATATAATTTCAAAATAAATATTATTCTATTTTTTTCATTTAGATTCAACTATTTTGATCAACATCTTCACTAATTCATTGATCAGTAATAGGCATTAGGATTTCTAGTTATGTGACTTCTACTAATAGAATTTAAAATAAATTCACTTAAAATTATAATATCCATGTTATTTATATGTATTTTTTAAATTAATTTTATATTCTTTTGTGATCAATGTGTATTTTAGATATTAGTATAGTGAGTGATAAGTTTGATTGCATGGGTTCCAGTAATGTATAAATAAATTTAGTGTATTGTATGGATATTACAAATTTACGAGTAAGAAATTGTATCTAAAAGATACCATTGGAAGTCGAGAATTAAGGTGGTGATGTTTTTTTTTATAAATTCCAAAAATGGTTTAATTTTAATTTTAAAATATCATAAGAATCAAGAGAGAAATAAATCTGGGATTTCAAAAAGAGTCTTGAATGATTATTTTATTTATATGAGTACTTTTTCATCTTTATGTTCTAACATATCATTCATTTACACATGTTGTTTGATAAAATCAATAAATATTTTCCTATTTATAAAAAAAATCATCTTCATAAAGAGATAGTGAGAACATATATAGATATAAATTCATTGTTATATATTTATAAGAGATTTTAGGAGGGTTCTATACTTAGTTTTCTTAATGAATAATTTTACATGAATAATTTTATGCATTAAAACGTGTAGGGAATTTTTTTGTGGTTTATAAGAAGATACTGAGAATTTTTCATAAATATTAATACCAACATGATGGAATTTTCATTTGTATGTTGTGTAGGTTTTTATGATATTGAGTTCTTCAAAAAAAAGTAGTGACACTTAGAGTATGAAGAACATTACTGGTACATGCATGAAAATAGTTCTGTTTATATGGAATAGTGAAGTTGTAAATCATGTTGTTCTATGAAATGTGAATGTGATGTGATTGATTCATGAAATATTCTTATTTATGGATAAATAATTGGGTAATATGCACCTGAAATGTTATCAAATGTGAAATAAGAAATTATTATTTTTGAGGATACACATATAATGGTGGAGTTTGAGATTCCATGAGGATAATCACTAATATAAATAATAAATTCTATGTGTTCATTTGATTTATCATACCATAAAGAAAAATTGAGTAGAGATAATTATTCAAGAGGTTGATGTTTCATTATGTTAAGACCATAGGAATAATGTTTTTCAATAATAGTGGAATAAGTTTATAAATGGTTGTTTGGTATGTGGATAATTGTTATTTCACGTGAATATATTATAGTGATAATTTTTTTGAAGACTTGATCATTGGTTAGTTAAGATCATGAAGATGTATATGTGATAATATTTGGTGATCTAGTTTTTTTAGTGAGAATAACTACATATCAAGGTGGTTAAGAATCAACCAATATCCAACATATATCTTTCTTAGTATATATTATAATTTTAAGATAAGTTGATGTCACCATTATGAATTCGGAAGGGTTACATCCTATGATTCTATGTGGGTCATATTTTCTGTGGTAACTTTTAATATTTAGTGTCATTCTAAAGCGAGAACATAGTGGAATTAGTATTTAATGTATAGTGAGTTTCCCTATTTGTTACCACTTTCATATAGTTATAAATTTGTAATTGGGGGTGATAACCAGTTGTACCAGAGAGTTATCCTTTTAGATAATCCTTTTAAAACCCTTGTGTATTATTCTTTATTTATTGATATTTATTTATTGGGTGATATTGGTAATTAAAAATGGGGGATTTATTCTTGGATCATTCACATTTTTTTAACTATGAAATAATATTTTAAAATAATGTACCACTAATCCCACCTCCTATCAGTTGTACCTAACTAGTGATTGGGTACTATAATTATTATCACAGAATGGTTCTATCTGATGATCCATGAACATTCTAAAAAATTGAGCATTTGTTTTCACAGAACAAATGAGGAAGGCTTTCATTAAATGGTTTGAAATAATACAAATAGATGAGTACCATGCTTCCTTACATCATATATCATTGCATAAAAGTGAGATATATATCGATATTAGGATTCTAACTATTTTTTAGGATTACATAGTGACTAAATATTTTAATAGAAATATGTATGGTGATATAAAATCGTAGAGTACAATCATAATAGATATATAAAAAATGCATACATTGTGATGGGTTTCAAAATGCCATGAATATATATGATAAAATAAAAAAATTAAAAAGGAATTTATAATTATAATAAGTTACATTTCAATTATGAGGAAGAAATATAGTATATATTAAAATGGAAGATTATGAATCCTTTGATGATTATTTTATTTTAGTCAATGAGATGTTATGTAATATCTGATCTTATGGATATAAGTAAAAATATTTAGCAGTGGTGAATAGGCTTATGATGAATTTATTAAATTTTCTTGGTCCCATGGTTTTAGTATTTGAATATGTGTAATACATTTTATTTGATGAGTTACATTGTGTACATAAATCATATTAATGAGAAAGGATATAGAATTGAAAAAAAATGTTAAGTTATGATATATACATTAAGACTATAAGAAAATATATGTTTAATGGTATTGATGTTTAGGAATAAACAAATATTTTTAATGATGAAGATTATGGGAACCTCAAAGAAATTAATACTCACATATACAATGGGTTCAAAATGGTAAAATGGAAAGAAAAATGAATGAATCAATTAATGTTGTACAACTATAATTTCATTATTCACTTATGTATAAATTTCCAAAAATAAAAATATTGTTCAATAAAAATCTAATTAAGAAAATGAGAAACCTCAAAAATAGAAAAGGTGTAATAAGAATAATAAGTATTCTAGTAAAAAAACAATAATTTGATGTTGTAACAACCCATGATTTCATAGTATGTACTTCTTCAAAACAATTCAATAACTTGCACTACACGCAACACCGAGTTCAAGCGCAACATGACTTACCAAACAAGCCGTTAAAAAGAGGTTATGAATAGTATTAACTAAATTTTAAACTTTATATAATCTTTATAATTTTAGAATCCATATTATTAGTTTCTTAGACATAATGTAAGAACAAATTCATTTTTTTCAGATAAAAGAAGTATTTTTCAAAAAATACACTTTTACCAACTTTTAATAGTGAAAACATTTTTTTAAATCCAATATTTTAAAAATTTATATATTAAATTTGACTAAATAAATTTATTCTTTAAAATGGTGACATTATAAAATTTACAAGGCAAAACCCCAAGCTTCCATAGTATGCTTCTCTTTCAATAATACAGTAGCGTGTGTTGTATGCAACATCGAGTTCTAACACACCACAACCAGTCAAACTAGCCGTTATGAATAGTAATACCCACTTTTTGAAATTTTATACATATTATCATTCAAAATGGACTTCATTTTTTGGATTTTTTATGTTTAATATATCCTAGTGTGAAATTTTGGTACCTTTCGGATAACTTTTATATTTTGATGAATAGTGAAAATTACTAAATTTTAATTAAAAACAACTTCTTTAATAAAAATATTTTATATTGATAAATTATGAATTTGATTGGTTTTAAAGTATATTTTGAATATATTTTTACCATTTAATACAATGTTGGTCATTTTACAAAATTTTACAATTAAACCGGACATAAACCAGTGTCAATCTTTTGATAGTTATTATATCTTAAAAACACGCTATTTATTTTAACAACGGGAGTTAATTTTAAATTAATTCCTTCCACTTCTGTGTTTTGAATTTGGAAAAATTGATTCAATATTTGGAATCAGGATGTTCAAATTGTGTAAATAGGTAACTTTTATTTTGAATAATTACTTCGGTAAATATTTTATTTACCATGGTTAAAGGGTAAATCCGGTAAATAAGAGTTAAAAAATAATATTATAATAATAATAAATTACCCTAAAACGTGTCCTAAACTTATTGGTTGATACATTTACGACCATGGAAATTTTTGGGTCGATTTTGGGACCCCATGGAGCCAGTTGTAAGTGATAGGGACACTTTATTTTAATTAAGTTAAAATGAATACAAAAATGACACAAGCACATATCTTTTAGAAATATTTATTTTACATAGGGTTATTTATGTTGGAGTTTTGACTATAAATATTCATTAGAAAGATAAAACTTTTTCCTACATAATTTTATTTTATTTATAATTTTTAGACATTAAATAAGTTAATTTATTTATGACACAATGATGATGTAGTAATTACCATAATAGTGAAAAATTACAATAATTGATATTATAAATACCCAAATAAATTTAAATTGAGACTCTTTATAAATAAAAATAATTTTATAGGTTAATATGGAATGTTAGTATTGATTTAAGAAACTTTTTTCTAAGTAATAATTCTGTTATGAGTTTTAAAAAAAAATTAATTATTAAATAGTGTCAAAATTGACATATAAGAGTTTTTAAAACAAATATTATATTATAAATTGATATTAAATTAATAAAAATATAAGGTTCGTCCAAGAGACTTATATAACGATAGGTGTATCATTAATAGACCACCTGGGGGTCTCTTGGATGTATATAGTATGTTTATTAACCATATAATATAAAAATACATAGAGACATTGTAAAAGTGAAACTAATTAACTAAGCGTTAATACTTAAAGATAAGGTTAATATATTGACCCAAACCTATATAAATTATATTGGTTGAGTTGTTTTCGACCCATTCCCACCTTAATATTCAAATAATCCACTTTTGAGCCATTATAAACCTAATATGAATTTATTATAAAATATTATATCTAGTTTTTCCAAAGGTACCCCTCACCCCTCTTATAAAAGGGCACTCCCTCTTCTCATTAATTCACACTCTAAAAGCCTTTTGGTTTAGCCAACCCCTGCCAAAATAATCTCTAAACGTCCTTAAATTCATCTTAGAGGCCTTAAGTTAGTTATAAATCCAACATATGGATCCCTTTTGATCAAATCAAAAGGAAGAAACCGAAGAAGAGGTAATGATTTCACCACCCTTTTTCAAGTTCCTTTCTTCTTCCATTTCTTCTTTCTTTGTTATTACCATTCTAAAATAATAACTCAAGTATATTATATATAATTTGATGTTATTATAAACATGGTAAAACCATATTTCAGTATTCTATCCATCCTTTTAATGACATGTCACGATACGTGCGTACGTACGGCTTACCGTCTCCATGTCGTGGTGTAATTGTTATTCAAAACATTATTATTTGTATGGGTATAATAATGATGTTTAATTCATTTAAATAATAAATATAACATTATTATTATTCTGTATATATGATATAACATCCAATTATATATTATTTTAATATCAAAATAACGATATTGTCACTCGTGCGTACGTACGGACTACCGTCTCCACGAACGCGATGAGATTCATTATCCATCATATCCATTCAAGTATAATTATCATTTGATGATTTAAAATTAATTTTTAAGGACTTGATATCATTTTTCATATGAATATGATACAACCTATTCATTACAACCATGGCTTACATAACAAAACATATAAAAGAAAACAAGTAAGTTAACACCCGAAACGATGATAATACTAAGATATTATTAACAAAGCAATGCTAAAAGATCATATATGAAATCATATTAATGTATATGATTCTTTTATAATTTAATAACAATTATTTCACCATTATACAAGAGTTTAACCTACCCCCTGCCACGGAAAAGTACAAGGTAATGGGTTTTCATCCCACTTCTTATTCCAGTGAGATTCAAGCCATATTATCACTATTACCTTTTGTGTGGTGTATGTACTGCCCATAATTTTATTCTTTGTGTAATACACTTTAATTTATGTGTATTTACATATTCATTGTATGATACCTCTTTCATGGGGTGTATGTTTCGTAAGTTACCAAATTGGTAAGGGTTTATCTCGCAATCTCTTCATTATCCGAGGTTGTTTATAAGTAATAATCTACTGGGATTTCATTGTCATCCACAACCATGTTTCTTGAAAATGTATTTCAAAACATTTTTACTATTTACTAGAATATGGTTTAATGTCATTTATACCCTTGTTTAATTTTATAAGTTGTTTATAAAGGAATATTTCTGTCATTTTCCAAACAAGGTCATTTTAACCTTTTTGACAGAATTGAGGTAAGAATGTTTTTTTAACTTATACAGTGGGTGAGGCTATTTTCCACCGTTATAAAATAATTGAACCATCCCTTACAAGATTATTAGAATATTTTAAAATAAAATGTTTTATTTTTTATATATATGAATCTTAAATGATTTCAAAATAAAAATAGATATTTCTTTAAAAAGAGTTTTGATTTCATCTATGTCAACATCCTTTGATAGATTTTAAGTTTATTTAGAGTTGATTTATTATGATACAAAACTTCCATATTGTATTGATGATTTTGTGATATGTTTGAATGTGGATGTGTTATTTTTATACCATTCATTGTTTATGGAGAAAGTATTGACCTTTCGTATGCTATTTTTAATATGAATGTTTATGTTATGTTTAAACCTTTTCATATGGGAATGCATCGGACTTAATATGTGACGGGTGGAGCCTGCTATAGCTCCTCGATGCATTGGTAGGTCTAATGTGACAAACTAGTGTCTTGGCACAAGACCTTGAAAAAATCTTATTTGTAGTGTTGGCATGAGGCCTTGGCTATGTGGTTATGATAGTCTGGCATTATGCATTCCATCATTATGAAAGTGGTTATTTATATTACATGTGATTATTAGATTAGTAGAATATCCATGTGAATAAGTAAATGGAATTATTTAATTTTAGTTTTTCCATACTATGTTGAAGTTCAAGTTTAAAATGATTGTGTTTTAGTTATACATTGCCTTAAATGTTTATTCTTATTTATGAAAGCTTCCGCTATATTGTTATCCTTACTGGGCATTTGAGCTCACCCCTTTCCTATGTTTTATCTTTCCCAGGATGTGAAGAAGTAAATTATGAATGACCTGCAGGGATAGTATGAGGGGATAAGAGTGTGGACTATGGAGACTATGTTGTTGTAGTTTTCATTTTTATGATGTAATGTAGAACTTTATGAATATATGTAATCTATTTTAAAAGACTGCTAAACTAATCGGTCTTTAGAGATTTGATCTTTCTTGTGATCATGACAATGTTATGTAATAATGTACCAACTCTGGGTAACTGGGGTTGGGGCGTTACAGTTGGTATCATAGGAAGTTTAGCAATAACATTGGAAACTAGATTTAGATAAACTCTGATTAGAACACATATCCCTAAGATATAATTTGAGGATTAGTATAGAAGAACTTCCTATAATTTTGGTATTGTAGAGATTTTGTGAGTTTTCCAAGCAATACATCCCTATCTAGATATGAGAAGGTAGAGGCAGCTCTGGGACAGATGTACCTAGAGGTAAAACCCGAAAACACCACTTTGAGCTAGACTCGAACAGGAACTGGTGCACGACAACAGGCCTTGTTGCACTCTTGGTTATGACACTCCCATGGGATATACTTAGGATAATTCTCATTTTCTTTACAAACCATTATGAAGGGATCATGAGTATATACTTACTCAAAGAATTTTTTTTATGATTATGGATTATATCCATAATCTGTTCAATTTGCGTTAGGTATTTTACATGTTTGGAATTATTCATTGCAATTCATAAACTCACCTAGTTTATGCTATTGTATAGAAATGGCGCCCAGTATAAGGAATGTGAACTCCAGTAATATGTATGATCCAAAGAGTATGAAGGATCATATCTTTCATGGTATTAATCCATAATTTAGAAGGGAAATAGTCTCCCACGTATTATCATCATATAAAGAAATAGTATCATGTGTGGATAAGATAACTAAAGAGTTTACTGAGTCCTATGGCTTTTAAGGGAAGAAAAAGAAGAAAAGGATGGAAGAGAGAAATATTTATAAAGGGAAGTGGGAAAAGAATAATTTCCCCATATGAGATAACTGTGGGAAGAAACACCCTGGAACTTTCCTAAAAGGAATGAGAGTTTGTTATAAGTGTGTAGGAAAAAGGGCACCAAGTACGTGACTGCAAGGGTAAGAAAATGGTTTCAAATGTACAATGCATCATTTGAAAGGATTTTGGACACTGCGCGAACCTATCATCAAACTATGCCATAAATGATGCTATTAGATAAAAATCAAGTTATGATACTACCACAGATGAAGAGGAACTATTAGAGTTCTTATGTTGATTATGTCATTTGAGTGTCGTATTAGCAATGTACTTGTTATAATAATTATGGAGTATATAAGGATTGTACTACAGTAATATTTCATTGAGGATTTGAGATTTTATGGTACTATGAAAAGTGACTCTACAGAAAGTTAAACTTTTTGAAAATTACATGGTTGAAGGAAAGATAATCCTTAATATGGTCCTAATATAGAGGTACTTATTTTGGAATAAGATATACTTGATTTGGGTAAATTATATTGGATATTCTTGACTTCCTTAAAACCGATTAAACATTTGTATATTCCATAGTTATTGGAGTTTACAACATTTTTGGATGTATGAAGTATATCCAGAATTCTATATGGAATAAAGAAGCATGAATGTAATCAATAAGGATTATGGTAATTCAGGATGTTTCAGTGTTTTAAAAGAATACATGATGAAGGTATTCATATGATATTACGGGTTAAAAAGGATCTACATTATGTTTACCTTCCTTATAAATGTTGGATTGTGACTTTGGACAGAAGTATTTTGGATAATTCTAGTTTGAGATTAATTTTGTATTGACATAAAAGGACAACTCAGAGGTCGGGCGGCAACCCGTCGTGACCGGAAAGGCTGCAAGACTTGAACCCGCAATCGAAGGGCGACATGGGTGTATCACCTACCACTAGCCCATGAGATATCCTGGATTAAATAATGTAGTTTATTTTAATAAGGTCTAGTAGATGAATTATAAATTCGTTTTTTAACCCCAAATGAATAAGATAAATAGAATATTTTTTAAGTTCACTTATCTTTTAGAGTGAAATATGAGTTTGTGGTAGAAATTAGTTAAAACATGGAAATCTAATTTTCAAGTATATATTTTTCTTCCCCTCTTATTCTATGAAACAATTAATTATTATACTTTATTTAATGGATCTTAAAACCAAAAATTTGTTATCCTAATACCTTATGTTTTGTTAAACCGATGGCATTTTAAATCCTTATAGATTACTGAATTTAATGACCTCAATTTTAAACTTGTTTAAGATTCATGACATCAATCACCACCTATAAATATTTATGTTATTCCTCCAATTATATGTCTTTAATTTAAACCAATGTTCTCCTAATCCAGATCATCATTTTGTGGTTACCCTTTCATTTCTCTTTTCCTCTTATTAAGACTAAATTTTATTAACCAAATTTCCAATGTGGGTTTTCCCACAGAGATATTTCCTATTTTCAACCTTTATTTTAAAAGAAGAATATAAAATAGTGAGGATGAAATTTATTGAAGGATGTAAGAATGTAACACCCCAAAATTTCTTAGTATGTACTTCTTCAAAACAATTCAATAACTTTCACTACACGCAACACCGAGTTCAAGTGCACCATGACATACCAAACAAGTCGTTCAAAAGAGGTTATGAATAGTATTAACTACATTTTAAACTTTATATAATCCTTATAATTTTAGAATCCATATTATGAGTTTCTTAGACATAATGTAAGAACAAATTCATTTTTTCAGACAAAAGAAGTATTTTTCAAAAAATGCACTTTTACCAACTTTTAATAGTGAGACCCTTTTTTAAATTTAATATTTTAAACATTTATATATTCAATTTGACTAAATAAATTTATTGTTTAGAATTGGGACATAAAAAAATTTAAAAGGTAACACCCCAAGCTTCCACGGTGCGCTTCACTTTGAATAATATAGTATCGTGTGTTGTACGCAACATCAAGTTCTAACACACCACAACCAGTCAAACTAGCCATTATGAATAGTAATACCCACTTTTTGAAATTTTATACATCTTATATTTTAAAATGGACTTCATTTTTGGATTTTTAATATCGAATTTAGCCTAGGGTGAAATTTTGGTACCTTTCGGATAACTTTTATATTTTGATGAATAGTTAAAATTACTAAATTTTAATTAAAAACAACTTCTTACTCAAAATAATTTATTTTCATAAATTATGAATTTGATTGGTTTTAAAGTATATTTTGAATATATTTTTACCATTTAATACAATTTTGGTCATTTTACATAATTTTACAATTAAACCGGACATAAACCAGTGTTAAACTTTTGATAGTTATTATCTCTTAAAAACAAGTTTTTTGTTTTAACAAAGGGAATTAATTTTAAATTAATTTCTGCCACTTTCGTGTTTTGAATTTGAAAAAATGGATTCCATATTTGGAATCAGGATGTTCAAATTATGTAAATAGTTAACTTTTATTTTGAATAATTACTTCGATAAATATTTTATTTACCATGGTTAAAGGGTAAATCTAGTAAATACGGGTTAAAAAATAATATTATAATAATAACAAATTACCCTAAAACGTGTCATAAACTTATTTGTGGATACATGTCTGACCATGGGAATCTTTGGGTCTATTTTGGGACCCCATGGAGCAACTTGTAAGTGATAGGGACACTTTATTTTAATTATGTTAAAATGAATACAAAAATGACACAAGAACATATCTTTTAGAAAAACAATCTTTACATAGGGTTATATATGTTGGATTTTAGACTGAAAATATTCATTAGAAAGATGAAACGATTTCATAAATAATTGTATTTTATTTATAATTTTTAGACATTAAATAATTTAATTTATTTATGACACAATGGTTATGTAGTAATTACCATAATAGTGAAAAATTAGAATAATTGATATTATAAATACACAAATAAATTTAAATAGAAACTTTTTATTAATAAAAATAATTTTATTGGTTAATATGAAATGTTAGGATTGATTTAATTAACTTTTTTCTAAGTAATAATTCTGTTATTAGTTTCAAAAAAATCAATTATTGAATAGTGTCAAATTTGACATAAAAGAGTTTTTAAAACAAATATTATATTATCAATTGATATTAAATTCATAAAAATCTAACGTTCGGCCAAGAGACTTATATAATGATAGGTGTATCATTAATTGACCACTTGGGGGTCTCTTTTATGTATATAGTAATATTATTA
The DNA here is from genome assembly GCA_963277665.1 of Viscum album. Classification (NCBI taxonomy): domain Eukaryota; kingdom Viridiplantae; phylum Streptophyta; class Magnoliopsida; order Santalales; family Viscaceae; genus Viscum; species Viscum album. The sequence goes on from OY728145.1 coordinate 1,769,621,063, forward strand.
ACCATATAATATAAAAATACAATGAGACATTGTAAAAGTGAAACTAATTAACTAAGAGTTAATACTTAAAGATAAGGTTAATATAGTGACCCAACCCTGTCTAAATTCTGTTGGTTGAGTTGTTTTAGAACGATACCAAACTTAATATTTAAATAATACACTTTTGAGCCATTATAAACTGAATATGAATTTATTATAAAATAATATTTCTAGATTTTCCAATGGGGCCCCTCACCCCTCTTATAAAAGGGAACTCCCCCTTATCTTTAATTCAAACTTTTAAAGCCGTTTGGTTCGGCCAAACCCTACCCAAATACTCTCTAAAATTCCCTGAATTCAACCTAGAGGCCTTAATTTAGTCTAAAATCCAACCTATGGATCCCTTTTGATCAAATAAAAAGAAAGAACCCAAAAAAGAGGTAATGATTTCACCACCCTTTTTCAAGTTCCTTTCTTCTTCCACTTCTTCTATATTTGTTATTTCCATTCTCAAATAATATCTCCAGTATATTATATATATACTTTGATGTTTTTATAAATATGGTAAAACCATATTTTAGTATTCTATCCATCCTTTGAATGACATGTCACCATACGTGCGTACGTACGGTTTACCATCTCCAGGTCATGGTGTAATTGTTATTCAAAACATTATTATTTGGATGAGTATAATAATGATGTATAATTCATGTAAATAATAAATATAACATGATTATTATTCTGTATATATGATATAACATCCAATTATATATTATTTTAATATCAAATGAATGATATTGTTGCTCGTGCGTACGTATGGACTACCGTCTCCATAAACGCGATGAGATTCATTCCCCATCGTACCCATTCAAGTATAATTATCATTTGATGATTTCAAAAATAATGTTTAAGGAAATGATATAATTATGGATATGAATAAGATACAACCTATCCATGACAACCACAGCTTACGTAACAAAACATATAAAAGAAAATGAGTAAGTTAACACCCGAAACGACAATAATACTAAGATATTATTAACAACGCAATGCTAAAAGATCATATATGATATCATATTATTGTATATGATTCTTGTATAATTTAATAACAATTATTTTACCATTATACAGTAGGTTAACCTACCCCCAACCAAGGAAAATTACAGGGTAAGGGGTTTTCATCTCACTCCTTATTCCCGTGAGATTCATGCCATATTACCACTATTACCTTTTGTGTGGTGTATGTACTGCCCATAATTGTATTCTTTGTGTAATACACTTTAATTTATGTGTATTTACATATTCATTGTATGATACCTCTTTCATGGGGTGTATGTTTTGTAATTTACCAAATTGGTAAGGGTTTATTTCACAATCTTTTCATTATCCGAGGTTGTTTATACGTAATAATCTGCTTGGATTTCTTTATCATACACATCCATGTTTCATAAAAATGTATTTTAAAACATTTTTAATATTTACTAGAATATGGGTTAAAGTAATTTATACCCTTGTTGAATTTTATAAGTGGTTTATAAAGGAATCTTTCTGTGATTTTCCAAACAAGGTCCTTTTAACCTTTTCGACAAAATTAAGGTAAGAATGTTTTTTAACTTATATGGCGGGTGCGGCTATTTTCTGCCGTTATAAAATCGTTGAAGCTTCCCTTACAAGATTATAAGAATATTTTCAATGAAAATGTTTAATTTTAGAAATATATGTCTCTTAAATGATTTAAAAATAGAAATATATATTTCTTTAAAAAGAGTATTGATTTCATCTATGTCAACATCCTTTGATGGATTTTTTAGTTTATTTTGAGTTGATTTATTAGGATACAAAACTTCCATATTCTATTGAATGTTTTGTGATAAGTTTGACTGTGGATGTGTTATTTTTATACCATTCATGGTTTATGGAGAAAGTATTGACATTTATTATGCTAGTTTTAATACAAATGTTTATATTATGTTTAAACCTTTTCATATGGGAATGCATTGGAATTAATATGTGATGGGTGGATCCCGCTATAGCTCCTCGATGCATCAGTAGGTGTCATGAGATAAACTAGTGTCTTGGAACAAGGACTTGACAAAATCTTATTTGTAGTCTTGGCATGAGGCCTTGGATATGTGGTTATGATAGTCTGGAATTATGCATTCCATCATTATGAAAGTGGTTATTGATATTGCATGTGATTATTTGATTAGTAGAATATCCATGTGAATAAGTAAATCAAATTATTTTATTTTATTTTTGCCAAACTATTTTGAAGTTCAAGTTTAAAAGTCTTGTGTTTTAGTTATAAATTGCCTTAAATGTTTATTCTTATTTATGAAAGTTTCCGCTATATTGTTATCCTTACTGGGTATTTTAACTCACCCCTTTTCTTTGTTTTATTTTTCCCAGGATGTGAAAAAGTAAATTATTAATGACCTACAGGGATAGTATTAGGGGATAAGAGTGTGGACTATGGAGACTACGTTGTTTTAGTTTTCTTTTTTATGATGTAATGTAAAACTTTATGAATATATGTAATCTATTTTCCAAGACTGCTAAACTAATCGGTCCTTCATGACTTGATTCTTTATAATCATTCCATTGTATTAAAATAATGCACCAACTCTGGGTAACTGGGTCGGGGCATTATAGATGTGAAATTATTGATGTTCCAATTTACCATCTATTATATTTTCATCATATAGACATAATTTAATATATCATTTTATTAAATTATATTGTTCTTTATATATTTTTGATAAAGGGGATTATAGAATACATCTTTAGTGGTAGATAAAAAATTAGATGGAGGATTTCCTTGAGAAAAAACATATAACTCAAAACAATTAAAAGTCTCTAAATTTAAATAAAATATTTGTTTCTAAAAGGGAAGAGTATGATAAAAAGGAAATCTTTTTTATTAATAACAATAAAATAATTAATTTATAGTGTATTATATTGATAAAATTTTATAAGGTATTGAGAATAAGATATCACAAAATCAGGAAGAGTTTTCCTAGACACAATAAATTTATTGGATAGCCCATCATGAATTGAATAATATCCTTGAAGAGATCAATGAATCTATTAAAATAAATTTTTATAATGGTTTATATAATGATATTAAAGGTTCTTAAATACATGTTACATTAACTACTAAAAATTTTTAAGACATATATGTAATGAAAAAATTTGTGGATGATATATCTGGACTACTAAATCAGGGTATTCTAATCATATCATATCAAATGTATAATGGAAAATACTATAAAGACTATATCCCAAAATTAAAGTGAAAACTATTTTATAGAATTGTGTAAACATTAATTATTTAGATATATTTAAAAAAATTATGAAAATTTCTTTTTATATAATTTTTTGGTGTCAGGGAATTTTTCAACACAAACCATAAATTATTTGGTATTAAAGATATAAACCATTAAGTGGGAATGAATTTAGGGGAATCTATGGTGAATAGATGAGATAAATTTATCAAATAAATTTTTTAGTTATATGAAATCCCTCTATGTTTCCAATGAAAATATGTATAAATTCATCGATAAATTTTGAAGTAGACATGGATTAGAACATTATTAATTTGATGTATGAGTGTTAAAATTATATTAGGAGGGTCTATATGATATAAAGGATACTAAAAAATAATATTCCAAATAGAATAAGTCATATATCTCTAAGAAGCAGTGTAACAAACCCATAAAATTGAGCATACCATGAAATAATGTTTTACTATTTTGAAAAATTAGAGATAAATATTGTAAAATAATTGTAAAAATATTAAATATTTTATTTATCCAATAGAAATATGATAATTTCCAAATAATTTATTTATTATCATAATTATTAATTTATTAGTAATGAATTGGGGGATGAAAAAATAGTGTGAAAATGTTGGGTAGGAAATTTAAAACCATAAGACTATAATTCCTTCTTAATATGAGTTTATGTAAATTACAATGGAATAAATTGAGAATAATATTTCATTAATTAATGTTGTTTTAATTTGTGATCTATATAAAACAAAAATCATGTAAGAATGTGAGAATAAAAACTCTGAAAAATATGAATGTGAATATGAAATATTACTGGTTTAAGATTAGATATAAGAAGGATATAACATTCTGGAAAGGAAACTGTCAAAATTATTTCTTTTTATATGGAATAAAAGGACCCTCTTTATTCCTATAAATAAATTTTTTTTGTCTAAGATACATGGAATCGAACTAGTTGGAGGTATCCCATGATTGGGATCATAGATGACTTGAAGCTGAGAAATTTTCATAAAAAAGTGAACTTGATTTTTATAAATATATTTGAGAATTATGTATGATAAACACTTTAAAATTAATGAATATTAATGTAATTAAAAGATAATTATGACATGAAATTGGACATTGAGTTAAAAATGTGTAGATATATGATTTTACACTTGTACTTTGTGATGTATTTGTTCAAAAATTTGCAGGGAAAATATATTTTCTGATTTGACAATTTAAGAATCACTAATTTATTATATAATAAATATAAGAGATTGGTAAAAATATATTTCTTTAATTCAAGATATTTTTTATGAATACTATTTTTACACACATAATGTTTTTCCATTTTAACAAATTTCAATGACACCAAATGGATAATGATTTAAATTTAATTTATAATTTATATAAATAAATATTAACTGAAATTCACATAGTGAATATTTTTAGTAATAGAGTTATGGTAACATCATTTATTCCTTGAAAACGTATGTTTATAAAAATCCACTTTTTCATGAATTATGAGTTTAATATAAAAAAAATTATTCATATTCAATGAATTGAATCTTGAAAAATTGACTCTATATTTCAAATAATCTAGTTCAAATTTTTTTAAAAATTTACATTTTTTGGTCATTATAAAAAGTATCTATTGTAAATTGTTTTCACATAAGAAATTGTAAAACAAGTAAAACACTTTTAAAAAAATTAGGATATAGACTTAAAATTTCTCTAAAACAGGAAATTATATTATTATATGGATATTTATTTAATATTTCCAACCCAATATCTATTCTATTTCTTTGTGGTTCCATTTTTCTGATCTTTATATATATATTTGTTTTAGTATGTAAAATAGAAAAAATGTCACTATCTATAATTTAAACGTCTCAATTTTGTTCACATGAGGATAAAAATAAATTTTGAATATATATTATAGGATATTTTTGGAATAATAATGTTAAATTATTTATGGTAAATTAAATCTAGTTTGTTACTATATAATTACTTTAAATACTTATATTACATCGACATAATATTTATTAAATTAACAGAAATATAAAAAAATGATTTTAAAAATACTTAATGTAACACACATTAGAGTAAATATTAAATTTACATGAATTTAATAGATTATTGTTTAATATTATATATTTAATAAATTATTGTATTAAAATTCCATCCATGTAATGGTGTATTCAAATTCAAATTAAATTAATTGTGTCCAAAATAATATTTATGATATTTTATGAAAATTATATTCTATTAATTTATTTTTAAATCATAAAATTAATGATAGAGTAAATGGTAGATAATATATGTAAAAATATTTCATCCCATATAAATTAATTAATTATTTTATAAATATGTATAATAATATAACCATTTAATTTTTAAAAATTCATTAACACAGTTAACGTTAAAATTATTCAAGAAATAGTTAAATCTAAATAGTTAGATTTAAAATGTTATATCGACCTAAAAAACTTCAATAATGATTATATTAAGGCCATATCCTAATTAAATTATATTATATTCCACTTTAGAGCCATATTAAATAAATTAACCACGTATTATATTATAAAGTATCATGAATTTCCAAAAGCAACCCTCCCATTTTTTATAACAGGATACCCCTTTGAAATTTATTATACACCATTTTGAGCCATATAACTCAACAACCCCTAAACAAAAACTCATATAATCATTTTTATCTTTATTTTAGATCTCTTTTCCTTCCCAAATTACCAACCCTATTTCCCATAATATGATATCTAAATGATCTCATTCAGATAAGAGGTTTCTATCTACACTGAGCACATTAATTTTTCATCTTCATTTACCAATTTAAATTATCTCCTAAAAATTACAATATAATTTCCCAATTATATACAAAATATATAGATGTTTTTTTATGTCATAATATTTATCCATATAATTCTCTATCAAAAGAGAATCAAAACCACCAGTAATGTGTACTGTAGACCACCGCCTCCCGAAAAAAATTTAATTTGTATTACATTATCACATCACATGTATTATAATAAGGATGGACCTAAATAATATATATAATAATTATTGAATAATTAAACATATTTAATTATAATATCATATCTACCTTATTACCCTCTACCTTGTTTTGTAAAATATTTATGTTGCACACATATATGTGTTGACTATGACATTCATGAAGAAATGAGATTCATATTTTGTTTCCAATTTACATTGATGGAAATAAGGATAAAATTAAAATTTATATATATGAATAGTATGATATTATAATCATTCAATTAATGTTATTTATTTTTTATATTCATTTCATTTCATCCATCAATAAATGAAAACAATGTTAATGTGTAAATACAACCAACTGTCTCTATGAATAGTGTAATTCATTTTATATATCTATATCTTTTATATAAGAATATAAAAATATATATTTTTAATATATATTATATTTATAACATTAAAAAATTATTCAAATTATTTAACCAAGACTTATGTACAAGGAGAAAATCGTGCACACTAAAACCTCTATGAAAAATGAGAGGGTTTCACCCTGAATAGTTGTTTTTATAAAATAATACTTATAAATGTGTAGTAATATGTTATTAGTAAATCAAATATGGCATAACATATATGAATATGGTTTTATCATTGATATTTGATGAATATATATTTATTATTTTGTATTTTCAATCTAATATGAAGAAAATAAAACAAGAGGTAAGGGGTTTCTTATATAAATTTACATTTGTTGGGTTAATTTATACTAAATGGAATATGTTATGCTTTGTCAGTGTGAAATGACAAGTAATTTTACATTTTTTACATAAAAATGACTTATTTGATTTAAATTTGCTTCCCAAGATCTATTAATTGTTTAATTATGACTTCAATGGTATGATCCTTGTAACGATTACTTTTAAGGACCCGACCTTAAACAATACATAATCTGGAATAACATTAATAATTCATATGGAGGATTTTTTAGGTTTTTAGTTTTAGAGAATTAGGCTATAACTATTATATTACATATCAAATATTACAAGGTAGAAATTTCTACTCAGTATCAATTTTTTTATAAAATTAAAACTCTTGAAAAAAAATCATTTTCTAGTTCCATGTTTTATACAACATGACTTTTCCATGATCCCATCCTTAACCCTATTCATATTTTTGTCATGTGAAATTATATTTTAAAAAGACATGGGATGATCATAAATAGCTCAATAAGGGTTATAAAACAAGGAATGAAAATATTAGTCCACTAATACATACAAGTCAATGAAATCATATATCTCAATCTATAACATTACACAAAATATAAAATGATTTATGAATAATTAACGGAAATCATAATTCATAAAGGTATCTTGTGGCATCCACAACATACTTATGTTATAGCATTCACAAATACATAGAGAGTTACATTTGGAATACCTATCACAATATATTCCCTAACTAGCTTAGGACAAACATTAACATTTTCCTACGTCACATTACCCATTTCATTGTAGAGCTATCTCAGGCACACCCACACTAGTTTTATCATGGAACAACCTGTATACGTATACAATGGCAAGAACCATAACATACTCATAACACATGAACATGCATAAATGAAATATATCATTTACTCATTGCAATCAAAATATAACATTTACATATATTGAAATAATAAATGAATTATAAAAACCATTTTCAATGAAAAAATACGTAAAAAGAGTATATGGTATTTATTTTCCTTTTGAAAACATTACATCTTGTTAAGAAATCCAAAAATCTGATAATGCTCGTGGTGGCGGAAATGTCGTTGTCATTGCGTACATTTAAAAAAAGAAATATTCACTTTTTTCAGTAAAACCCTATATAAAAAAATTATTCCATTTGAAATAAATTAAATGTAAAAAAGGTTTATACACTATATAAAATAAAGTTGTGTATAAATCCAAATATTCCTTAATGAAAAGTGCTTGAGACAGAGTCCATTACGAAAATCTGGCAGCCAAATGATGTCATATTAAAATAGAGAAAATGAGTTGATGAGATTGAAAAAGGTATAGCATCACATGGACATAAAATGTACATAAATAAGGATATATATATATATGAACATATCCTAATATAAGAAATTGAAATTAATTTTCAGAACATAAAAAAGAAGTCTCTTACTAAAAGAGGGGGTGAAATGTTCCCAATCAAAGATCATTTTTTAAATAAAATAGATTGATTATGTGTATTAACAATAACTAAACATAGTGAATGTATAAATAAAATTCATTGTATGAAAATTTATTTATCAGAAATTCATTTCATTACATAATCAATAAGAATAAGTATAGCCCAAATAATGGAAATTGGGTTAAGAAGCTCCCTTACCTCGGGTTCGACATGACTTCTTCGTTCTTTAATCTCCTGAATAAGAATCTAAAGTAAATTTATACCTATTTAAAAACCTTTTTCTAGTTAATTATTCCTTTTATATCTCTTATTACCATCTTATAAGCATAATATAATCATTTAATTTAATAACAGTTGTGTTGTCGATATTTTTTACTTGAGTAAAAAATGAACTACTTTTAATTTCATGGGGTCAATATGGTCAAAAGTAAATTATATTCAAAATGATATTCATGATATAGATATCTTATTTATCATTTATATTCAGTATATATATATATATGTATTTATAACTGTACATAAAATTTGAAGATAATAAATGAAATGCACCATTCGTAGAGATAATAAGCTGTACGTACGCATGAATACTACTTTCATTTATATTTCATATTTAATTAAATGAAAACATAATGATACATTATATTGTTACATCAGTATAGTGTCATATATAATTTAATTATCTACATCTTTTATACGTTCCACGTATGGCATGAATGATTCATATCACTTTGAGGGGGCTGTAGTCCACATTTCCTCAAATAAAATTATTCTGTTTACCAATTATGGGAACCATTGAGTTATGTTATAAATACAAAATAAATAAGTATAGAAGAAATTTAAATATAATATATATAACATATAAATAATGTTCCATCATAATGTCCACCATAAGAGGTGGTGGTAGATAATTGAACAATCATCCTTTTGTGAGGTAGTGGTCTGTCATCCACATAAAAAGTATATTCTTATCAATTAGACGGAGGTCTGTGGATGTATAGTAACATTAATTATCAAAAAAAACAACCAAGTATATTGAGGATACTGTTGTTATTATGTAAAAAAATAAAAAGAAGAGCATAGGGAGTGAAAAAATAAAATAAAAGAAGAGAGCCTGAGGGAAAACATTACCTTTAAATAAGGTAACTCACATTGGTTTGTACCAAAAGAATTTCTTGAAGTGCCTTACGCCTATGTTAAGTCTTCTAGGATTAATAGAGTTATGTTGGGATCTTCTTGAATCATATTTTTGAAGACTGAAGAGGCTTGAGAGGTGTGAGAAATGAGTTAGAGGTGGTGTCCTTTAATAAGAGTGAGGGGGATCTTTTGGATAAATAGAAATTATTATTTTATTATTAAATTATATTTTTATTAAAATGTTCCTAAACCTATTTAATTATAAGATAAGGTGCATAGAATAAGTAATAAAATCATCCAATAATTATTGGATAGGATGTGGATATTTTTTAATCCTTATCTTTTCTATTAAACTATTTGTTAACCAATTTAACATTTTCCAAGTCTTCTTATATATTCAATCAATTTGGTTAATATATTTCCCATAAAATTCCAAGAGACCAAATGTATATCTTCAATTAAATTAGTATCATTATTTAATTCATTTGGATTAATATTTTATTTTTAAGATTATTTTATCATTTAATAAAATAAATATTGTTTTAAAAACTCTTTAATGTCAATTTTAATATTATTCATATAATGAGTTTTTAAAAAATACAAAAAAACTTTATTATTTATAAAAAGATTCATTAATTAAAATATATCATGTAATAATAATATATAAAATTATTGGACGGTATAAAAACATCAAAAAAAAATTATTTAAATATTTATTATATCATTTATTTCAATCCTTTATTAATGAAGAAATTACTGCATCACCATTGAGTCATAATTAAATTTGATTACATAATGTTTAAAAAGTATACATAAATTACCATGATATAGGAAAACTTTTTATATTTAAAATTTGTATTTATAGTCAAATATATCAATTATATAACCCCATATACAATTGTTTTTGCTAAACGATATGTGCTTATGTTATTTTTGTCCTTATTTTAAATTAATTAATATAATGAGTCAATTTCACTCCCAAAAGGCTCAATGGGGTCCCAAAATAGACCCATGTATTCCCATGGTTGGACATGTATCCTCCAATAACATTAGAACACATGTTAGTGTAATTTAATATTATTATTTTATTATTTTCTTACCCTTATTTACCTGATTTACCCTTTAACCATGGAAAATAAAATATTTAAAGAAGTAAATATCCATAATGTCTAAAAATAAAAGTTTCATATTTATAAAAAATGGAAATCCTAATTCCAATTATGGAATCCATTTTAACAATTTCAGAACAAATAAGTGGAAAAAGTTAATTTAAATTTAATTCATGTTGTCAAAACCAAAAAATGCGTTTTTAAGAAATAATAACTATCAAATGATTTACCTTTGTTTTTGTCCAATTTAAGAGTGAAATTACTTCCAACGACCAGAATTGGATTAAATAGTAAATATATAATCCAATTAAACTTTAAAACAAATTAAAATAATAATATAACTATACAAATATATTATATTAAAAAGTAGTTTTGAATTAAAAAGTAGTATATTTTACCATTCATTAAAAATGAACATTATCAGAAAAATTCAAACATTTTATCCAATGATAATATTGATTTATGAATTCTAAAGAATAATATTATTTTGTCAAATAAAACATATAAAAGTTACAAGAACTAGATTTGAAAATATATCATCATCAAAAGGCGGTAAATATTTTTTAATGAATATTAGAGTGTTTATAATTAAAATTTGATTGATTGATATTTTACACTTCTATATTTTATTGGATAAATGTAAAAACATTTAATAAACATGTATAACCATATTTTAGTTCATTTGGTTCATTCCTGTCAATACAAAAGCTAGGAATTAACTACAATTTAAAATATTATTATATTATTATTTCTCTGTATGACTCATCCTTGAGTGAAATATGAGAATTTGGAGAAACCCATTGTTGCGTGTCAAGTGCACCATTGAAAATAGCTTCCCATTTAATGTTAATTTAATATTTAATTAAAAAATATTAATATATAGGAAAATATTATATTCTTTATTTACCTAGGATGATACATCCTTCCTCCTTTTGTAAATTGTGTCCTCGCAATTTTATTCACTTATCAAATAAATGGGGGTATTTATCCCTCATAACATTCTCATATTCCTACATTACCTCTTCAACCATATGGTTTTTTCCAAAAAAACAATTACCTGATAAATTACCTTATTCAATAACCCTTCCTCCCTATAGTCAAAATATTGGACTCGTTGTTCCTCATATGAATGATGGTCTTACATCTTAACTACCTCTAGACTCAAAACATGATATGAATCCGACATATACATTCTCATCATTACAACATGAAAAAAATTGTTTACCAGTGATAAACATGGTGGCAAAGCCACTCTTTAGGAAACTAATCCAACTTTCTCTAGGATTTCATAGGGTCCAATAAACCTCAGACTCTACCTTCCCTTCTTTCCAAAACACATGACACTTTTCCATAGAAAAACATTGAGAAAGACATGATCACCTGCCTCGAAGGAAATATACTTATTCCAGTTATCCGCATAACTTTTTTTCCAACTGTGAGCTGTTCTCATTTGCTTCTGAATAAATTGAAATTTTTCTGCAATCTCTTCTACCAATTCTGTTCCCATCAGTTTCCCTTCACAGACATTATCCAAAAAATCTGGATTTGTACATTGTTTCTCATATAATGCCTCAACTAGAGCCATCTATATACATGAATTAAAACTATTATTATAAGAAAATTCAACCAATGAAATATGTTATTCCAAACTTCCATGGTAATTTATTGAGAAGGCACATAGCATATCTTCCAATTTATAAATTGTTCATTCTGATTTCTCATTTGATTGAGGATGAAAATATGTACTAAAATTTAATTCAGTACCCAAAGACAACTGATGGCCTTTCCAAAAGATATAATTAAACCTGGGATCATGATCAGATATAGTGGAGTTGGGAACTCCATGCCACCTGATTATCTCTTTAACATAGAACAGATAATGTTTATCTAGTGGAAAAGTATCTTGATTAGGATGGAAATGAGTAGATTTAGTCAATCGATCAATAATAACCCAGATTGCATTATTACCTCGAGATGTATTTTGAAATCCCACAATAAATTCCATTGATATATTTTCCCATTTCCACTATGGCACCGATAAAGGCTCAATCATCTCTTTGAGTAACAACCACTCTACATTAACCTATTGATAAGTCAAAAACATCATAGTAAATTCAACAATATCTATTTTTTTCCATCCCACCAGTAATACTCATGATGATCATTGTGCATCTTAGTACTGTCAGGATGAACTGAAAACAAAGAACAATGAGCTTCAATAACAACTTATTTTTCAAATGCGAATCACAAGGAACAAATAATATCTTCACAAACCTCAAAACACAATCATTATCAATTTGTAAATCAGGATACATACCCTTCTAAACCAACTCTACCATTTTCTACAACTCACTGCCTTTTTTCTGTGTTTTCATAATTCTTCCTGCTATGGATGATTTCAACAACACTTGAAAAAATAGGCAAATTTTTTACACCATCAAATTATACGCTAAAGTTATACAAATCATTAATAAATGGATCTTGTTCCAAATATTACATGGTTAATATAACATTAATTTCCAAACTCAATGCATCAGCCACATTATTTTATTTTCTTGGATGATAATGAATCGTGTAATTATAATCCTTGATTAATTCTATCCATCTCCTCTGTCTCATGTTCAATTCCTTCTTAGTGAATATATACTTTAAACTTTTTTGATTAGTATATATTTCATATTTTACCCCATACAGATGATGCCTCCAAATTTTTAATGAAAAACCAACAACCTCTAATTCCAAATCATGTGTAGGGTATTTTAACTCACAAGGTTTCAACTAACAGGAAGCATAAGAAATTAACAAATCATTATGCATGAAAACACTACCATGTCATTAAAACGATGAATCACTATAGAAAACAAACTCACAATTTCTTGAAGGTTGTGCCAAAACTAGAGTATTCACCAATTTTCTTTTCCGTTCTTGAAAAAAACAATCACTTTTTTTGACTAGATGAAATTAAAACCTTTTGAGTTAATATAGTCATTGAACAATATAACCATGAAAATGATTCAAAAAACCTTCGGTAATATCCTACTAAACCTTGTATACTACGGATCCTAGTAATATTTGTGGGTTTTGGCCATTCTTTAAAAAATTTTGTTTTAATATGATCAAAATTTATTCCATTTTTTGAAACAATGTGACCATGGAATGAAATTTTTTGTAACCCAAACTCACACTTTTTGAATTTCCAATAAAATTTCTTTTCATTTCTGTTTTTCATGACAACCCTAAAATTACATTCAAACTTCTCATTAATTTTATAATAAAACAAAATAATATCAACAAACACAACCACCATTTATCACCTAATTCAACATAGCCATCACTATAGAAAACTATTCAATTCTAATTATAACCAGCTTAGGATACTGATTGAGAAGGTCATTTCCCAATGTATGCCTTCCCATCAAAATTTCCATATTTCCTCTATGAAAAACCATTCTGAGCATAGAAATCATTTTGGTGAACCAACACGGTAATCTGTAAATACTACATCATTTCAATCATACCAAAAATTAATTTATGGATATTAATTTAATAATACCCTAACTCCTAAAGTTTTCTAAACCGTCCTCAGATACCAACTATAAGGACCTGACATTAAAAAATAAGTAATCTTGAATTAAGTTAATAATTCATATTATGGATCTTTTCAGGTTAAAAGTTTTATAGAATTACACCTTAACTATTACATTACATCTCAAATATTAAAATGTAGACACTTCTACTCAGTATCCATTTTTTATAAAATAATTACTCTTGAAAAAAATCCATGTTTATTTCTAGGTTTTAGACATAATGAAATTTCCATGATCCTATCCTTGACCCTATTCTCCATTAAGTCCTGTGAAAAACATTTCATAAAAACTTGGGATGAGGATAAAAATCCCATTAAGGCTTATAAAACAAGGAAAATCAATTAGTCCACCAATACATAAATGTCAATGAAATCATTCTTTTCCTTCATTAACATGCTAAAAAAGATAATAATATTTATGAATAACACATGGGAATCATAAATCATAAATACAACTTGTGGCATCTATAACATACATACATTTTAGATTTTATCGCAACCTAGGGAGTCACATTTGGATTACCTATTAGAGTATATTCCCTAAATATATTAGGGGACACATTAAAATTTACCTCCATCACATTACCCAATGAATTAGAGAGCTATATTTATCTCACAGGCCCTAGGTTTATCATAGAACAACTTCTATAATAAAACATTTCCCAAGATCCATAACATAATCATAACACATAAACAAGAATAATGGAAACATAACATTTCCTCGTTGAAATCACAATATAAAATTTAAATATATTGAAATAATCAATATATTATCAAAAAAAATTTCAATACCAAAATATGTAAAAATATTATATGGTTTTTATTTTTCTTTTAAAAAAATAACTACTTGATAAGGAATCCAGAATCCCAATAACGCTCATGGCGGTGGAAAGGTCATTCTCCCTGCATACGTTAAAAAAAGAAACATTGCCTTTTTATTTCAATACAAAACGGCATAAAAAAAGATTCATTTTGAATGAAATGAAAATTAAAAATGGTTTGTACACCATATAAATGAAATTCCTGTGTAAATAAATATATCACTTAATGAAAATGAATGAGATGAAGTCCCTTACAGAAATTTGGCAGCCTAACAACAACACCTTAATATTTAGAAAATGAGATGATGAGATAGAAAGGGGTATCTCGTCACATAGGCTTAAAATGTATAGAAATAAGGATATATATTAACATATCCCAATATAGAATATTGAAATTAAAAGACATAACATAAAATAAGTCTTTTACTAAAAGAGCAGGTTGAAAGGTTCCAATAAAAAGATATTTTTTAAATAAAATTGACTGATTTTGTGAATTCACTATAAGTACCCCTAAAGAATATATAATTACAACATGGGATATAAACATAAATTTATCACATAATACGAGAATTACATAGCCAAGAAGTATAAGTTTAACCTAAAGAATGGAAATTGGGATAAGAAGTTCCCTTAACTCATGTCACACTTGACTCGTTCATTCTTTAATATCTTAAATAATAAGCTAAAGTTAATTTCAACCAAAATCAGAACCTTTTTCAAGTTTATTATTATTTTTATATCATTTATTATAATTTTATAAACATGATGTTAATAATTTTTATTTTTTTGATATTTGGTACTTGAGTGAACAACGAACATCTTGTAATTACATGTTGTCTGTGTGGTCAAAATTTCATTATCTATAGAATGATATTAATCAATTAGATATCATATATATCATATATACCTAGTATACATATTTATTTATAACTATATATATCATTTAGAGATAATAAATGAAATGCACCATTAATTGATATGGTAATCCCGACGTACCGATTAACGCTACTTTCATTTCAATTTCATATTTAATGGAATGAAATCCTAATGATACAAAGGTATATTATAATTCTATTATAATATCATATATAATTTCATTAAATCCATATTTTATACATTCCACATATGGAATGAATGATTCATATAACTTTAAGGGGGCGGTAGTCCGCACTTCCTCAAATGAAATTATCATTTTTACTCATTATGGAAACCCTAAAGGTATGCTATAAATGAAAAATACCGAAGTATAGAGGGTATATAAATATAATATATATCACATATAAATAAAATATATATCACATATAAATATAGGTCCATCATAATGACCACCAGAAGTGGTGGTACGAGATAAATGAACAATCAACATTTTATGAGGCAGTAGTCCACCGACCACAGAAAGTGTGTGTTCTTATCCATTAAATGGAGGTGTGTGGAAGTTTAGTTAGAATACTTCTCATAAAAACAACCTAGTATATTGAGGATACATGTATAAGGATCCTACCTTAACCATTACATAATCCTAAATTAAATTAATATATCACATTAAAGATATTTTCAGGTTTAGATTTTTAGATAATTATACCATAACTATTACATTACATCACAGAAATTACAAAGATGACACTTCTTCGTAGATTCCATTTTTTCATAAAATAAAAACTATTGAAAAAAAAGATTCATGTCTATTTTATCATTTTAGATAGCATGTTCTTTCCTTGATCCCATCCTAGACTATATTCTTCTTTAAGTCTTGTGATTAGCATTTCAAAACATGGGATGAGAATAAAAATATCAGAAAGGGTAATAAAAAAAGAAATAAAACATTAGTTCATCAATACACACAAAACATATGCTCTTTATCATACCTCATGAAATCATACGATTTATGAATAATGTATAGTAATCACTAATCATAAAGGTAACTCGTGGCATCCATAACATACAATGTAACTTCCACAGATGTGTAAGGAGTTACAACTGAAATACCCATCACAATATATTCCCTAAATCTCTTAGTAAAAACATTATCATTTACCCTTTTCACATTACCCAATTAATTGGAGACCTATCTCAGCTCACCCTCACTATTTTTATCACGGAACGACCCATATACATAATCAATGCCCATGAACCTTAACATATTTATAACACATATAACAAACATAAAAAAAATATAACAATTATACATTTTAAAAAAAATATATCATTTAAATATAATGACATCAAAAATACATTATCAAACCCATTTTCAATACTTGAATACTTAAATGAGTATATGGTATTTATTTTCCTTTTAAAAATATCACGGCTTGTTAAGGAAGCCTTATATCAAATAATACTCACGGGGTAGGAAAGTTCATTGTCTCCACTTACGTTAAAAAGAAACATTCCTTTCTTGTCATTTAGTAAAATGATATGTAGAAAAATATTCCCTTTGATTGAAATGAAAATTCAAAGGGCTTTGTACACTGTATAAAAGATATTCGTGTATAAAAAAATTCCTCAATGAAAGAAGATTGAGACGAAGTCCTTTACCTCGTGTCTGACTTGACTTGTTCATTCATTAATCTAAAAAATAATAAAATGAAGATAATTTATACTTACTTAAGAAAATTTTACCAATCTAGAGTTTCTTTTATAACAATTATTACCATGTTATATACATTATGTAACAAAATATTTGTTATTTTTTTGATATTTGGTACTTGAGTAAAAAATGTACTCTTATAATTACATGTTGCTCATGTGGTAAATATTATATTTTCTCCATAATGATATTCATGATTTCAATATCATATATATCATATATATCCAGTATATATATGTATTTATAATATAACATAACATTTGGAGATTATAAATGAAATGCACCATTCATGAGGACAGTAAGTCGTACCTATGGATGAACACAACTTAAATTTCTATTTTGTATATAATGGAATAAAATAATAATGACAAATTGGAATATTATAATTCCAATATAATATCATATTTACAATTCAGAAACACCATCCTTTATATGTTCACATAAGGAATGAACGAGTCATATCACTTTGAGGGGGTGGTAGTCCACACTTCCCCAAATGAAATTATCATGTTTACCCATTACGGAATCCATAAATATATGCTATATATGAAAACTTAATAATTATAGAGACAAAATAAATATAATAAATATAATATATAAATACAGTTCCATATTAATGGCCACCATAGGTGGTGTTTGTAGAAGATTGAACAGTCATCATTTCATGAGGTTGTAGTTCACCATCCACATAAACCGTATGTTCTTTCCCCATTAGACGGAGGTGTGTGTAAGTGTAGTTCAAATCCATCTCATGAAAAAAACTTAGTATGTTGAGGAAACTAGAGTTTTAATAAAAAAAATAATAAAAATATTTTATGGGGTTGGGAATGTAAAATAAAAGAACATAATTTAAGAGATCACGTTACATTTATATCGGGTAACTCGCTTTGGTTTGAACCAAAAGGGTTTCTAAGAAGTTCATTATGCCTAAGTTAAGGCTTATAGGTAGAATATAGGGATCTAAAGAGACTATATGTGTAGAGGTTGGATGAGAAAAAGGGATTTAGTGGTGTGAGTAATGGGTTAGAGGTGAGGGCTTTTATAGGGGCAGGGGCTCTTTAAAAAAGTTTGAAAATGTTATTTTATAATATAATGAATTTCGGTTTCAAATTGTAAAAAACATATTAACGCCAAATATAAGATGACTATTTTTTGAAAAAAAAAACATCCAATATGAATTGTACAGGTTTTGGATATTTTTCTAATATTTATAATCTTATTTATTTAAATAATTTATTAATGAGGTAAACATTACATCATTAATGTGTCATAAATAATATTATTTATTTGATGTATAATTTTTTTAAAAAAATAAAATGATTTATGATATATTTTTAGCTTTAAAATGAATATTTATATTCAAAGAGAAAAATTATATAACCCCAGGTATGAATTAATTTATAAAATATATATTTTTATGTCATTTTTGTCTTTACTTTAAATTAATTAATACAAAGTGTCATTTTCACTCCCATGTGGCTCTATAGGGTACGGAAATAGACCCAAGGATGCCCATGGTTGGACAGGTATAAAAAAATATTATTAGGACACATGTTAGTATAATTTAGTATTATTATAATAATATTTTATTACCCTTATTTACTAGATTTTCCCATTTACCATTGTAAATGAAATATTTTCTGAAGTAAATATCCAGAATGTCTAAAAATTAAAGATACCTATTTACACAATTTGGTCCTCCGGATTATAAATATGGAATCCATTTTTCCATATTCAAAAGAAAAAAGTGGCAGAAGATAATTTAATATTAATTCCTCTTGTCACAATAAAAAATCATTTTTTTAAGAAATAATAACTATTAAAAAATTGAAACTTGTTTATGCCCTATTTCAAAGTGAAATGACTTCGAATGATCAAAATTGGATTCAATGGTAAAAATATAATCTAATTAAACTTTAAAACCAATTAAAATAATAATCTATCAATATAAATAAATTATATTAAAAGACAGTTTTCAATTAAAATACAATATTTTTCACTATTTATTAAATAATTATTTTTATCAGAAAAATACCAAAAATTTACCCAAATTAAATTTTTATGTCCCGATTATAAAGAAGAATTTTATTTTTTTTAAATTTAAATATAAAAGTGAAATAAATATATTTAAATATTTTTCTCTATCAAAAGGCGGAAAATAGAACTTTTATTGAATATTAGAGTATTTATGCTTAAAATTATATTCATTCACATTTTAGGCCACAATATTTTATTGGATAAATGTTAAATCATTTAACAAATTTGTAAAACCATATTGTAGTTAGTTCTCTTCATTCTCTCCAACATAATGGCTAGATGTTAAATTCCATTTAAAATATTATTATATTATTATTTTTATAATGAATCAATATCGGGTGTATCATTAGACAACAAAAAAAACCATTGTTTCGTATCAGATATTCCATCAAACATAGAATTCCATTTTAAAATAAAATTAATATTTAATTAAAAAATATTAATAAATATGAAAACGTATTACTCTATATCTACCTAGGATGTTACATCCTTCCCCCTTTTAGAAATTGTTTCCTCATAATTTTTATTTACTTATAAAATAAGTCGGGGAACTTATCCCTCATAGCATTTTCAGATTCCCACATTTCCTCTTCAACCATATGGGTTTTCTATATAATGTTTACATGATTAATTAATTTATTCCACAACACTTTTTATCATCGGTCAAGAATCTAAATTTTTTATTCCTCATAAGAGAAATTTTATTCCAACTAAATGAACTCTGGGCTCAAAACATGAGATGGATCCAACTTATACATTCTCAACATTGATACATGAAAAACATTGTGTACTTGGGATAAAATTGGATGTTAATCCACTATGTAGGAAACTGATCCAACTTTACCTAAAATTTTATATTGTATAATGAACTTCAAACCCAACTTTATTTTCTTATCAAAAGGCATCACACTATTCCATGGAGCAACAATGAGAAAATCATGATCACCTACCTCAAAAGAAAGATCCTTTATCTAGTTATCTACATAACTTATTTACCTGATCTGATCAGTTCTCAGGTTCTCCTAAATCAACTGATCTTTTTCTACTCTCTCTCTAGCTAATTATTTTCCCATCAACTTCCTTTCACCTACTTCATCCCAAAGATATGGGGTTCAACACCACTTCCCATATAAGGCCTCAAATAGAGCAATCTGTATAGTGGAATTAAAACTATTATTAAAATTAAATTAATCCAATGAAATATGTGGGCCCCAACATCCCTAGTAATCTTGTTAACAAGCACGTAGCATATCCTCCAAGATCTAAATTTTTCATTCTGACTGTCCATGAGATTCAGGATGAAAATTTTTACAAAAATTTAAATCAGTACCCATGTTCTTTGGAAGGCCTTTCCAATAGTTTGACGTAATCTTGGGATCATGATATGATAAAATGGAGAGGGGAAATCCATGAAAAATTTCTATATCTCTAGCATACAACTGATAATGTTGTTCTAGATAAAATGTATCTCAATTAGGAAGGAAGTGAGGAGATTTAGTCAATCCATCAACTATCACCCATATTGCATTATTACCTCGAGATGTCTTCAGAATTCCCACAACGATGTCCATGGATATATTTTCCCATTTCCACTCTTTCACTAGTAGAGACTAAAGCATCTATTTCGGTAACTACCTCTTGTCTTTAACCTAATTAAAAGTCAAACACTTAATAGTAAAATCAAAAATATCTTTTTTCATTCCATACCACCAGTAAAACTCCCAAGGATCTATATACATCTTAGTACTACTAGGATGAACTGATAACAGAGAACTATGAGATTACCATAATAACTCTTTCTTCAAATATGAATCACAAGACACACATAATCTATTCCTAAACCTCAAAACACAATCATTACCAATGTTAAAATCAGGAAACATACACTTATAAACAACCTCTACCTTTTACTACAAATCTCTATCTTCTGTATGCGCATGATTATTTGTCTCTAATAGAGATGATTTCACTGACACTAGAAACAAAACATAGGAATTTCTTGCACCAACAACTTCAATGCCAAAGTTCATAAAATCAATCACCAAAGGATCTCCTTCCAAATATAGTATGGTTAATAAAGTATTAAATTTTTTACTCAAAGCTTCAGCCACTTTATTTTCCTTTCCCAGATGGTAGTGGATCGTGAAATCGTAATCTTTGATTACTTCCATCCATCTCCTCTATCACATGTTTAATTCATTTTGTGTGAATATACACTGTAAAATTTTTTGGTCTGTATATATTTCACAATTTACTATATACAAATGATTCCTCAAAATTTGTAAAGAAAAAAAAACAAAACCTAATTCCAAATCATCTGTCGGGTAATTTAACTCATGATGTTTCAACTAGCGTATAGAATACCCAATTACCATATCATTCTTTATAAGGACGTAGCAAAGTCCTTACAGTGAACCATCACTATAGATAAAAAACTCACCATTTATGGAAGGCATTACCAAAACAAGAGAATTCACCAATATTCTTTTCCATTCCTCAAAAAAATTATCACATTCTTTTGTCCAAATGAACTTCACCCCTTTTCGATTTAACTTAGTCACTAGGATAGATAAATGAGAAATTTTATTAACAAACCCCTAGTAATAACCTAAAAACCCAAGAAAACTATGGATCTCTATTATATTTGTGGGTCTGGGAAATTATTCAACAACTTTTTTAGTAGGATCAACAGTTATGCCATTTTTTGAAACAATGTGACCAAATAATGAAATTTTTTGTAACCTAAACTGACTCTTTTGGAATTTCCAAAATAGATTTTCTTATTTTATGGTTTGAAAGACAACCCTTAAACTGATTTCGTGTTCCTATTTACTTTTTTAATAAACCAAAATATCATCAATGAACACAACCACAAACTTATCCAAGAACTCACAGAAAATTATATTCATAAGATCCATGAATACAACTGGTGCATTATTTAACCCAAAAGGCATTACAAAAAGTTCATAATGGCCATGTCTAGTGTGAATCATGGTCTTCAGAATGACTACTTCCTTTACATTCAAAATATGGTACCCCGACCTCAAGAAAATCTACTAAAAATATTCAGCTCCCTGGAATTCAACAAACAAATCATCCATATGAGGCAAAGGTACTTGTTCGTAATAATTATGTTATTCAATGCTCTATAATCAATGTAATGTCTCATTGAACCATATTTATATTTAATAAACAAGACATGAGTACCCCATGGTGATGTTTTAGGTCAAATTAAACCTTTATCTAATAACTCCTACAATTTATTCTTTGACTCAAAAAGTTCAATTTGAGCCATTTGATAAGGGGATTTTTTTAATTGTATTAGCATCAGGAACTAAGTAAATAGTAAATTCTACTTCTTGATCATGTATTATACCTGGAAAATGATCAGTAAAAAACCAAGATACTCATTTACCACTGGAACATCATTAATCTAAATAGTTCATTTTTTCAACAATATGTTCAAAGTAACATTAATTTATATCATTTACTGGTTTCTCAGCTTCCTGATATGTTATAAAATGTAAGGGTTCATTCTTGTACACAAACTGAAAATATTTCTAAAAAAACCTATTTAGATTTTTTGTTAATCATATCATGATAAACTGAAATCCAATCCATACCCAAAATGACATCAAACTCTACTTGAGGGAAAACAATAAGGATTTCAGGTGGATTCTTTCCTCACACAAGGAAAAGAAGGTTCTTATATTTTATTTTAGTGTCAGAATTTTCCCCTTGTGTTTTTACCAGAAGTTCAGGATTCATATCTTGAGATGGAATTCCCAATTTAATAGAAAAATTCTCAGAAATGAATGAATGTGTAGACCCTAAATCAAACAACACATTGGAATAATATGAACAAACAGTGTACATGATACTACATAATTTAATGGCCCAAGAACAGCTGATATAGTTGAAAATGATTTAACCACCCCTTTCTGCTAGTATTCAATATTCTTTCCCTCATTTGAGTTCTTCTTTGGACAGTCATTTTCAAAATGAACCATTTCATTGCACATAAAACATTATACTGACTATAAATCTGAATTTGTCATGCCAGTACCTAGATATTTTTCAGTGCAATCAAAATCCTTATATGCCATTTTACAACATTGGTAGTGCTTACCAGAATTCAAAAGAAATTCCCATACATAATCTTTACCACAATTTTAACAAACTATAAACATAACTTTCATACCATAAATCTTTTTTGAATTGTTATTCCATTTTTTCTGCCACCTTGACCTCTTATTCTGGTTTTTTAAGAACACCTAGTCTTCATCAAACTCCATTTCCACCTTGTATGCACATTAAAAAAGTTTTTCATAACTTTTGTAATCTTGATATGTAAAATCCCATCGATATATTTTCTTTAATTTAGAATAAAAATTGTTTATTTTACTATCATGATCTCGTATGAAATTTGGAGCATACATTGCCAGTCGAGTGAATTTTTCTTAATAAGAAACTGTTGATCCATCCTCTTACCTCAATTCCAATAATTGTTTTTCCATCCTAAGATGAATCACCTTAGGAAAATATTACTCAAGAAATATACCTTTGAATCCATCCCAATTGAGAGCATAAATCTCTTATTTATCCCTTATATTTTTCACCACAGACCACCACTGATTGGATTCAGGTTCAAAATGGTAAATAGAATGACTGATCATTTGATGTTCTGAACAAACCATGACATCAAAAATCATTTTCAGTTCATTAATCCACTATTATTTTAGATCATGGTCAGATGATACTCTAAATGATCGCTGATGTTGCCTCATAAAATACCCCACTAGTGACAAGTTCCATTGTGGTTGATCTGGATAATCTCATGCATATATACCACCACTATTTATAGCTTTAGTCAACTGTGCCATCACTACAACTAACTGTTTAGTTCTGATTCCAGCCATCTTAAACTGCTCATTTGAAAGGTTGTCTTCCTCCTAATGTCATCCCATCATAGATTATTTTTTCCTCTGTGGAAAAAAATTCTCAACACATTAATATCTAAGTCGAAGAAAAATTGTAATATATAAATCCTATATCAATTCAATAATAACATAAATTAATTTATGGAAATTAATAAAACAACATTCTAACTTCTAATGTTGTTTAAAACGTCCTTTGATACCAACTATAAGGAACCAAACTTAAATATTACATAATTCTAAAGGAAAAGTATAATTCATATTGAGGATATTTTTAGGTTTAGAGTTACTGATAATTTGGCCATAACAATTAAATTACATCCCCAAAATTATAAAGTATACATTTCTACTATGTTTCCATTTCTTTCATAAAATATAAACTCGTAAAAAATGATTTATGTCTAGTTCAATGTTTTATACAGCATGACTTTTCCTTGATCGCATCCATGAACCTATTCATCTTTATGTCCTGTAATAATCATTTCAAATCATGGTATGGGCATAAAATTATTAGTAAGGGTTATACAATAAATAATGAAAACATTACATCAAGAATACAGACATAACACAATCTCTTAAACATACATCATAAAATCATAATATTTATGAATAACACATTGTAATCACAAATCATAAATGTAACTTGTAGCATCTATAACATAATTATGTTTTATCTTTCACAGCTATGTAGGGAGTTAGATTTGGAATACCCATCACAGTATATTCCCTAAATCTATTAGGAGAAACATTACCATTAATCTTTATAACATTACCCAATGAATTGGAGATCTATCTCGGGCTCACCCTTCATAGGTTTATCACAGAACCACCTGTATACGTAAAAAATTCCCAAGAACCATAACATATTCATAACACATAATAAAAATATAAAAAAAGTTAACATTTTTACATTTAAATAACATTATATCATTTAAATATATTGAAATTAAAAATATATTATCCAAATCATTTTTAGTACAAAAATATGTAAAAGATTATATGGTATTTATTTTCCTTTTAAATATATTATTCCTTGTTGATGAACCCATAGATCAAATAATACTCGCAGCGGTGGAATATTCATTATCATCGCTTACGTTAAAAAGAATTATTCCATGTTTTTGTTTTGGAAAATACTACGTAGAAAAAGATTCCATTTGAATGAAATGAAATTTAAAAGGGAATTATACAACATATAAAATAAATCCATTTATAAAACAAAATATTCCTCAATGAAATGAGATTGAGACAAGGTCCCCTACCTCATGTCCGACTTGACCCGTTCATTCATTAATCTCCAAAATAAAAAAATAATGTTAATTTATACAAGCATAAAAAATATATTCAAGTTTATTATTCAATTTATATCTCATACTACAATGTTATAAACATTATGTAATCATTTAAGTTAATAATTGTCATTTTGTTGATATTTAGTACTTGAGTCAAAAATAAAATTCATATAATTACAAGTCGTTCATGTGGTAAAAATTCCATTATCTCCAGAATTATATTAATGATTTAGATATCATATATATCATATATATATAGTATATATATGTATTTATAATATTACATAACATTTGGAGATATGAAATGAAATTCATCTTTCATGGAGAAGGTAAGCCATATGTACACATGAAGGCTACATTAATTTCTGTCTCATATTTAATGGAATGAAAACATAATGATAAATAATTATATTATAATTATAGTATAATATAATATTTATAATTTCAGTAACTATATCCTTTATACGTTCCATGTAAGGAAAGAAAAAGTCATTTCTCTTTGACGGGGTGGTAGTCTGCACTTCCTCGGATAAAATTATTGTATTTACCCATTATAGAAATTATAAAGGTAGGATATAAATGGAAAATAAAGAAGTATAAATTCAAAATAAATATAATAAATATCACATATAAATATAGTTCCATCTTAATGGCCAACATAAGAGGTGGTATGAAAATATTGAACAGTCATTGTTTCGTGAGGCAGTTGTTCACCATCCATAGAAACAATATGTTCTTTTCCCATTTTACAGAGGTGTGTGTAAGTGTAGTTCGAATACTTCTCATTAAAATAACCTACTATATTTATAATACTATTTTTTTTATAAAATAACGTAATGAAAAGAGTTTATGGGGTTGTAGAAGTAATATAATAGAAATTATTTTAGGAGAATACATTACCTTTAAATGGGGTACCTTCCTTTGGTTTGAACAAAAAAGATTTCTTGATAGGAATTTTGAATATGGTAAGTATTTTGGGTGGAATAGAGGGGTCTTGAGAGATTATTTGGGCATATTTGGGATGAGACAAGAGGATTGAGAGGTGTGAGTAGTGGGGTAGAGTTGAGGTAATTTTATAAGGGGGAAGAGGGGATCTTTAGGAATGTTTGAAATTATTATTTTATTATATAATGATTTTTGGTTTCTAAATGTCCAAAACATATTGGAGTCGAAGATAAGATAACTCATGTTTGATATAAAATCATCCAGTAATAATTGGATAGGTTATGGATATAGTTTTAATCTTTATAATCTTATTCATTTAAATCATTCATTAATGAGGTAAACACTGCATCAATATTATGTCATAAATAATATCATTTATTTGATGTCCAAAAATTAGAAAAAATACCATGATGTATGAATTTTTTTTATCTTCTAAATGAATATTTATAGTTGAAGAGATAATGTACATAACCCCATGTATGAATATATTTACTAAATGATATATGCTTGTGTCATTTTTGACTTTAAATTAAATTAATTAATATAAAGTGTCATTATCACTCCCATGCAGCTCCATGGGGTCCCAAATCATCCCAAGGATGCCCATGGTCATACAAGTATCAAAAAATACTACTAGTACTCATTTTAGGGTAATTAAATATTATTATATCAATATTTGTTTACACTTATTTACCAGATTTGCCCTTTTACAATGGTAAATAAAATATATACTGAAGTAAATATTCAAAATGTCTAAAAATAAAATTTACTTATTTACACAATTTGGACCTCCTGATTGAAAATATGGAATCGGATTTTCCAAATTCAAAACAAGTAAGTGGCAGAAATTAATTTAAAATTATTTCCCATTGCTAAAACAAAAAGCGTATTTTTTTTGAAAATAATAACTATAAATAAATTGACATTTCTTATGTCCAATTTCAACATGAAATTACCTCCAATGATCAAAATTAGATTAAATGGTAAATTTTTTATCTAATTACACTTTAAAACCAATTAAAATGATAATATATCCATATAAATAAATTATATTAAAAGTCAATTTTGAATTAAAATACAATATTTTTTACTATTCATTAAAAATGAAAGTTATCAGAAAAATACCCAATATTTTTCAAAAAAAAAAATTAACTTATTGAATCTAAATAAGAATTTTATTTTTTTCAAATAGAATATATAAAAATTACCACAACTAGATTTAAAGATGGTTCACCATCAAAAGGTGGTAAATCAACCATTTAAGGAATATTAGAGTATATATACTTAAAATAAGATTCATTCACATTTTTAGCCTCAAAATTTTATTGGATAAAGGTAAAAACATTTTTCAATCATGTATAATCATATTGTATTATGTTCTGTTCATTCCCTTCAATAAAATGTCTAGGAATTGATTACCTTTTAAAATATTATTATATTATTTTTTTTCAAAATGACTCAAAGTTGTGTATAACATTAGACTTCAATGAAACTCATTGTTGCGTATCAGTTACTCCATCGAACATAATATCCCCTTTTAAAATAAAATTATTATTTAATTTAGAATTATTAATAAATATGATAATTTCTTACTCTTTATTTACCTAACAAAGAAAACTACCCATCCTTCACAGCCATAGACTTCATCTGTAATAAAGGATCAACTTTCTGGGCTTTCTTGATCATCTCCAGTAATAACGGTTGAGAAACCAGTTGGGATAGGGTTGACGATGTACCTTCCCTTATAATTACCATTTCTATCTTAACTAGGTCATTGATAAAGGATCTATTTTAATCCTCATCATATAAAGAAAAACTGGGTTATTCCTGCTTAATTCATCAGTGAGTTTGTTTGCTCTTCTAGGATGATAATGAATTGGACAATAATAATATTAATGAAGCTCCAACCATCTCCTTTTTCTCATGTTCAATTCATTTTGTTTAAAATATACATCAAAAATTGATGTTCTGTGTGTATATCACATTTATCTCCATAAATATAGTTCCTCCATATCTTCAGAGCAAAAACGTCTGGAGCTATAACACCCCAAGCTTCCACGGTATGCTTCTCTTTGAATAATACATTAGCGTGTGTTGTAGGCAACTTCGAGTTCTAACACACACCACAACCAATCAAACTAGCCGTTATGAGTAGTAATACCCACTTTTTGAAATTTTATACATTTTATACTTCAAAATGGACTTCATTTTTGGATTTGGAATATCGAAATTAGCTTAGGTTGAATTTTTAGTACTTTTATGATAACTTTCATATTTTGATGAATAGTTAAAATTACTAAATTTTAATTCAAAACAACTTTTTTAATCGGAATAATTAATAGTGATATATTATGAATTTGAGTGGTTTAAAATTATATTTAAAATATTTCTTTACAATTTAATCCAATTTTGGTCATTAGACATAATTTCAAATTTAAATCGGACATAAACAACTGTCAATCTTTTGATAGTTATTGTTTCTTAAAAACACGCTTTTTGTTTTGACAGCAGGAATTAATTTTAAATTAATAAATGCAACTTCTATGTTTCTAATTTGGTAAAATAGACTTCATTATTTTATTCGGAATATCAAAATTAGATTTGGGTAAATTTTTTGTATTTTTCTGAAAACTTTTATTTTTTGATGAATAGTGAAAACAATGAGTTATAATTTAAAACATTTTTTTTAAATAATTATTTATTTTATTCAAATTATTTAATTTCAAAATAGATACATAATACCTATATATGTTCAATTTAATTCATTGGAGTCTTTTTAAAATAATTATAGATATGTAAAAGTTTATTGAAGTTTTCACCGTCTTTTACCCACCTCCTAGGAGATTTTGAAAATTCACATAAAACATAATTTTACCACATCTGTGAGCTGAATTTTTAAAATCCAGGAGACACTGTTAATATCAAGTATTAAAATTTGGTTCAATGAGATGAAAATAAGTATTGTTCAATAGTAACGTTTTACATTTATTTACCACGATTAAATGTAAATAGGGTAATTAAGGGTAAAAATGATATTAATATTACCCTCACACATGTCCTAATTCTATTGGTAAAGATTATCTCGACCAAAAAAAATTATTAATAAAATATTATAATTTAGGTTCACTTGTATTAGATTAAGACATTTATTATTATTTAATTCAATGAAGAGTTAAAAGAGTAAAAATCAATGTTTAATAACTAAAAAATTTTATTATTGGGTTTTTCATAAGATAAATTCGTTTATAAAAATTCATTAGAAATATAAAATTATTTCCTACATCATGGTATTTTATTTATAATTTTTATACATTATATAAATAAATTTATTTATGACACAATGATGATGCAGTAATAAACTTATTCATGAAAGAATGAAATAAATGGTATTATAAATATTAAAAGAAATATAATTTCAAAGTTTTTATGAAATCCACTAATTTATTAGGTGAATATGACATGTTATAATTGATTCCATGTATTGTTTTTGAAGTAATAACGTTTTTATTATTTTAACAAAAAACAAATACCAAATAGTGTTAAAATTGACATAAAATTGTTTTTAAAAAAAATATTTTATTATTAATTTATATAATGGTCCTAAAAATATATGGTTCTCCAAGAGGACTTATATAATAATATATATCACACTAATTGACCAGTTGGGGTTCTATTGGCAGTATATAGTAAGTTTATTAAACATATAGTTTAAGAATACAAGAAGACACGGTAAAAGTTAAATTATTTAAGTTAGTGTTAAATCTAAATGATAAGGTTAAAATGGTAACCTAAACTTGTCTAAAACCTATTGGATGAGTTCTATTCAACCTATACCCACCTTATAGTTTAAATAATCAACATTGGAGCCATTATAAACCGAATATGTATTTATTATAAAATAATATTTTAGGTTTTTCCTAAGGTCCCCCTCAGCCCTCTTATAAAAGGGCAGTCCCCCTTCTCTCTAATTCACACCTTCTAATCCATTTGGCTCGTCCAACCACAGCCCAAATACCCTCTAAAATATCCTCCCTTCATCCTAGGGTCATTATTTTGATCATAAAGACAACCTAAAGAGCCCTTTTATCAAATAAAAAGGATGAACCCAAAGAAAAGGTAATGATTTCACCACCCTCTTTCAAGTTCTTTTCTTCTTCCATTTCATTTTTCTTTGTTTTTTCCATTCTAAAATAATAACTCAATTATATTATATATAATTCCATGTCATTATAATTATTGTACAACCAAATTCATTATTCTATCCACCCTTTGAATGACATGTCACCATACGTGTGTGTGTCCGGCTTACCGTCTCCACGTCGTGGTGTAATTGTTATTCAATACATTATTATTTGGATGGGTATAATAATGATGTGTATTTGATGTAAATAATAAATATAACATGATAAGGATTATATATATATTATATACTGTCCAATTATATATTTTATTAATATCAAAAGAGTGATATTTTCACTCATGCGTACGTACGGATTACCGTCTCCACGACGCGATGAGATTTATTTTCAAGTTCAACATTCATCGATGATTATAAAAATATATATTACTAATAAGAATGTAATATATGACATAATAATGCTACTGTAGATATATATTTTTATATATAAGTATTTATGTACTTACATATATCTTATTCACTTACTTCTGTTCAATACTATATGAAAATGGAAACAGCGTTTATGCGTACGTATGGACAACCGTCTCCATAAACGGTGTTTTCCATATCATATATATACGTCTACTTTAAATTTTTATATTATAAATATATATGATAAATAAATCATGTTTTATATTCTGGAAGTATTTAAATCATGATACAAGTGATACAATCAAGAGTAACAAGTTAAAACACTCATGATAAAGAAAGTGATTATTACCCGAAATATTAATATAACATTGAAATTATTATAAAATGGGTAGTATAAAGTCATAAATGAATAATTTATGATATCATAAATATCTATATTGTTCTGGAATAATTTAATAACATACTGTAGTCTTAATATAGGTGACTAAACGTACCCTCGACTAAGGGAAAGTGTATGTAAAGGGGTATTCATCTCACTCCTTATTCATGTGAGATTCATGCCATATTGCCACTATTACCTTTTTTGTGGTGTATGTACTGCCCATAATTGTATTTTTTATGTAATAAAATTTTATTTAGGTGTATTACATATTCATATTATGATACCACTTTCATGGGGTGTTTGTTTCGTAAGTTACTAAACTAGTAAGGGTATATTTCTCAATATCTTCATTATCTGAGGTTGTTTATACATAATTATCTACTGGGAATTCATTATCATCCACATCCATGTTTCATAAAAATGTATTTAATTTTTTTTTACTATTTTAAAAAATATGGGTTAAATTAATTTATACTCTTTTTTGACTTTTAATAAGAAGTTTATAAAGGAATCTTTCTGTCATTTTCCAAACAAGGTCCTTTTTATCCTTTTCAACAGAATTAAGGTAAGAATGTTTTTTTAACTTATACGGCGGGTGTGGATATTTTTTTCCATTATAAAATTGTCAAAACTTCCCTTTCAATATTATAATAATATTTGAAAGTAAATTTTTTATTTTATAATTATGTGACTTTTAAATGATTTCAAAATGAATATTAATAGAATTTGTTAAAGGTACTCTTTATCATGATCATAATTTTAAATGATTTAATGATTTATCACTCTCAATCATTTTAATTAATGTCCATGTTTTCAAAATGATTTTTAGGATTCATTAATATGGACATGAATGCTTTGAAATGATATTTCCTGTCAAAAGATTCAAATTGAAATGGGACATTTTGATTCAAAAATTTATTTTAAATTACTTCCTTTTTAAATGTGTGACTTCTAAATGATTTCAAAAAAGAGATATTTATCTCAAATAGTTTTGATTTCATCTATGTCAACATCCTTTTATGGATTTTAAGCTTACTTGAAGTTGATTTATTATGATACAAAACTTCCATATTGTATTGAATGTTTTGTGATATGTTTTACTGCGGTTTTTTATTTTAATACCATTCATGGTTTATGGAAAAGTATTGACATTTTGTATGCTAGTTTTAATACAAATGTTTATGTTATGTTTAAACCTATTCATATGAGGAATGAATTGGACTTAATAAGTGATGGGTGGATCTCTCTATAGCTCCTTGATGCATCGGTAGGTCTCATGAGACAAACCAGTGTCTTGGCGCGAGGCCTTGAAAAAATATTATTTGTTGTCTCGGCACGAGGCCTTGGATACGTGGTTATGATAGTCTATCATTATGAATTTCATCATTATGAAAGTGGTTATTGATATTTAATGTGATTATTCGACTAGTAGAATATCCATGTGAATAATTAAATGTCATTATTTTATTTTATTTTTTCCATATTATACTGAAGTTCAAGTTTAAAAGGCTTTTGTTTTAGTTATACATTGCCTTAAATGTTTATTCTTATTTATGAAAGTTTCCGCTATATTCTTATCCTTACTGAGCATCTGAGCTCACCCCTTTTTGTGTTTTATTTTTCCCAGGATTCCAAGAAGTGTATTGTGATTGATATGAAGGTTTAAGCCAGGGGAATAATGGCATTCCTAAAGGATTATTTATGATGTTATGTATGTTATAAAGTGTAATGTAACATTCATGTATGTAATATATTTTCCAAGACTGCAAAATAGATCGGTCCTTCGGGACTTGATTCCTTGTAATCGTTCCAATGAATTAAAATAATGCACTGACTCTGGGTAACTAAGGTCGGGGAATTACATTTGGTATCAAAGTATGTTTAACAATAACCTTAGAAACTAGATTTATATAAACTCTGATTAGATAACATTATCCTATGATAGACTTTGAGTATTAGTATAGAAGAACATCCTAGAATTTTTGTAATGTAGAGATTTTGTGAGTTTTCCAAGAAAATAAATCCATGTCTGGATACGAGCAGGTAGAGGTTGCTATGGAACAGATGTACCTAGGGGTAAAACCTGAAAACACTTCTTTGAGATAGACTCGAATGGGAACTAGTATATGAAAACGTGTCTTGGTACACTCTTGGTTACGACACTTTCCGGGGGATATTCTTAGGATAATTCTAATTTTCTTTACAACACAATATGAAGGGTTTATGAGTATATATCTCCTCAAAGAAAACATTTTTTATTATGGAATATATCTATAAACTGTTTAATTTATGTTTGGTATTTTACATGTTTGGAATTATGATTTGTGATTCATAAACTGACCTAGTGTATTCCATTGTCTAGAAATGGTTCCCAGTAGAAGGAATAAGAACTCCAACAATACACATGATCCTGAGAGTAAGAAGGATCATATCATTCATGGTCTTAAGCCATAATTTAGAAGGGAAATAGTCTCCCTTGTATTATCATCATATAAAGAAATATTATCATGTGTTAATAAGATATGTAAAGAATTCTTTGAGTCCTATGGTTTTGAAGGGAAGGAAAAGAAGAAAATGATGGTAGAAAGAAATATGGATAAAGGGAATAAGGGAAAGAAGGATTTTCCAACATGTGATAAATGTAGAAATAATCACCTTGGTAAAATCTTGAAGGGAATTGGAGTATTTATAAGTGTGGAGAAAAAGGACACCAAGTACATGACTGCAAGTATAAGAAAAAGGTTTCAAATATACAATGCTTCATCTACCAGGAGTTTGGACACTACGTGAACCAATGTCCCAGTCATCATACTATGCCCCAAATGATGCTATTGGATAATAATGAAGTTATGATACTACCATAAATGAAGAGTAATGACTAGTGTTCTTATATTATTATTATGGAATTATTTCATTTAATTGTTGTATCAATGATGTTCTGGAAATAAATAAGAATTATACTGTAGTACTATTTCATTGAGTGTTTAAGATTTTATGGTACTAAGAAAAGTGACTCTACAGAAAGTTAAACTTTTTCGAAATTACATGGTTGAAGGAAAGATAAAACTTAATATGGTCCTAATATTGAGGTACTGATTTTGGAATAAGATATGGTTGATTTGGGTAAATTATATTGGATATTCTTAAATACCTTGAAACTGATTAATGATTTTTCATTGTTGGAGTTTACAACATTTTTTATACTAGTATATCCTGTATTATATAAAGAATAATTGAGCATGAATTTAATCAACAAGTTTTTATGGTAATTCAGGATATTATCAGGTTTTAAAATAATACACGGTGAAGGTGTTCACATGTTATTACATGGAAAAAAGGATCTTCATTGTGTTTAACTTCCTTAGAAATTTTGGACTATGAGTTTGGATAGTAGTATTTTGGATAATTTAAAGGTTGGAATGGATTAAGTTTGAAATGTTATTTTTGGATTGTTATAAAAGGACAACATGCATATCTTGTGACAACCCGTTGCATCGAACAAAGATGCGGGAATCGAACCCACAACCATAGTGCGATCAGGATTTATCGCCTACCACTAGACTATGTGAAGTCCCTGGATTGTATAATGTAGTTTTTAATGGGTCTGATATATGAATTATACATTCATTATATTTGGAACCCTATACGATTAGGATAAATAGAGTATTTTTGAGTTGTGTTATGTTTTGTAGTGAAAGATGAGTTTGTGGTAGAATTTTAATAATGGATACAACTCTAATTACAAAGTAAGTATATCTCATTATGACCTTATCCAATCTCATAAATAAATTCATCAAAATTAAGAAAAGGAACTTAGAACAAAAATGGTGTCCTAGATGGTACCTCAGATCATCAAAAATTTATGGCTTTGGGATTATTGGCCTTTTCATAGCCATGTTCTCTACCACTCTCCATCAGATATTGATGGGTATATTTATCTTCCATATCCTTATTTTCCTACATGTAACCCTAGTATGTGTTATTTTTGGTAACCTT
Organism: Viscum album; assembly: GCA_963277665.1. Taxonomy (NCBI): domain Eukaryota; kingdom Viridiplantae; phylum Streptophyta; class Magnoliopsida; order Santalales; family Viscaceae; genus Viscum; species Viscum album. The sequence continues at coordinate 1,769,656,876 of OY728145.1, forward strand.
CGTACCTACCACTCTTTATTTTAAATAGAGGCCTCATTAATCCATTTTTTGATGTGGGATTTCAACTAAGATATTTTGAAATGTCAACCCCAAGTTTCCAATACCACTCATAAATTGTGAGGACGCAATTTATTGAAGGAGGGGATAATGTAACACCCCAAGCTTCCATGGTACGCTTCTGTTTGAATAATACAGTAGCATGTGTTGTACGCAACTTTGAGTTCTAACACACACCACAACCAATCAAACTAGCCGTTATGAATAGTAATAACAACTTTTTGAAATTTTATACATTTTGTCTTTCAAAATGGACTTCATTTTTGGATTCGTAATATTGAAATTATCTTTGGTTAAATTTTTTGTACTTTTATGAAAACTTTCATATTTTGATGAATAGTGAAAATTACTAAATTTTAATTAAAAAGAACTTTTTTAATAGAAATAATTAATAGTGACAAATTATGAATCTGAGTGGTTTTAAATTATATTGAGAATATATTTTTACAATTTAATCCAATGTTTGTCATTGGACATAATTTCACATTTAAACCGGATATAAACAAGTGTCAATCTTTTGATAATTATTGTTTCTTAAAAATAAGTTTTTTATTTTGATAGAGGGAATTAATTTTAAATTAATAAATGAAACTTATATGTTTTTAGTTTGTTAAAATATACATCATTATTGAATTTGCAATATCAATATTTTCTTAGTGTAAATTTTTGGTATTTTTCTGAAAACTTCTAATTTCTGATGAATAGTGAAAAACACTGAGTTATAGTTTAAAACCGAATTTTTATTTAAATAATTATTTATTTTATTTAAATTATTTAATGTCAAAATATATACATAATACCTATATAAGTTCAATTTAATTCATTAGAGTTGGTTTATAATAATTTTAGATATATAAAAATGTTATTGAACTTTTCACAGTCTTTAACCAACCTCCTAGGAGCTTTTGGAAATTCACATAAAACTTAATTTCAGTACTTTTTTTAGCTGAATTTTGAAAATACAAGAGACACGGTTAATATCAAGGAGTAAAATTTGGTTCAATGAGATGAAAATAATTTTTTGTGAATGATAACTTTTTACTTTAATTTACCATGGTTAAAAGTAAATAGGTTAATTAAGGGTAAAAATGATATTAATATTATCCTCACACATGTCCTAATTCTATTGGACAAATTTATCTCGACCAAAAACAACCTTAGGAATAAAATATTATCATTTATGTCCACTTGGATTAGATTAGGACATTTATTATTATTTAATTCAAAGAAGAGTTAAAAGAATTAAAATCAAAGTTTAATAAATAATACATTTTTAATATAGGGTTCTACATAATATAAATTCGATTATGAATATGAATTAGAAATATAAAAATATTTTCGACATCATGGTAGTTTATTTATAAATTTTAGACATTATATAAATAATTTTATTTATGACATTATAATGATGAAGTAATTACCTTATTCAAGAAAGAATCTAATAAATGGTATTCTAAATATTAAAATAAAATTTATTTCAAAGTTTTTATGAAATCCACGAATATTATAGTTTAATATGGCATGTTATGATTGATTCAATGTATTTTTTTTAAGTAATCATGTTTTTATTATTTTAACAAATAAAAAAAGACCAAATAGTGTCAAAATTGACATAAAATAGTGTTTAAAACAAATATTATATTATTAATTGATATAATGGTCCTAAAAATCTAAGGTTCTGCAAATAGACTTATGTAATAATATATATGAAATTAATGGATCAATTGGGGTTCCATTGAAATTATATAGTATGTTTATTAACCATATATTGTAAGAATACAAGAAGACACGGTAAAAGTTAAATTATTTAACTTAGAGTTAAATCTTAATGATAAGATTAAAATGGTAACCTAAACTTTTCTAAAACCTATTGGTTGAGTTTTTTTCGACCTATAACAACCTTATACCTTAAATAATAAAATTTGGATCCATTAGAAACTGTATATGAATTTATTATAAAATAATATTTTAAGTTTTTTCTAAGGTGCCCCTCACCCCTGTTATAAAAGGGCACTCATCCTTCTCTCAAATTCACACCTTCTATGCCATTTTTCTCGTCCAAACCCTGCCCAAATACCCTATCAAATATCTTACCTTTATCCTAGAGGTCTTATTTTGATCGGAAAGCCAACCTAAGGAGCCATTTTGATCAAATCAAAAGGAAGAACCCGTAGAAGAGGTAATGATTTACGACCCTCTTTCTAGTTCCTTTCTCCTTCCACTTCCTCTTTCTTTGTTGTTTCCATTCTAAAATAATAACCCCAGTATATTCTAAATATTGGGATGTAATTATAATTATGATTCAACCAAATTCATTATTCTATCCACCCTTGGAATGACATGTCACCATACGTGCGTACGTACGGCTTACCGTCTCCACGTCGTGGTGTAATTTTTATTCAATACATTATTATTTGGATGGGTATAATAATGATTTGCATTTGATGTAAATAATAAATATAACATGATAAGGATTATGTATATCTTATATACCATCCAATTATATAATATATTAATATCAAAATAATCATATTTTTGCTCATGCGTACGTACGGATTACTGTCTCCACTACGCGATGAGATTCATTTCCAAGTTCACTATTCATCGACAATTATAAAAATATATAATACTAATAAGTATGTAATATATGACATAATAATTCTACTGGAGATATATATATTTATATATATAAGTATTTATGTAATTACATATATCTTATTCACTTACTTACGTTCAATACTATATGAAAATGGAAACATGGTTTATGTATATGTACGGACTATCGTCTCCATAAACGGTGTTCTCCATATCATATATATATGTCTGTTATAAATTTTTATATTATAAATATATATTATAAATAAATCATATTTTATATTCTGGAAGTATTTAAATCATGATCTAAGTGATACAATCAAGAGTAACGAGTTAAAACATGTACGATAAAGAAAGTGATTATTACCTGAAAGATTAATATAACATGGAAATTATTATTAAATGGGTATTATAATGTAATAAATGAATAATGTATGATATAATAAATATTAATATGGTTCTATTATATTTTAATAACATACTATTGTCTTCATACAGGAGGCTAAACGTACCCTCGACTAAAGGAAAGTGCAAGGTAAGGGGTTTTCATCTCACTCCATATTCCCGTGAGATTCATGCCATATTGCCACTATTACCTTTTGTGTGGTGTATATACTGCCCATAATTGTATTATTTATGTAAAAAACATTAATTTATGTGTATTTACATATTCATTTAATGATACCTATTTCATGGGGTGTATGTTTCGTATATTACCAAATTGGTAAGGGTTTATTTCACAATCTCTTCATTATCCGATGTTGTTTATACGTAATTATCTACTGGGACTTATTTATCATCCACATCCATGTTTCATAAAAATGTATTTCAAAATATTATAACTATTTTACAGAATATGGGTGAAATTCATTTATACCCTTGTTTGACTTTTTATAATAAGTTTATAAAAAATCATTCCGTAGTTTTCCAAACAAGGTCCTTTTTAACCTTTTCGACAGAATTAAGGTAAGAATGTTTTCTTAACTTATATGGTGGGTGTGGCTATTTTTTTACATTATATGATCGTCAAAGTATCCATTATAAGATTATAAGAATATTTTTAATGTAAATGTTTTATTTTATAAATATGTGACCTTTAAATGATTTCAAAATGAATATTTTATGAATTTGTGAAAGGTACTCTTTATCAAGATCAGAATTTTAAATGTTTTAATGATTTATCTTTCTAAATATTTTTAATTAATGTCCATGTTTTCAAAATTATTTTAATGATTTATTTATATGGACATGAATGTTTTGAAATGATATTTCTTGTCAAATGATTCAAAGTGGTATGGGAAACTTTTATTCAACAGGCACTTTTAAATTACTTCCTTTAAAAATGTGTGACTTTTAAATGAGTTCAAAAAAGAGATATTTCTCTCAAATAGTTTTTATTTCATCTATTTCAACATCCTTGGATGGATTTTGAGCTTATTTTATGTTTATTTATTATGATACAAAACTTCCATATTGTATTGAATGTTTTGTGATATGTTTGACTATGGATGTGTTATTTTTATACCATTTATGGTTTATGGAGAAATTCTTGACATTTCGTATGCTAGTTTTAATACGAATGTTTATGTTATGTATAAATCTATTCATATGAGGAATGCATTGGACTGAATAAGTGACGGGTGGAGCCCGCTATAGCTCCTCGATTCATCGGTAGGTCTAATGAGACAAACTAGTGTCTTGGCACGAGGCCTTGACAAAATCTTATTTGTAGTATTGGCATGAGGCCTTGGATACGTGGTTATGATAGTCTATCATTATGCATTCCATCATTATGAAAGTGATTATTGATATTGCATGCGATTATTCGACTAGTAGAATATCTATGTGAATAAGTAAATCGAATTATTTTATTTTATTTTTTTCCATATTATGCTAAAGTTCAAGTTTAAAAGGATTTTGTTTTATTTATACATTTCCTTAAATGTTTATTCTTATTTATAAAAGTTTTTTCTATATTTTTATCCTTACTGAGCATTTGAGGACACCCCTTTCTATGTTTTATTTTTCCCAGGATTCCAAGAAGTGTATTGTGATTGATATGATGGGTTAATCCAAGAGAATAATGGCATTTATAAAGGATTTTTTATGTTGGATTGTATGTTATAAAGTGTAATGTAACATTCATGTATGTAATCTATTTTCCAAGAATACTAAATCGATCGGTCCTTTGGGACATGATTCCTTGTAATCATGCTAGTGTATTAAAATAATGCATCAAATCTGGGTAACTGGGGCCAGGGCGTTACAGGAGCCACCTCTAAATCATGTGTAGGATAGTTCTGCTCATGATTATTCAAATTCAGTGATTCATAAGCAATTACCTTGTCATTTTGCATGAGGATGCACCCAATCCCTTTAAGAGACGCATCACTAAAAATAATGAATCCTTCTCAACTGGAGGGAAATTATAACATGAGTGCAGAAACCAATCTCTTCATCAACTCTTGGAAACAATCCTCACAGTCCTTTTTCTTGATGAACATAACCCCTTTTCATGTTAACGAGTTTAATGGATTAGAATGTTATGAAAGTTTTTTCACAAACCTCCCCTAACATCCTACTAATAAAAAGAAACTACACATATCAGTTATTATTCTATGTTGAGGCCACTCTTCTACAACCTTTTTAATTGTAGGGTCAACTGTGATTCCATTATTAATAATAATGTGCCCCAAGAAATCGACTTGTTGTAAAGAAAATTCACATTTTAAGCCTCTAACTTTTAATGGTTAAATGTAAAAATATTTAACAAACATATATAACCACAATGTAGTATGTTCTGTTCATTCCCACCAGTACAGTGGCTAGGAATTAATTACCATTTAAATTAATATTATATTATTATTATTTTCATATGACTCAACGTTGTGTGTAAAATTGGACTTCAGAGAAACCTATTTTTGTGTATTGGGCACGCCATCGAACATCGAATCCCCATTTAAAATTAAATTAATATTTAATTCATAAATAATTATAAATATAAAAAATTCTTACTATTTATTTACATGGGATGTTACAACATATGTTTTTATGTAAATAATGAATAATAAGAGAATATGGAGTGAAAAAATTAAAATAAAATAAGGGAACTTGAAGTAATATGTTACCTTTAAATCAATTAACTCCCATTGGTTTGAACTAGGAGACTCTATTGAAGTACCTTATGACTAAGGTAAGGCTTCTATAAGAAATAGAGTTATCATGGGAGCTGATTGGAGCAGAGTCTGGAATATCCAAGTGGCTTGAGAGGTGTGAGTAATGAGTTTGTGGTGTTATCCTTTTATAAGAGGGAAGAGGGTCTCTTTCGGAATGTTCTAATGTATTATTTTATTATAAAATGATTTTTAGTTTCAAAAGGTCAAAAAAATATTTAATTTGATGATATGGTGCTTATAAGTCGAAATAAAATCAACCAATAAGAATTTGATTGGTTTTGGATATTTTTTAATCCTTATATTTTTTATTTAACCCTTTCTTAACTTATTTAACTTTTACCATGTCATCTTGTATATTCATAATATATGGTTAATATATTTACTATAAAATTCTAAGAGACCCAAAATTGATCATTAAGGGAATTTTAAACATTATTTAAGTTTATTGGTTGAATCTTAGAGTTTTAGGATTATTTTTTCATTTAATAAAATATGTACTGATTTAAAAACACTTTTATGTAAATTTTAATACTATTCATATCATAACTTTTAAAAAGTCCAAACCAAATTTATTATTTCAAAAACCCTTCATTAATTAAAAGATAACAAGTAATATTTATCAATAAAATTAGTGGATGGAATAAAAATGTTAAAAATAAATTTATTTTAAATTTTATAATATCATTTATTTCAATCTTTTATTAATGAAGCAATTACTCCATCATTATTAAATCATAATTAAATCTTTATATTTAATGTCTAAAAATTATACATAATATACCATGATACTATAAATACTTTTATATTTAAAAATAAAATATATTGTTGAGTTTATCACTTATATAACCCCATATAAAATATTTTTTCTAAAAGCTATATGTTTAGGCTAGTTTTGTCCTTACATTAAATTAATTAATATAAAGTGTCATTTTCACTTCCATTTGGCTCCATGGGGACACAAAATTGACATAAGGATAACCATGGTCGGACCTGTATTATAAAATAGGATTAGGGAACATGTTATGGTAAATTAATATTATTATAATATTATTTTTTAACCATATTTACCAGATTTATCCTTTAACCATGGTAAATAATATATTTACTGAAGTAAATATTCATAAAGTCTAAAAATAATAGTTAACTATTTACACAATTTGGACCTCCCAATTCCAAATATGGAATCCATTTTACCAAATTCAAAATATATAAGTGGAAGAAATTAATTAAAAATTAATGCCCATGGTCAAAACAAAAAGCGGGTTTTTACGAAATAATAACTATCAAAATAATTAGCTTTGGTTAAGTCCAATTTATAAGTGAAATTAATTACAATGACTAAAATTTTATTAAATGGTAAAAATATAATCCAACTAAACTTTAGAAAAATAAATAATTAATTAAACTTTATAAATAAATTAGATTAAAAGGCAGTTTTGAATTAAAATGTATTATTTTTCACTATTCATTAAAACTTCAACATTATTAGAAAAATTCCAAAATTTCATCCAATGTAAATTTTTATGTCCTGATTCTAAAGAAGATTTTTTTTTTCAAATAGAGTATATAAAAGTGAAAAAAATATAATTAGAAGGGGTTCATCATCAAAACGTGGTAAATTGACATTTTAAAAAATATTAGAGTATTTATGCATAAAATTGGGTTCCTTCACATTTTATGCTTCAAAAATTTTATGGATAAATGTAAAAACATTTGAAAAATATGTATAATCATATTTTAGTTAGTAATGTTCATTCCCTCCAATAAAACTTCAAGGCATTAACTACCATTTAAAATAATTTAATTTTATTATTTTTCCATATGACTCATCGTTGTGTGCGGCATGAGATTTCGGAGAAACACATTGTGTTGTTCTAGGTACGCCATCCAAAATATCATACCCTTTAACGTAAAAAAAATATTTAATTAAAAAATATTAATAAATATGAAAATATGATATTCTTTATTTACCTGGGATGTTACATTTAACATCTCACTTTTTTTTCTATGAGATATATTTCATATTCACAAATTCTTTAATTCATGGTATGTATATATTTCCCCACTGAAATGGCATATAATCAATCCCATTATATTCATTATATTTTAATTTTCACATGTATTAATCCTTTTCATGGGAGTAATTATATAATAATTACCTTAGGTTTTATTTCATAATCTCATCATTATTCACAATTTTTTAAGTTTTATTCTTATTTAGTAGGATTATTTAACATTTCTATATTGAAAAAATATATTTTATCATCGAAATATTTTTTATGATTTTTTTCAATCATTTCCCACTTTTAATTAATCAAATTATCAAAATAAGTTATTGAAAATAGATTATTTCTAATTTGATCTAGAATTTTTTTATTCGTTGACCTTGATTTATAAATAAAATAAAGATTATTTTATAAATGATTAAATTCATTTTTACAAATGATTTAATTTAAAAAAAATTAAAAAGGTATCATATTTTTATATTCTTATTTCGTAACATTTAAAATTTTATGAAAAATAAAAAATTAATATTTGTTTTAACATACTGGACATGAATTTTATTCACCATCATCAAGACTATATAATTATTTTGAGAAAACATTATATATTTCCATAATTACATTTAATGAAATTTTTTTATTATCATATGGACCTTTTTATTTTTAAAATTAAATTTCAAAGTTAAATAATTATTTTCCACAATAATGTTTTTAATGATTTAATTATTTAATTTATATTCATCAATGAGAACAAAATTTTACATTACCTGTGATGTAATATAGATATGTTTGATGGATATTATCCTCATTCATTCACTATATGGTTTATTAACATTGTTACTAGGAAAGTATTTATATTCTATTTTTAGATTTTTAATTCAGATAGTAATTGATTATATGTAATGTTACATAATTTTTTTCTTTATTATTTGATGAACGCATTGGTATGATTGAGTGATTTGTAGGGCCCAAAATAATTTATCACCATGATTCATCATAAGGTCTCAAGAATAAATATTCTTTGACTATTTTGCTTAGTCCTTCAACATTTTTATATATGTTTTGTTATAACGCCTCGATGATATATTAAAGATAACTAGAATTATACATTTAATAATTATTAAATCATTTTTTCATTTCCATTTTATTATTTTAATAGTTATTATATCCATGGGTATGTTTCCATATCATGAGATAATTTTTATAGAATTATTTGATAATCATTTATTCTGTGAATAGTATTCCTCATACCCAAGTTGTTGATTAAATGTGATTTATTTTTAGTAATTTATATTTCAATATTTATTATTTCTTATTTATTCATATTATCTTCTTTTATATGTAACTCGTATTAATAATTTGGGATCAACCTTGTATTTTTCCTTTCTAGAGGATGCTATGAAGTGTACAGTGATATATATGTATGGATATTCTAGAGAGATAATGATGATGTTCTCAGATCAAATATATTTTGTATTTTATATATTAAAAAGTATTTGATATTGATAAATATATATATACTGTATACCAAGACAAACATATTGTCTGGTCCATTGGGAAGTGATCATTTATATATAGTGATAATATAAAAAAGAAACCATTGCCTTTGGTGTCCTTGGGTTAGGGTCATTATTCTGTGATGAAATTATACTTTCCAAATAAGTATATTTTCATATATTTAATATATATATGTTAATTTAATTCATAAAATATTTGTAATGAATCAGAAAAAGACATTTACCATCTAAACTTCATTTTTGTTGAATTCATGGACATTTCACCCTTAATAGAATTATCACATTATGAACATTAAATATCTCATTTCTATGTTCTATATCACTATATATTATTCTTTTATTAGTATAATTCATTTAGATGACTATATTTTTAATTCCCACCAATAAAATACTTATTTATATACCAAAATAAGTGATTTTCTATGTAACTTTTATAATTCCCATATTCTATTTTTAAAGGAAATATTAGTATTCCTTTGTACAATGTTTGCATTGAACCAAGGATGAACCTTTGAGGACAATGATAAAATTTAAATGAATCAATTTAAATTATGGTGATATAATTCAAAAACTAATATGATATAATATATTTATATTTATTTTAATTTAATTTCATTAATAGTTTTCTCCATATGCAACACTGAGTTTAAACAACCATGATATACTTGTAATATATTATTATTCAAATGTCATTGATATAACCTTGATTTTAAAATCATATGTCTATGTATGAATAATTTTAATATTTAAAATATGTAAAATATTTAATTATAATGTTAATAAATAAAATAATTCTTATTAAGAAAACTACAAAATTTTCAATAATTTCATTTTATTCTTTGAAAGTACACTATTTCAAAAAAAGTTAATCCATAAATTTTTTGGATAATATAATTAATTTCTATGATATTAATAAATTTTAATTTATAAAAATGATATAATATTTTATATTGAAATATTAAACTTATCTTAGGGTGAAATGTTTTGTATTTTTGTACAATGATTAGTTTTTTAGTTGATAGTGAAAACAAACCAATTTTTTAAAAAAAAATCATTCAATTCCATTACAACAAATAATTAACAAGACCCAATATATTATTTATTGGGTTCAAATATGACATATGAACCATTTTATTTATAATATTATAGTTATTTTTATTTTAACCATATATTATCACTAATTTTGGGTAAGTCTAATGTACTACTTAAAAAACATTTTTCGCAAAATTATTTTTAATTGAATAATTTTATTTCATTTTAATGAATTGAAATGACTAATAATAATAAATTAACTAAATAAAATTAATAAATTATAAATATATATTTATGTATTTATATATATATAATTGAGAATAATATTCCTAGAGTTAATGTATAGTCGTCTTCTCCTTATAAAAATAATTTTCCTAAAAACATATTTCTCATCACCCATTGTGTGTTTAATTTTATATTTTATTATTTCAGTTATATTAAAATAATATTCCGAAATGGATTCCATATTTTTTTATTAGGATTATTATATTAGGAAAATGTGTACCTTTTATTTTTGGTCATTTTGAATTCTAACCTTTCTATTTTGTGTCTTTTAATTAATGGTAAAACATGTAAAATAGATTGAAACATTATCATAGTGTGTTAAAATATCTCAATTAGCTAAATTTATACTTTAATATGAGTATAATTATGAAATTTACCAATGAAAATCCACTGTATGATCCCTTGTTTTATTTTTTCATTGATTTTGACCATTATGTTATTTTATGTAAAGATAGATACACAATTTCATTCCCTTGAGATTAGGAATATTTTATATTTTCATATTGGGATAAAAATATGTTTTTAATTAATATTAAAGGTAATTGTTTCATAATGAAAAATATTAATATAAAAAAAATTTATTTTAATTGATTATATAGTTAGCTAAAATTCTTATACAACGTTAACATAATATTTATTACATTGACCCAGAAATAAAATAGATGATTCCAAAAATATTAAAAGTAATTCAATTTAGAGGAATAAATTTTTTCGATGATAGTTATATAAAAATATATTATTCTAAATATGTTTAAAACTATTAGATACTAATTTCATCCTTGTGTCATGGTATTTATTGTAAAATTAAATGAACAGTGTTAACATAGACATTAATAATATTTTAGGAAAATAATAGATTATTAAATTATTAAAAAATCATAAAAAATTAATTTGGATAAAATGATAAGATATGAATAATATTTCATACCTTATCTATTCATGGTGTAATTATCATTATATAATTAAAATAATAACCCATTAATTATTAACAAATTAATACCTCGATAAAAGATAAAATTGGTTAATGAGGGGTTAATCCAAATGATAAGAATTATAAAGATATATAAAATAACACGATTATTTCGATGATTATATTTAGAAAATAAATTAATTATATATAATTATATTCCATTCTAGAACCATCTGATATTATTTCAACAAATATTATATTACTATATTTCCTAAATTTCTAAGAGTTCATTTTTCCCCACATATAAATGGAAACCCCTTGTCAATTTAATTTACAAAATATTGAGACATCTAGATCTACTGATCCATGGAAATTATTCTTATAAACATCCATATCTATGATATATGGGTACTTTTTCCCAAATTACCAAACCTATCTCTTATAGGTAGAGATCTTAAATATTTCATTCAAAGAATATTTATCCATATTCACTGAGAACTATATTATTATTATTATTTTAGTATCTTTTATTAAGTTATAACCATTTACATATAATATAAATACTATATATCAGATAATTGGATGTTATTTTGTTGATTTGATAATATCTACCTGCCTAATTGCACATAAAAAAGGAAACAAAACCATCGTTCATGTGTATGGCAAGCTACTACTCTATGAACCGATATCATTTGTCTTCTATTACTACTTAAAACGGGTGTGGATAATTATGTAACTAAAGAATATATATTATTATTATTATTTAACTATTAATTTATAGATATAATATTGTATCAACCTACTTACCTTCAAATATGTTGGAAAACGATAAAGGTGATTGCACATACATGTAGACTACCACCTCAACGAGGTGACATGATTTAGTAATTATTTCCACTATATATAGATAGTAATCAGTAAATATTGAATAAATATATATGATATATAATGATTCATTTGTTGTGAATTAATTTTTACCTTCATTTCATTCCATCTATCATAAAATGAAAGTTGTTTACATGCATACGAACAACTTATCATCTCCAACAATGATTTAATTCATTTTTTCCATCTATACATTTTATAGATGAATATATATATATATATTCAACATATATTATACATATATATCATGAATAAAATTCATTAAATTTTGGAACAATGTACATTTTAAAATGACCAAAACAGCCAAACTATAAAGTACCTTAAAAATGAATATGTTATCACTTAGAATAGATATTTTAGAAATTAATTTTTAATAAATAGGTATTAAAATGTTATAAATAAAACATATATAGAATTATGTATATGATAATGGTTGTATAATAAATGTATAATAATTATAAATTTATTATATAGGTCCTTTGAACACATTCTAAGTAAGTCATGTCTAAGGTATAGGGTAATACATCTTCTCTATTAACTATGTAATGCCATGATTGTGTCAAAACATCACTCAAATTATATTATATTTGTATTTCCACTTGATTTTTTGGATTATGTTTTTTCACACAAAATCACTTCATTAATTAAATCTCATGCCAATGATAGGATATATGTATAGTGTTTCTTATCTCACTTTTGTTTCCTTGATAAATATTCCACATTCACAACAACTTAGTTTTAGGTGGTGCAAATAATTCCCCATTATTTTGATATATCATGATTACCATTATATTCAGGGTATTTAAATTATTCATTTAAATTTATCTAAGGTAGTGATTTAAAATGTACAAAAGTGGTAATAGTTAATTTCCTAATTTAATCATTATAAGAGATTTTTTATTTTTAGGACACTATTGGTGGAATTATTTAATGTCTTTATCCTAATACTAATATATTTTATTTTCTAATAGTTATTTTGTGGAATTATAAAATTTCCAATCATTTTCCCCATTTCAATACTCAAAATATCAAGATAATAGTTTTTATAAACTTTTAAATTACTTATTTTTTAGTCAAGAATCTTTCTCTAACATGCCCATGTTTTCCAACTATATTTTCATGATTTTTATTAAAATTTATAGATAGACTTTTGAATTAGTTTTATCTATGATTCAATATTTTCTAATGTTTTTAAAACAAACTGTCTAATCATTTTTAATATGATTTATGTTTGAATTATTAGTAAAAACATGAAAAGAATCGTTATTTTAACCTTCTTGACATGAAATAAATTTCCCACAATAATGGTCATACAATTTTTTCATGAAACATTTACATGGTTCAATAAATATGTTTAAATAATTATTAATTTTCAAACATTTTAGAATTTTTTTCAAAAATTAATATCAACATGAAAATTAAATGTTTGCCAATAGTTTTTTAATGATTATTTTACGATATTTTCATTAATCAACAACAAACCCCATTTATTTTAATTATTTTGTAATATGTATATGTTGTGATTACATCATCATAATTCATTCCATGGATGGATTATGATAATTTTAACGAGGTAAATTATTTAGATTCCATTGTTTTTTATCATAATGAAATTTATTGATTATAAATCATGTTTATTGTGGTTTATTTTTTACTCAAATTATAAAGGATTTTTTATTTAAAGGTGATGGTTGGGGACAAGAATAACATTTCACCTTGATTAATCGGTAGGTCCCATGAGACAAAATATGTTTTTTATTTGTTGAAGGCCTTGCATTGTTATATATATATCTTGGCATGAGTCCTCAATTATATGTTTAGTGATTTTTTTAATTTATGTATTCAATCATTATAAAATGATTTATTGATTTACATGTAATTATTTATATGGTTATGATATTTTTGGATACGTTTCATGATCATGTGACAATTTATAATCCACTATTTTGTAAATAATTTTTTCATCCATTTTATTATTTGTCACCACATAATTGGTAAAATGGAAAGTGATTTTAGTTTTTTGACTTTTGATATTCATTATTTCATAAATATTCCTGATTGATTATGTTATATGTAACCCTGACACATCATTTCATCCCACCGCTATATTGTACCATTTATATGGGATTCCAAGATGTGTACAATGATTACTATGAAAATATTTTATAGATTTGGAGTTATGATCTTCTCAATAAAATTTATTTGTTATATTTTATGTTTTCAAATATATGTGGGATTCTATAATATATCTAGTTTATCATTTCCAATAAACCATTCTGTCTGTTAGGTTGTGATCGAATGTATTCAGTTCCTATTTAATAAAGTAATCACCAACTCTTGGATACAGGGGTCTTTATCTAAATAGAATGATTGTAGATACTTTCATAATGAAGAATAAATGTTATTTTGTTATTTTTATATAGAACATTCTTTAAAACAAATAACATGGTGAAGATAATTCCTTTAATGACGTTGATAAATCACTAATCTGATAATTATATGAGCGAATTAGTATTTATATGGTTAAATTCCATGTTTAAATATGAATCCATTTCTTAATTTTTTGGCCATGTTTTTTAGTCCTTAAAAAAATTATTGGTATCTATCTAGTCTTAGGACCCATGTGTAGCCACAACCAATTTCAGCACTTAGTCCAAACATATCCAAGCCAGTGGAATACATTTGATATTGTGGACAAAGAATTCACACATATAAAGGAATGAGAAGGTGCTATCATATGTCAGGCCAGAAATATATGAAGGGGTAGTGTGGGTGGTTCCTGTACGTGTCGATGCTAGTGGCCACCCACAGTGGACGTGGTTACCAACATCGAGTCGTCAGTGATTCAAAGGGGTTTATTAAGGATCAACCACCTGAAATAAAAGTCAATGTGGTGTAATAATTGTTTGGAAATATTTTTTTTACATAGAAAGTCACATAATTAATGATATCCATCCACATGTATTTTAAATTCCACTATTTTAGTCATCGTCTTTAGTCATCCATTGAAGGTTTGTGAACATTGGAATTTACAAGACTTCAACTTCCAATGATCAAGTTTGAAATCCTGTGTTCTTTGAAGTAATATTTCTATGTGAGTTAAATGTATTTTATCCATATAATTAAAAATAGTATTGTATAAATAAGTTATATAAATCTCATGAGACCGATATAGCAGTGTGATGATGTTTCATCCTGCTACATGAATTTAATGTCTATGGATTGTGCATCTAGTATAGATTGATGGTTATGTAATTTTATCCAATGGATCACAATTAATGGAAAAGAGTATAGTTGTGTAGTTTTATCTATAAGCACCACCATATGAGCTCATTTTCATTTCAAATTACCAAATTAATTGATAGAGATATTAGAGAGATGAAATAAAGTCTTGATTGTGACATGTATTCACATTTGAATTTTATGTATCATTGTGTCATTCCTAAGACTTTGTGGCTTTATGATGTTCGATAAATCTATATAAAAGTTTAACCATAGAAACACATTAACCATGGTTTGGGAAGAAGCACTGAGGTATATGATAATATAATATCATTTTATGTTATTATCATGTAAGGAATATAAATTGAAATACTCATAAATTCATGTAAGTGAGTTACACACACACTTGTATGTGTGAGGAAATATACAGAATATATAATTTTGTTTACATGAATATCCTATGAATTTGGAATAATATGTAATACATGAATAAAAATAGACTACAATAAAGAAGGAGACTATGTTTCATAATATTTAATTATCATAATTAAGTAGTGACATCGATTATAAAAATAAACAGACAACATCATTCACATACATACTTATGTTTCCATGAAACAAAGATGTATAATGTGTTGTTCTTTGTTATCTTAAGGTGGTTTACAATAAACATGAAATATTAAGGCATAGAGAGAACTAAATTAGTTTCATGACCAATAATGTTATATGAAATAACGAGAAAATATTTTAATTCGGAGGACACACACTAGTTGAGGAAATTTTATTTTTCTTGAGGATAGTAAATAATGTGAATAAAAAATAGCATGAGTTTATGTGATGTATCATAAATTGATGAAAATTTTACTTATTATTCTAATAAAATTTTATGAAGTATAATTATGTTGAAATTGATTTCTAATGTTTTCTCAAATACATAATCATACATCCAAATAAATGATTTTTGTATGATATGAAGAGTCATTTCATGTGAATATTTGATATTGTGAAATATTAAGCGATCAAATCATCAATTTCCAATGGTATTGTATTAGTATTCAAGAGTATGTCATGTAATCTAGTTTTATCTATGACAAATAATACATCCCAAGTTCATATAGAAAAATACAAAAGCTGGTAGAGATCATTCATATTTTGGATTATTCCTTAAAGAGATGTTTATTATTGAATGTCGACACATTAGTGCGAACATAGAAGGATTCATTATCAATCACATTTACAGTGGAAAATTATAATGTTCGATGTGTTTTGGATGTGGAATGACTATAAGAATTAATGATGATGGGATTCATTCTATCCCTTGTAGTGATAACATTTATATAGTGATGAATCTATAATTCAGGTTAATAAAATTTTGAAGCAAGGGGTGCAAATTTTGACCAAACTATGAAAATATTATTATGTGTTGTTCTCTCATTAATATCTCTCCTTACAATGTTATATTGAGAATTTAAAATAACAGATTGATGATTTATTAATTCTTAGAATATAAATTAATAAAATAATTATTCAAAATAGTGTTCCACTCATTCACCCACACCCATTTTATCTAATGGGTACTTGGGTACTATAGATAGAAATGACTACAACTACTATAATGAATGAAAAAAAATATCATACTAAACATATAATTGAACCCTATATGGAAGTGATATAACCTAAAAATTTACTTCATAGATACCCAGATTCAGTTTCTCATAATTATTTATATAATATTGGTCATAATTATTCTATCATGATTATACATTATTGTGTTATTACTTAATATTTTTTCAGTAATGTATCCTTATGTAAAACTTCTAAAGACATATGATTTATTTTAAAAGATAATCAATACGGTATAAAATAACATAAATGAACTAGTCTAGGAAAGTTGGGGACTGAGTATCTATATTTATGGATGGGAGAAAATGAAAATTTCAAACAAATATTCAAAAAATTCTGTATCATTATGAACTGGGTGAGTTATACAAGAGAGGTATTGGACAATACAACAATAGTATAAAGGGTTCTTGGATCTCTACGAATTTAATTGAATACCAAGAAGTATTTCCTATATTAATATACGAAAAACATATAATGATGTATTTAGGGAGTCATTAGTCCACTTATTCGATATGAATTAGAGTTAAAAGATAATGTTGATGATGAGGTAACCAAGAAAAAAGGTGTTCTTTTAAAATATTTCAATTTTGATTCACCTGAATAGTCTGAATATGAAATACATGTAAGTGGGATTAACTAATCATACAAAACATATTATTAGGGGATACATAAGAGTAAACATAATAATGGAAACAATTTTTGATGATATTAAATGAAGGATTATTTAAAAACAAAATAATTATAATAAATCATATGTAACTGCTGGGACTCTCTAAAAGAGTGTCGAAAAATTCACAAAGGAATAAATATATAAATATAGATATTATTTCCCACACAAAAAAATTAATAAAGAGGTAGATGATGAACATGGATCACGTAAGCCTCTATGAGACTTGTGATCGTGTGACAATAATAGAGTCAAAAAAAGGAATTGGCTGTAGGAGATAGTCTACAGTAGTTATCGTGAATCCCCCCTTGACAAATCCTTTTGATCTGACATTACTACTTTGAATATCTAATGGTCATCCAGCAATAACCATAAAATCTCCCTTGGTCCACACAATTTTTCATCGTCTCACCCCAAACTACGCTTCCAAAAATCATTTTAAATGAGAGGAATGTTTCCAAATGGATCTGGCCTCTAGCGTCCATAAAGAACATGTGACACATCACATTTGGTAAGGGAAATTTTCCTAGACAAAATTCAAGTGTAATCACGAGACCGATGTACAATTTTATAATAAAAACAATGGAAATAAAATTATAGGATGTAGGAGAAACACACAATCATAAAAATACAATTGAAACACCACTAGTAGTTAGCATGACTCCATGAGACCCTGGTGATATTTCTTCCTTATCTCTCAAAATCCCTTTAGATTTTAAGATACATAACACAAAGATCCTTAGGCATTTATAGGAAACCACAAACTCCCCCATTAGATCCCTAAGAATTAATGGATGGAATTTTCCATTAAATTATTTTTCATATCCATATGACCTTTATTTGTAACACCCCAAGATTTTATAGTATATTATCTTTTCAAAGTATTTCAATAACTTGCGTTATACGAAACACCGAGTTCGAACTCACCACGACATACTAAACTAACTATTAAAAAAATAGGTTATGAATAGTATTAACCAAATTTTTTATTTTATATATCCTATATAATTTTAACATTCATATTTTTTATTTCATTGACATAATATATGAAAAAAATCAAATTTTAATCTAAAAGATGTATTTTTTAAAAAATGCAGTTTATCTACCTTTTAAGGGAGACCACTTTTTAAATCCAATATTTGACAATTTTATTCATTAAATTTAGTGAAATTATGTTTTTATTTAGATTAGGGTCATAAAAAATTATTTTGGATAGATTTTTAGTACATTTCTAAAAACATTCATATTTTGATGAATAGTAAAAAAATACTAAATTCCAATTAAAAACTATATTTTTAATTAAAATAATTTATAGTGATTAATAATAAATTTGAATGGTTTTAAAGTTTCATTAGACTATTTTTTATCATTTAATATAATGTATGCCATTGGATGCAATTTCACATTTAAACTAGACATAAATAAGTATCAATCTTTTGATAGTTTTTATTTCTTATAAACACACTTTCTATTTTAACAATGAGAATTATATTTAAATTAATTTTTTCCACTTATTTGTTTTGAATTTGAAAAACATATTCCATGTTTGGAATCAAGAAATTCAAATTCTATAAATAGGAAACTTTTAATTTTATATATTATTTATATTTAATTTAGTAAATATTTTATTTACCATGGTTAAAAGGTAAATCTGGTAAATAAAGATAATAAATAATATTATAAAAATAATAAATTAACATAACATGTGTCATATTATTATTGGTTGATACATGTCCGATTATGTGCTTCCTTGGGTCGATTTTGGGACCCCATGGAGCCACTTATGTGGGATAATGATACTTTATATTAATTAATTTAAAGAAATGTCAAAACTGACAAAAAACATATATATTTCTAGTAAAAAAAATTTTACATGAGGTTATATAAGTTATATTTTTGACTATAAATACTAATTATAAATCTATAAATATTTCCTTCATAATTATATTTTATTTATAATTTTCAGACATTAAATAACTAATGTAATTTATGATACAATGATGATGAGTTAATTAGCTTATTAATGAATGAATCAAAACAATGTTATTGTAAATATTAAAATAAATATTATTTTAAAGGATGGATGCCATAAATGTATATTATAGGTGAATATTACATGATTTTATTGATTTTTAGTATTTTTTTATGTTATAAAGTTTTTATGTCTTTCACAAAAAACAAAATACCAATTAGTTGTCAAAATGGACATAAATTAATATTTAAAACAAATACAATATTATTGGTTAATATAATATTACTAAAAATCTAAGGTTCATAATAATGGCCTATGTAATATTATATATTTCATTAATTAACCCCTTGAGGTTCTCTTAGAAGTATAGATTAAGTTTATTTACCATAGAGTGAATGAATACAAGAAGACACGGTAAAAGATAAACTTTTTAACTAAGAAGTAATATAAAAGACAATATTAAAATGGTAATATAAACATTACTAAAACCAATTTAATGATAGTATGTCGACCCATAACCATTAAAGATTTGAAATAAATTCATTTGGAGCCATTATTAAAATTAAATTATTGTATAATAAATTAATATTTTATTCTTTTACTAAAGTAACCCTCACACCTTTTATAAAATGGCACTCCCCCTTCTCTCAAAATCACACCTCCAAAACCATTTGTCTCGGTCAAACCCTACCCAAATATCATCCCAACATCCCTCAAATAATCCTAGGTTCCTTAAATTGATCATAAACCCAACATGAGGATCCCTTTTGATCAACTCATAAGGTAACACCCGAATAAGAAGTAATAATTTCACCACCCACTTTCATGTTCTTTTCTTCATCCACTTATTCTTTATTGGTTTTTTCCATACCGAAATTATAACTCCAAAACACCTACATAATTTTATGTAATTGAAAATATTGTACGTCAATATTTTTTATTCTATCCATCCTATAAATTACAATGTCACCATACGTGCATATGTACGGATTACCATCTCCACGTCATGGTGTAGTTTGTTATTCAAACACTTCATTATTTGGATGTGTATAATAATGAGTATAACTGATTTTAATAAAAAATATAAAATTTTAATGATTTTGTATATATGTTATACCATACAATTACATATGATTTCACCATCAATATAATGATATTGTCGCTCGTGCGTACGTACATATTATTGTCTTCAAGATGTGATGAGATTAATTCCCACATTCACTATTTAACAATTATTATAAAAATATATATAATTAATAAGTATGTAATATATGAAATAATAATGATACTTTAGATATATTTATATATTTTTATTTACAAACATATATATTATTCACTTACTTCTGTTCAATATGATATGGAAACAGAAGCAATGTTTATGTGTACGTACGACCTACCGTCTCAATAAATAGTGCATTCCATTTCATATATCTTTTTATTATAAATATTTATTTTCTAAATATATTTGATATATAAAACAAGGTTTATATTCTGGAGGTATTTAAATCATGATCTAAATGATAATATCAAGAATAACAAGTTAAAACATGTATGATAAAGAAAGCGATTATTACACCAAATGTAAATTTAACATGGAAATCATTATTAAATTGGAATTATAAAGTCATAAATGAATCATGTATGATATAATAAATATCAATATGGTTATGGAATAATTTAATAACATACTATGGTCATTATACAAGTGGTTAAACGGACCCTCGACCAAAGGAAAGTGCAAGAAAAGGGTTAATTTCACAATCTCTTTATTATCCGAGGTTGTTTTTATGTGAGTATCTAATGGGACATATTTATTATCCATGTACATGTTTCCTAAATGTTTTTTAAAAGGTATTATATTTATCTTACTCTTTTATTAAAACATCATTTTAACTATTGTAAATATTTATTCTTTTAAACGGTTCTCATTAATGTCCATGTTTTCAAAATGGTTTTAAGGATTTATTTATATGGACATGAATGTTTTAAAATGTTAATTCCTTTAAAAAATCAAATTTGTATGGAACACTTTGGTATATAAATATCTCTAATTGTCTTCCTTTCTTAATTGTATGACTTGTTAATTTTTTCATGAAAAATGGATATTTCTCTCAAAGAGTTTTAAAAATCATTTTCATCTATGTCAACATCCTTCGATGGATTTTAAACATGTTTGAAGTTGATTAATCATTATACAAATCATCAATATTGTATTGATGATTTTGTGATATATTTGACTATGGAAATGTTATTTTTATACCATTCTTGGTTTCAAGTTAAATTATTGACATTTCTTATGCTTGTTTTAATTTGAATGTTTATGTTATGTTTTAGCCTTTTCATATGAAGAATGTATTGGACTTAGTAAGTGATGGGTGGAGCTCTCTATAACTCATCAATGCATTGTTATGTCTTATAAGACTATTACATGTGGAATTTCATGAGGCATTTTCCAATTTGATATAGGGTTTTGGCCAAGGCCTTAATCATTTTTAGAGGTCTTGGTCGAGGCTTTGACAGAATGCTTCAGAATGTTCGGCATTATACATTCCCTCATTATGAAAAGAATATTGATTGTTCATGTGGTTATTCGACTAGTAGAATACCCATGAATAAGTTTTATTCTAGAAATATTTTCTCAACTTATATTTCTTCCCTAAAGACTTCATGTTTATTATTTGTAAAGGAACTTGTTTTCAATTATTCATTATTCCTATTGTTTGTGTTATCTCTTGCTAAATTATTTACCCTTAATGAGTATCTGAGCTCACCCCTTTATTATTTTTTATTTTCACAGGATTTCCAAGAAGTGTATTATGATTGATATTTAGGGTTAATCTAAAATGTAATACTGGAGTTTTCAAATAAATATCTATGTTGTATTTTATGTTTGAAATTATAATCTGATGTTGATGTATATAATCTATTTCCCAAACTGTTAAACTGATTGGGCTTTTAGGATTGGATTTCCTTGTGTGATGAAAATGTATTAAAATAATGCACCGACTCTGGGGAATGAGGGTCAGTGAATTATAGTTGGTATCAGAGGATGTTTAGAAACATCCATAGAAATAGATTTAGATAAAATCTAATTATAGAACATTACCATAATATAGGCTTTGAGGACTAGTGTAGAAGAATATCCTATAATTTTGGTAATGTAGATATTTTGTGTATTTTCCATGCAATATATCCCTGTCTTGATATGAGTAGGTAAAGGCGGATCTGGCATAGATAATCCTAGGTGTGAAAAATCCATCAAGGAGTTTTGGTCTTGACTTAGGGTTTCCAGGTTCAAAAAAATGGGTCTTGCTGCACTCTTGGTTATGACACTCCCGGGGGATATGATTAGGATAATTCACAATTTATTTACAAACCATTATGAAAGATATATGAGTAAATATTCCCACAATGAAACCATTTTTATGATTATGAGACTAGATGTGTGAAAATATTAAAATAATGTTGAGAATTTTTCTAGTTTTTTTATTATACATTATGATATGATCTAACCTAGTGTGTGTAGTCAATTAGTAATGACACCCTATAGAAGGAAAATGAACTCCAGAAATATGCATGATCCAAAGGGTAAAAAGATTCATAGCATTCATAGTAGTGTGCCGTCATTTAGATGGAAAATAGACTCTCATGTATTCTCATAATATGAATAAATAGTATCTGGTGTTAATAAGATAAGTGAATAATTATTTAAGTTATACGACATTGAATGGAAGAAATAGAAGAAAAGAATATATGAGAGAAATATGGATAAAGGGAATAGGGGAAAAAAGGATTTTTGGCATATTTGATAACTATAGAAAGAATCACCTTGTTAATGCTTGAAGGGAATGGGAGTTAGTTATAAGTGTGGATAAAGATGACATCAATTACATGATTACAAATGTAAGAAAAATGTTTCAAATGTACAATGCTTCATATACAAGGAGTTGGGACACTATGTGAATCATTGTCCAAATCATCATAGTATACCCCAAATGATTTTATTGAATAATAATAAAGTTATGATACTACTGAATATGAAGAGGAATGATTATATTTCTTATGTTGCAATTAAGGTATTGTGTCATTTGAGTATTGTATTAATGAATAAAATGTTATAATAATAATAGAGTATGTAAGGATTCTATTGGAATACCATTTCATTAAGGATAGAAGATTGTGTGGATCCAAGAAAAGTGAATCAATATCAGGGTAAATGTTTTGGAAAATATATGGTTGAGAGAAATATAACCCATAATATGGTTTTGATACAGAGGTAGTGATTTTGAAATAATATATGATTGATTTGGATAAATTATATTGGATATTTTTGACTGCCTTGAAACTGATTAATGATTTGTATATTCCATCATTGTAAGAGTTTACAACATTTTTGGATAGGATTATATCTAGTATTCTATAAATAATAAGGAAGAATGAACGTAATCAATAAGTTTTTATGGCAATTTAGGTTGTTATAGTGTTTTAAAAGAATACATGATGAAGGTATTCACATATTGTTACATGAAAAAAATATCTTTATTGTGTTTACCTTAGTTATAAATTTTGGATTGTGAGTTTGAATAGAAGTATTTTGGATAATTATAATGGATGCAACAGATTATTTTTAATATTGGATACTATTGTTAATGTTAAATTATTTAATCAGATTATTTTTGGATTCTCATAAAAAGGACAACCTGGAGGTCGGGTGACAACCCATCGTATCTGGAAAGGCCGCGAGACATGAACATGTAACCGAAGGGCGAAAAAGGTGTATCACCTACCACTAGCCCACGTGGTGTCCTAGATTGTATAATATAGTTTTTTTAAATGTTTTTATAGATGAATTATAAATTCATTTTTTTCAAAACCCTTTATGATTAGGATAAATAGAATGTTTTTGAGTTCTAATATATTTTGGTGTGAATGATGAGTTTGTGGTAGAAATTTGTTAACGAATGGAACTATACTTGTAATTTATTATTTTATATAATTTTTCTATGAAGAAAGTAATTAATAATCTTTAGGTAAGGTATCCTAAAACCAAAAATGTGTTATCCTAATACCTTATGCTTTGTTGAACCGATGATATTTTAAATCATCATAGATTGATGGCTTTGAGGCACTCAATTTTACACTTGTTTGTGCTTGATGATCTCAATCACTCCATATAAATATTTTAATTTCTCCACTAATTATTTGTCTCTAATTTCTACCAATTTTATCCTAATTGAAATCATAATCTAGTGGTCACTTTTGCATTTTCCTTTCTCTCTTATTAAGACTAAATATTATTAACACAATTTTGGATGTGGGTTTTCCTCCAATGAACATTCCTATTTTAACCTTTTATTTTCAAAAAGAAATTTCAAATTGTGAGAATGAAATTTATTGAATTATGGGACAATGTAACACCCCACGATTTTATATTATGTTATCTCTTCACAGTATTTTAATAACTTACACTACACGCAACACCGAGTTCGACCGCACCACGACTTACCAAACTAGCCGTTCAAAAAAGAGGTTATAAATAGTATTAACCATATTTTAAATTTTTTATATCCAATATAATTTTAACATTCATAATTTTTATTTATTATACATAATATAAGAAAAATTATTATTTTTAATATAAAAGTAGTATTTTTAAAAAAATGTAGTTTGTCTCCCTTTTAATAGAGAACCCTTTTTAAATCCAATATTTGACTCTTTTATATATTCAATGTAATGAAATTAAATTCTTTTTTAGAATAGGGACACAAAAATATTTTATGTATAAATTTTTGGTACTTTTTCAATAAATTTTATATTTGGATAAATAGTGAAAAATATTAAATTTTAATTAAAACAACTTTTTTAATAAAAATAATTTATAGTGTTAAATTATACATTTGACTGTGTTTAAATTATAATTAGACTATATTTTTAAAATTTAATATAATTTATTTCATTATATGTAATTGCACATTTAAACTGGACATAAACAAGTGTCAATCTTTTGATAGTTATTATTTATTAGAAACACGCTTTCTGTTTTAACAACGGGTATTAATTTCAAATTAATTTCTGCCACTTCTGTGTTTTTTATTTGTAAAAATGGATTCCATTTTTGGAATAAAGTGGTCCAATTTGTTTAAATAGGTAACTTTAACTTTTAGATATTATGAATATTTACTTTAATAAATATTTTATTTACCAGGGTAAAAAAGAAAATCCGGTAAATAAGGGTAAACAAAATAAAATTATGTTAATATTAAATTACCATGAAATGTATCTTATTTCTATTTTATGATAAATTTATGATTATGGGAACCCTTGGGTCAATTTTAGGACCCTTTAGAGCCACTTGAGAGTGATAATGTCACTTTATATTAATTAATTTGATGTAAAGACCAAAATGACATAAACATATAACATTTAGTAAAATAATTTTTACATGGTTTTATATAACTTATCATTTCGACTATAAATACTAATTAGAAAGATAAAAATATTTTATACATAAAAATATTTTATTTATAATTTTTAGACATTAAATAAATAAATTTATTTATGACACAATGATGATGTAGTAATTACCTTATTAATGAATGAATCAAATAAATGTTATTGTAAATATTAAAAAAATATAATTATATAGTTTTTATTCCATAAAAAATTTTCTATGGGAATATGACATGTTATTATTGATTTTATTTTTTTTCTAAGTAATAATGTTTTCTTTACTTGCACAAAAAAAACCAAATGTCAAATAGTGTCAAAATTTACATAAATTAATTTTAAAAACAAATACTATATTATAGGTTGATATAATATTCCTAAAAATATAAGGTTCATACAAAGGGCTTAAATAATATTATATATGTAATTAATGAATCACATGAGTTTATCATGGAAGTTTCTATTATTTTTATTAACCATATAGTGTAAGGATACAATAAGATGTGGTAAAAGTTAAACTATTTAACTATGAATTAATCTAAACGATAAGGATTAAATGGTAACCTAAACTTGTCTAAAACCTTTTTGTTGATGGTATTATGACCCATAACTAATTATGGATCGAAATAAATTCATTTATATCCATTATAAACAAATAATTATTGTATAATAAATTAATCGTTTCCTAAAGTTACCTTCACTCCTCTTATAAAGGGGCACTTCACCTTCTCTCAAAGTCACACCTCCAAAGCAATTCGGCTTAGCCAAAAACTTACCAAATATCCACCGAATGTACATCATATCAACCATGATTCCTTAATTTGATAATAAAGACATCATATGGAGCAATTCTGATCAACTCAAGTGGAAACACCCGAATAAGAAGTAATACTTTCAGCACCCTCTTTCAAGTTCTTTTCTTCGTCCACTTCCTCTTTATTTGTTGTTTCAATACCAAAATAATAACAAAAGTACCTCATATATACTATGATATAATTATAAATATGGTACAATGATATTATTTTTTCTATCCATCCTATAAATGAAAAATCCACCATACGTGTGTAAGTTCGGATTACTGTCTCCATATCATGGTGTATTTTGTTATTTAAACACTTCATTATTTGGATGGATATAATAATATGTATAACTGATGTAAATAATAAATATAAAAGGTTAATTATTATTAATATATGATATACTATCCAATTACATATGATTTATCCTTCAATATAATAATATTGTCGCTCGTGCGTACGTACGGTTTACGATCTCCACGATGCGATGAGATTCACTCCCACGTTCACCATTCAACGATGATTATAAAAATATATATAATTAATAAGTATGTAATATATGACATAATAATGAAACTGGATATATATATATATGTATGTATGTATGTACTTATGTATTTACTTACATATATCTTATTCACTTACTTCTGTTCAGTATGATATGAAAACAGAAATAGTGTTTATGCGTATGTATGGCCTACCATCTCCATAATCAGTGCCTTCATGTCCAAATATCTATCTATTATAAATATTAATATTCTAAATATAGATGATATATAAATCAAGTTTTATATTCTGGATGTATTGAAATCATTATTCAAATAAAACGATCAATAATAACAAGTTCAAACAAGTATGATAAAGAAAGTGATTATTACCAAAAATGTTAATTTAACATGAAAAGAATTATTTAATGGGTATTATAAAGTCATAAATGAATCATGTACGATATAATAAATATGAATATGGATTTGGAATAATTTTAAAACATACTATGGTCATTATATAAAAGGTTAAATGTACCATCGACCAAAGGAATGGGCAAGGTATAGGTTTATTTCACAATCTCTTTATTATCTGAGGTTGTTTTTACATTAGTATCTTCAAGGAAATATGTAATATCCATGGCAATTTTTCATAAAGGTGTGTTAAAAGTTATTCTTTTTAAGTGACTCTTTTACTAAAACTACATTTTAACTTTTTTAAACATTTATTCTTTTAAACCTTTCTCATTAATGTCAATGTTTTTAAAATGGTTTTAAGGATTTATTTATATTGACATGAATGTTTTAAAATTTTAATTCTATTAAAAAGTTTCAAAGTGGTATGGGACACTTTTATTCATAAATTTCTTTATATTTCATCCTTTCTAAATTATGTGACTTTTTAATGTTTTCATTAAAAATGGATATTTCTCTCAAAGAGTTTTACAAATAATTTTCATCTATGTCAAGATCCTTTGATGGATTTTAAGCTTGTTTGAATATGATTTTTTATGATTAAAATCATCCAAATTATATTAAATGTTTTGTGATATATTTTATTGTGTATGTGTTATTTTCATACCATTCATGGTTTCAGGTTAATGTATTGGCATTTCCTATGCTAGTTTTATTACGAATGTTTATGTTATGTTTCAATCATTTTATATAAAGAATGTATTAGACCTAATATGTGATATGTGGAGCCTATTATGGATCTTCAATGCCTCGATAGGTCTCATGAGACAATTAGATGTCGAATTGGCCGAGGCCTTTCCTAATTTGGTATTTGGTTTTTGACGCCGCATTAACCAATTTTAGATGTCTTGGCCGAGGCCTTGAAAAAATCTTTCAGAATGTATGACTTTATGAATTCCCTAATTGTGAAAATAATATTGATGGTTCATGTGGTTATTCGATTTGTAGAATACACATGACTATTTTTTATTATGGAATTATTTTCTCATCTCATATTTCTACCATAAAGTGTTGATGTTTATTATTTGTAAAGGCATGTATTTCCAATTATTCGCCTTGCCTATTGTTCATGTTATCTTCCAATAAATTGTTTACCATTACTAAGCATTTGAGCTCTCCCCTTTCATAGGTTTTATTTTTTAAAGATTTTAAAGTAATTTATTATGATTGATATATAGTGTTAAGCTAAAAGGGAATAATGGACTTCTCAATGAACAATCTATGTTGTAATTTATGTTCGGAATTGTAATGTGAAGTTGATGTATGTAATCTATTTCCAAGACTGCTAAACTAATCAGTCTTTTGGGACATGATTTCCTTATATCATGCCAATGTATTAAAATAATGAACTTAGTCTGGAAAATTGGGGTCAGGGCATTACATCATTGGTCATGTGATGAATCAATAAGAGGTAGAGAAATTGTTTTTAAAATTCCTTATAAAATCTCATATGACTCCCAGCCTTTGAAAAATAAATAATGTAAATATAAAACGGTAGGATGCAGGAGGATCTTGATATCATAAAATGTTTGTGACATATCGAGGAAGTCTACATCATCGTACAATAAAAAACATGGAAATGAAATCCTTGTCTCGTGAAATGTCATAGAATAGTCATTATGGATCCTTATAATTCCATTCCTATAGTTTAATGATCTCATGAATCCCCTTGGACATGTCAATATGTGAACAAGGAATTCATTATACATTTATTCATGATCAAACAATCCCCCTTATCTTTAAAAAATTATTTAAAGGAAATTCTTATTGGAGGGACTCATGGTCGTTTAAAGTGAAGTGATTCCCTCAGATGTGATCCACAGTAGATGATCCGGAAGATAAGTGGCACCAGAACCAATCTCTAACTTCATTTTATATTCCTCTGAGATACACTAGGGATAATGGCAGACAATCAATGTAGAAAGGCCTATAAATCCCCCACCCCATCCATAAATTAAATGGTTGGATTTTTACATCGATGTGCATTGACATACCCAAGAACCAAAGTGTATTTCTCAAAGTAGGTAATCTTATGACTAGTGAGTATTTTGTTTTGTAATATACAATAGAATAATAGAAATTACCATGATTCATGAATAAATCACTCTGTGTTATCATTTGTAGAGCACATAGAAGTTATCTGGTAAGACACGTGTGGAACATACCACATTTATTCTAGATCACATGAAATATAAAATAAGTGATATTGAATAAAAATGATTCATTACTAATATTTATTTTAGAAAAAAAACTAAATAATGAATACATAAACAGAAAACACATTTTAAGACCCTCATACGCTTCACGTGTAGCATCCTAGAGATGTGAAAACAATAGAAAATATCACCTAGTTCAAGTGATGCTACTTCGGTATGTTATTTGGGTAATGTGATGTCCTATGGATATGTCAAATCATGCCACATTGTTCTCCAAGATATTACACATTAGTCTCACAAATCCATCTGGGATCATCACCTAATCCTTGTTATTTCCTTCAGATACATTTCCAGACACATATAATGGCGCCCACTCATGCCATCCAAGCCCTGTGGTATATTTTGGGCTTGCCAAATAGCTCTCAAGACACCATAAAGGAAATTCCTCTAAGACTCATGCTTCCCTATAGACATGTCATCTGATACTCACTCTTCCATCCATATATATCAACTGATACATGTGCTGCCCTCCATACATCTCAGACAGTACATACAATAAACTAAATACATCTCATCAATGATAAGTGAAACCCTCTAATACATGTCATACTGGCTCTTATGACTCCCTCCATATGTGTTATCTAGTGCTATATCATGTGAAACCCTCTAGAAAATCTGTCCCGATCATATCATGGTGTCCTAGACAAACCATATGGTTATTAAAATTTCCTATGGATAAGTAGACCTTTATCATGGGATAACCATTGGACATTCTATCCAGTTTTTGTCAAATCATACAGATGATTCAAGTGGATATTTTTAATATATTTGAATTTTTTGGAAATATTCTCTCTTATATATAATGCAAACAACAAAAACATGATGAATGGAAAATCAATGCATGATAGTGTGGAAAGCGGTTCAATTCAATAGTTCATCCTAGGATTTTATAACCTCGTTCATTCTTGGTGTGTAAGCCCCAAAAACAAGGGGAGACACTGAGTGTAATCCTATGTCAGTTTCATAATACAATATTCCCTAATCATCAATGTAATCATGGGATTTGATAACCTATTTCATCTTTGGTCTATAATCCTTGTTTACAAGGGAAATCTCAAAGTGTAAGCACCAATTAGCATCATAATAGAATATGATCCAATTAGAAAAGGAATTATAGGACATGATAAAATTTTCTCTCCTCAGTGTCTAAGCTTAAGTAAATAGGGAAACCTCTATATGTAAGCATCGTTCAGGGGAACTATAGAGACTCTAATTCCTACTATAGCAAGGACATATAGGACACCTCCTAGAGTTTCGATAACCATTTTAAACATCCACGGGGAAATCCAAATAAATATGTCCCCAAACTATCATGTAATGACATTGATCATTTACAATCCATTATTTCTCAAAATATTTCTAGATCATATGGTCATAGGGAGCAGCAATAATAATATCATTTTCATCATAAGCCCCTAAAAATTCATTTCAACTGTTAGTGTGTAAAACCCAATCATGTGAACTTTGTGGACTATGATTCCACCATTATACATAGGATACATTTTCTAATGGCCTGGTACCAAACTCAAATGGAAGTCTACCTCAGGTAAATGTCCCATTATTTTTGAATATAGGGACACAATCATTCTTGTGGGATTGCCACTATACATTGTCCATTAGTAGATTGATAAATTAATCTTACTATGATAAATATGATTCTTTCCATAAGAAATATTTTTGGGTAACATTTATATTTCCTGAGATATATAAAAAATCATGTTATGGATGTCTTGTTGCATTAGTCATGTAGTTGTGTGTTTTGATCCAAATTACTGATTATGGCTTGTTTTTGAAACTGATCATAACTTACTTGAGTATAGGGAGTTTCAATATTCATATCATTTACATCAAAAAATCACCCCCATTCATGGAAATATTGGCATTTAATCATCAATGTATAGAGTGATAAATTCGCCTCAACATAAAGGCATCTACCGTAGGGCATGTCCCAAGGGAATGATTGAACTATTATAAATATGATTCCTATAATAAATTTGATACCTAGAAATCCTTTATATGACCTAAGATCAAATATCAACCCACTTTAGTGCATGTCCTTTTATGCCCTAGCATCTCAACAATCAGAGACCAATCATTCTGATGGGATGACGTATCTACCTCATCTATCAGTGAACTAAGAAACAAAATAACTATTAAAACATTGATTGTTGCTATAATCATGATATCTAGGACCTAAACCATGGACTCATTATTGAATACATGATTCCTCATAAAACTAATATAATTAATTTCCATTAGATGTTATACTTCATGGATCTAATGAACTGCATAGTTTTTGATCCCATTAAATCCCATGATATGTAGGACACTTCATAATGGCTAAATATCATACCTGAAATAATAACCAACTCCTTATATGCAATAAAATTTTAAATATCATTGATAAACAGTTTTAGCACATGGGCAGCCAACAATTATTGGAAATATTTCTAGATCCTTGGATTTATACAGATGGATTCAAATATGTGACCTCCATATTCAATACAAAGAGAGATACTTAATCAATAATATATTTGTTATGTTAGTCTATCCCATATAATATTTTGGAAGAAATTATCAAACATATCATAAATATTTAATAGATTCTTGATGTAAGAAACAATTCCTCCTCTACCAAGGGTTCAATGTGCCCAACCTCCCATCCACTCAACATATGAGACCCCCTAAGAGGCATTGAGCCTCAAATACTCAGAGACTTCCAACCTTCAGAAACTAGATTCGCACCAATTTATTGATAGTGGAATCATTTAGAGTTTCAAAGGAAAACTGAATAAATAGGAAACTCAATACGAGGAATTATAAAAAGACAAAACCCTACACAGTCAATCATAACCATCTGGTGGAACCCATCCACATCACCTCATATCTCGATGAAACAAAAAAGGGAAACCAAATATGAAGATATAAAATAAAAGAACAATTCAGTTATAATCCATTGTAAAATTTCTGTTTTCCCACTGTACACAAATAAGAATGGTGTGCCTGACAAGAATATCTATAATAAAAAATGATTGTGTTATTATCAATCGGTCTATTTCATTTTCACTTTATACAAAGACCAAACCAACAATCCCAATGTGAATATTTCAAATGATAGGTTAATTATGAATCAAGACACAATGTTTTAAATAACCTATAAAAAAGGAATTAAGACTAGAATGATCCTAAAGAAGATCATGTGTAACTAGGGTTTTTCAAGAAAAAAAGTATGCCCTATTTTTGATAATTCCAAACAAGAAGATTGAATGAATTGGGAATAAAAAAAAAAATTTGATATCCATGAAAATCTGATGGATCATATTGTTCCTACAATATAGTATAAATAGTTAACCTTGTTTTTTTAGTTTTTACAACAATAGATACTTCTCTAAAAATCTCAATTAGGGATAATTCCTTCATTATCAAGAGATCACTCTTGTAAATTACCTACTGTTGCAACACCCACTGGTCATAAAATGATCTCACCCACTTAGCAGCTCCAATTCATTGGGGTGAACATGATGGTCTGTGAGTACAACAAACATGGTACAATACCAACCCTAGAATGTTAAAGTGAGGTTCTCCATGCATGGAAACTAGATAGTCTACATCACTTAGGGATATTTTTTTTATACTGGTATCCCTTATCACTACAACAAACAATATTTGGATCTAATCCTGAGACTGTGACAACTTCTACCTTCCATATCTTAGGAACGTGGACCAGGAAGCCAAATATTACTATATTTCTATTAAAGTGTCTCTATGTAAGGAAACTTTCAACCTTCCTCACCAACACCATCCCTCTAGTACCCACTTGTCAGCTACCAAGGGTACCGCTCTAAATTATGAAACCTTATATCCCCATGTATGGGAAAAATGGAAGACACATCAGTTGTGGAACGATTTTGATACCTATGAGTGGGATCATATCCACACTCCTACTAATGAAGAATACCATCATATTTTGGGAGTAAATAGTGAGTAGGATCATATACATGATCTCACAGAACATGTATATCTGTATATTTCCACAACAGAGTTGGGAGAGGTGCATATCCATACCCTCATACAAAAAAAGTCATCTACATACTCTGATGAAACTAGGAGGAGAGATGTTGGTGAATAATACCTCTTTATTTTAATACATCTTCAAGTGTATAATGGAGATAGAAAATAAGTTTTATTATATCCTTTCACACACCTTACTATAATGAAAATATATTTTAGTAACAGCTGCATAACTCCGATTGAAGATTCCAACACTATTATAGATAAAGGGATAGGTGTATACATGTATCCCTTTAGTTATGGAAACTCAACACCCTAATCATTAGGAAAAATTGTTTATAATGCAAAATGTTCACATTCTTTCTCCAATAAAATAGGTTTATCAGTATATTCTATTAAAGGACACGGCATCAGAATGGGTTCATAATCCCTTTTTAATAGGGACTCACCAGGTGAGTGTGTTACATACCTCAGAACATGGATATATTACTATCAAAAATCATGATGACTATTCCGAAGTTCTAGTATTGGGTTTATATCCCCATTATAGTCTGTGTAAATTATGTGATAGGCCACCATGTCTCGAGACAAGCATATATTCTAGTTAAAAAATTCCAGTAGTAAACTTCATAGTCCCTAGATTGGGCTTATATCCCAATTTTAGCTAGGGATGACAAAGTATGAATGGAACAAGGCTTTGGACTGGATCATATTATTATCTGATAATATATCTACTATATTCCCTCATATCACAAATGTAAGGCTCATTTTCCTATTTCCACCAAAAAGAGGATTCACCAGAATCATTCTAAGGAAATACAATAGGACGCACATATCACTTATCCCATTCTGGAGGTCTGTCGGCATATTTTAGAAAGTAATACATATTTTGACCAGGTTCCTATTCCTATTACAATTGGGGAACACCAGGTGGGAGTGGAACATGCCTTAGGGAAGGCTCATAGTCCTGGCATGAAAGACCCATGGAATATCCAAATAGATCAAGATCATAGTCATACTCCCATATTGAGAGTGGCACAACAAATTGGAATGCAACATGCCACATGACTAGATCATATTTCTATTAATAATAAGACACCTTATTGGTATATTCCAATAGCTTCTCATTAGTGGGTGTATATTACCCCAACACCAAATGGTTATAAGAAATTTTTGGAATCCTTCGAGACACATGATAATATCCCTATATGTTGGGAGCACAATGTGTATAAAGATAGTATTTGTTGTAATCAGTTGTAAATACTGGTCAAAATGAAGAAGAAGATGAAGAAGGACTAAACAATTAGTGGAGATTGGCTGAAGTGAGGTTTCCTGGAGAATTTTTATAGAATCATAGCATTGGATGCCATACCTGAGAAATTCTCTAAGAAGATTAATTCAGATAATTTCTGAACTGATAATAAGTTCAAATAACTTGTGTCAAAGGTGACACATTGCTTAAAACAATGATGAATGGTGAAGTATCATCCATCTAAATATGATTGATGAAGAATGAGGATTTAAATAAGACTATGTAATGCTTCACAATTTAATGAGAACCATGCAAGAGCTTACTTAAAGAAAAGAATCATATGATTTGAATGAAGTATAGAATGATGGTTGAAGAAGAAATAGTATGGACAAACTATGATTTGAATTACACATTTCCATGAAATCAGATGATTGTTGCACTTTTATTCAAGTTCTCAATACATGTATCGAAGGTGAAACATTTTCTGCAACATTGAAGGTATTTGATTATGTTTCAAGCCTCCACTATTGGATGAAGAGAGGTGATTGGAGTTCATTGTAATTAACACTCTAAAAGGAATTGAGGATTTGAACTGAGGACGAAGAAGTACTTTGGAGTTAAAATTCAAAAAATAATGGACAAACTATGATGATGATTTGATGATTTATATTTCAAAAATATCATAAGTTTGGAGAACTTGTGATGCAAGCCTTATGAAGAGTATAGAGAGTAATAAAGTGATTTTTGAAGAGGAAAAAAAGTGGCATGCAAGTCAAGAGTGGTGTGCAAGTATTGGCACAGAAGTATTGGCACACAAGTGTAAGTGGTGCGCAAGTCATATTTCAATATCATCCCATCAAAATATGACAAATTAAATAAAGTGGTGTGCAAGTTAAAAATTGGTGTACAAGACATAAACTGATGTGCAAATCTAATGGGCACTCAAGTGTGGTGTAGAATTGTATTTTGCGAGCAAGACATACTTCAACATCCTCATATCAAAATATGAAAATGGAAAGAAAGGGTCACACTAGTGATGGAATTTTCTATAAGTGATGGAGCGGTGCGCAAGTGATAGAGAGGCGCGTAAGTGATGGAGCGGCGGGAGAGGCACACAAGTGCTTGAGCAGTGTGCAAGTGCTAGAGCGGCGGGAAAGTGTAAGTGGCACCCATTTCACCAAAATGCCTATAAATAGATGAATAGACTCCTCATTTTTTCAATGCTCAATAATTAAGAGATAATTAGAGCTCTGATCTCACAAGTAGTGGAGGGTTCTCTGATTTCACAAGTAGTAGAGGGCGTCACACAAGATGAAGTGGCACATAAGCTGAGGGTTATATATAAGGCACACAAGTAGGGTGTCGCGCATGTTTT
The DNA here is from genome assembly GCA_963277665.1 of Viscum album. Taxonomy (NCBI): domain Eukaryota; kingdom Viridiplantae; phylum Streptophyta; class Magnoliopsida; order Santalales; family Viscaceae; genus Viscum; species Viscum album. Next base: position 1,769,693,877 of record OY728145.1, read on the forward strand.
GTCGCACAAGTTTTGTCACGCAAGTTTTGTCGCGCAAGTTTCCAGAGGCGTGCAAGCAAGGAGGTGATTTCATGAAGTGGGTTGTGTATAAGACAAAGGTGGCATGTAAGTTGTGAGTTATTCTCAATGGTGGCGCGCAGGTAGTGAGTAAGCGCACAAGCAGGTGGCGAGTAAGCAGTGAGGTGCGCAATCAGGTGGCACGCAAGTAGGGAGGCGCGCAAGCAGGTGGCATGCAAGTAGGGAGGCATGCAAGTAGGGAGTGGTGCGCAAGTAGGGAGTGGCGTGAAAGCTATTTGCACCAGGTGGTTCTTATAATCTTCTTGTTAGGGTTTCATTTTTGAATAATAAGGAGATCACTTGTGGTGAATTGCATAATAATTTGTGGTTGATTTGAAAGAAGCCCGAGGGATTGGGTGTTTTCAAGAAAAGAAGAAGAATACATGAATGTATGCATGTGATCCAGTTAAAGGAGCCCAAGGCCTTGAAGAAGGAGTTTGAAAATAGAAAGGGTTTTACCCATTTGGTTTTTAAGAAACATACGAAAACACCATAAACTAGTGAAAGAGGAATGATGAAAAAGAAATAGGAGGAAGAGGCCGAGTGTGTGTTTAAAGAATCATATTCATTAATCTCTTTCACACAAGAAGAAGAAAAGAAGAAGGGGATACATGTGGGCTCTCACACAAGAATAGGAAGAAGAGGTGAATGCATGCTTCCATGCATGCACATGCACAAGTGGGGTAACTCAAATAAAGAATCAAAACAAGTGTGTGCATGTGTGAGAAAGAAAGTGTGCAATATCATTTCATAAACAATAGCTGCTCCAAGAAGAGTAGAAGAGAAGAAGAAGTAAAAGAGTTCAACTACATGCCATATGGATGATCACATGCATTTATGAACATAAGAAGAACTCACTCTAATGATTCCAGGTAATCCGATATTCATTTCCTGAATAATCACATTGGTATATGTGATTCTTGCTATGAAAGAAGAAGAAGTGTTTGTGAATTCTGTTATTGCACTCAGGAAGAAGAAAAAGTCCTAGTGTAGCTAGTTTTGTACTAGTAAAGAAGAAACGAAGAAGACAAGGAGACATTTTTGCCTACTTCTTTGACAGTAATCAAGTGAAGAGCACTGAAGAAGATCAAGATCATAACCTAAATTTTGAAGAAGAAATAATATTATCTCTATATGTTGTATAAAGAACCAGCTAGAAGCTGCAAGTTGGACTAGGCTATCATCAGTCTAGGGAAGAGGATTTTTTCCCACCCCCTCTAAAGTGTACAGACTCACACTGGCTAGAGGATTTTTTTGCTAGACACTCAAATGTAATTGCATATTACATCATAGTGGATAATCCATGAACTTGTCATATCCAGGCATGGAAAGGACATAACTACTCTTATTTAGTGGTGAACCTTTTAAAAGTATCATGTGTGTATTTTTACTACTTTCTATTATTGGATGTGACAGAGATAAGATAATAAGATAATCAAGATCTTAACTGGTCAATAGGTATAGAGATAAAATTTGGAATTGGATTAAAAATTTCCCAACACTGATTGACCCGCTCTTAGTGTTAGGTTTATCCCAAACTTGTACACTCAATTTGTATCAGAGGGAAAGTTTCACCTCTGTTGGATTCTCTATAGTTAAGTTATTCTATTTTAAAGATTTGAGTTCCTTTCCGGATTCAACACTGAAGAGTGGTGTTGGTGAAGATTTAGTTACCTTTGATCAGAATGCTCTCTCTTCTAAGACCATGATGAACAGGAAAAAGAAAGAGAATAGAAGGTTGATGAAGAATTCCCTCTTATCTGAAGAAGTGAAATCATGTATTTATCCATATCTAGCTGACAATGAAGACACACTAGACTTGGAATGTAATAATAAGGTGGCTCAAGTACCGACCAAGAATATGGAAAACCTTTTTACCTCAACTGATCAAGAGGTATGCATTAGTACATTTGGAAATTATTCTCATGATAACAATTCTATCACAAGTGGTGGTGATCAATCTAAAACATCTCAATAAATATCAGTTGATAGATTAAGAATGACGTTTCATGGTATTCCTGAAGAAATTACATCCCTGGTTTGTGGAGTATTTTAGGGAATGCAGGAAAATATCACTCAGTTGGAAGAAGAAACGGATGTCTTGGAGAAAGGCTTATAAGAAAAAATTATTGAATGTCTAAATCTCTCCAGATAGATTGGAGCCTCTGAAGCAATAAAGAGGGGATTTAAAGAAAGTTCTTCAAAGTGGATCAATGATGTTGAAGAAAAGGAGTGAGTCAACAAGACAGTAGAAGAGAAGATCCATGCACATTAAGATGATCTGAAAAGGGGAAATGAAGTCAAGAAGTTTCATTTGGAAGATAACTCCAGGAAGATCAATAAAATTGACTCTTTGTTACAAAACAACATAAAGATGCATGAAGATGATGTTGCAATATTGAATAATTCTTGTGATGATAAGATGACTATGATTCAAAAACAAAAGGACATCCATAATATTTGATGTTTAGAGTGGGAAGATCAGTTGACCAATCTTGAGAAGACACATATTGAGTCTTCACAAAAGAAGGAAACAGTTACTGCTAGTACCAAATGTTCACTAGAGGATTCTACTATCAAAAGACCTCAAAAATTTTGTAAGAATATCATGAACTCACTCATTGATCCATCACAAGCAGTTGAGAAAGTAAAGGTATAATCCATACCATCTTGTATTAATGTTTCTAAAATTTCTTCTACAAAAATTTCATGTTGGCAGAAAAATTTTAAACATGTTTGGATGAAGAAAAGTAAGACGAAACCTATCACCATGGAAAGGGTAGATATGGGAAATAGTGTGAAAGATAGATCCCCACATAGAGCACAACATACCAAGAAGAAGACTTAGCATCCATATCAAATAGATGACAAGAAATCACGGTTTGTTGGTCAATTCTGCTGTTTGAATAGGTTTGGGCATTCTGTAATGGATTTTTGGTACAATCCATTAAATGTAGAAGCACAGATAAAGCCCATCTTAAGGGCTGAAATCCATAGAATATGAAGAAACATCCACATATCCATAAACATCTGTATACTACAAATAGATTTAGAATGTCAGATAACATTTGTGATGTATGCAGTAGAAGTGGTCCTATGAATGATGTATGTTCATATAAGAAAAGAAGACCAAATGCTGGGTAAGAATGATGAAGCATCCATGGGAAGAAATAAGATGAATAATGTGAAATTTTTTTCCCAAGAACCTTTCAAGAATGAAAGATGAGAAGTCCATGGATTATAAATCCAAAAAGGTGAATGTTGGTGCATCCAAAAGAACTACTAATAAAGAAGCTATTTAGAAGAATCCATATGGAATATCCAATCTTAATGCCTCAATATCTAATGATATATTGGTGGTTTGGCCAAAATATTTGGACAGAATGAGGAAAATGGAAGATGCACAAGCTCAGGCTAGTGATAAATGCAAAAAATAATATTCTATGTGAAGTAAATGAAGTTCTATGTGTGAGGTGGAACTAGGGTGGATAAAATATGAGAAAGTGCTATGAATTTATTCCAGCAAAACAAGAATTCATGAAGAGGATGAAACTTGAACCAGGAGATTCTAGTGGATGGAAATCTCTTGAAGAAAGGAGATTCACACACAAAGAGATAAAAGAAGTATTGAGATCCACACAACCACATTAAAATTTAAATGTCAAGTGTATAAGTGTGAGGAGTGGAGAAAATTGATCATCTTGGTTGAGAAAATCATCTCATCTATCCTGTTCACATTGAAGAAGCATGGAGGATCCACCTTATTCCTTTAAATCTTTGTGTAGTGTAATTGTTTTTAAATACAGGGAATTGAAGTTGATGAGATATATTAGAGGGATAACCTGAGATTTAGTGATGAGAAGTGTTCTCATAAGAGGGATACACATGAAGAATCTTCCAGAGTCATTATCTCAATAAGTATCACCTTCGGTTGGTACTAAATCCAACTACTCTAAAGATTGTCTGAAGATCATGTCCTTGGAAATGGTATGTTATTTCTAATTATCCCATCCTTGGTTACTCAAAATAAAGATCTTTCGATAATGGGGGAGTAACAAAGATAATCAATGACATAATAATAGTGAAAGTTCCCCAAGGCCACTTATTCTACCATTTGCACTTGAATGTTATTGATCTGTTTGTTGAAGTGAGTACATGAATTTCAGGTTGATTATTTCCTATCACATTCAATATCTTCGGCCTGGAATGAAAGTGGAAACCCTTGAATAAATGTGTATGAGTTCTCATCTCATGAGGTTTCATATTCAGTTGGTAATTTATAGCTTTGTTATCTAAATCAAATCCTCTTGTTTTATACACTAAGCATTTCTCAAGTAGACTTAGAGTGAAATGAATGAAGGCACATTTCTCAGGTATGGAATGATACCCTCTCAACCATGAACTTTGACTTTCCTGTCAATAAGGGGGAAGAAATTTAAATGAATGTTTTAAATGAAAGGGGGAGAGAAACAAGTGAAGGGGGAGAGAAATAATATTCTTATTTTGAAATTGAAACATTCATTTGAAGAGACATTGTGGTATTGACAACTAAATACAATGGGGAAGATTTTTGGGACCACTTTTTGTTTGAAGATTGTATTTGTTGTCAACAGATGTCAATACTGGTCAAAATGAAGAATAAGATGAATAAGGACTAAAAATATATTGTAGATTGGCTGAAGTGATGTTTCCTGGAGAATTGTTATGGAATCATAGAATTAGATTCCATAATAGATCAATTCTCTAAGAATATTAATTCAGATGATTGTTGAAATGATACTAAGTTCAAAGAACTTTTTTCAAATGTGACACATTGTTTACAATAAGGAATAATGGTGATGTATCACCCATCTAAAGATGATTTAAGAATAATGTGGATTTAAAGAATACCTTATAATGCTTCACTATTTCAGGAGAACCATGAAAGAACTTACTTGAATAAAATAATCATATGATTTGAATGAAGTAGGGAATGATGGTTAAAGAAGAAGAAATAGTGTGGAAGGGCTCATAATTCTACGAAGTTCATGAATTACACATTTCCTTGAAATTAGATGATTGTTGCACTGTTCTAAAAGTTCCCAATACCTGTATAAAAGGTGAATCATTTTCTGCAACACTGAAGGTATTTGAAGAAGTTTCAAGCCTCCACTTTTGGATCAAGAGATATGATTGGAGTTCTTTGGAATTAGCACTCTAAAAGGAATTGAGGATTTGATGTGATGATGAAGAAGTACTTTGGAATTCATATTCCAAAAATAATGGACAAACAATGAGGATTCATTGATAATTTTTAATTCACAAATATAATAAGTTTGGATAACTTGTGATGCAATCATTTTGAAGAGTAGAGAGAGCAAATAAGTGATTTTGGAAAAGGGAAAAAAGTGTTGTGCAAGTCAAGAGTGGTGCGCAAGTATTGGCGCACAAGTATTGGAGTGCACATGTATGTGGAATGCAAGTCATATTTCCAAATCATCCCATCAAAATATGAAAAATTAAATAAAGTGGTGTGCAAGTTAAAAATTGACACGCACGTCATAAAGTGACATGCCATTCTAATTGGAATGTAAGTGTGGCCCGCAAGTGTATCTAGCACACACGACATACTTTAACATCCTCATATCAAAATATGACAATGGAAATAAAGTGTTGCACTAGTGGTGGAATGTCGTGCAAGTGATGGAGCGGCATGCAAGTGATGGAGCAGGGTACAAGTGATGCATCGATGCACCAGTGCTGGAGGGGCGCGCAAGTGCTGGAGCGGCACACAAGTGCTAGAGCGGTGCGCATGTTCTGGAGCAGTGCACAAGTGTATGTGGCATGCAAGTCACCAAAATTCCTATAAATAGATGACTAGACTCTTCATTTTCTCAATGCTCAACACTTAATAGAAAATTAGAGCTCTGATCGCACAAGTAGTAGAGGGTGCACTGATCACTCAAGTAGAAGAGGGAGATGTGAAATCTTAAGTGGCACGCAAGCTGAGGGTTATTTATAAGGCACACAAGTAGGGTGTCACATAAGTTTTTTCATGCAAGTTTTGTTGCCCAAGTTGCTAAAGGCGCCCAAGAAGGGAGGATATTTCAAGAAGTGAGCTGTGCATAACCCAAAGGTGGAACACAAGTTATGAGATGTGCTCAATGGTGGTGTGTAGGTAGTGAGTAGGTGCTCAAGCATGTGCCGTGCAAGCAGTGAGGCACAGAAGTATGTGGCCTGAAAGTAGGGTGGCGCGCAAGCAGGTGGTGCGCAAGCAAGGAGGCGTGCAAGCAGGGAGTGGTGTGCAAGCTGTTTGCACCGGGAGGTTCTTACCAACTTCTGTGTAGGGGTTAATTATTAAAGAAGAAGTAGATCACAAGAGGTGAATTGAATAAAAGTTTTTGTTTGATTTGAATGAAACCCAAGGGCTTAGGTGTTTGCAATAGAATAAGAAGAATACATGCATGTATGCATGTGCTCCTATTAAAGGAGCGCAAGGCCTTGAATAAGGAGTTTTCATAAAGAAAGGGTTTCACCCATTAGGTTTTGAAGAAACATACAAAAAACCCTAACCTAGTGCAAGATTAAGGAAAAAAAGAATGAGGAGGAACAAGTTGAGTGTTTGTTTAAAGAACCATATTCATTAAGGGTTTTCACACAAGAAGAAGAAGAATAGAAGAATAGGATCTGTGTGGTCTCTCACACAAGAAGAAGAAGAAGAAGAAGAGGTGAATGCAAGATTTCATGCATGAACACGCACACGTGGAGTAACTCAAATAAAGAATAAAAAATGTTTGTGCACATGTGAGAATGAAAGGGTTCAATATCATTGCATAAACAATAACTACAGCAAGATGAGGAGAAGAGAAGAAGAAGGAAAAGAGTTTAACTACAAGCCATATGCATGATCACATGCATTTGTGAACAAGAGAACAACTCACACTGATGATTCCAAGTAAGCCGATCTTAATTGCCTAAATAATCAAATTGGTATATTTAATTCTTGCTAATAAATAAGAAGAAGTGTTAGTGCATTCTTTTATTGCACTAAAGAAGAAAAAAGGCATAGTGCAGCTGGTATTTCACTAGTGAAGAAGAAAAGAAGAAGATAATAAGAATTTATTTCCTAATTCGTTACAAGTAATCAATTAATGAGAACTGAAGAAGATCAAGAGTATAACCTACAATTTGATGATGGAAGAAGACTGTCTCCATAGGCGGTATAAAGAACCAGCTAGAAGTTTCAAGTTGTACTTGGATATTATCAGTCCATGGAGGAGGATTGTTTCCCACCCCCCTCTATAGTGTAGGGACTCACACATGCTAGAGGACTGTTTTCCAAGCCACTCCACTATAATTTCATATCACATCATATTAGAGATTCCATGAACTCATCATATCCAGGCATGGAAAGGATGTAGCTACTCTTATTGAGTGGTGAACCTTGTAGAAATATCATGTGCAATTTTTTACTTCTTTCTATTTTTGCATGCGACAGAGAAATGAGAATTAGAGTATCAAGATCCTTACAGGTCAAGAGGTACAGAGATAAATTTTTTAATTGGTTTAAAAATTCCCCAACACTGATTCACCCCCCCTCTCAGTGTTAGGTTTTTCCCAAAAAGGTCCTCTCACTATATAATTTCAAAAGGTAGGTTGACATATTCTGACAATGATGGTAACTGAGACCCATATTCCCAATATACTAAATGTCAGTGTAGTTGATGTTGTTCAAGATAGATTATAAACTAAAAAGGGCCTGTCAAGCCCTCCATCAATGTAGAATGTCATTATTATCATGATTTTCCTCATCACAGTAGTGTGGATATAGATCACAATGACTCTACTATTGACATCCATTATGGCCAACCTCCGTACGATGATATCAACAATGTAAAATGAAATCCTCCCCTTTCCCAAACACCATAATATTGGGAGGTTTTTAAAACTCTAACATAATTAAATAGAGAGGCTCATAAAATAACAGGATCCATAGCATAAGGCTCCCCAACGACATCCAGCGGTTCTCCACTCCCTATAGTAGGTGACCATAAGAACCATATTCAGTGGTCTGACTACATAGAGGCACTTAAGTCTTAGTAATAATATTCCAACAATGAAATATTTATATATTTATCTAGAAACAACCTCATTATAGTGTTTAGGCCCCTCAGCACTTCTGATTTTGTGATACTAGTCGATCTAAAAATGGATTTCATACCTTATCTTGGACGAAATATGTGGGATACTCATCAATGATTGAAGGATCGACAAATCAATTATCTGGGATTTGAGTGTCACCATTAGGGAATAATTATACATTATTTTTAGATAGACATGGCCACTATCTCCAAGGATCGATATCCATAACTAGAATATCATGATGCAAAACTACAACACTCATGAATTTATTGAATCATAAAACTTTGGAAGAAAATATCCAAATCGACATCTTGTATCTTTATTCAAGGATGGGGACAGTAAATAGAGTTTCCCTTTTGCATAACCATCAAATAATAGTTCCCTCTAATATGAAATCTTGTAATTTCATAAGCCCTAGAAAAATTAGTGGACTAGGTAATGCTCATGACAGCTGCACACTAAAAGAAAATTATCCTTTATCAATGATGCCTACACATCATGACCAGATGGAGACAATAAACTAATTTACATAAAACTGGGCCACTCTAAGCAATGATAATACATTTCAATCATGATTACTGAATCTACAATCACCCACACCACTTATTATAAGGATTTTTTCTCATCATTGGTTCCCATCGCACCCAACACTTATGTGATAAAAATTGCACCCCATCAAAAGATTAATGGTAAAAAATATCATAAGAATAATCCAGAAGTAGAATCAGTCCCCAAAGTCAGATAAATTTCTACCATTGTCTCTAGAAATCATATCATCAATTCTAAAGAGGATTGAGGATGTATCCTAGGTAGTTGTGAGTGAACCCCAAACCAGTAGGCTTGGATAAGTTTTATATTAATCAACGTCAGCTTTTTCATCATCCCCGGAGGGGGTCCTAGAGAAATAAATGGTGATTCCAGATCAGTCCATCCCATTAGACTGGAGGTATTTATATATTAATGTTTTCCCCATGAATCATTTAATCCATGAATATAATCACTGGTTCATTAGAAACATGATAAATCCATGACAATTGAGGGAACTAATAGCCCCATATTTTTGCGATGGAGGAATTTTTATCATCATCATCACCACAGAGGGAATTAGTCATGTCCATGTTGGGAAAGAAAAATCAATGGTTTACATCCCAAAAATTCCTACAGTACATGAAAACCATTTTCAATACATGTCCCACTTGAAAATAATTATCATAAACTGCCTAAAGTAAATTTATTATAGGAAAAGATATGAGGAACATATGTCAATGTTAATCTAACCCCACTGGGGTTGCATGTTGACATGGACTAACATGGACAAGGGATCATATAATTACCCTAATGAAGGCAGTACATAATCATCCTATTGCATCAAAAGTAATGTTACAATCAACATTTCCTCTTATAATTCTATAAATTTCCTCACATTCAATTTGGTATACATTTTTAATCAAGGTGAAAATACAATGGGACACAATATAGAAAATAAACACTGAGGGGAGGGTGATCTTGATGAATAAACCAGGGCCTCATGAAACTGGAACTAGAGTATGTGTCACGAACGAGCTTGGGTCGACGCTGAAACGGTCACCCGAGCCTGTCCGCGGCAAGTCCCGAGGAGCGTTCCCGATCCCCCCAGGATGGCAACAAGTGCCGAGCATTGAAATTTTAATCGTTGGGAACGATTTCATCCCTAACTAAAAACAGGATCGAAAGAAATAATACAAACTAAACAAACATACAAACACAAAATACATAAACAAAACTACACCACGACATACCTCCATGTGACCTCGTGGGTCACCACCCAACTACAACCAACATCGCTCTCTCACTGAGCGACTCAAGCCAGGAATACCTGAACATAAGGAACCTGCAACTGAAATGGTAAAAGATAGGCGTGAGCACAAAAAGTACTCAGTAGGTGAGCCCCACAACAAAACCCAAAGCACTTCCAGTAAATAAAGAATCTACATGTTCCAGGTTTGAACAATAATGTATAAAAGTAAGCTTTCATAGTGTTTTACTTGAAAATCAAAACACGAGACATTTCCCTTAATCTTTTTCAAAAGTTGTTTCACTTTCATTAGTTTTAAACTCATTTAAAAGGGAAAGATGTGAACCTTTTCAAATCTAACATAAAGAGGATAAAGTATTTTCATTTGAAAACCATTTTTCCAATGTCTAACAGTATAGGCTGTGAAGGATGACTGAAAGTAAACAAGCAGGGAGAAACAAGTGCAATTAAAGGTAAACAAGAAAGGAAGACCAAGTGCAAGTAAAAATAAACCAGAAGTTATCAGCAATATCCATGGGTGATCCTAAACATCCCTTGAAAACCCCTGGACGTACTCGGGTTCAGACTACCTGCTGGCGTGGTACTCCATAGTCAATAACCAACTGGCCTCCCTAATAGCCAACCAGTGTCACATCCCTCCTGGCCTGTCCACAAATCCAGGGGGGTACTAACCCGTCCAATCAGGGTTAGCAAGAAACCATCACTCGATAATCTACAAGACGCCCAGGAACCCATGGTGGTTTTAGTAACACTGTGTAAGTGGGAGGCCCACGCACGCGTGACTCATCTCACCGCACTTGCCACACCCTTACACGGACATCGCTACAGGACAACACTCGAAGGGAAGTCCCCCTGTAGAGATGCCCTCACAAGTACGTATATATATATATATATGTATAATCACTTAACATTTATTAAAGTGCCAACCGGGCCGTCATATCACTTACATTTTGATCATTTAATACTAAAGCAATTTTAAAGAGATATGACACACGCCATTTCATTGAAAACTAGAAACGCACTTAGAACTTTATTTAAGAAAACCCAAATCAGCATATTAAACCTGGAACACATTGGTTTCACAAGTAGAATTATTTTCCAATATCAAAACACACCCCAATTTTATCAAGAGCCAAACGGGCCTTTAACCACCTTTTTAAGGATTACTATTTCTCAAATGAAATCCAAACCTTTAATCACGCGTCAAAAGGAAAAAATTTTCAACAACCAAGAACCACACATAATGTTTCCAAAAACGTGTTTAAGGTCATACGACATTTCCTCTAATCAAGGTTCTATGAAAAACACCATTTTCCCTAAACAATACACCTACTAATTTTACACATCAAAAACATTTCAAAACAAAGTTTCACATTTCATAAAGAACCATTTAGAAATATTACCATGGAAGCCCACAATTGAAACTATGAAATCACTTTCAACGAAACACTAGAATTTAAATGGCCTTTATCAGCAGATCACCACACTATAAATAACTACTTAATAATACTTTTAAATTTACTGAAATTCAATAAAAAAAACAAGGAGTAAATAAATTCTTAATTTAAAGGCGAGTGCAAAGGGAGACCTACCTCCAGATCAAAGCGCGACGGTAAAACGACCTTGGAACCAAGGCGCGAAGACAGCGGAACCTCGGAAACAAGGCGCAGCGATGGCGCTCTCTCGGAAACGCCCTACGTGGGTCCTAAAAAAATCCTAAACCTATCAGAAACAAATATATGTTGATGAGAAACCCCTAACAACGCAAAGGTGAAAGCCAGAGTAATAATAATGATAATAATAGTAGTAATAATAATAATAATAATAATAATAATAATAATAATAATAAAAATAGTGATAAAATAATAATAAAAATAACAATAATAATTTAGAATAATCATAATATAATAATATAATAGTAATAACAATATTAATATAATAATAATAATAATAATAATAACGATAACATAATATAATGATAAAAATAATAAGATAACATAATAATACTACTAATAATAATAACATAATAATAATAACAATAATAAAATAATGGTAATAATAAAATAATAATAACATAATACTAATAATAATAATATAGTAATAATGCAACATCATAATAATAATAATATTAATAATATAATAATAATAATAATATAATAATAAAAACATGATCTAATAATAGTCATAATAACATAATACTGATAAGCATAATAATAATAATAATAATAATAATATTAATCATATTCACATACTAATAAGAATAATAATAATATTATTATTATTAATATTAATAATATGATAGTAATTATAATAATAATAATGTAATAATATTAACATAATAATAATAATAACATAATATAATAATAATACTAATTATAATAACAATAATTATAATATGATAATAATAATAAAGTAATAATTTAATAATAATAGTAAAAATAATAATATAATAATAATATAATAATATTAACATAATAATAATAATATAAGCATAATAATAATAATATAATAATAATAATAATAGAAAAATATTAACATTATAATATTAATAATAATATTATTATTAATATGATAAAAAAACAAAACGTAATAAAAAAAATAAAAACAAAACTTACAGCGGAGGGGGGTTGCGGAGGAGAAGTCCGGGGCTGGGGTTCGGCCGGAGGCTGGCCGGAGAAGGGGGTTCTGCCGGAGGCTGGCTGGAACAGGGAGGTGCTGGAGGGCGGTGGTGCGGTGCTGGAACGGTGAGGCCGGAATAACGGAGCAAGGGAGGTGCGGCCGGGCGGAGGAGGGGCACGCGGCTGGGGTGAGGCAGGTGCGGCGGTCGGGTTGGCTGGCGAGGCTGGGGATGCCGGAGCAGGCTCGGACGGCGCGGCCAAAAGCCGGAAGTGGGGGGGGGGGGTGCGGCAGCAGCGGGGGTCCGGGGCGTTGCCGCGAGGCGAGAAATGCCGGAGGGGGCCGGGACCGGGGAGGTGGTAGCGGGGTGTCGCCTTGGGCGAGGAGGGATGGCGAGCGGGGCACGGCGGCGAGCCAGACAGGGCGTCGCGCGCAGGGGGAGAGGTCGCCGGAAGGAGGTGGGGAGCGGGGTGGAGCGTCGGAGGGCCGGGTGCGGCTTGGCTGGGTGCGGCCGCGCGGAGGAAGCCGGCACGGCAGAGGGGAGGATGGCGCGTGGCCGCAGGCGCCGGAGGTCGGGAGTGGGGGGCGCGGCTGGCCGAACCAGAAGGGGGGGGGGGAGAAAAACGGGGGAGAGAGAGGAGCGGGGTGAGGGGAGAGTGGCAGCTGGGTAGGTTAGGGTTAGATTAGGTTTTAGGTTTATAATATAAATATATATATATGATAATAATAATAATAATAATAAATAATGAAAAAGGAAATAATAATAATACTAATAATATGATACATTAATTAAATAAATAAAAATAAAATCTTAATAATAATAATAAGACTTTATAAAAATAGTAAAACTTTATAATAATAATAATAATAAAAATTAGATAATTATAATAATAATTATTATAACCAAATTATTTAAAATAATAAAACCATTTTAAAAAAAATAACACACACAAGTATATACATATATACATATATATATATATATCTATATATAGATCTATAGATATATATATATATATACCTATATACAAACACATAAACATAGACACGATAACCATATATATATATACTTATATAGACATAACACATATAAGCATATATATATACCTATATAGACATATGTATATATATACATACATATACACATGTATAAACATATATACAATAAAAATAACTACAATAATAATAACACAATTTAAATAGTGAGAGTAATAAAATGTCAACGCAAAAACATTAGTATTTAAAACGCCCGGTGAGCACATAGTCACCCGGGCCGAATGCACGGTAACTGCTAGTGATGCGGTGACCGCGCACCGGCGCGAAACCACCAATCGCAATTAATCTTCGAAAAATTTAAACCGGGAACAAGAAAGGGGAAAAATTACGGATGTCCGCAGTCGGGGTGTTACAATTCTCCCCACCACAGACACTTTCTGCCCCCAGAAAGTCACCAGGCCACAAGTCTGCCAAAAACCAAGTCTATGCCCAAACAGAACTCAAGTAACTGAAGAAAACTGAGATTCTCGGGGACGACCTTACTCTACACAGGTCACACCCGACCGATTCAAGAGAAAACTGAGGTCCGAGGTTGAGGGGAGAATGCGAAGGGGTTCTCCCCACCACAAGAGCTCAACTTGTGCTGGAAAGTTGACCATATAAATAGGCAACCCTAGGAAAAGTGGGGGGGGTGGGTTGACGCGGGAACTCCCGACCGGTTTAAGACAACTCTTATAGCACAAGTGAAAAACAACACCTTCGTCGAAACGTTGAACCCACGACAAAAGTCAACGACCTTCAACACTAGGGGGAAAACTCATGGAAAAGACTTAACCAGACACCGAGTTGAAAACATGACCCATTGAAAACCATGAAACCTAACCACATCTGACGAGAATTGCTAAACCAACGTCAACCCACAGAGGGGTAAAACACACTTTTAAGAAAGACACACGATTCAGAATATCACATCCACACAAACCAGTCTACTTGGATTATAATAGAACAAGTCCATCATTACTTCATAGAAAAACAACGCATTTACAACGCTGTTGAAACTTTAATAGCAGGGAAACAAATATAAAAAAGTTTTTAATTGTTCCACAATCAATACGGAAAACCTAACTTGGACTAAGGCTTCACAACCCTGGGAACTCCTGACTGTGCGCGAGCTTCACCCCGAGACTTGTGGCTGGGGCTCTGATGGCTGAAGCATCTTCTGCCTCACAGTCAGGTACTAACATTCTCCCATCACAACATCCACTTCAAGAGACGCTTCCTGCAAAACTTCTCTAGATGACCCAGATGGATGCATCGATGACACGTCTTCGGAGGTTTGTGACAAGACGGCTTTAAATTCCCGAAACGACCACACTGATAGCATACCTTTGAACAATCTGATGAACTGGAAGCTAGGACCAAGGGAGATAACTCCTGAGGAACAAGTATCTCTGGCGTATTTTCCATGCCAGAGGGGGAACTCCTACGAACAACAGGGGACGCTGAAGTATTAACTACCCGCACACCGGAAACCAGCTCAGCCAAGAATGCTTCCTCTACCAGCTTCTCGAAACCATGGTCTTCAGAAGGGAGGACTCGCTCCTTGATCTCTAGACGAAGACCCCTGGTGAAAAGAGAGACCTTCATGAGCTCATGCGACACTACCTCTGGAGAAAAGGAAATCAGTTCCTTGAAATGGTCAACATATGCCTTCATCGTCTGTTGGACTTGTTGAATATGCACAAGTTCTCTCTTTTTCTCTAGCTTCACTTCCTCAGGTACAAACCATTGGATGAAAACTGTTTTAAAGACATACCACATCATTTCAACTGGCATTGACGGTGGGGTAACCATCTTCCACCGGTATAAAGCTGGACCCTCAAACAATTACATAATTGCACGAACCTTAACATTATCAGGAGTTCCCAACGTTCTAAAGATACACACCACTTCCTCAAGCCATTTCACTGCTTCTAGCGGACCCTGATCACCATGGAGAATTGGAAAAGTCTGAGGAGGACCAAAAACTTGGCATGACCTATCAGAATCCTTAGAGACCTTTCTGGGTGGCATTTCCTGAGCGACATATAAAACACAAAGCCAAAACCAATATCAACCCGAAGAAACCTCAATAAAAGCACTTCATCAAAAACAGTCAACACAATGATCAAACAAATACGAACACAACCCAAAATAAGATCTCTTTTTTTAAAAAATCCCCTTTTTATTTTAGATTATAAAACCAACCTCTTTCAAGATTACTTTCCAAAACCAATCCACTTTCAAACCAAAAAATTTCCAAAAACCGTTTTCCCTTTAATACCAATTTAGAAAGCAAGGTCAAGCCTTTAATTTCAAATATACACCGAGGTAATCTCATGACCTGTTGCACATGTCATTATCCACATTCCATTCATACACTCATCAACACACAATTTCTATGCATTCTCTCACATGTCCAAACGTTCATAAGTAGTACCTGCAGTTTCACCCCAAACCATTCTCAACCAATTTCAAAGCAAAAACAAGTTTTTCCAAACCAAAGGCTTTCAGTTTTAAAACTCATTTGATAAATTTAATCTCATTTAAAAGAAATCAGTCCCATTTTACAAAAACTCTTTTTCACTTCCAATGACGCACTTACACCAACCAAAACGAAAGCAGCATCCAAAATTGCATTAACCACTGGAGTGAGGGACTAGTAGTCACGCTCAACCTAGCGACATGGTAGTGGGCCATGTCCCAAGTCATCGTCGACCACTAGGAGGAATTCAAACCGTGTACTCAGACTCCACATGGGTCACTACTCCAGGTGAAATCATGAAGTAACGCCGGCTTGCCTCCATTTTCATCTCTCAATCCAAGACAAACCAGAAAAGACAAGGACACAATTCCCGAACTACCCCTGGTGACTCGAGGTGTGGAACGGGTGAGGGTTCATGACGTCCTTCCCATACCAACCTCTCGAGTCCTGACAGTCCTAATATCCACCTACCAGACAACCCAAATAACAAGAACCACCTCTGATACCATTTTGTCACGAACCAGCCCGGGTCGACCCTGAACCAGTCACCCGAGCCGGTACGCGACAAGTCCCGAGGAGCGTTCCCGATCCCCCTGGGATGGCAAAAAGTGCTGGGCATTGAAATTTTAATCTTTGGGAACAATTTCAGCCCAAACTAAAAAAAGGATCGAAAGAAAGAATACAAACTAAACAAACATACAAACACTAAATACATAAACAAAACTACACCACGACATACCTCCATGTGACCTCGCGGGTCACCACCCAACTACAACCAATGTCGCTCTCTCACTGAGCGACTCAGGCCAGGAAAACCTGAACACAAGGAACCTGCAACTGAAATGGTAAAAGATAGGTGTGAGCACAAAAAGTACTCAGTAGGTGAGCCCCAAAACAAAACCCAAAGCACTGCCAGTAAATAAAGAATCTACATGTTCCAGGTTTGAACTATAATGTATAAAAGTAAGCTTTCATAGTGTTTTACTTGAAAATCAAAACACGAGACACTTCCCTTACTCTTTTTCAAAAGTTGTTTCACTTTCATTAGTTTTAAACTCATTTAAAAGGGACAGAAGTGAACGTTTTCAAATCTTACATAAAGAGAATAAAGTATTTTCATTTGAAAACCATTTTCCCAAAGTCTAACAGTATAGGATATGAAGGATGACTGAAATTAAACAAGTAGGGAGAAACAAGTGCAAGTAAAGGTAAACAAGAAAGGAAGACCAAGTGCAAGTAAAAATAAACCAGAAGTTATCAGCAATATCCATGGGCGATCCTAAACATCCCTAGAAAACCCCTGGACGTACTCGGGTTTAGACTACCTGCCGGTGTGGTACTCCATAGTCAATAACCAACTGGCCAGCCTAATAGCCAACCAGTGGCACATCCCTCCTGGCCTGTCCACAACTCCAGGGGGGTACTAACCCGTCTAATCAGGGTTATCAAGCAACCGTCACTCGATAATCTACAAGACGCCCAGGAACACATGGTGGTTTTAGTAACACTGTGTAAGTGGGAGGCCCACGCACGCGTGACTCATCTCACCGCACTTGCCAACCCCTTACACGAACATCGCTATACGACAACCCTCGAAGGGAAGTCCCCCTATAGAGATGCCCTCACAAGTACGTATATATATATATGTATAATCACTTCACATTTATTAAAGTGCCAACCGGGCCATCATATCACTTAGATTTTGATCATTTAATACTAAAGCATTTTTAAAGAGATATGACACATGCCCTTTCATTGAAAACCAGAAACGAACTTAGAACTTTATTTAAGAACAAATCAGCATATTAAACCTGGAACACATTGGTTTCACAAGTAGAATTATTTTACAATATCAAAACACACCCCAATTTTATCAAGAGCCAAACGGGCCTTTAACCACCTTTTTAAGGAATACTATTTCTCAAATGAAATCCAATCCTTTAATCACGCGTCAAAAGGAAACATTTTTTAACAACCAAGAACCACACATAAAGTTTCCAAAAACAAGTTTAAGGTCATACGACATTTCCTCTAATCAAGGTTCTATGAAAAACACCATTTTCCCTAAACAATACACCTACTAATTTTACACATCAAAAACATTTCAAAACACAATTTCACATTTCGTAAAGAACCATTTAGCAATATTACCATGGAAGCCCACAATTGAAACTAAGAAAACACTTTCAACGAAACACTAGAATTTAAATAGCCTTTATCAGCAGATCACCACATTATAAATAACTACTTAATAATACTTTTAAATTTACTGAAATTCAATAAAAAAACAAGGAATAAATAAATTCTTAATTTAAAGGCGAGTGCAAAGGGAGACCTACCTCAAGATCAAAGAACGACGGTAAAACGACCATTGAACCAAGGCGTGAAGACGGCAGAACCTCAGAAACAAGGCGCAACGATGGCGCTCTCTCGGAAACGCCCGGCGCAGGTCCTAAAAAAATCCTAAACCTATCAAAAACAAATATAAGTTGATGAGAAACCCCTAACAAAGCAAAGGTGAAAGCCAGAGTAATAATAATGATAATATTAGTAATAATAATAATAATAATAATAATAATAACAATAGTGATAAAATAATAATAAAAATAACAATAATAATTTATAATAATCATAATATAATAATATAATTGTAATAATAATATTAATATAATAATAATAATAATAATAACAATAACATAATATAATGATAAAAATAATAACATAACATAATAATACTACTAATAATAATAACATAATAATAATAACAATAATAATATAATGGTAATAATAAAATAATAATAACATAATACTACTAATAATAATAATATAGTAATAATGCAACATAATAAAAATAAAAATAATAATATATTAATAATAATAATAATAATAATATAATAAAAACATGATCTAATAATAGTCATAATAACATAATACTGATAAGCATAATAATAATAATAATAATATTAATCATATTCACATACTAATAAGAATAATAATAATATTATTATTATTAATATTAATAATATGATAGTAATTATAATAATAATAATGTAATAGTATTAACATAATAATAATAATAACATAATATAATAATAATACTATTAATAATAACAATAATTATAATATGATAATAATAATAAAGTAATAATTTAATAATAATAGTAACAACAATAATATAATAATAATATTATAATATTAACATAATAATAATAATAATATAAGCATAATAATAATAATAATATAACAATAATAATAATAATAAAAGAAAAATATTAACATTATAACATTAATAATAATAATATTATTAATATGATAAAAAAACAAAACAAAATGTAATAAAAAAAATAAAAACAAAACTTACAGCGGAGGGGGGTTGCGGAGGAGAAGTCCGGGGCTGGGGTTCGGCCGGAGGCTGGCCAGAGAAGGGGGTTCTGCCGGAGGCTGGCCAAAACTGGGAGGTGCTGGAGGGCGGTGTTGCGGTGTCGGAACGGCGAGGCCGGAACGACGGAGCAAGGGAGGTGCGGCCGGGCGGAGGAGGGGCACGCGGCTAGGGTGAGGCAGGTGCGGCGGTCGGGTTGGCTGGCGAGGCTGGGGATGCCGAAGCAGGCTCGGACGGCGCGGCCAAAAGCCGGAAGGGGGGGGGGGGTGTGGTAGCAGCGGGGGTCCGGGGCGGTGCGGCGAGGCGAGCAACGCCGGAGGGGGCCGGGACCCGAGAGGTGGTTGCGGGGGTGCCGCCTTTGGCGAGGAGGGATGGCGAGCGGGGCGCGACGGCGAGCCGGACAGGGCGTCGCGCGCATGGGGAGGGGTTACCGGAAGGAGGTGGGGAGTGGGGCAGAGCGTCGGAGGGTCGGGAGTGGCTTGGATGGGTGCGGCCGCGCGGAGGAAGCCGGCGCGGCAGAGGGGAGGACGGCGCGGGGCCATGGGCGCCGGAGGTCGGGAGTGGGGGGCGCGGCCGGCTGAACCAGAAGGGGGGGGGGGAGAGAGAAAAACGGGGGAGAGAGAGGAGTGGGGTGAGGGGAGAGTGGCGGCTGGGTAGGGTAGGGTTAGATTAGGTTTTAGGTTTATAATATATATATATATATATATATGATAATAATAATAGTAATAATAAATAATGAAAAAGGAAATAATACTAATACTAATAATATGATAAATTAATTAAATAAATAAAAATAAAATCTTAATAATAATAATAAGACTTTATAAAAATAGTAAAACTTTATAATAATAATAATAATAAAAATTAGATAATTATGATAATAATTATTATAACCAAAATATTTAAAATAATAAAACCATTTAAATAAAATAACACACACAAGTATATACATATATACATATATATATCTATATATAGATCTATAGATATATATATATATATATACCTATATACAAACACATAAACATAGACACGATAACCATATATATATATACTTATATAGACATAACACATATAAGCACATATATATACCTATATAGACATATGTATATATATACATACATATACACATGTATAAACATATATACAATAAAAATAACTACAATAATAATAACACAATTTAAATAGTGAGAGTAATAAAATGTCAATGCAAAAACTTTAGTATTTAAAACGCCGGGTGAGCACATAGTCACCCGGGCTGAATGCATGGTAACTGCTAGCGATGCGGTGACTGCGCACCGGCGCGAAACCACCAATCGCAATTAATCTTCGAAAAATTTAAACCGGGACCAAGAAAGGAGAAAAATTAAGGATGTCCGCGGTCGGGGTGTGACAGTATGATACAAAATCTGGAACCTCTAAATAAAAATCTATAGCCACTTCAGTTGAACTCTACCAAATAAAATTGTAATGGTGTGGCTACATCTTGATCACATCCAAGAACAGTCTTGGATCCTTCCTCAGAGGAATAGTTTTCATAATATGAGAGTGAAATAAAAACTCATGGAAAACTCATGGATGAGATAATGAGGGGAAATATACTTGTTAGGTATTATCTTCAGGCTATGCAAAATATTCCTCATTCTATCAGATCTGATCTATCATAAAAAGTGGCATCTAAGTGTCAAGCTGGCTTCGGATATAAGAATCTAGTGTATATAGACAAGGATGTTGAAATTGACCCTGACTTCCCTCCATTGTGAATATAACCTCTCCCTCACTAGGGAAATCATTCATCCTATAGATGAATCAATAATTATGTGGAGAAGAAGGTTGGGACACCTCATTGACCCCCTCCCAATCCCGGTGGATGGAAGATGGTGATGAATGTAGAGCCCCTATAGTTTCTCAACATCATTGTATATGTGGCTAAATGAATGAAATCCATATAAGGGAGACGTGTGAACTTTCATCCTAGTATAAATCCATGTGTCGAATTGGTGGATGCTAATCCACATCCACACCACATAGGAAAAGCTACCTTCTCTATCATTGAAGATATAGGGGACCCCGAACAATATCTCACACACATCATCTCAGGATGCGGTTCATTGATGGGCCCTTGATACTGGGAAACCCCAGAACACCCTAAGAGAGGATGAGTGAATCTGATTGTCAAAAATTTCATTTAAACTAATGGATCGTGTTCCCAAATTGGTTGGAACCTTATAAACTTGTCTAATGAGAATGTGTAGAAAACAAAAAAAATCACATAAAAAGAAAAGACGCAAGAATTTTACTTGGTTCAACATCAAGGGTTGCATCTAAGGAGAATACATAGACTAGTTTCTTATAACACCCCAAGAATTTAAAAATGGATTTATTATAGAACTCAAGGATCACTGAGTCTCTACATACATCTATTTGTTATAACCCATCCATGTAAACATAAGCATGTTACTTTTGTGATATGAATTTTAAAAATCGGACATACATGGTTGTGATCAGTATGTTATTTGGATTACAATAAGAAAAACATAATTTTTTTTGAATAGTATATTACCATTATGAGTAGAATCATACCCTTAATAATTGTGATATACATTAATGAATAGTAACCTTACCTATGATGGCATATAAATAATATTCAAGTAGAAGTACGATATACATATGTTTTGAAATAAAAAATTAATTTTTTTAAAACTATTTTTTTGAATAAATTATAGTTTTAATTCAATATTAAATTAGTCATATTTTAAAAATTATTTTGGAAAAATGGAATTAATTTTTGGATACTACATGTCAAAAAAAGGTTTGGGTGATGTTTTGGTATTTGTCTGAAATAATCAAATGTTTTATGAATACTTAAATACGGTAAAATACTGTATATTCAAATTATTTGTTAAATACACTATTTATGGCATCCTAAGTGATGTAAAACAACTTGTATTGAACTCAGATGAATTTTATAATATTCTTGGTCATGTAATCATCACTATTTATGGTCTTGAAGAAAATTTATAAAAAACTAGTTAAAAGTTTATGAAAACCCTTTTCTCATCCACTATAAAATTCCCCTCCCTCCCTTCAAATTATACACTAGAAACTATTTTTAGCCACTGATTTTTTCATAAAACAACAATTTTATCCTGAAAAATGGTCTTGGATTATTTATGTATTTAAGAAAAAACATTCCTTTCCGTCTTGAAAATCACTTTAATACTTTCTATAAAATGCTCAAAAATGTTTTATTTTTAATGAATATTAAGAACTCTTTATTACATGATTTAACAAAAATGGGAAGTCATTTATTCCTAAAATATAATTTCAATTTCCTACTTTTTTATTTGATATTAATTCTTGCAATCTGATTTCATGGAAAATATAAATGATTTTCCAAAATAATTCTTCCTTCAAAAGTAAAAAAGATTTTTTTAACTTTTATAAGATATATACATTATTCAAAACTATTTCATTCTTGTGGTGTGTGTGATGCCTTTTTATATGTCATATCAAGAGTCTCTTTATTTTCATGATATTCTAAGAGATTATTATTTGAATATTTCATAGTGGTATGGGACACATTGAAATTTTTAATGAATATTTCCTTAAGAATTTCTCAATGGTCACATTTAAAATTATCTAAATTTATATATATATCGTTTGCTGAATATTGTATTTCATAAAGTATTATATATTACAATAACATCTATAGTATTTTATTAACTGTTTCTTATTATTTTTAACTTTTTCTATTCTATCTTGATACCATACAACATATTATTCTGAGTGGTTAATGTTTATGTTCAATGATTGGGGATGTCATTTACATTTCACATATTTGTTTCAATATAAATGTATATGTTAATTATGTTCACCACTTTCATATGTGGAATGCATTGGACATTTTATGTGATATGTGGGGCCCTCAATAGCGTCTTGATTCATTGGTATATCTCATGAGACAAGTTGATTTGGAATTGGTTGAGTCCATTCCCAAATTCAATATATGGTTTTGGCCGAGGCCTTATTAATTTTTAGGATTATTAGTCTAGGCCTTGAAAAAATGTTTTATAATGTCTAGTATATGAACTTACCTCATTATAGATCTTGTAATTGAAATTTAATCTGATTATTTGACTACTAGAATACTCAATATTATGTTTTATTATTTCATTATTTTACTCACCTAATATTCATGCCATAATGTGTTCATGTTTATTATTTGTAAAGTCAGGTGTTTTCATTTTATCTCCATGCCTAATTTTTATGTTTATGTTTTCCTCCACTGTATAGATTACTCCTACATAGCGTTTGATCTCACCCTTTATTTTGTTTCATTTTTTCATAATATGATGAAGTAAATTATTAATGACTTGAAATTTTAACCGTTAAGGCATGGATGTTTTTAATAGAATAAATTATTTTTGTTTTCCATTAAAGATTTAATTTTTAACTTACATATGTACCTTATTTCCAAAATATACTAAAATATTTTATACTTTGGGATGCATATTCCTTATTTATATTCCAATTTAATAAAATAAGTTACTATCTCTAGGCAACTGGGTTCATGTACTTAAATTTGGAATCAATTGATGTTTAGTAGATAACCTTGAAACTAGATTTAGAAAACCTAGATTATAGAACAAATACATGAGATATACATTGAGGATAATCATACAAGAATATCCTGATATTTTGGTAGGGAATTGATTATGTGAATATTTTTATAAAATACATCCCGGTCTAGATACAAATAGGTAGAGTTAGATATGGCACAGATGTACCTAGGTGTGAAATATCGGACAATGAGAATCAGTCTTGACTCGGGGTATCCTGGTACATGAGAACGGTCACTGTCACACTCTTGGTATTGACACTCCCAAGGGATAAGCGTAGAATAATCCCAATTTTATTTATAGACAATTAAAAAGGATTTTTTCCCCAATGTAACCAAAGTATATGGTGTTAGGATTTATGATGCAAAAATATATGTTATGTGTTATACCATGATTATATATAAACAGAGTTAATAATTTTATGAGTCGATATATAATATGGATATTTTTAGAAATGGTGCCTATAAGAAGGAATGAGAAACTAACCAATGCCAATTATGAGAAGAGTACATAGCTTCATATATTTTGTGGTCTTAAGACATCTTTTCAAAGGAATATTTTCTCCCATGTATCCTCATCATATGTGGAAATAGTTTCATGTGTTGAGAATGTATGAGTTGTCTGAGTCCTATGTCTTTGAAGTGATGTAAAAGAAGAAGAGGATGGAAGGAAAAAAACATGGATAAAGGAAAGAAGGGAAAGATTTATTTTCCCACATATGATAATTTTGGAAGCAAACCACTTTTTAAATGATTGAGTGGAAAAGGATTTTGTTTCAAGTGTGGAGAAAAATTCCCCCATAAAGAAAATTTCAAGAAAAGGTATGAAATTTCTTATATTCAATGATTCAACTAGAATGAGATGGGACACTATGTGAATCCATGTCCCAAGAGTCAAAGGAATATACCCCAACCAATGATTTTGGATAATGATCATGTTATGATGCTACAACAGATGATGTAAAATGATCAATATTCCTAGTCCACAATCATTTCATTTGAATATTTTATTCAGTAATGTTTTGGTTGTATGAATTATGAGATATATAAATATTTTAATACAGTAAAATTTCATTGAGTATTTGAGGTTTTATGATGAATGGTACAAAATAAAAAGTGATTTAGTTAAAAGATAATCTTTTCGAGAAAAAACATGATTTAGGGAATGAAAACCCTTAATATCTATCTGATTTTGGGATACTGATAAAGAAATGATTGATTTTGATATGTACTGACTACCTTGGAACTGATTATTAAATATTTGAGAAGTTGAATATGTTATCATTTATGGAGTTTTTATTACTTTTGGATATAAGGAATATATTCAATAACATGTATCCTAAATAAATAATAAAGAATATTGCATTTTTCTAATATGGTATTTACAGTAATTCATGTTATTTCTGTATTTCAAGAGGATACATGATAAAAATATTCACATGTTTGGGATGTGAAATTTAGTGTTACTTCATGTTGATTAAGGTATAATGATATGCTCAACATGGAAATTTATAGGACTTCATTATAATTTTTTATATCATTAAATTTTGTGATTTTTAACAATTAATGAAATGTTTTGTGTTGATCATTGTATGAACTTTTATAGGATAATTTATTGCTCCACCAAATGGTGTAACCCATGCTAAGTGATGAGGTATACATAGTTCAAGTGAAATAAAAGGATGAGTTTGTAATTATAAATGTATATTTATACTCTTATATAGTGGAATAATTCTTTAAATCAATGAAAATTTTCTTAAATAAAATTTTATCCTATTATCATAATCATTGATTATATTGATGAATTTTTTTAATTAACATTCAACTATGAATTTACTCTGTCATATTCCATCAGAAAATCATAGTTAGATTTATCTTTCACATTTAGGTATTTACTTCCAACTAATGTCACATCATTTAAAAGCATAATTTTGGGGGTGAACACCTCATCTCCCTTTACCATTTTTAGGAGAATATATTATTAACCCTATTTCTCATGTGGATTTCCATAAGGTATTTTTCATTTATCAACAATTAACTTTCGATGTTCAATTTCAAATTTTGAGGATGATATTTTTGTAAGGAGGGGATAATGTAACACCCCAAGAATTTACAAATAGATTTATTATAGAATTCAAAGATTAATAAGTCTCTACAAACACAAAATTATTATAAAATATCAATGTAAACATATGTTTGTAACTTTTGTGATGTTATTTTTGAAAATCTGACATACACTGTTGCGATTAGTAAGTTGTTTGGAGTATGATTGGGAAAACATTATTTTGGGTGAATAGTAACCTATCATTATGAATAGTAACATTCCCATGTTAATAGTGACATACCCTAATGAATAGTTAGCTTACCTATGATAGTATATAAATAATATTCAAGTGGAAGTATGATATTAATATGTTATGGAATAATTAAATACATGTTTTAAAACTTTATTTATAATAAATTAGGATTTTAATTTAATGTTAAATTAATCATAATTAGGAAATTATTATTGAAAAATGGACATAATTTTTTGAATCTTCATGTAAAAAAATGGTTAGGGTGAATTTTTGGTATTTTTCAAAAATACAAATTTTTTTTATGAAGAGTGAAATACGATAAAATGTCGTATATACAAATTATAAGTTAAATACACTATTTATGACATCATAAGTCATTTAAGCCCACACGGTTCGAACTAGCATGATTTTATTACTATTCTAGGTCATGGAATCTTCACTATTTCTGTTTTTGAGTGAAATTAATAAACTAGTGGTTAAACAATTATGAAAACCCTCCACTCCTCTGATATAACCCCCATCACTGTCTCTTCTCTTTACACCACTATGACTTGAAAATTCCCGATGTTATATCCAAATACCCTTCCTTAGTCACTCCACACATCCAAAAATCTCAATTTCTTTCCAAAATACCAAAATCCATTCCCTTTATTAGGTTCTCAATGATATTATTTGAAGAGGTAAAACACCTTCATTTATCTTTTAGTTTCATTTCAATTTATCTTTTTTTTCATCATATCATCACTTTCTCTGTCCAAATGAACATGATAGATACACTATCATTTATATACAGAAATTATATCATTTTAATTTATGAACCATCATCAATATCCTTACTCTCTCTCTCTTGTATTTTATACTAGAAATCAACGTCCATGATGTTCCAATTTATAACCTTCGTGGATGACAAAGTTTCGTTATTCAATTTTTCCTTCATTACTAGTAATGAAACCATTTTTATGGTTGATAAAAAAAATTTATATGTATTATATCCTAATTAATATTCAGGAACCAATATAAGTATATATTATTAAATCATATGACTAAACAAGTTCCTAATAATCAAGATACTGCTAAAATAATCTAATTAAATGTCATAAATAGTTCATCCAAGTATTCATCCCCATTATATGTAACCAAATGATATAAATGACAATGAAAACTTTTGTATGTTCATATATAATATTTCATATCAATACATAATATTTCCATACATTCCACAAGAACTCCATTACTTAAGGGCAAGTGAAACGATTATGAAAATAAATCAAAACAAACACTCTGGAATGACAAAATTCATTATAATAACTAATAAATAAGGGCATAAATAAACTAAAAAGAATTATGGTAAAATAAATACATGTCTAATAGGTTTTGAAATAAATTACTAATAATTCAAATTTCATATTATAGGACCATAAATTCTACATTATAACACATTCGGACTTTATGTAAGGGGTTTCTTCATCTCACTTCCATTTTTGTGAGATTTCCAGTATTCACTACTAAAACATGTGTATGGTATATGTAAATTTTCCATTGAATTAAAATATCATGAATATGTTTATTTTAATTTTATTCAATTATTTCTTTGAATATTATTAATTTTTGGGCATACGAATCGATTGATTACATAGTGGTAAGAGATTTCTACCCAAACATCCATTTTCATTTAGGATACTTTTATTCTCTACTTAACCCAATTAAGTACTTATTTATTCTAATGAGAACCAAATAAATTATTTTTTAACTTCAAATTTTGGTTTACCATCCGGAATCCTTCTTTATTTTTTAGGGATTTTATATTTTTTAAAATGTTCATTCAAGATTTCTATCCAGATAAAAAACCTTATTCAAGGGGTATTTTCAAATTCTTACCCATTTTCAATTGTACAATAGAATCTATTTTAATCCACCATTATTTTTATAAAAAAAATAATTTTATAATGAAAAATTATCTTGGATCATTTCTAGATTTTAGAGAACAAACATACCTTTCTACTTCAAAATTCACTTTAATATGTTCCTTAAAATGCTCTAAAATGATTTATTTCTAAAGATTCATAAGAACACTTTTTACATGATTTAAAATATGTGGGTCATCATTTATGCATAAAATATAATTTCAATTTCCTATAATTTTTTTGTATATTAATGCTTACAATCTAATTTCATGGAAAATATAAATTATTTTACAAAATAACTCTTCTTTCAAAAGTAAAAATTAATTTTTTAAAAATTGTATAATATATATGCTTGGTTCTCCACTTATTTATTTATTGTGTTGTATGTAGTTCCCTATAGTATGTCATATAAAGAGTCTCTTTATTCTTATGATATTTTATGGGATTATGATTTGAATGTTTCAAAGTGGAATTGGATACTTTGAAATGTTTAAGGATTATTTCTTCAATAATTTCTCAATGGTCACACTTACAAATATCTCTATTTATGTCAACATATATTTGATGAATCTTGTATTTCATAGAAGTTTATCTATTATTTTATCGTCTAAAATATTATTTTGAATGTTTTCTTATTAATTTGGACTATTGATGTTCTATCTTGATACTATTCTCCATATTATTCCTAAGGGATAATGTTTATGTTCAATGATTGGGAAATTAATTTAAATTTCATATGTTAATTTCAAAATGAATGTATATGTTAATTATGTTCACCCCTTTAATATGAGTAATTAATTGGACCTATTATTTGATATGTGGGGGCCAATATAGCCTCTCGATGCATCGGTAGGTCACATGAGACAAATAGACAAGGAATTGGATGAGGCCTTTCCTAATTCAATATATGGTTTTGGCCGAATCGTTAATAATTTTTAGAATTAGTGGATAAGACCTTGAAAATGTTTTAGAATATCTAGAATATGCACTTCCCTCATTATGAAGATAGTAATTGAATGTTCATGTGGTTATTCGACTAGTAGAATCCCCATGATTATGATTCATTATGGAATTATTTTACTCAGATAAAATTCAATCCATAATGTGTTCAGTTTTATTATTTTTAAAGGCGTGTGTTTTCATTTATTGGACATTCCTAATTTTTATGTTTATGTTGTCTTCTGTTGTTCTTCATACTCCTACTAAGTGTTTGATCTCACCCATTTCTAATGTTTTATTTTCTAATAATATGAAGATGTAAATTATGAATGACTTTCAAGCATAATCTAAGAGGCAAGGATATCTCTAATGGAATAAATTAGTGATGTTTTCCTTTAAAAATTAAATTTTGAACTTATATATGTATATTGTTTCCAAAATATTCTAAAATACCTTTTCCTATAGGATGAATATTCCTTGTTTATATGACAATGTATTAAATTAAGGCACCAACTCAGAGTAACTGGGGTCAGGAACATACATTTTCGGTCATACCAAAGCCCAATAATATTTACTAGATGTGGAGTATAAAAGCAAAGCATAGTTACTCTGTTCTAGGTCCACTGCCATTAAAATGTTTTATAGATAGAACACTAAGTCCCTCAGATCAATTCTATTGACTCCCCCTTGCTCTTTGCATTGGGAATAATTTGAACTCAATTTATCAATGTGATGGTCACATCAATGGATTGCTATTAAATCATGCATCTTCAACTGCAAATATATTCATTGTTGATGTCTTGTAATCATTTGTATGTGTAATTTAAATTTTTTCACACTATTAGTTTGTGAACTATTACTCCAAAAACTAACATGTTCCTATTACTACAATACTCCATCTACATACTAGGATACTTCTTCTATATGCTGGGTTTCACCACATACCACTTGTGCTCCACGGGTCGCCTATCCTCTATGAACCATCCCTACTCCACAAACTTTCTCAGCCTCTACATACTAATTCTCCTTAATAAACCACTTTACCTTTATAGATTTTTGTTCTCTTAATACTATAATATCACCATGGACTGATTTATTCCTCTACACACTGCCTCTCCTATGAGGACATTTCTTCTCATAGACCGTTAGACACCTCACCAAATTCATTCAAATTTCTAATAAGAAACACCTTCGCGGTGTTGTCTTCCAACGAACCACTCTAGATGTCACTAAAAGCCTCCTGTTTTTTATACCTTATCACCACCAATAATATGGGAATGAGTAATCATTATATAGGAATATAGATCTACATAATCTACTAAACTGAGATTGACCAAGTCATTGATACAACACAGACATTAATGCAAACCGTGCATCTCTCGTGAAAATTATTCTATATGTGGTACAAGTTCTTCAATTATAATTACATGATGGAAAAAATAAGCTCATTGTTTCCAAAAACTACTCCCTTCACGGCTTCTCAAAACAACACCTCATATTTGTGAATGAAACACCATCCAACAAACTGTTTACCTTTTACAAACCACATTTATTTCTAAAAACTTCCATTTCTCCATGAACCATTCCTCTTATGCGGTCTACAAACTATTTTTCAATTCCAAAAATCATTCATGCTACATGGTCCGTGGTTCCCCATTCTTCATACCATAATTCATGATCCACATAATTTTCTTAAAAATCCCATTCCACATACAGCTTTTTTCTAAAACAATTATTTTCCAAAATCAAACTCCTAATTTTTGAGGCCCAAAAAATTGGAAAACACTGGGAAATTGTGCCACCATAAACAAATTCCTTGGCATGTATTATAAGAACACATGACTTACAAACCACTTGATGATCCCAAAGGGTATTTACAACAAACACAAATCATAATCCATTTTCAGCAAAGAATATACTTCGTTAAAACATATATCAATATGAAGCAACAAAGATGAGGTGTTTCTATAGATTCTGATAGTGTCATATTTTTTTGGTATAATAGTCTGCTAGAAAGCTTAATTACAAGGTAGAAATATGTTCATCACCAGTTACTTTATCAGTTCATAACCACGATGATTAAAATGAATATTAAAAACATAAAAAACTATAAGCAATTTGAAAATTAGAGGGTGTCTTACTTCATATTGAGGTTTAAGGGTTTAACCTACTCAATTAGAATTCATCTCTAATAAGAAAAAAATACAACTCTATGTATAAAATATCAGGGATGGGTTGCATACACATCTGATTCCTATGATATATCCATGGGTATTTTTCATGTTCATAAAAATGAACCAATTTTTACAAAAACCCATTAAAAATAACCCAATAAAAATCTCAACACACACCATAATCATAGGAAAAAAGTATATGCAATGATGAAGATGTAGTTTTCACTCTAAAAAAATAGTACTTCCAACCCTGGCACTATGTCAGCCCCCAAACCACCCAGAACCTCCGGACAATATGTAGAAACCATGAAATCACCCTTGACCTAAAACATAGAGAAATTAGTGTAACCCTAGATTTTTGGAATGGATAAACATGGAATACTACTTATAAAAACCGTGTCATCAATTATTTTATTGTAACCATGGACCATTATGTGCTCAATCATCTTTTACCATGGAATAATGATGATGAAAACCTCACCCACCATCTCAACTACTGCCCTTACCATATAAGGTTGTGTCATAACATAAAAGACCTTTTCTTATTCAAATTAAACTTTCTAATCATGGTTATTTGTGTATGGGTGGTGTTATAAATCTCCATAGAGTTGGTGGATTTCATAATCAATCCCTATTAGAAGAATATTGTGATTGGTAAATTGTTTGACCAAGCATGCGTGAATGTTTGATAATTGGATGACTCTAGAAATAGTTGATCAAGCACATTCCAACATAATATCTCATCGATGCATACATGAAATAATCCACCACCTAAATGGATAGCCTAATATATGCTTCCCAAAGGTAGGTGTGACCACCAGAAGGTTGATAAAATAGAAGTCGAAGATTCATATTCTACACCTATGCATGCTCAGACTATACATATTTCTGACTTGCAACATCCTTAGCATAGGCACCACCACACCAAACGAGATATTGATGAGGTAAAGATCTAACATAGGAACATTCGATGTGATGAAATTGATACAGTACATCCCATAAGATTAAAATTCATCATAATAAGAGTCACCCCACATATAACCATGGAACATGAGGCCATATGTGCCAGAACTAAGAATAAAAGAGATAGTACAGACTTTGATGTACCCAATATTCCATTCATGTACTTATAGAGAATATATATAATGTTTGGGATCCTAGAAAATCACTCCATCAAACCCATAAAAGGAAATAAGGTGTCTCAAAACCCTCCGGTAGTCATCCACACCTAATTTTCTTATTTTAACTCTAACCGGGGGTCAAATTACCAGATTATCCTAATCAATGTGTAAGGTAGAATGACCTAGATAGTTGGAAACCAATACTCCCAAAACCTCTTCAAAAGAACTAGGAATTTCCACCTCAAATGTATGGGCTCTTGATTTGTTTGTACTATAGAAACCCCACATTGGGATGTTTATAACATTGTATCAATATTAAGAAATCCTTAAATAGATAGTGGTATCCCTATCCAATCCCTCAATACATAATGTGATCAATATTTAAAAAGAACATAAAGAGGCAGTCAATGAAGCCCAAGGTAGACTACATGTGTTTGAGATAGAATATACTTCTATCGAGGTTTATCCAGTGGAGTCCATGCCATTGGAATTCTATATCGACAACTCATTCAATGACAGGGATTGGGAAGAGGCCATTCATGGCCACTTCTAAACCCTATATGTTTCGGGTAGACACAATAATGTCACAATCCAAAGGGATCTGGTTTATACTGCATCTGAGATCAATCTCATCTAATTTTAAACTCTTTAATGTTTTGGATTTGAAGAAAGATATTTTTCTCCCATAAATATGACCATTCAAGGGTATGGTAAGAATCAGCAAAGAATTATTTGGAAGAAGAATCATGGGTACTGGTTTCCAATCTTATAATTTTATTATATTTTTATGGTTATCTACCATAAAAAGAATATAATGTCCTTTTTTCAGAAGGCCTTGCAACCAAATCTACTTAGACATACCTTCAAAATTTCACCAGTGTCTAAAGTATGAAATTGATGGAAAATATGGAATACAACATGGTGAAAATGACCCATTTGAGACTTTATAATACACATATACTGAAAAATAATTCTATAAGAAGGGAGGCAAGCACCCAATTAAGGATGATGATATACATATTGTAGCCCCTCATTGATTGGGGAACACACATGTAAATCCATAGAGTATTCTTGATAGTGACTATGTTTTCCCTATAAATACGGTTGAGGTAACATGTCTCATCACGGAGATCCAAGAACCTCCTTTCCATAGTTATTGTTTTAAACCCAACTAAATTTGTAATCTCTCTTCAATAACTCCAGCATCATGGGATGATAATGCCTCTCCTATTGGCCTTCCCCTCCCCGATAGTGATTGCGAAGACCCTAGTTTTCCATCTTTACCTAAGAATTTCCCAATGGACTCATAGATGGAATAAGAGGGGGATGAACTCAAAAAACCCCTCCCACATTTTAGTAAGGTTTATCCACCACCATCGATGAGATCAGATTGATAAATAATTTAATAGAATAAGACCCACAACCTACTATGATTAGTGATTACATGCTCCTAGAATTGAAAGAGATGTACATTGAAATCCAAGTTATCACTGATCTTTGTTCAATTGGAACTATACATTAATACCTGGACATAATCCAGGTGTGACTATGCACCATATCAGACTACCCAATGAGAATTTAGGTTTCATGATGGCATCTAAGAGGATGCACCCCTCCCATGTCACCATGGTACCGGGGGAGATGAAAAGTTGAACAAATCCAACATCATTAGAATAATTAAATACCCATGATTTCTTATTATCATAATCCCAATCATGAGAAAGAATGTGAATATTTGGTATATATTTATTTTAGAGGCAATAATCGACATTTCCTAAAGGTTGATTTACCATTACTGATCATGGAAATATTGACCATTGTATCATCTTAATTTAAAGACCCTTCATCCATGAATGGGTATTTGGGGTAAAATAAAATCAATATGGACACTAAAAACAGGAATCCACTACCATCAAATCACCTCAGGATATCATCAACTATCAAATAAAACCCTTTGGAATAAATATTTCTAGTACAACATACCGAAACTCAATGCATCAAATCATTAATTCATTTTAATGATGGATAGTGGTGTTTATGTTGAAGGAATATTTTCTTAATCCCAATAGAGATGTGATAACTTAAGAAACCTTAAAAAATAATTGATAAGATAGGAAAACTTAGTCAGAAGATGAGTCCACTAAAATGGGCTTTTAGGGTAAAATCTTAAATGTTCCTTTGGTTTTTGGTATGCCATGATAGAATTCAAATTGATCTAGAAAATACATGTTCTATTTTAATGATGTCACCCCAATAAATCATAACGAACTGAGGGGAACCCAAGGGATACTCACCCACATTTGGTGATTCATTTCTAACATAGATTGAAAATGTCTCCCCTTTTCCAAGATAATGTCGAAAGGAATTACCTATCAGTGGGACAATGATTTCTAATAATCCTTTGAGAGTATGATGTAGTACCTGCTTCAATAACCAATTTTGATGCCTCTAGTTTAAGGGAGGTCAATCATCTTATATGTCTTTACCGTGTAATAATCACTAAGAACCCTCCTTACAAAAAAAATGAAGCATATAGTGAAAATATTCTCTACCACCATATTTAGACGTTACTAGGAACTTCTACTAGATATTATGACATTTATAAGAACTTCCTTGAAGTCTTTTTTATAGTGTAATTATTGAGACATTACTTTTAGATCCTCAAAATCCATATGGTCTCTCATATTTATCCACTCTAGTATATACTAGGTCTCCCTTTATTGATTATGATCTTGTTCTGATGGGTGGTTATTATGTAGATATACAACATTCAGTTCGTATAAAAATGGCAGTGAAAGGGTTAGCCCAATAGGATTTCTATGAAAGACATCCATCACTAGAAAATATATCATAAGACATCGAGCTTCTGGATGAGGAAGTGTTCTAAGTCAATGACACACCCCAACATGGGAGATGTATTTTGTTGGCACCTATCAGAGTCCTATTAGAACAAGGACGGAAAAATAAAAGCTTAATCGGGTTAGTTTAGGGGTTGTATTTTTATCTAAAGATAATGGATTATCTCTTAATCATTCTCACATTTTGAAGGCTACACAGATAATGAGATGGAATACTAATCCCTCATCATTGGTTTGGAATTGGCCCCACGGCTTCAGGTAGTCTAACTGGATAAAAAATGGTGTTCACAATTTGTGATAAAATAGATCACTGGTGAATATTCCATAAAAAAAGATTAAATTACATTCTCACTAGATACTTTAGGGGACTTTTAATAGGGTTCCCTTTTGATCACAAATTTCATAATTTTACCCGATAATAGAATTCTTTTTCTAATTCAATTGATAATACGACTGCCGTATTGGACAACACTCCTCATTAGGAATAAATTGACAGTATAATGCATCATGTATTGGTATCATCTATCATCTTATGGAATAGAGATGTAATAATTTAGGAAAAAACATCCCTAGAGTGTCATAAACCAATGAACACCTCTAGATGGATGGAACCCATAATTGTTTATCTACATAATAGGACACTCCTAACAAACCAAGCTAGAAAATAATAGATTTAGTGTCATGCAACAAACATCACTTTGAAATATGGAACAAATGAGAAGAAATTACTCTATTAATGAGGTTTTGATATAATCCTTCCCAGATATATCGAAGAATGAGAGACTTCCTTCATCATGGAAGATGTCCTTCAAGACTCTTGTGGCACCCATCAATATGAGATTAAGCTCCACACCAAATCATTTAGATGAGATATTAATTGTATACCATGATACTAAAATTCATTAATTTCACCAAAAAATTTCATGCAATACATATTATTGAAAATATCATCCATAATTACCAATTTTGTCTAAATACAACTAAATATTGTTGTCTATTTGTCATTTGGGGAATGGATGTTGTGGTGCCATATCCCCTAGCCACATCTATGTAATTGATGTACATCCTTAATACTATTGACTTCTTTTAAAAATTGGATGAGGTAAAACAGCTCAAGGATGTTGGGATGAATATGATCATCAACTTAATGAAGTCCCAAATCATGGCCATGTTTGTGGTCCCAAACATAATATTGAAGGAAAACATGACCAACTTATATTCTAAAGTGTTGAGGAGACTATACTAGGAGTGTAATATTGAGTCCAATAACTCATCTTCCTATACTGTTGCAGAAAATGGAATGATAAAGGCCTCCAATAAGTATCTATTGAAAATACTCTCGAAGATGGTAAATAAGTGTAAGATGTCTTCTCCGAGAAAGCTCCTCCTTGATTTATTGGCATATCATTCCATGGTAAATACATCCACATAGGTGATTCCATTCTAATTTATGTATGGAATTGAAGAACAGTTACATGTACAGGTCTAGCTACATTCTCTCTGAATAGAACTTTTTGGGCAACTCTCATATGACGAGAAATCAAAAAAAGGCTAGATTAATTGATATGTATCAATGAGAGAAAGCTTCACCTGTTTCCTAGCCTAGTGGTCCATTTAAAGAAGATCGTACATGAATTTAATAACAATGTTTTCTTCCATTAGTTCCTATATGTATAACTCGTGTTAGATATCAGAACCTTGATGATACCTATGAAAAATTATCAGATGCTAGTACCCAAATTAGATCGGCCTTACATCATATATAAAGACTATAATAATGAGTCCAACTCATGGGACATGGTGGATGGGGAGCATGTCACTATTAAGACCAAGCTCACGATGAAGGTGTTTTTTAATGTATTTTTTGTCAATGTATTTTTTTAATGAAGGAAGTCAAATCAAATTATTTCTTCAAACAATCATCATACCCATGGTATTGATAAAAATCAGTCTCATGGTATTTATTAATATTAGAATCTTGTTTTTAGAAGAATCAGACTCACAATGAAAGTCCATCATAATGAGAATAGGATGTTAGGATGAATGGGTTTTGATTATTCTTTACATAGGGTCATGAAGAGAGTGAATACATATTTCTGGACCTAAGTGGTCATCGGTCTCACTCTGGAGTCGATATGGGAGATGTAGTTGTTTTGATGGAGACGAAGAGTCTCTATTATGCTGATAAATTAAATTTGATGATTCTTTTGTGATTAATAATTAATATAGATAATTATTTTAATTGAGAAAAAGGGGTTAAATTTGATTTAATAATGGGGGAGTGAAATAGATGATGTCAATCCTAAAATAAATGTTTATAGATTTATTTTATCTCAGTGACAGAGAGAAAGAAGTGATATTGATTGTTTTTCAAAATGATTGAATTCTAGGTGGATTGAAAAAGAGAAGTTGAGTGAAGGTGTGGTCCAAATTTACTATAGTATTTTGTTTTCCATAAACCACATATTTATATATCAGCATGAGGATAAATGTACCCAGATTTATTGAAAATGTGATAATGATTGAAAATTTGGTATTGATTCAATAGGTGGTATTGATTGAAAAGGTGGTACTGATTTACTATATCATCTAGTTTTTCCATCAGATGATATAAAAAAATTGTATAACCATAAATTATTATATCCTAAATTGACAGTACCCAGCCCATTCATAATAAAAAATATCTTACCCTGCATATCATAATCAAGATGAGTTAAATGGTTGTGTGAATTTCTAAAGGAAGAGATAGGTGAACACTGATTTACTCTCAAATGTTCTTTTCCAGTGTGCGATGAGAAGAGGGGAAGAATAATATTTGTATTTAAAGTTGGTAAAGAGTTTTGTGAAGAAAATAGATTTTTGGATGATTTTTCAAGGGGATCATAACATTTAAATACATGTTTTTTTATTCAAATCGGTCTCAACAATTATAATCGGTGTCAGCAATTGAAATCATACCCAATTATATAAACCCTAATGACATTTTAAATGGATGTATATAAGATAAGAGGTGAATATTTTTAATGCTTCAAGGATAATTGAGAATCATTAACAAAGTCAAAAATTATGTATTATTTTAGGAGTATATTCTAGGGTGAATTTTGGTGTGTAAGACCGATTTTGGGATTCCTTCCCAAACCTGTTTTAAGGCTCCTATAAAAGGAGAAAAAGTATTTTGTACATGAATAATTATTTTTTATTGTTCATCTTAGTAGATAGATAGATTCTATGAGTTTTTAGTGAGAAATAGTTATATCGTTTTGTTTTATATTGAAGAATGTTCGATGCAAAGATGTGAATTTGTATTTTGTTGCTCATTGTATTTGGCTGGATTAATTGTTATTGGGATTTATGTATTTTTTTTACCATACTGATAATTTCCAGACTAAATAAGTAGTATTAATGTTGTTTTGGTTCATTTCTATTGTATTCTATCAGAAAATAGTAATGATAGAATTGATTAGGGAGAATCAGGCTCTGAGGAATCGAACTAGGAAAATTAGAAGAAAAAAAGAATTAGTTCTCTCCATCAAAGTCTAGAAGGTTTTTACCTTTCTTCGGGGTAAGGATTTGAGTTATTGTATTTCAATTAAATACAGTTTCTGAATTCAGAAGAAGCACATTTATCATCAGTTGTTACGTAATAATTCTATTACCCTATTTGGATTATCATTAAATTGCTACATGAGTATACAATTATATCATTGTCATTGAAATATAAGGGTTTTTTCTCGTATATTGTATGGTATAGGATTGTATCCAAATCATAACTAGGACATAGTTATTCATATTGAACAGTTATCCTTGTAAATTCTCTTGTTTCGGATGATGTGTGTTGGATTTTTTTCAACAGGGAATTGAAATCCCTAATATGAGATTATGGTTGTTTAAATTGAAAAGAAACATAAAATAAAAAGAGTATCACTAATTCACCCCTCCAACCGCAGTGATATAATCACCCCTACTAGGAACTTAAAAGTGCTATAAAAGGGTGTGTTGCCTTTCATATTCTTTTCTGATGGAGAATTAGAACTGTGTGAACTATAGAGGCATTAACATATTTGACGGAAGGAATTATAATATCAGAAAGTATAGAATGGTTCTGTATCTTATGTCTATCAGTTATGATATTCTTCAAGATATAACATCTGTATTTACACACATTTATGATTATGATCCACTTATAACTATTTATAATAAGCATCCTGAGAATGATAGAAGGGGAAATAATGCAAAATTATAATCACCTTCAAAAACTGAATTCTTAAGAGTGAAAGGTGTTGTCACTACCGAAGGTATATGGTAAATATTAAAAACATATATGGAGGAAAAATAAAATTTATAAAGAAAAAATAAAATATATAGATTTAAGTATGAAGACATGAAGATAATTGAGCATGAATCTATTTTCAAAATCTCTTCCATGGTGAATGTTATAGTGAGTACTTTCATATGTCTTAGTAAAAATCTAGAGGATGTTGTAGTTGTTGAAAAGATACTGATAATCCTAGAAGAAAAATTCCACGAAAACGATTCCTCATTGGAAGACAGAGATTGTGAACCATTTTCTCCTAAAATTTTTCAAAGAACTCTTATTAATTATGAAATTAGAAGCGATAAACATATGAAGAGAAAAAAAATGTTGATAGATAAATTTCATTCAAGGATGTGAGTAATGAAAAGTAAATAATGATTCATTTTATGAAGAAGATTGTGATTGTGATTCTAAAAATGAGGTATCTAAACATCTTAATGATATTTTATCATTGATTTATAAAACAAATTAAATAGTTAAAGAGAAAAAAAAATGTAAAATTTTATATAAATGTTTTGAATGTGGAGACATTTGTAACATTACTACTAATTTTCATTAAATAAAAAATGAATATGATTGTGATGAAGACGAATGAAATCTAAGAAGATCTTTGGAGGAATAGGGAGATAAAGAAAAATTAAAATCCACTGGGTAAGAAAATAAATTCTTTCAACCCAATGTAAAAAGGTTCTTGACAAATTATGAAGAAGAAAAAGGAAGTGATGATGAATCTGAAACATCAGTTGAGTATGGTATTGAAAATAATCTTATTGAAACAGTGAATAATAGAGAATATAGAATGCGTATATCTAAAGAAGAAGAAACTCATATTGAAATATATTTTAATGAAGTGTTGAAATGAAGTCTAAGAAAGATAAAAAGACTAGAAAAAAATTTCATGATGAATTCTCAAGATCACAAAAAAATTTGGTTGATGAGAATGTGAAGCTATAAAAATTTATTGATGACTTGATGAAGTTTAATGAAGAATAAAAGAATCGCAATGATCATTTAGAAGTGAAATTTATATCAAAATATGGAGAGTAATAACATATCATGAAAAAAGTTTCTAAAGATGAATAGAAATGTATAGTTTTTCAAAACCCGATCACTGATGTTG
This sequence comes from Viscum album, assembly GCA_963277665.1. Classification (NCBI taxonomy): domain Eukaryota; kingdom Viridiplantae; phylum Streptophyta; class Magnoliopsida; order Santalales; family Viscaceae; genus Viscum; species Viscum album. The sequence goes on from OY728145.1 coordinate 1,769,734,714, forward strand.
TTAAATTTTATCATGATGAGAAACCTAAAAATAATCAACAAAAATTAAATTAAAAGGGTGATTAGAATAATTTATTTTCTTCTTAAAAGAAAAATGTTTGCAATGTTGTGTATGTGGACGAAATAAATAATTAATATATTATAAAACATCCTGATTCCAAACAAAATCTATCAGGATCCAGAATGAATTTGAATACTGATGATTCTATTATGGTAGAATAGAAGAAGAAGAATTCGAGTGAAAATGAAAATAATGTGGCTGAGAAATGTATAAACAATTCTAATCAGAATAGAGGATTCATATTAAAATATTCTTTCTAGGGGTATTTATGGTATTGTGGGGAATTCATTCATATGGAAAGTATGTGTTGGTTTATCCAACAAAAACTCTAATATCCCATAGGATATAGAGGGTAGAGATTTAGGGGAGTCAATATTCTCAAAGAAGTAAGTATGATATAGTTTTTTATGAAATATGAAAAGAAATAAGTTAATATTGAAAAAGGTTCCAAACCCTAGAAACTACTTGTGAGAGGTGTAAACAACCCAAACATCTTGAAAAATGATGACTTTTTTGTTACTGGTTCTAAAAATTATTCTTAATTCTTAGAATCTGAAGGTAATACAGGTAAAAGAATAAGAGAAAGCTCTTGTTGTGGAAACCACATTGAAAGCTTCAAAGGGAGAATGACCCTCGATACTCGATATTTGGTTTTCTTATCATAGGATGGGATATTTGAAATTATTTATGAATTTGGAAGATTTTAGAAAAAGTATATTGACATTTGGTAATGATGAATCCCTAAAAATCAATGGTGTTTAATCAGTCGTCATTAGAAGAGAAAAATGAAATATAAGAAAACCTTTTTTGTTTATGGGATAAAACAAAATTTTCTAAGTGTTTCACAATTTTGTGATGATGGTAAAAAAATAATCATAAAAAATATGTGTTTTCTGTAAAAATTGAGGAATATGGAAAGATTTTTATTGGAGGCCAACATACAAAATTAATATTGTTTCAGGTTGATTATATACAAAAATCTTGTTACATGAGTGTGATAGAAGAGAATCAATTATGGTATAAAAGGCTTGGATATATGGGGAAGAGAAACATGAGCATGTTATATAAAATAATTAGTGTTTAGGACATTCTAAATTTTTCAAAATAAGAGATTGGTGTTGCACTATCAGTGAGAAAGGAAAATTATAAATGTTGTGCAAATGAATGTTGATATTTTATCTAGAAAACCCCTGGAGCTGGTTCATTCTAATATTTGTGGGCCATTGAGAGAGTAGTCAACAAATTGAGATAAGTATTTAATCACTTTCATTGATGACTTTAATCATATTTATTTTTTTATGTAAATAAAACATAAGTCAGTTTCTTTGAAAATGAATAAAATCCACAGAAGGAAGTGTGAGAAATAATGTGAGTTTTCTTTGATGATGATGACAAAATAAAATGGAGGTGAGTACAAAAGTTAAGAATTCAAAAGTTACCATGAGAAGGATGGAATTAATCATGAGTATAGTTTTTCATATGCTCATAAAAAAATGGATTTTCTAAAATAAATAATATAAGCTTGGTGGAAATAGGAGGAACCTGGTTACTTGTGAATGGACTTTCTCATTACATTGGGAGGCAAGCCATGCCACTACTATTTTTATTCCAAATATATGTTTCTATAGGCATGATTTATAAATTTCTCTATATGAATTATTTTCTAAAAAACACAATGTTAGAAATAATTGAGTATTTTTGGGAGTCTATGCATTATAATGAAGAAATGTGGAAGTTGTGGAATGATTAAGAAGAAAGGTGAAAATGGAATCATTATTAGCTATGCTCTTGAAGTATGATGATATAGAGGATTCAAAAATGAAACAAAAAATAATTGTTGATTTAGTTGTTGTGAAATTAAATAAAAAGGAAATGAAAGATAAACATGCTTAGGTAAATAATGATGTTGAAAAAGTTGAAGAAGACAATTTTGATAAGGATACAGAAAACTGTATTCCTTCTTAAGAAGAAAAATCAGACTCAACTATTTCTAGTTATGAGGAATACATTTTAAAGATGAATCCAAGACTAAAAAAAACAAGTGGATGATCTAAATATTATTGTTCATCAATATCTGAATTTTCAAACAAGATGAAAAACAAATGAAATTACTCAATCTTCTATGTATTCAAAAGTAGAGACAAATGATATGTAAGAAGAATTTGAGCATCTAAAATGGGTTTAAGGAATGAATGAGGAATTGGATCTGATTAGGAAAACAATACATTGGATATCATACCCAAGGCTAAAAACAAAAACATCATTGGCACAAAATCAGTATTCCGAAACAAGCTGAATGAAAAATGTGAGGTGATAAAAAACAAAGCATGATTTTTTTTTGAAATGGTTATTCACAAATTGAAGGAGTCGATTTCGATGATACATTCGATCTGTCATCAAGATTGGAAATATTGGAGCCTGTATTGGTAATTCTACACAATTTTTCCAAAAGATCATTCAAATTGAATTAAAATATTTATTACTAAATGGAGATCATGGATAAGATGTTTATAATGAAAACCCTTGTGGATTTTTTGTAGTGAATGATGTTAGTTATGTGTGAATACTAAAGAAAGCCTTGTATAGGTAAAACAATCTTTGAGGGATGGATATTCAGAATTGCATACATGATTGAGGAAGAGTGGATAACAACCTATATATCAATGAATGTTAAGAGTATTCCTTATTTTTAATCATTTATATTTATGATATTATCTTTGATGGGAATGATAAAATATGTTCTAAATGATTTTTAGATGAGATGATGAAGTTATTTGAAATTTCCAAGCTCTGGGAATTGAAATACTTCCTTGGGATTCAAAGTTGTTAAATGAAAGAATACATTCTCTGCTCCCAACCAAATTATGATGAAGATCTTCTAAAGAGGTTCTTTAGGGGAAAAAATAAATATATCCAAACCGATGTCAGTGGGAACCAAGTTGAGAAAAGATGGAGAAGTGAAAGAAGTGGACCTGAATGGGTACCAAATGATAATTTGATGCCTATTGTATTTGACTACCTCAAGACCTGAAATTGTGTTTTTTGTTACCTTATATACACGATATCAGAGTTATCAAAAATAATCACATATAATTCCTGGAAAAATAATTAATAGATACATAAAAGGAACTTTAGAATTATGAATCATATATTTCATCATAGATAATGTCGATTTATTTTGGTATTCAGTTATAGATTGGGAAGAAATGTTGATAACAGAATATCCATATCTTATAGAGTATTACTTATTAGAAATAATAGTGTTAGTTGGTACTAAAAGAAACAGAATTCAGTAACTCATAGTATGACTGGATCTGATTATATTGATAACACTAAAGATACAACTAAAATCTTATAGTTGAAAACACAACTAGATGATTTACTTGTTGAAGTGAAGTTACCCTTTCTATTGGTGTCTATGAATACAAGAAATATCAATCCAACTAGAAATCAAATTCCTCATTATCATTTGAAAAATATTTATATCAATTATTATTTTATTAAATAGAATGTGGAGATGAATTAATTTAACCTAGAATATGTTTCTATATAGGAACTAGTGGCTGACATTTTTATAAACCCTTTTTCAAATGAATATTTTTCTATATTTAGGTTGATCATGGGTGTCCATCCTCTTAACCTTCAAGGGTATGCTATGTTTTTTGTCCTTTGTCTTGTCTTAACATTGTATTGTTTTAACAATGTTAATAATTGTATAATTTTCTAAATCAATCCAAGTGGTGCACATAAAAAGAGGGAGTTATCAGTATGCTGTGAGTTTAGAATTGTTTAGTGTATGAACTATTATAACTATTTGTTGGGGGTGGTTGTAGGAAAAAAATTATAATAAGGAGGTTTAATAAGTTCTAAGGAAGAAAGATGAAAATTTTGTCATATTCAATTCTTTTGGACAACATTTTATTATTGTCAATGACTCCTGTTTCCTACGTTGAGATATCTCATGTAGGCTTACAATTGTTGATAATTAATCCATTGCTTGAGGCCTCAATGTTAAGTAATTTATGAAAACATGGTTGAAAATGAATTACAAAGGGATATATTGTTAGAACCAAGCTAATGAAGAAGGTTTTTTATGTAGTATTTTGTTTTCAAGGTATGTTTTTAAGGAAGGAAATCATATCACATTGTTTCTAGGAAAAATACTGCTACTCATGGTATTCATTAAAATAAAGCTTATGGTATTGAAAATATTGGACACATGTTTTAGAAAAAATTGAATTGACATTGAAATTCTATCCTAATGAGAAGAGGATATATGGATGAAGTGGTTCTTGTCAGACACAACTCAGAGATGGGATAAAAGTGAATACATCTTGTAAGAAGTAAATGGCCATCGATCTCACTCTAGAGATGATGGGGGACATGTAGCTTTTTTAGTGGAGAATCAGAGTCTCTATGATGTAGAAAAATTAAATGTGACGATGCATTGATAATTATTATTTTATATAGATCGTGAGTTGAATTGAGAACTTTCGAAGAAAGATTGTTGTAAGGAAGGGGGAATGAAAGAGATGCTTCCAATCTGAAAATGATCTTATCCATATATATCATATCTAGGTGGCTTTGAGAAATAAGTGATATTGATTTTTTTCAAAACGATTGGATTCAATGTGGATTGAAAAGGTGATGCTAATTGATGAATTGTTTTTGATTTACAATAGAATTTTGTTTTCCATAAAATAAAATCTTAAAGATCAAAATCAGGATAATCTTACCTAGATTGATTGAAAATGATATAATTATTAAAAAGATGTTATTGATTTATAAGGTGGTATTTATTGAAAAAAAAGACATCGATTGAAAATGCGGTATTGATTGAAATGGTTATATTGATTAAATGTAAAATTTAGGTTTTCCATCGAATGATATAAAAAAATTTCTCACCCAGAAATTATTGTATCCTAAAATGAACATAACTAGACCAATCTTACTCACAAATATTGTACTATGCATATCATAATCAGGCTGAGATAAATTTTTGTTTGGATTTCTAAAGAGGAGGCAAGTGAACAGTGATTAACTCTCAGATTTATTTTTCATGTTGTAAAATATAACTAGAGAGGAAGATTCTTTTTATTTCATGTGGTTCATGAGTCGTGTAATGAAAATAGATTTTTTAATGATTTTTCAAGGGGCAGATTGGCATTCAAATACCAGATTTTGATTCATATCGGTCTGAGTAATTGTAATCGGTCTCAGAAATTGAAATCAATCCCATTAATTGAAATAATAATGTCATTTGAAATTTTTTTCTAGAGAATAATAGGGTAATATTGTTGAAGTTTGGTGAATAATAAAGAAGCCATGACGAAGCCATAAATACTATGAGATTTTAGGAGAAATTTATTTTTTGGTGAATTTATGTGAGAAGGAAATATATTGGGACTCCCTTAAAACCATAATTTTGGTCATCTATAAAAGGTTAAAATTAAATTTTACTTTATTCATGATGGTGAAATTTTCATTACATTAGATAAAAAAATCTATGAGTGTTCAGTGAGAAAAAACAAAACTGCTTTGTTTTTTTGAAGACATTTCGACGAGAAAAAGTGAATATTTATTCGGCTGATCGTCATATCATTATGGGATAATTGACATTGGTATTGCTATATTTTGTTTCACTATATTGATAATTTATAGAATGATTATTGATTAATAATGTGGTTCCAATTCATTTCTATTGTATTCTACCAGAAAACTAGATTGAGAGAACTATATCAGGGAGAATCAGACTTGGAGGAATCATACTAGGAATATATGACCCATAAAAATTGAACTGAGTTTTCGGTAACAATTTCCATGAGGATCTTTTCTTTCTTCTAGGTATGGAATTTAAGAATTTTATTTCAGTTGAATTCATTTTTTTAGTTGAAAAGAAACCCAGTTAACCTGAGTTGTTACATAACAATTGTATTACGCTATTTGTGTTAAGAGGGTGCACACACACTATTAGATTGTCTTCAAAGGGTTACATGAGTGAGAGTGAATATCCTACCCATTTTAATCCATTGATTGTTTTATATTGGATTATATTGCATTGTATTTTTTTATACTATACCAAGGATGTATCTATTCGTATTGAATAGTGAACATTGTAAATTCTTGTGTTCCTATCTGTGTGTGTTGGATTTTTTTAGCCAGTAATTGAAATCTCTAATAGGTCGAGAAGTTTATTTCAGTTGAAAAGAAACATAAAACAAAAATAGTATCACTGATTCACCCCCTTCCCCTATCATTGATACGATGTTCCTCACTGAACACTTACAGTCACAATGCCCACCAATGTGAGATTTCTCAAGAAATACTTTCTATATCAATTTTTAGATGGGAATCCACATCCTAGTAAACCATTAAATTAATCATAATCAAATGATGGTGAATTTTATGGAGTTTTACTTACCATAAGATAGTGAAAATGAAAGGTTGATGTCCTCTTCACATGGAATTAAAATACACTGGTATTATATAACTACATATTGCTTGATACCTGTTATCCTAGTATATGTAGGGACATTAAAAACTCCAATATTGGGTTTGGATGCAATATTCCTCTTCTTTATTCTTTTCGTTAAGTGATCCATGTTCTTACTACACAACATTAAACAATACTGCCCATGTTTTTACAACAAGACTTTAACTGCATGGGTAATATCCTTAATACATGAAATTAATCAAAATAGATAATTTCATCCCCATATAACATTAAACTTCATGGTATTTCAATAAATACAAAAATAATGATTATAATTTTCAATTTTATATGATGGTTTTACTAGATTCTATATCTAGGTATAACCACCACATGATACAGAATGCCCATGTCCTATCCCAATTGCCTCTTCATTATGAGAGGACCCCAAGATATTCATTTTTTCACAATGATAATAGATCACATGATATTAGGAATTTCATTAAGGTCATCCCCATATGAACAAGGAATTAAAGAACATGATAGTTTCATAATAGTCATGAATTAAAGAACATAAAAGAAACACCATATGTCCTTTCTATATGAAATAAAACTGCATGGTTCCCCAAGAACTATGTGTTGAATTATTTCATTCATCACAGGTTACATAGTGACACATGCATCTCTAATCCATGGCCCAACTGAAACAATAAAAAAACAACAAATACCTCTCCATATGTGTCATACCATTAAAGAGGGAGTTTCTCATTCAAAAACTACATGTGACTTGATTCCAATTCAAATAGGATATGTAGTAATGCTTGGATTTATAACACCAAGACTAGTAAAAATAGATAATTATAATGGTCCCCCTAAATTGTTTATGGGTAAAAACAGTGCACATAGTTCCCTTTATTAATATGTGTGACTTGATTTCCACCACCATGGGATATGTAGTGTCACCCATAATTCCATTCACATGTGCAATAGGAATATTAGAATTTCCCATTGGGGGACTAACGTCATCACTACATGATGTTTAACTCCACATACATTGAAAAATAAATGTGTTTTTATTCTCATTTTCTTTAGATGCATAATGATGACATGACATCCAAGCTTGGGACCTACCACAATGTTTCATTTCATTCATTTTGGTTCATCTTCATCCTCACCATATGAATTTAAACTATATAAGATTTTTGGAACTATTTGTGGCTTGATTTCTATCATCACACGATACATAGTGACATATAGATCTCCCATCCTATTCCCTGTTGTGATAACCAATAAAGAATGCATGCTCAGTACATATGTATGGCCCATGCATGTGCACCTATGGTCATCAACCTAATCAGGCACTCCGCAAAAGTGACTTTCTGATATATGTGAGCCTTGACATCATTATGGTAGAACTCAACACCTCAGTGTGATCTGAACTACATTGTTCATAACTATCCCATGTCACTACTCATGGCCTGAAAACATTGATATATGATTTAACATATTTTCATCTCCCGCTCAAGATGATGATGGAATTCATGTAACCATGGAGTTCTTAATTTTTTTCTTTTGTATCATCCTCTATATAAGGTCCATCTGCATCCCAACTTCAAATTGTATGTACTATTCTCAAATTTATTCGACCTTAAACTCATGAATATGATGGCCCAAATTATAATACCTTGAACTCTTATAAAAGAAGGAAAAAACATGTCATTTTGAAAACCAACAAAGGGTATCCAATGGAAAATCAATCTTTCTCTCACTAAATGCATCACCTAAAGAGATTAGGAAAATTATAGGAAATAAATGAAACAAGGCATGTTGTTAATAGTGTTTTCTTGAATCCTTGGTAAAAACCAATCTATGCTCAATGGATACATTGGTTATTTAAAATTAAAGAGTAATGATTTTTCGCATCTCCCCACTACAATAATATGTTCTCTATGTTGTGAAAAAAACGCTTATAGTGTTCCAACTCTTCTAGGATATTACACATTTCAACAAATCAAATATCGTGATTTGGGTGCCTTGGTTCACAATAAGCCTTTCATGTCCTGTTGAAAAGATATCTAGCTTCAGGGGATCCTTTTCATGATTATGAATTTATGCCAATGGGTCATGCGTATGCGCCTTTGTCCATTATACAAATGTTTCACTCATTAAAAAGGAAATTATAATCATTACAATCATTAAAATCGTCACGGTAAAACTCACCTCCTTATCCTATCTGAACTAAATCAGTTATGACTACCCCATATCATCATCCTAATCCAAGTACTTTGGAATGATACTTACAGTCTCATTACCAAACTATCAATGTGGAGTTGATATCCTCAACACTATGGCACCATGTTTTGTACCATTTCTCAATGCAGAAATGTGACAGTCCATTTTATTGACCATGATACTAATACATAAGGTCATTGATAGACAATATTACGGTATCTTCTCATTATGAGAGATAATATTTAATCCTTTTGAGCCCTAGAAACACTATGTTGGAACCTAACACCCCATAGTGCTACGGGTCTTCCCTGACATGTCTTCCCCATCTTATATTCAAAATGTTGGACCCCGGGACACCCTGAGAGGGGAGGGGTGAATTAGGGTGTCAACATTTTCATTCAAAAACATGGTTCTTGTTCCCACGTTGGTAGGAACTAGTTAAACCTATATGATGAATATGATCAGCAATGAAACATTCACATGAAAATAGATGACACAACAATTTTTACTTGGTTCACCACTAAGGGATATGTCCAATAAAAATAGGCTAACAAGTTGTCAGTCATACCAAATTTAACTAATATTCACTAGTTGTGGATTACAATGGTTTGGGAATAGTCACTCTATCCCAGGCTCACTGCCTTTACAATGGTTCAGGGATAGCTCACTGCTTCCCTCGGGTCACTCACGTTGACTCCCCTTGGCTCACTACCCTTAGTAAACTCACACTTAGTTTATAGACATGAAGGTATCTTCATCATTAAAAAATAATTCCTCCTCTGTCTAATGTAGATGATCTGTTGAAGTCCAACTTTCACTTGCATACTAATCCCACTTTGCACTGAATGTATCGGGCAATCTTCCAGTTTTCAAGTAGCTCCAAAATGACCAGCGTATAACAACCTCACCTGGAACACTTCTCCATGATCAACCGCAAGTTTCATGAATGGTGTGCAAGTCACTTGCGCGGTACAAAATCGACACGTAGGTGACACCAACACACTTGCGTGACACTGCCTCCTTCAGCTCCAAACTTGTGTGACTATGCACCTTTAACTCCCAAACTGCCATGGTCGCGCATCCAACAACCGACGCACAACCTCCACATGTGTGACCCAACTACCACTTGCACGACGAGAGCTCGAAAAATATCTAAGTCTTGAATTCGTTACAAATGAGGGGGGATGGTCCTCTATTTATAGGAAAACTGGACCCCCTACACTATGGCACGCAAGTGTCCTCATGACGCGTAAGTCCCAGCGTGCAACTCCAATCACCATGGACTCTGTCGTGAAACTCACTTACGTGACACAACCAATACTTGCGCTACCTACTTTCCTTTTCCATATTTTTATGTTTTGATCATGAAGAACAATAGGCGCGTAAGTTTTCAATACTCTTAGGCATCAGCGTGCAAGTCCTTTCTCAGTGCGTAGGTCACTTGTATGACCATCCCAAAACTTGCACATCCTTTATCCATTTTTCATTTTTCCATGTTCTGATCTTGAAAAAAATATGGCACGCAAGTTTCCTCACATTCAAGTACACAACGCACAAGTCACTTTGCCAAAAACACTTTTCTCCATTTATCGATTTTCAGTCCCAAAAATTTGGAAAACACTATGAAATGGTGCCACCTTTAATACTATTGTCTGCTTGAACTGTATTATCACTCTGCTGGTACACATTCTGAACATCGACATAGGATTGAAAACAAAGACAAACTATACTTCAATTCATGAAAAGAATACCATGGTTCCAACAATCTCCCCCTTTGGGTTTGTTGGCAATCATAAAATAAATTCAATAGATCCCCATCCATGTGAAAACAAAAAACACAAGAATAATCTCAGTCAACACTCTAAGTCTATGCGAGCAATGCTCGATGTAAAACAAGAGAGGAAGATTGAATTGGGTTCCAGTGGTTTTTAATTCTCAATGAATCCCAATAAGCATTACATGACAAATGTATTCTTTTTTATCCTTCTCATCCTATCATAGACAATGAATTCACATCGTGTCATTAGTGAATTACATGCCTGAACATGCGTAAATTTATTCATTTCTCCCCCATTGACAATAAACCCAAAGACTCGTAATTTTTTCAATGTTAATCTCAAACCATACTCCCCCTAGATAGTATCTCCCCCACAAAGCTGCATCACATCAATAAACAAAAAAAATAGTTATCACATTTGGGGAGAGGGGTATTGAATAACCTCCTTGTGCATAGGGAGGTTCCTGAACACCAAGGTTCAACCGATGCTTCTCAGGAATAGCCACTGACAGTGGCTTTGTTAGGATATCATCCACTTGCTCATCAGTTCCCACATGATCCATTCTAATCACCCCTTGTTCAACTTTTTCATTGATAAAGTGATACCTAATTTCAATATGTTTCGTACGAGAATGTTGAACATGATTCTTCATAAGATCAATTGTACTCTTGTTACCACAGTAAAACACCATTGGTTGTTTTACCTCATCACCAATATCTGTTAATTGTTGCTTCATCCATAACAGTTGAGTACAAGCCTTTATGGAGGATATATACTCAGCATCAATAGTACTAAGAGAAGTACTTTTTTTCTTACTCAACCATCAAACACATTTCTTCCCAATATAGAAGGCTCCACCACTGGTGGACTTTATGTCTACTACATCACCAGCCCAGTCAGCATTAGAAAATGCTGATAATTCATTGTCCCCACCTACAGTAAAATATAACCCAAAGTTATGTGTAACATGAATGTACCTCATGATTCTTTTGACTGTTGTGATATGTTCCTCCATTGGATTACTCTGAAATCGTGTTGCAAGAAATGTGGAAAAGACAATATCTGGTCGTGTCGTTGTCAGGTATAGTAGGCTCCCAATGATCCTTTTATACATGGTGGTATCAACAGAGGTCCCATCCTCATGCTTTCCAAGTTTAGTTACAACTGCAATTGGAGTTGAAATTAGTTTGGAGTCTTGAATATTAAACATATTCAATATATATCTTTCATAATTTTACTTAGAAATGAAAGTATAATCCTTCTTTTGAATCACCTGTAGCCCGAGAAAATATGTGAGCTCCCTAATAATAGAAATTTCAAATATTGATTTCATATGATTGGAAAATTCAGCCACTGATTTCTGCCTGGTGCCACCAAATATGATATCATCAACGTAGACTATAACCATTAATTGATATTTTGGAGAATTCGTTACGTATAGATTGTGATCCACTCATCCTCTTTTTGAACTCCAGCTTCTTGAGATACGAGTCCAGGCTGGAATACCATGCCCATGGTGCCTGATTCAAACCATATAGGGCTTTCTTAAGTTTGCAGACCTTTGTCTCATTAGTACCAAGAACAAAACCCACTAGTTGTTCAATGTAGACTACTTCTTTGAGTACACCATTCAAGAATGTTGTCTTGACATACATTTGTTATACTTTATATCTTCTTTGGAGATTCATGGCAAGGAAAAGTCTGATTGAATCCAGTCTAGCCACTGGAGCAAAGGTTTCTTCAACTTCAACACCTTCAATTTGGGAATACCCCTTACATTCTAGTCGATCCTTGTTTCTGATAACACTTACAGGATCATAAAACTTGTTCTTGAAGATCCATTTTGTACCAATTAAATTGGGACCTTTGGGTCTCTGGACAAGATCCCATGTCTGATTCTTGTCAATCTGATCTAACTCTTCATTCATGGCTTTCACCCATGATTCATCCTTTGTAGCTTCTTCAAATGAGGATGGCTCCACAACCGAAAGAAATGCAGATCTCTTGTTATTTCTCATCCACTTTGTTTGAGTGGGTGCATTCCTGTCCCCATTTATGTTAGATGAATAAATATCATCTCTACGATTTCTTCTGTGCGGTTCAGTCTCATTTTCTCCAGCCATAGTTTCTTCTTCAGATTCTTCTTCTGATTCAACATCGTGATGAGATTGTTGAGTGTTTCATTAATCTTCCTCTATTTATATAGTTGTATTTTCTCCACATTCATGTTCTTCCTCACTTTCTATTACATCAGCATATGACGTCCTTGAATCCTTGGTAGTTTTCTCTTCAATTATCTTAACATCACTGCTTACCACAATCCTTCCTAATCGCTTGTTGAAACACTTGTAGTCTTTGATATTCATTGGATACCCAAGAAGAATTCCTTCACCATCATTTTCACCAAACTTCCCTTGATTTCCTTCTTTGTTCGGGAAGAAATATTTGCTTCTGAAAATAAGAAAATATTTCAATGAAGGCTTCCTTCCATGCCACAATTCATATGGTTTATTCGTTTCTCCTATATAAATCCCTATACGATTTTGAAGGTGCACTGCAGCTTCAACAACTTCTTTCTAGTAATGGCGAGAGATACCGCTCTCAATCAGCATAGTCATGGCCATATTGTTAACCTGACGATTTCTATGCTCAAAAACTCCATTATGCAGGGGGGGGGGGAATCTCATGAAAGCTACATCATGTTGTATCCCACGCTTCTATAGGTAGTTTTCAAATTTAATGGATGTGTATTCCCCTCCATTTTCAGATCGCAGGACTTTTATTGTTCGTCCTGTATCATTCTCGGTAATCTGGCGATAAGTTTTCAGGCAATCTAGTACTTGTCGCTTCCTGTGAGTCACCATTACAAAAGCCATTCTACTATAATAATCAATGAAAAGGACGAAATACATGTCTCCATGGGTTCTAGAGACATTTATAAGGCCACATACGCCTGTATGAATGAGATCAAGAAGACGTGATGCCCTTTTCTTCTTTGTCCAATATGAACTACAGACCAGCTTCCCACGAATACAATCATCACAAGACTTTTCCCGTTAATGTTTTATAATGGGGATATTGATGAATATCTTCAGCTTAGATATCTTTTCCATGTATTGTCGGTTATGTACCCCAACCTTCGATGCCACAAATTGTTTTCTTATTCAACAAAAAAATAGCAGTAGTTCACTTTTCTGTCAACCTGATATAAGTTTCCATCTATTCTATAGACTTTCATATAATAATTCCCTGTTTTTTCCTTTATAGTGCATCCTTTTTGATTGAAGGTTACTATGAGCCTTGATTCACAAAGTTAACTTACACTAAAGAGATTATGGTGTAGACCACCCACATAAACAACTTCAGTCTTTTTTAGCACTCCATTTGCGAGAGCAGTATTCCCACTTCCTTTAATCTTCCAAGCCCCATCATTACCAAACCGTACTATTCCATCAACTTTCTTTTCAATGTTCTTTAGAAGGTCAGCATTTCCCATCATATGGGAAGATCATCAACTATCAAGGATCTAGGTGCTACTGCTCTTTGTAGCTTTGAGCGCTACTTTTGTAAGATTGGATTTCTCGATCTTCTTATTTTATTTCCATGAGATATTGGATTGAGCATAGGATACCGATGGCCTTTTAATACTTTTTTCTATATAATCTGATTCTTCATACCCATAATATTCTTCCAGAGGGGAAAAATTGTTTTTCATAACAACACCATCAGGAGGATGAAAACTGGCCTGTCATTGAGTGTTGTATGAATTTCTCCTATCGTACCTGTTCCTGCAATACATAGCTTTATGGCTAAAGTTAGAAAAATTAAAATAGTAACCATAGAAGCTATTTCTTCTTTAAGATGGACAATATGAAATCAGTATCCTTTGTCGACTTCCCAGATTATCCCCATTCAGGTAGCTCCTTTCCTCTTCGCGGTATGACATGGTATGACCCAAATAACCACAGAACTGACACTTCATGAGAGGAAATGTATTTTCACTTGAATTTCTCCTCATGCATTCTTCCTTGGGAGAATAGTTGAACTACCTGTCATTTCTAAAAGTTTGAGGATAATTTTCAGTTATTATTTTAGTTTGGATTGAGGTTTTCTTTTTCATCATTTCAGGAAATGTTTCAGCATGTCCAACTTTCATTGTGTATTTCTTTTGGCTCTCTTAACTTCCAGCAGTTGATGTCTAAGCCTCACAGCCAATTCCACTATTTCCCATGCAAGTAATTCATTGATCACTTATGGTTTTTCCAAACCCATATGAGCCACACTTTGCTCTTGCTAGTAATTCTGAATCTAAGAATCTTCCGAAATGAATTTTCTTCTTTCAGTCATTTTTCGTTGGTTGACATTCAATTTTACTTCTAAGAGTAACAAATTATTCCTAAAGTCCCTCAACAGTCTCAGAATTCTCTTCCAATCTAGATGAATGTTTATTTATGACCTTTTCTTGTTCTTCAATTTTAATCTTTAGTTCCACAACATCATCTGTGCTTTCAAGGATTGAAACTAAACTCTCACTAGTTCTTCTATTCGTTCAATCACTACTTCAAGCTCATCAACATATTCTGATGATTCTTCCACCATTTCCTTCCACTTAATGCATCTCTTACATTTATTCTAAATCCTAGAAAAATCATCATTAATTTATGCCTTTTAATCACCATTAGAACTAATCTGATTATATCTGTCTTTATTGATCAAGGGTTATGACTTTTCAACTGTATCCATCATGGAAGCATGCTTTCCTATTTTAAATTTGGGTTCATCTTCTTCACAAATTTTGGTATCCTTATCTTTCAATTCACATACAACACTCTTCCATTGTATTTTCTTTCGAGATTTGAAGTCTCTCTATTTGAAAAATCTTTTTCGAGGCCTCTCAATGTTGTCATCTTCACTATCTTCATCATTGATCTTTCTTAAACAATGAGAGGCAATGTTCCAAACTTTTCCACAATGAAAACACGTGAGAGGTGACTTCGCTTTAAATTTCCCTTTTCCTTTCAATAACTTTTTTTGTAATGATAGAAATAATTTATTTTTCTTATTCATCTTCACTGCTACAATATTTTGAAATTTTAAGTTTATCCATGGCCTTGAACTCCATTTCCTTTCTCACACGAGTCATAGCATCTTCTGGTTTGACTCTCATTTCATATGCTACCAAGCTACTCAGTAGATCATTCAGAGAATGTTTGGAAAGATCTCTTTCCTTAAGGGCTGAAACCTTTAAATTGTACAGGGGTGGAAGTCTTCTTAATATTTTTATTACTATATCATTGTATTTGATTTCTTCACCGAGACCCCAAATTGCTCCAACCACTTCAGTAATTTGATTGAAGAATGAGTCTGCATTCTCGTCTGGATGCATCTTCAGATCATCAAATCGATTGTGTAGGACTTGTAATTTTACCTCTTTCACTTTGCTATCTCATTCCTAAATATTTTTGAGTTTATCCCACATGGATTTTTCTGATGTACATGTAATTACCCTTAGATAGACCTGATCAGAAAGGGATGTAGTGAGTGCATTTTCTGCTTTACCATCTACATCAAGAATTTTCCTATCTGCATCAGTCATACCCAACCCTATTGGTCCAGTCACATTTATACCTTTTCCAGTGGAAAATAGAACTTCCATTCCAAGAGATCTTAGATGATATCTCATTCGGTTCTTCCAAATTTTAAAATTACTTCCATCGATGACATGGACTCCCCTGACATTGATTGCATTCTCCATGATGACAAATGATATACTCAACACCAGCAACCTTCCTCTAATACCACTTGTAGGTCCCCGAGACACACTGAGAGGTGAGGGATGAATCAGGGTGCCAAATATTTCTTTAAAAACAAGGATCTTGTTCCCACATTTGTAGGAACTAGTTAAATCTATATGATGAATATGATCAGCAATGAAACATTCACATGCAAAGAGATTACACAACAATTTTTACTTGGTTCACCGCTAAGGTATACGTCCATGGAGCATACACTGACAAGGATTAAGTCATTCCAAATTCCACTAATCTTCACTAGTTTTAGATTAAAATGGTTCGGGAACAGTCACTGTCTCCCAGGCTCACTTCCATTACAAAGGTTCATGGATAGCTCACTGCTTCCCTTGGGTCACTCTTGTTGACTCCCCCTGGCTCACTACCCTTGGTGAAGTCACACTCTGTTTATAGACGTGAAGGCTCTTCATCATTTCAGAAGAATTAATCCTCTATTTAATGTAGATGTCATTTTGAAGTAAATCTTTCACTCATATACTAATCCAACATTGCACCGAAGGTATCGGGCAATCTTCCAGTTTTCGTGCAACTCCAAAATGACTGGCGTACAACAACCTCAACTAGTGCGCTTCTCCAAGACCGGAGCACAAGTTTCAAGAACAGTGTGCAAGTCACTTGTGCGGTACAAAATTGGAGTGTAGTTGACACAAAAACACTTGCGCGACACTGCCTCCTTCAACTCCAAACTTGTGCGACTCTGCAACTTTATCTCTAAAGCCGCCTTGGTCACACAACAAACAACTGACACACAGCCTCCACTTGCGCGACCCAAATACCACTTGCGTGACTCAAACACATGCATGATGAGAGCTCGAAAAATCTATAATTCATGAACTTCATTACAAATGAGGGGGGTGGTCCTCTATTTATAGGCAAACTGGACCCCCCGTGCGGTGGCGCACATGTTTACTCATGACGTGCAAATCCCAGTGCACTGCTCTAACTGCCTTAGCCTCTATCACACAACTCACTTGTGTGACCCAATCAATACTTGTGTGACCTATATTCCTTTGACATATTTTTATGTTATGATCATGAAGAAAAATGGGCAGGCAAGTTTTCAAACCTCCTAGTCATCAGCGCGCTAGTCCTTTCTCGGTGCGTAGGTCACTTGTGTGACTAGCCCAAAACTTGCACGACCCTATCCCTTTGCCATTTTCCATGTTCTGATCATGAAAAACATATGGCGCACAAGTTTCCTCTCATTCAAGTACACAACGCAAAAGTATCTTTTCCAAAAACACTTTTCTCCATTTGTCGATTTTCAGGCCCAATAATTTGGAAAACATTGGGAAATGACACCACCTTTAATACTTTTGTCTGCTTGAACAGTATGATATCTTTGCTGGTACACATTCTGAACATCCACTGAGGATTGACAGCAAACAAAAATTATACTCCAATTCATGGATAGAAGACCATGGTTCCAACACAAAAATCAAAATTAAGGGTTATTACTTACATCACCCATATCCCAACAATCCAGGAAGACCTATTTTTATTAGTGAATCACCATCAATTGATATTACCTCTATAAATCTTTAATATCTGCAAGATAATAAACCATGATTCAAGGTCCCTTTTTCTGGATATTTATATATTCCAATGGGTCCTATGTATGTGCCTATGGGTATCAACCAAATTCATCACACAACAAAAAGTCATTTCGGTTCCTTGTGAGCCATTGAAACATCACATATGAAGAAATAAAATATGTTCATTAGGGATCATTCATGGCATGTTTGGACCATGTCTCGTGATCATTGATAAGGCCTAAGATAAAAATCAATAAACTAAACTAATATTATGTCTGAGCTAATATACCCACAACTGAATAAGTAAAAGTTTTGAGCTAAATGAACATAAACTAACTAAATATGATGTCTGAGATAAAAGACACTAAACTAGAGCAATACCAGGTCCGATATAAATGGCCCTAATCTAGAAAAATATAAATTTTGAGGAAAATTTCATTAAACTAGAGTGATATTAGGTCTGATCTAAAATACCATAAATGAAATCCACCTAATATTATAGCTAAAATAGCCTAAACTAATGCAATATATGATTTGAGATAAAAGACCATAAACTAAAGAAATGAGAGTTTTGAGATTGAAGAACATAAACCAATGAGATATAAGTTTCAAGATAAAAGAGTCTAAACTAATTAAATATAAGGTCGAAGGAAAAAAGATATTAAACTATAGCGTGGAAGGCAACAATTTATCCTTTGAGAATGAAAAATATTGGAACGTTAGTCATATGAACTTTGCACAATCTAGTTACCCAACTCAGGCCTCTCATATTTGGAAAAATAAATTCACTCTCCCTATGGTACAAGCATCCTACCCAAAAAATCATTATGAAAATATGTTTATCTTAATATAGTTTGAACATTTTTTTGATAAAAAATATCATGTTGAAAAGAATTCATGAGTACTTCTCAAAGAATAAATTTTGTATAATATCAACATTCAAATACAGAAATTCAGGTTTAATTGATGATATGAAAAGGATGGGTAGCATTGATAATTTTCATAATATCAAATCAATGATATATCATGCATATCATGTATGAAACGAAATTGGATAATGCATATAATGTTAAGAAAACCTATTCATTGGAAAAGTATTCAATAGGAGGAATCTCGATGTACCATAATCTTTTCAATGAATATACAAATGAAAGAAATATTGAAATATTATGACTCCATCATAGAATATTCATCGATGAGTATATAATATTAGAAGGCACCTTCCCTAAAGAAGCCACAAATTGGAATAGTTGATAGAACTATTATGTCTCTACCTCCACGACATATTGCAGTTCCACAACTCTAGTTACAACATCATGCCTATCTTTTTATGATACATCAAGGAGTTATTGCTTCTCCTATAAGGATGTTCCCAATATCTAACGTACATATTAGAATTAAGATATTTCTTCATGGAAAAGGATGATTTAATATTGAAGGTTGTTAATTTCACACTTTAGAATATTTATTTCAATATTACCAGAACTAACTATGTCATGGTGAGTAGCCACCTCCACCACAAGACATGATAATTTTTTACGACTTCATCACAATTATGGTTCACTAATGAAGTGACCTCAAAGATTATACCCTAAATTCAAGGTCTCTCTTCAGTTAATTAATGGGGATCACCTCCTCCACTTGATAGTAAAGTGAATAATAGAATAATAAATCATAACCATGGGTAGGGAACATGAATCAATAATGGACCAATCAATTATTCAACTCACCCAATGATGTATCTAACACTAAAATATAGATCCCATTAAATATATATCACCAAATTGACTTATAATGTAGTACGGACCCAAGGACTTAATCTATATTTATCATGGGTATGAGAATATTTTTATGTACTAGGTCGCTCAAAGATATGGGTGTGATCATATATTAATTGATGAGGAATGAGAGATAGACTTCAAATTGGTCAACCTTGTTAGAGGGACCACTAAGGGAGAAGTTATAAAAGACTCTAAACATTGGGGTGATGATTCTGCAGTAAAGGTATAGGGGTACATCAGTGTAAGAACCCGGTTCTTGTTCTTGAGGTACGAGTTCCTTCTTTTCCTCTTTCATTATTTTTTTTGAGGAAATAAGGAAAATGGGGAAAATACCAAATTTTTTGGGTACACATTGTTTACTTTTCCACACGCCATATTCTTGCTTGTGTGGGATGAGTACATAGGGTGTGTAGTGCTGTCGATGATGAAGGGTGTAAAAAATGACTACACACCGTGTACTTAGTATTTACATGCCGTGTAATCAGTCAGTGGGTGAATATTAAGGCAGTGAAAAGTATCCACCAGTGGAGTGACAATACAAGCCATGTAATTTGGAATACACGCTGTTTACTCATGTCAACAGATGAACCGTACCGCGGTGGAAAGAATTCACCAAAGGAAATGTTAAAAAATGAAAAGTACATGATTTGTACTTGAGAGAACACACCATGTGGTATATTTTTTTCTTAAAATGGGTTGTAGCCTCCTCATTTTTAATAGGAGGTAGTGGGTTCGTTTGGAGCATGGGAGAGATGGCTGAGCTTTAGAGGATCTCCCAACTGCACACCGGGAAACCGATTCCTACACCATTGATCTCCATTGAACCACATGGGTAAGCCCTTCTTTCTCCATGAGTAGTTCTTACCAATTAATTCTTGAGGTAAAGTTATTTTCGGTTGAATGTGTGAGAGTTTATCCCAGATCTATATCACTCACGGGAATTTCGGGAGGTGTCATTCATGAATATCAATCCGCGGCGATCGAGGTAGGTGGTCTGATGTTTATTTGGAACTATTGTATAGAAATTGTGTACCATTGTGTTGTGCTCCCATGCTTGGGTGTTGTATGGATGAGGCCTTTTGTGAAAATATATCTATAATTTTATATATAATCTAATGATAATTTTAAATTGATGTATGGGATCACTGCTTGGATCTAAGACCACCCTAGGGGTGCGTCTCTCTGTTTAGCAGTTTGGCCTGGATACCTGAGGGTAAGCCATGATTATATTGTGCATTGATCTTTGTGGAGAGAAAGTTTATAGAAATTTCATGTTAATTCTTTGATCTTGACCCGGTTCCTTTATCTCGAGGGTAGTGTTCTATTAGCCTGAGAGAAGTGTTCTATTATCCTGAGGGTAGTGTTATATTATCCTGAGGGAAGTGTTCTATTAGCCTATGGGTAGTGTTTGGTTAGACTGAGGGTAACCTTTGTATATGCCTATGGGAGGTAGTTTTTGTGCCTGAGGAAATATCACATATGCCTTAGGGTAATCACTTGTGGATATTTGATTCTGTTACTTGAGTGAAAGAATAACATGTCTAAGAACACAACTATTTAGAATATTTAATATGGTAACTTTCTACGTTGTACCTAAAAAGATAAATCACAATATTGGAGGTGATAAGTAATAATTAAAATGGAAATGAAACTGTTTGTGATATTTAATTTTGAGTACTTACTAATTATTGCATTTTCTTTTTCACACTCCCGTTGCACATTTCTACTGACAGTTGGGCATGGGCCTTTAGTGGGTGCCTATTGGGATTTATTTCTCAAAACCTCTTTGGTTCATGTATTCAGAGCAAATTGATTATATTGTTATAGGTGTCGATATGGAAAGGGTCCCTATACAGGTACATTATTGTAGCAGAGGAGTAGGAAAGCATGGGACCGAGCTTAGGCTGGCGATGCTACTGCATTCTGTTTACACTTCATTGGAACTTTTCTGGTTGTACCTTGTATTTTGAGTAGTATTTTATTGTTTTTTAGTGTGTCCTGTTTTGGCTGCTTTAATTGAATTGGTGAGATTTTTCATCATTATATATATATATATATATATATATATATATGACTGTTGGTTTCCTTTTACTTCAGATGTCCGTTTCAGTTTTATATTGTTTACTGTTTCAGAAACTATATGATGTATTTCTTTTTCTACTGCACTACACATTGAAAAATAAGGGCATAATTACCCTACTATCAGAACTAGGATCTCGCTGGTAGTAAGAATCCTCTGTCTTTTGGGGAAATGCGCTTGAGGTCATGTGACCAACTAGGTTTGGGGCACCTGTTGAGTGGCACCCGGAACCGAAACGTTACAAAGTGGTATCAGAGGGGTTATTTTTATTGACTTACTGTATGGAGGTTATAGTCATAGATATGATGGAATAGGTACATGGTAATAAGATGTGCATGGGAGTAGCTTACCCATGTACAGGGAAAAACCAATTTTTCTCATGTTTTACATTTTCTGATTTTGCAAATTTTACAGTTGATTTGATTTTCATCGTTGTGTGACACACTTGTTGTGTTCTATTTATATTTTTATAACTGGGTTCTATTTAGTTGCAACTCGATGAGATGAGGGTTTTCCATCTCATGCATCATTTAGGAACATGATAGAAATCACATGTCATGCATTATTTCCATTCCATGTAGCTGCATTAGAGATTGCATGTTGTTGTGATAGTTGTTGTGCTAGAAAATAATATTGTTGTGATAGGTGTTTTGATAAATACATGCTATTCTATAGGGTATGGTTATATGAAGTATTGTAGAATGAACACAAAACATTGATTCTAAAAGAGTATGGGCCCTCAATGACCATAATTTGGTGGATTGTAGACCTATTTATTTTATTATAACATGTATAAGATGACAAGATTTGATTCGCGTAGAGTATGGGCCCTCACATATTGTAATTTGGCACATAGTTGTTTATTTCAGTGTTTTTTTGGGATTTGGAGTAGTTCTGAGGCTCACTATCAAGAAAAACCCAGAATACACACCATGTAATTATGATTACACTCTATTTACGCTTCTGTTTGGGATTAAAAGTAAATTTTTAAGTACACGATGTGTACCTTATGTACATGTCGTGTAGTTTTTACCCCTATCATAGGATGTATAGGCCGGAACATGGGATATTTAATCCTTGAAGGCACACGTCGTGTAGTTATTATACAAGTCGTGTTGTTTTGAACCTGTGTCCGTCCTATAACTAACAACATAGGTGGAGGAATCTGACTATATACCCGTCGTGTAGTTTAGACTGGGGATCCGGCCATGTAACTAGAAAACACAGGTTAGTGCAACCTCTTCCTAAACATGTCGTGTACCTGCGGGACACACCATGTATTTTTGACCGGTGAGAGGCTGTGTGGTTTGGCCATGTGGTTGGGGAAATGGGGTTGTGTACACACCATGTGTGGGTGTAACACGCTGTGTAGTGTCAGCATTGTACCCGGCTGTGTAACAGACAACACGGGTCAGTGAAGCTAATTCAGTAAACACTGTGTAGATGTTGTACATGTAGTGTAGTCTTGTTTAAAAGAGATCCATGTGGCTAAGCCATGTAGAGGGACTCGGGCAGGGGAAGAAAATTCAAGTACACACTGTGTGTGGGGACAACACGTCGTGTGTTTGGGGAGTTACACGACTAGGTTAAGCTGGAGTACATGACCATGTGGGTGGCTTGTAAGAAAACGCTGTGTAGTATTTATACATGCTGTGTAGTCGTGTTTTGTAAATTGTGAATGATTTATTTATCTTGCTCCCATTATGATATTCTAGTTGTTGTCCTTGAAAAATCTTGATCTAAGGTGTGAATTTGACCTTATAGAGTCATGTCGCTGAGATGAACAACGGTTGTTCACAAAGAGAGTGGAAAAGATTATACCCCTGAGATGGTAGGCCATGGGCTACCAGTGGATCCTCCAACAGTGAGAGATGCAGAGCCAGCCATTATACCAGACACAGGAACATATGCGTAGTTCCGTGAAGGCTTCATACGATTCATACAGACCTTCCAGGAAGCACCGTTGGTTGCCAAATCCATGGCATAGCTGACACATATAATCAAGTAGTAGAATCCGCCTATGTTTTCAGGGGATGGAGGACCACATGCTATGGTGTCATGGATGGATTCATTGCAGACTATTTATGATCATCTTAAGAGGCCTCCTGGGCAGAGGGTCATGCTTGCTACATTCATGCTGATTGATTTCGCCAAAATATTGTGGGATGTTACCACCCTGATAGTGCATCATAGGGACATGGCGTGCGAATATTTTCAGGTATCCTTTTACGAATTCTTCTTCTTAGAGACGCTGACGGAAGATTGAGCTCCAGAGTTCATGAATCTACAGCAGGGAACCATGTCAGTGATGGATTATTATGCCCACTTCACCGAGTTTCATCATTTAGCACCTGTTCTGGTGGGTATGAGATGTTGAAAGCTAGACACTATGAGTACGGTCTTTGATATGACATTCGAGCACTGGTGAACATTTTCATGTTTCCTACAGTGCATGCTATTGTGAACCAGGAATTGATTACTGAGAAGAACCTGCTCGAAGCTAGTGGTGCAAGACAGGTCAGTTCAACACCTGTTTCTGGTACTATTTTAATAGTTAAGAGGGTGTGACGAATAGATTTCTCTCACTGTGGATGTACTAGCT
The DNA here is from genome assembly GCA_963277665.1 of Viscum album. Classification (NCBI taxonomy): domain Eukaryota; kingdom Viridiplantae; phylum Streptophyta; class Magnoliopsida; order Santalales; family Viscaceae; genus Viscum; species Viscum album. The sequence goes on from OY728145.1 coordinate 1,769,759,022, forward strand.
AGAAGAACTCAAAAGGTGGCCCGGACATTTGTTACAAGTCTAGTAGAGAGGGGAACAAGCGACCTCAGTGTCCACATGACCCTATGGAGTGCCGAGATTGCAGCAAGATGGGTCATCTCTGTGTTTTTACAGGGATTTCTTACCAGTGGCTTGTGAGAGGGGTTCTATGCAGACTCCGCATACAGTTGCAGGACAAGAAGCTTCTTACCAGTCAGAAAAATCGAATATGTCAGAGCATGCTGGCTGAAGTGGTGGTCATGGCAATAGTATCCAGACACTATGATCTTTGAGATAGCAGGGCAGGTCAGCTCAAGGTAGCCAGGCTGTGTCATAGGGCCACAACACTAGGTAGGCATATGCAGTGCAACATAGCCAACAGGAGCAGGATCACAAACCCTCTACTGTCAGAGGTAATATTCTAGTATGTTCTGTTTTATCTTCAATACTTTTCGATATGGGTGCTACACATAGATTTTTATCTTTTCCTATTGTGGAGAGCCTTGGGCTCTGTGTTTCTTCTTCATTTGAGATTATGATGCTAGACACTCCGTCAGGGATTAGAATTGAAAGGGTGCGTAAGTGTAGGGTGTTCCCCCTAAAGGTTGGTGGGAGTCACTTTCCATGGGACCTCTATGTCTTAGAGATGACAACATATAATGTCATTCTTGGGATGGACTGGTTGGTACCCTTTCGAGACTTTATATATTTCTATCAATGCATTGTGAGTTTCACGTTTCTAGAGGGAACAAAGATTACATTCATGGGAGAATGGGATGTCCAGGTGATCCGAGATGGACCAGAGCATCATGGGCGAGGTGGAGTGATAACCCAGATTGCAAGTCTATATCTGGATGAACAGGGAACACATTAGATTGATTTCCCTCTAATGGTTGATCATTTCAGGGATGTCATCCCATATGACTTTTTAGGACTTCCTCTGGAGCGGGAGGTGGATTTCACTTTTGAGTTAGTTCCAGGAGAAACACCGGTGTCCATTCCTTTAAATAATATGGCAACACTAGAGTTTCAGAAGATCAAGAAATAATTAGAGGAGTTATATGCAAAGGGATTCATTCGATGGAGTACTTCTCCTTGGGGATCGCCTATCCTTCTTGCTAAGATGGTGAACGGTACCCTCAGACTTTGCGTGGATTATCAGAAGTTGAAACAGTTGACAGTTAAGAACCGATATCCCTTACCTAGGATTGATGACCATTTTTACCAACTTCTAGGAGAATGATTGTTCTTGAAAATTGACTTGAGATCCAGATATCATCAGTTACGCGTTAGACCATCAGACATACCACTTACAGATTTTCAGAGTAGATATGGTCTGTACAATTATTTAGTTATCCCGTTCGGACTCACGAACATTCCATCAATCTTAATGGCTCTAATGAATCGTGTGTTCCATATTTATCTAAATTCTTTTATGGTAGTCTTCGTGGATGATATCTTGGTGTACTCTCACACCCAAGACAACCATGCTACCCATCTTGAGATAATTTTTAGTACACTGAAATAGAATTAGTTATATGTTATGCTCTCAAAGTTCTACTTTTTAATGGACCAGATACACTTCCTAAGTCATATTATCTTAGAGACAGGAGTTGTGGTAGACTCAGAGAAAGTGAGAGTAGTAGTTTCCTGGGAGCAGCCTAGGAACCTGTTTGAAATACGGAGTTTCATGGGGCTGGCTGGTTACTAAAGGAACTTTATATAGGACTTATCCTACTTAGAAGCACCTTTGATGGATTTGACTCAGAAGGCTGTGAATTTAGTTTTGTTAAAAACTTACAAGATAGACTTCTAGGAGCTAAAGGGACGGTTGACAATAGCCCCAATCCTGATACTTCCAGAGCATGGGAAGATCTATATAGTTTAGTATAATTCATCATGTATTGGTCTAGGAGTAGTGTTGATTCAAGGAGATCAAGTAGTTGCATACAGGTCTCGACAATTGAGGCCACATGAGAAGAATTACCCGACTCATGATCTCGAGTTGGCTGTAGTTGTTCATACGTTACGTTTTTTGGAGACATTCTCTATTGGGAGAACATTAGGTGGTTTTTATGGACCACAGAATTCTCAAATATGTATTTACTCAGGGTGACCATAATTGGAGATAGTTAAGTTGGGTTGAATACCATCATTCCTTTGACTTTGAGCTTGCATATACACCTGGTAAGGGTAATGTATTTGCTGATGCACTGACTAGGAGGACTCAGATATAGGTAGTGCAAGAGGCTAGTGGTGAGTGGAATCTCATGGATTTGTTCTCTAAGATGAATTTAGAGGTTCACGACTGTAAAGGGAAAACCTACCATTATTTCTTATTTGTGACGTCTACCCTCCTAGATAGAGTGAGGATGAGACAACTATTAGATTCGAAAGTCCAAGTTCTATGTAAGTCAGTGACATGTGAGGACCCTCCTCCTAGTTGGATGATAAGTGGTAATAAGTTACTATGTATCCATGGATGAGTGTGGGTTCCAGTGGATATATGCGAGGAATTGATGCTGGAGTTTCATGCTTCATCTTGGGAAGTGCATCCCAGAGATACCAAAATGTACCGTGACTTGATACATCGGTATTGGTGGCAGAATATGAAATGGGAAGTGGCTAGTTTTGTTGCGAGATGTTTTACCTATCAGCAGGTGATGTCGGATCCTCATATGCTAGCCAGACTATTACAATAGTTACCTATTCCGGAGTGGAAATGGGATGATGTTGTGAAGGACCTTGTGACTGGGATTCTGAGGTCTCCTCATGGTTGTGATGATGTGTGGGTTGTTGTGGACATAATTATGAAGGTAAATCACTTTTTTCCAATCATGGAGACATTTGTTGTATATGAGCTCAGAATGTTGTATCTCTGAGAGATCTTACGTCTTCATGGAGTCCCTTGTTCTATCATTTTAGAGAGGGACTCATGTTTTATTTCTCGTTTCTCGATGAGTTTTCATAGTGCACTGGGTACACAGGTGCACCTGAGCACAGATTACCACCCTTATACCGATGACTAGTCAGAGCGTATGATACAGGTGCTTGAGGATATGCTACGTGCATGCATACTAGACTTTGGAGGCTCTTGGTTGGAGTACATACCCCTGGTAGAGTTTTTCTACAGTAACAGTTTTTAGGAAACAATTGAGATGGCACCTTAAGAGGCTTTGTATGGTAGGCCATGTCGATCAACCTTGTCCTTGTTGGAGGCAGTTGAGGCATCATTACTGGGACCATGTCATGTGCATGTGACATCAGAGCAGGACCAGTTGATACATAAGTTGATGGCTTCCACACTGTCTCGTCATAAATCTTATGCTAGTTGCCGCAGACAACCCTTGGAGTTCGTAGTCGGGGATCAGGTGTTCTTCGGTGTTTCATCGAGGTTGGGAAACAGACAGATTAGGAGATAGGGTAAACATTCCCCGAGGTATGTGGGGTCGTTTGAGATTCTAGAGAGAGTCGGGCTAGATGCCTATTGGTTGCAGTTACTACAGAGGTATCGGGACATGCACGACATCTTCAATTTATCTTAGTTGTGCCATTATCACTCAAACCCATCTCACATATTTCATCCCAAGGAGGTTGAGCTTCATCCTAATGCATCCTTTGAGGAGAATCTGATTCGTATTGCTGATATAAGCATGAATGTTCTCTGAGGCCAGTCAATTCCTCTCGTATAGATGCTATGGCATCATGGATGAGTACATGACGAAACATGGGAGCGTGAGGCCAACATACGTGCTCAGTGGCTAGAGTAGTTCTGAGATTTATCTTCACCACCCTTATAAGGGAAATTTAGGGAAATTTTGATTTAAGGGAGATGTTTGTAAGAACCTGGTTCCTGTTCATGAGGTATGAGTTTCTTCTTTTCCTCTTTCCTGAAGTTTTTTTGAGGAAAAAAGAAAAATGGAAAAAATCCCAAATTTTCTGGGTACGTGCTGTGTACTTTTCCACACATTGTGTACTTTGTCCATGTGGGATGAGTACACAGGGCATGTAGGCTTATCGGTGATGAAGGGTGTAAAAATTTACTACAGGCCATGTACTTAGTATTTACACACCATGTAATCAGTCAGCAAGTGAATAGTAAGGAAGTGAGAAGTAGCTGCCAGTGGAGTGACAATACAGGCCATGTAATTAGGAATACACACTGTGTACTCATGTCGACATATGAATAGTACATCGGTGGAAAGAAGCTACCAGAGGAATAGTTAAAAAATGAAAAGTATACGTCGTGTAATTGAGAGTACCCACCATATAGTCTGTGTTTTTCACATAAAACAATAATAAGCCCCCTCATTTGGAAGAGGAGGTAGTGGGTTTGGTTGGAGCATGGGAGAGACGACTGGACCTTGGAGGATCTCCCGACTACCCACCAAGAACCCAATTCCTACACCGTTGATCTCCTTTGAACTGCACAGGTAAGCCCCTTACTTATCCTTGAATAGATCATACCACTTCCGTCCTGAGGGAATGTTATTTGAGGCTGAATGTGTGAGCGTTTATCCCAGGTCTACATCATTCATGGGCATTTTAGGAGGCATTGTTCACCTATATCAATTAGTGGTGATCGAGGTAGGAGGTCTGGTGTTTATTTGCAACTTTTGTGTTGAAATTGTGTACCATTGAGCTACACACCAATGGTTGGGGTGTTTTATGGCTGAGGCCTTTGCTGAAAATATATCTATAATTATATAGATAATCTAATGATAAGTATAAACTGCTTTTTGGGAACACTGCTTGGATCCAGGACCACCCTAGGGGTGCGTTCCTCTGATTATCTGTTTGGCCAGGATACCCAAGGGTATTCCATGATTATATTGTTCATTGATCTTTCTTAAGAGAATGTTTATAGAAATTTCTTATTAATTCTTTGGGCTCGACCCGATTCCATTACCCTGAGGGTGGTGTTCTATTAACCTGGGTGTAGTGTTCTATTAACCTGAGGGAAGTGTTCTATTAGCCTGAGGGTAGTGTTCTATTATCCTGGGGGCAGTGTTTGGTTAGCTAGAGGGTAACCTTTATTTACGATTCTGGGAAGTAGTTTCTGTTCCTGAGCTAAATTTCACGTATGCCTAAGTTCAATGATCATTATGCCTGAGGGAAATCACTTGCGGGTATTTGATTCTATTACCAGACTGTAAGAATAGTATGTCTGAGGACACGTCTATTTAGAATATTCAATATCATGATTTTCTAAGTTATACCTTCCACGATAAATCACATGCTTGGAGGTGATAAGTAAAAATTAAAATGGAAATGAAAATGGTAGTGATAATTACTTTTTAGTACTTACTGGTTTACTACATTTACTTTTACACACTTCTGTTGCACAATTTCACGGACAGTTGGTCATGGGCCTTTGGTAGGTGCCTATTGGGATATATTTATCACACCCTATTTGGGTCATGTCTTTGGTCCAAACTGAATATATTGCTACAGGTGTCGATATGGGAAAAGGTCCATATATAGGTACATGATTGTTATAGAGGAGTAGGAGAGCATGGGACTGAGCTTAGGCTGGCGATGCTCCTGCATTCTATTTACTATTCTTTGGATCTGTTTTGGATGTACGTTGTATTTTGAGTTTTATTTTATTGTTTTGTATTGTATCATGTTTTCACTACTTTCATAGAATTGGGGACATGCTGCATCATTATATAAATATATGACTTCTGGTTCCCTTTTACTTCATATGTCCATTTCTTCTGTATATTGTTTACTATTTCTGATGTTGTATGATATATTTATTTTTCCACTACGCTACACTTTGACAAATGAAGTATAGTTTCTCCACTATTGGACCGGGGCCCTCGCTGCTAGTCGAAAGCCTCTGGAGTTTGGGGAAATGCGCTTGAGGTCATGTGACCAACCAGGTTCGGGGCACCCGTTGAGTGGCGCCCAGATCTGGGACGTTACAATAAAAAACATGATGAATAATGTTGTCCCACTGACTAATCAGTAGATATGAATGAGGTAAGAATCAAATAATATGTGGTCACATCACTGTAAACATCAACTTCCCAAACCCCATCCTCGGGTGAAGATGAACCTTATTCTTTTGATGAATGGTCTCATGGAACCTATAGTTCTTTTCATTATTATCTGCATCATTCACAACTCTAGATGAATGTAGAAATATAAAATAATATCATGAGATATGAAACATGTGAAAAAATGTCTCCAGTCTTGGATAAGTACTCAAATTCTCTAAAAATCAATTTTATTTAGGATAAATGAGATGCAGAATAGCTACCTGCATTAGAATCCTTCAAAAGTGAATCCACCCATTCTAGATCATATGGTAAAATCAATGAATGTTATATTGAATGAAACAGACACAATTTAATGGTCACATTGGCCACCTCTTATTCTTGACCAATCATGTCCAACTATAAAGGGATTGATATAGAAACCAAATACTTGACCGCATGCCCAAAAAAAGATGCACTCTTCTCTAAGGGAATTCAATATGGATTACAACTTTAAAAATTAGAATCTTCTTTAAGTGTGGTCTATGATAAAATTAGAGTGAAATGATACACTTACATGTGGATTCTTGAGGATGAGGACCTAACAATGTATATCAGATCGTTTTATTCTTTTTAACATCTATGGAAGACCCTCCATAAGGTGATGAAGTTGAAACTATTTCTTTATATGTGGAAATAATTGCCCTCATCTGAGTCTATTGACATGGGGAACCTTCATCAATAGTTCGGTAGTCATTGTCAAATTCCTCTCCCATGGTCGTACCATGGGGAGAAAGAGCTAGGGACCTCTACACTGGATGATCTTAAATAGATTCCCACTATGTCAATTTAAATAATGTACATAAATGAAGTTGAAAAGTAAATATTGGACTTCTAAAACCATGGTAATCCCATTAATTTCTCTTCCTTAGTGACAGGGTAACCTTGTTCAACTATAGAAATTTGATGTGTGTTAAGGATAAGTAGTCGGTGAACCAGCAAGGATAAGAACTTATAACCCTTGATGATCATTAATTCTATTTCATGATATTGATGAGTGGCCCGGAATACTTCATAATAGTCTTCAAAGGTAATTCCATTCGGGGTAGTGATATAAGAAAAACTGTCCAAAATCACCTGTATGGGACCCAATAAACCCCTGAGCTAATCATATAAGCTCCATGCCTTCCAAATGATAAATTGTTGTGATGAGATAGGAAAAAATATCTCTACCACATATTCACCCCTTAACTATGTTTTTTGTATCCATGGAAGGAGGTTCGTCCTCCCAAAATGGTTACCATTTGACTTCCTTGCATGGTACTTCCAGGGCTACTGGCTGTCTAGAATGTAGTTACTTCCAAGGCCTTGGATTCATCCACCAAACCTGTGTTTGGAAATCTATTCATATTGTTCTTGATAATTTCCCACTATGATACAATAGGATCCAAATCTCTTCATGTTCCTATGAAAAATCGATTGTTTCATTATGCGGGTGATGGTTTGTTCTAGCACCAGTCTTCTTCTTGGTAAACATGACCCATAATTAGTGACCACCATCAGATTCTTATCATATGGAATATGAATTGATAATGGACAAATATACTAGACACAAAGGAATTGACTACAAAATTAGCTGTTTTCTACTATACATAGATGAATTCCAACTAAATAAGGGTAGAAAAGACTCCTTCATGAAGTTACACCACAAAATCATGTGCGTCAAAACTAGCCTCATCAGTGTCAAAAATAACACATTTCATTCCTGGAATGTCAACCTTAAAGATGAAATTAATGTAGAGGCATATCAAATATTTGAGATCTTGATCGTTCAGCAGAACATGTCTTACCCCATTGATAAATTTCATTTGTGGTAAAGAGAACGACTATAGAGTATATTGAATATTCAGATATTCATAAACTCCTTGGGGAGTTCATATCCAACCACAAAACACTTGGAAGGGGCTTATAATCATATAAGTAGATCTTCCATTGTAGAAATGATGTAGAAGGTGATGGTGTTTGGAAAGAATGAGGGAGACTACACCAATACTCTCCCCTTCTATAGAGGTCTCCACCGTGAAAGTAAAAAACTCTAACTCAACCACTTTCCTTCATGGGGAGAAAATTACAAGTAATGTATATGGAATGGAAACCAGCTTGTTGAATTGAAAAATTGACACTAAGGATTAAAACAAATTAACATTCTTTAAAACTCCCTCCTTCATCCATGGGCCGATACATAATATTTTCAACATGTGAATCATTCATAATACATTTTTTTCGGAAATTTAACATTTCTATTAGAATAATACTTCTTCATAAATGATTTTTCTTATGTCATGAAATGGATATCCACTCTTTCAAGGGATTCCATTGAAAGGACCTTCTTTCCCATCTTAATCAACTCCTGAGACAAATGAGAAGTATTCATTACATTATTCCAATTAGATCATGAATAAAATAACTCATCACACATGCCACTAAATATTGGCTCAACACATATTTACTCTATATTAAAATGATGGATTCCCACCTATGCATTTGAATGATAGAATGTATTCAATTTTAGGATCGAATGTCTAAGAGGCTCCTTCAGCAGACCCCTGTTGTAGTAGGTAGACATATGTGATATCAATATAGCCTCATACATTACGATTTGTTTAAAGTCCTTTAATAATTTTGATGAAATGAGTGAGATGTAGAATGTACAACCCTATTCCATAACATAATAACATCTTGATTGAATTTTACAGTTGTTGACCAACCCAAACTTCTCATTAGAGGAATATTTCTATAAATGTAATAGATATATATATAAATCATCATCAGTTTTGTGATTGATCCTATCAAATCCTATGCAAATCAAAGTAAGTATATTCTCATACTTGCATTCCTCATGAGTGATAAAGTTTCACCTTCGATTGATATTTTCCCAAAAGTGTTTTGGGTCCTCATATTTCGAATAAGAAGTTACAAATGATGACTTTGAAGGGGGAATGGGAGAATACTCACTGAGATGGAACTCATAAAGGGAAAAGAAGTATGAAATGGGATAGTCTGGGAATTATGATCCCATAAATGATATCAAACAAACATCTACTAACCCAACAGAATCATGAAAAGTATAATATATGCTCTCCACAACAGCATCAGATGGGATATTTCTGCTTTTCCCTCCTTCCTCAAAATCATTCATAATGATTAATGGGAATTGAATGATATACTAATAAAAGAAAGTGGATTATGTTTGAAAAAGAGAATAAAAACTCATGTTAAATCATCTTCATAGTAAACCAGATCCATCAGAAAAATAAAATCAATCAGTAATGTATTTTCTAATTGACTAATGGTTTTTTGGGTTGCATAATCCCTTAGGGCATCACGCAATTTCATGACCCCTAAGAGAATCATGATTGTGTGACCTAATCATGGTCAAGTGAATCAAATTTTAATCATCCGATAAAATAATTGATCAAGTGGATCCCATGAAACCCCCCCCCCAAAAAAAATTGCATTCCACATTGAATAACATCATGATATTATCAATGTATGGTTCATAGTTGGATTGGAATGGTGCCTTTGTATGAGTTTTGCTATGAAAGAATTCTCATGAAATTGTCATGTGATAAAGTCTCATGATGGGGTCTCTTGATCCGGACTATTAAAATTGACTCTCAAAAAGGATGTGTGATTGAAGAAATTTGAGATAGATCTAGATGAATGATATCTTGTTGATAATGATTTACTCTGCTCCCCTATATTGATATAATTTTATACAATACAACATGTCACCCAGGAGACCATGTGTCTCCAAAGACACAGATTCATGACAACACCACATTCTCATATATGGATTTATTTAACTCACAACCAATTTGTGTCCTTAGGTACATCACTCTTGAGGTGGGATATTTATTGAAATATGTCGAATGAGAATCAGAAAATTCACAATGGAAGGAATACATAAATAAGGGTATTATTTTCACCCCAAAGGGAAATGGAGGAATAGGTTATTGAATCTCATGGAGCACAAAAGAAATAATGATACTTGTTATCTCAAGACTATCAAAGGTTCAGGTGAAGGAACTAGGTGTAGCAGATAAAATTCAGCAGGTCTAGCGAATCCCCTCTTAAAAAGTTATTCTACCCTTACAAAGGCGCTTTGGACATCCAAAATCCATGTCATGTCTAATTGAAAGGATCACATAGGACATGTAGTTTTGAATCAATGAGAACCTGATAACCAATCCAAAAATCATTCTAAAATCAGTGAAAAATTCCAAAATGTGGAGGCCTATAGTGGTTATAATGATCAAGCAACACATCACTCATGGGAGGAGAAAATTTCCATGATAATATTTAGTTGGAATCACGTGACCCCTGATCCTTTGTTTAATAAAAATAAGAAAAATAAAATTAGATAAGGTAGTAGCTACTTGAGGTTGTGATAGAGGTGTGACACACCACTAATGATCTATAAGACACTACAGGTCCTTGGTGATAAAACCACCTCAACTTCTGAAAGACCATTCACTTGTTATCTTAGTCACATGATGAACCTTAGACATTTCCATGAGACCTCATAATCCCCATTTTTAACCCTAAGGAATATTTGGTTTATATTTCTATGAAATTCCCACGTTTATTCATAGGACCCATACTGTTTATGTGATTTTTCATCAAGAGGTATATAATTTTTTTACATAACTAATTCAATCATTCATGACTCTCTACCTTTGAATAATGCTAGGACCATGATGATGATGAAGGTGATGGTTTTCATGTGTTATCATTTGTTTCCAAAGAAGGTTTGAAGAAAGGAAACCACATATCTTTTATTGGAAGGAATCATAATCTGGAATTAGAATTTTTTTTAATGAATATGAACATGTTTTATAGGGAATCAGAACCTATTTTTGAAGGAATTGCAGTCTGTTTTTTGAGAAAAATTAGATCCTGATTATTAGAACAATCAGACCCTATTTATTTATAGATTCTGAGTTTGTTTTTTTAGAGAATTGGGGAAAGCATAATGAGAGAATCAGTCCTTATTTTTTAAAATTAATCATAGCATGTTTTTTAATGAATTAAAATGGAAAACATGGTTTTTTAGGGGGAATCATGGTCACTATGACTATGAGGTTTTTAGTGTGACAATGATTTTCTGATTTTTATTTCTCATAGATCATGAGTTAAAGTGAGAAATTATAATGATATCTTGATGGAATAAGGGAGAAACTAAAATTATGATACCAAATAGAGAGACAATACCTATTAAATAATGTGATACTGATGGAGAATGGAAGTGATGATTGTAAAATATGGTGAGGAGGAAAATAGATGCCAATGATATTTGAAAAATTTGGCACCAATGGGCATTAAAAAGTGTTACCAAAGGGTGCTAAAAATGTAGTTCTAATGGATGATGAAAATGGGGTACTGATGAAAGAGGTGCTGAATGAGAGAAATGTCATTAACAAATCACGGTGCTAAGAGAAAAGTTTTGTTGATGGGAAAGAAGTACTGAGAAGAGGTCATGTTGATTGGAAAGGGGTGCGGAGAAAAGTGATTTTTATAAAGAGATGTTATGTTGAAAGTGGTGAAAATAGGAAAAGTGTTTCTGAAAGAAAGGCTTACTCGAATCATGATGACCGTAATCAGATAAAATTGTGCCCATGATGATCAGAACCAGATTTTATCGTATCATGAAAGAATCTTTCTATGTTTGATCTTAAAATGTATTGATCTAATGGGTCAACAGAAGAGAAGAAGTATTATTTTCATCAAGAGGGTAAAAAAAGTGAAGAAGAGTTTTTTTATCTTATGTGGATTAAGAGAGAATAAATAGATTTAGTTTCCTAAATTCATTGTCTAGGGAGAGTTAAACTGTAAAATAAAATATTTTTATTCAAATCAGTTATAAAGAATTGGATTGTTAAATCAGAATGGGAAAATCGTAATCTTATTTCAGAACCCTTGTTTTCCTGATGATTTTAATCATCATTAGCAGTCAGAGTCTAAATAAGAAGCGATGAAGTTTGAAGAAGTTTCAATAAAAATCAAAAAGAATTTTATAAATTTATAATTTCTCCCTGATATTGGGAGAAATGAAGATGTGGGTGAATTTAGGTGTGTGGTAAAATAATTTTATAATTCCCAACAACTCATTCTGGGTCACATATAAAAGGAGAGAAAGTACATTTTACCTTGTGATGTCTACCAGTAGAGTATTGTTCAACACAGAAGAGAGAGAAGCTTCAATTTTTTAGTGAGAAAAAGTGGCACGTACTATGTTTTATTGAACACACTTTATCAGGAAGAATGTTGTGTTTGACAGAATGTGGTATGGTGATGATTTTATTGGAATGTGGTTGTCAGTCCAGACTAAACTAATCATAATGGTATTTCTGTATTGGTTGTCACTATACTATTTTTCTCGAACTAAGGATGAATCATAATGGGGTTTTTTTCTCTGGGTTTTACCATAATAAAGATTTCCAAACTCAGGAATAATCATACTAAGTTTCAGCATACTCATGGTTCAAAGTGGTGTCGATTCAACTTTATCAGGGATAATCGTATTTAGAAAATCGTGCTGGGAAATTAGAATATAAGTTTAATAACATATGTCCAATAAAATCTTTGAATTAATCTGGTTAAGTAATTGATGAATTGTGGAACACTTATATAAACTTGTTTAATTGAAAAGAATCGTAGGTAACATGAGTTATTACAAAAGAAGTTGTATTAGCCTATTATTCTAAGAGGGTGAACACACTGTAGTTATATTTTTTCATAGTGCTACATGATTGTAAGGGTATATCCTACTCGTTATAATCCAAGGATTGTTTTTAGTGGATTTCATTGTATTGGATTACTTCTAACCATACCAAGAACATGACAATTCTTATTGAATAGTGAACCTTGTAAATAAATGTATTCCTATGAATGTTTGTTTGATTAGTTTTGAGTGGGGAATTGAATCATTAATAGGAGGAGAAGGTTGATTCAACAAAATGGGAACATAAACTAAAAATAGTATCATTGAATCACACCTCTTCCTCTTAGTGATACATTACACTAGCTGGGCACTTACAAGTGTTATTAGAGTGAGGTTTCCTTCTCTATTCTTTGAAGATAAAGGACTTGGACTATGTGAATTGTAAAGATATTCTTGTATTTAATGGAATTAATTATCATATGTGTAAATAAAAAATGATTTCATATCTTACATCTATTAGTTGTAATGTTCTCGAAGGTGTAATTGTTAGGTTTCCTCCCATTAATGATAAAGCTCCACTTACAACTATTGATAAGAGGTTTCTTGAGAATGATGTATGGTCCAAGAGTTCTATATTATCATCAATTTCTAAAAAATAATATATGATAGTGAAAGGAGATTCCACATCATATGGTATATGGGAAAAACTAAAAAACATATATGAATAAAATAAAAAATTCAAGAATTAAAAACATAAAATCTATAAGATAATGGATGAAGACGTGATGATGGGTGAACATGAATATATTGGGGAATTCATTACCACGATGAATGACATTGAAATTAATATTAGATACCTTGTTGAAAAATTGGATGACTCTAAAATTGTTAAAAAAATCATGATAATCCTTCCTGACATATTCAATAAAAATGCTTCCTCATTAGAAGACAGAGACACTAATACATTATAACAAGATTACTTTCATAGAACTCTTATTACTTATGATATGAGAAGAGTGTAATATATGAAGTGTAAGAAAAATGTTTAAAAATATATGTCTTTCAAGTCTTTGAAGAAGGATAATTTTACGAATATTCTAATCGAAGAAAAAGATGGTGATTTTGATTCTAAAAATGAGGTATTCACAAATCATAATGATATTTTATCCTTGTTTTCTTGGAATGTGAAAATAGGTATAGATAACAAAAATGGAAACATTCCATAATTTGTTTTGAATGTGGAGTTGTTGGTCACATTGCTACAAATTTTCCTCGAGGAAAAAAATAATAGGATAGTGATGAAGAAGAAAGAAACCCAATTACATCCTAGAATAAATAGAGTTATAAAAGAACATTGGGTAAAAAAAAAGAAATTATACAAGTCCAAAAGAATAAGTTTTAATCTAAAAATAAATAAGAAGAATAAATTGATTCTGAATATAAAAATCCTATTGAGTATGGTGTTGAAAATATTTTCTAACAAATAGTGAATGATAATGTATATGGAAGGAACAGTTCAGAAGATCAATAAGAATTTTAACTAAAAATGAATTTGAAATGAGAGTTAATGGAGTTTTTTTTGGAAGATTGGAATACATGATATGAAAAAAAATAGAATACAAATGTTCTTTGGAATGAAAAAAACAATGTTTTAAAGAAAAATCATGAAATAGATTTATGATTTAAAGAATTATCGTGAATATGAGAATAATCTTAATGTGCATCTAGAAGTGATGATGGAGAAAAAAGAAGAAGATTTGGGACATGTTTAACAAATTCTCTATGAAGCTTAATTGAGAAAAAAAGGTCCCAAAACTCTATCAGTAAGGCTGATTAATATTCTTAACAATAGAATATTGGGAAGTTACAACAAAAAATACCCTCAAAGGGTGATAAGAATAATGATTTTTTTATGTTAAGAATAATTCTAGGAAATTTTTTTACGTATCCAATATAAAAAAGGCTAGAAATTTTTATGTCTTAATGAAACATGTGTCTGATAATGTATCGAAAAATATTCATGTTTCTGATCAGTATAGATGTTTTACAGAGAAATACTATTTCTATGGTTATTGATGTTATTGTGTTGGATTTGGGCATACAACAAGTATATGTTGGTTCAAACTACAACTTTACTATTATCCCATAAGTTATGAAAGGCATAGATTGAGTGAGAATCAATCTACTCAAAAAAATAAGAAAAATAAGTTTATTGAAATGAACATTTAAAAGAATGAAATGAATATTTAAAATAGGTTGAAACCCCTAAAATCTATCTATGAGAGATGTTAACAACTTGGACATATTGGAAAATGATGTCTTGTTTTGTTTTCATCTCAAAAAAGGATTCTTAATTCTCAAAAGCCGAAGGTGAAGAATGAAATGAATGATGAAGAAGCTATCATTGTGGAAACTTCATTGAAATCCACAAAATGAGAATTACCATGGGTACTTGATAGTGGGTTTTCTTAACATATGAAAGAAGAGTGGATATTTTTGAGGATATATAATGTTTTAAAGAAGGAACTCTGACATTTGGAAATGATGAAACATTGAAAATCAATGGTGTTGGGTCAGACATAATTCAGAAAGAAAATATAAAATCATATAAAAATTCTATGTTGATGGAATAATGAAAAATATTCTAAGTGATTCACAATTTTGTGATGAGGGTAGCAAATTTATCTTCAGTAAACATGGATTTGTTGTGAAAAGTCATGATGATGGGAGGATTGTTACAAGAGTACAATGTACAAAATAGAATTTGTTTCAAGTTGGTGATATTCAAAAAATTTGTTAAATGGGCATAGTGGAAGAGAATAAATTTTTGCAAAAAAGTCATGGACACATGTTTCATAAAAACATGATAAATATATATAAAATAGACAATTTTACAGATAACCCGTATTTTCCAAGAAGAAGATGTGGGTGTTGCAAAATCTGTCATAAATGAATGATTGTGAATGTTGTACATAAAAAATCTTATATTTGTTCAAACCAACCCCTAGAGCTGAAAAATTATAACATATGGGGTCCAATGAGAAAAAATCTTAAAATATAGATAGGTAATTCATCACTTTCATCTATGATTTTACTCGCATTACCCATGTTTGGAATATAAAAAAATCAAATGCTTTGAAAAGGTTTTAGTGTTTCAGAATAAAAATTAAGAAATAATGTGAGTATCCTCTAAAGAAGATGAGAACTAATAATGGTGGTAAGTACAAAAGTGACTAACTTTAATACTATCATGAGAAGCATGGAATTTAGCATGAATATAGTTCCCCATATACACCCCCAACAAAATGGGGTTGCTGAATGAAAAAACAAAAGCTTGGTGTAAATGGGATGGTCCATTTTACAAGAACATGACCTTTCACAGTTATATTGAAAGCAATATTTGAGTAATGATACTTATATTATGAAATAGTGTTTCTAAAGTCTACAATCAGATAATATTATATAAGAATTTGTTATGGTAGTACTCCAAGTCTGAAGCACATTAGATTTTTCCAAATTCCATGCATTATAAATAAGAAAGGTAGAAATGATGGTATGTTTGAGTAGAAAGGTGAATAAGAAATATTTCATGGCTATGTTCTAAAAGTGAGAGATTATAGATGCTACACAAAACAAAAAATTAAAATTTTGATTATATTAAGGAAGACGTTATCGAAATAAGTTGGAAAAAATAACATGTTTACGTAAAGAGAAATTTGAGAAATTTGAAGAAATAAATTATAATAAGAATACATATAAGTGTATGCCTACTAAAGAAGAAGAATCTAACTCATCCATTTCTAGTGATGATGATGAAAATTAGATGTCTCATCCTAAACTGAAGAAATAGGTGGAATCTAAGAATATAATTTTTGATCAATAATAGAAGGTTCAAACTAGAAGAATAACAAAATCCATTAAACATACTTCATTATATTCAAAAGTGGGACCAAATATTGTGAAATAATATTTTTATAGTCTAGAATAGGTCTATTCCATGAATTAGGAATAAGATAAAATTTAAGAGAACAATACATGGGAACTCTCGCCCAAGCCTAAAAATAAAAACATTATTTGAACAAATTGGGTTTTCTAGAACAAATTGAATAAATAAGGTGATGTTATCAGAAATAGAAAAAATTTGTTTTGAAAGTGGTGTTCTCAGATTGGGGGAATTTATTTCTATGAAACCTTTTCCCAAGTTGAAAAATTTGAAACTATAAGAATATTTCATGTTATTTTATCACAATGATACTATAAGATCATTCAAATGGATGTCCAATCAGCATTCAAGAATGGTGATTGTTGACCTCACCTGTTTTGATAATCCCAATTATGCTTTCATATACTTTGATAATATCAATCTAATGTTTTTATATATATTAATTCTTTCAATCTGTTCTCAAGATGATAATAATATTAAAATTATCCCTGAGATGGTTGAATCTTTTTTTATCCATGTTTATATAAGTTCTGAAGTAATTCTAGCCCATTTGGATATGTTGTGTATGAAACAGATAAGTATTCATTCACTGATCTGCGTTTAAGCTACCGGTACTTAGTCTACTGATAGACTTAGTCTACTGATAGACAGAGTCACCGATATACTAAGATTACCAATATGTACAGAGCTACCAACAGACAACCAGAGCTACAGACAGACAACCAGATCTACTGAAATGAGGATGTCTTCTAATAGAACCTGTCTACCGAGCTACCGTTACGGAACATACCATAGCCACCAATAGACAGAAGTCTACCTATAGAAGTCTGCTGATAGTGTAAGTATACTGAAACATGAAAATAGCTACTGATGAAAAGAGATACTGATGAAGAGACAGCTACTTATAGAGAGACAACTACCGATGGAGAGACATCTACCAATAATAAGAGCTACTGTTAGAACTAAAGTCACTAGTATATGAGCTACCGATGCAAGTTTAAAAGAGATACTGATGGAAGGTTCGGCGACAAAAGTCCACCGTGCATGTCTACCAATAAAACGCTACTAATTCTTGACCGACCAGTCAAACCCTATACTCTTTATACTATTTATTTATTTAGATAACGGTTACATTTGATTATTTTAATGCTTTTAATGTTATTTAATGATTTCTATTGCATGTCAGGGAACCATACCTAGTACCCATGCAAAAGGTGATCGTTCTTTTCTGTCGAAGCTGAAACCTATAATGTGATGTAAAGAGAACAATTAAAGATAGAGAAGAAACACATGCTTATGACACTCCTGAAAAAAGAAAAAAGAAGACACATGAAGGGTGAAAGAAGAAGAGCTGAACAAGCATCCAAATGTGGAGCATTTTGTGTTCTTTAGTCTACATCCATACTCCAATAATCTTGTACATACACGAAGAAACTTATTCTAGAGGAGAACACTAGCTGCATCATGAGTGAAGAACTACAACAAACACTTCTTGCACTCCGGCTGTTAAGCTAGACCATGAATCAAAGAAGAAATCTACACTCAGTTTTCTGAGAAATACCAAAGAAGGACTCAGAAGATTTTCTGATAAACCAAATCAGTCCAGAGCTACACTACTTATCACAAAATTATTTCTAAACTCAATAATACTTCACTTAGTGATTATTTCTTTACATTTTGAGGTGTGTGTGTATCCTGTTTACTTTACACACACACTGTCTCCTGTGCTAAACTAGATGATTCTTAAATCCTCACTTAAACTCCATAACTCTTTTGTTTCCCATTTTGAATTGTGGTAGAGGTCGAGTAAGAACTAAACAGCCTGTGAGCTGTTAGTTTTTTCCACGAAGAACTATGTTAGAGGTATTTGTACCTGGACAATAGTGTACTATTCTTTACCCCTGATCCAGGGTGTGGATCAATTTATATAAATAGTTATGAGGACTAAGTCTCGGCTTGAGACTGAACCTCTTGGTTAACTTTGTTGTGCTTTTATTTTAATTCTATAAGTATTACATATATATATATATATATTCAACTTCTTTTTACATTGAGACATAAAACTATTTTAAAGATACTTTGATAGTTGAATTAGAAAGTGTTTATATTTATTGTAAACCAGTATGTTAGTTTCAAAAGTTAATTTAATCTTCAAATTAAGTTAACTAAGACCTAATCAATCTTTGAGAAACTAATTGAACCTTTACACACTGTATATATTCACTAAAGTTTATCTTTTTTTTTAAATTGGGGTATTTTAAGAGAAATATTTTTAACAGAAATTTTAATTGGAACTCAATTCACCCCCCCCCCCCTCTTGAGTATCCACTCCAACCAACATTTGGTATCAAAGGTTTATTTTTGTTCAAGGATTTTTGAAATACTATATTTTTCAACTGTGATTTTAGTTGCATCATTAAAGATCTTAAATTTCAATTAGTTATAAATTTTTATCTCTTTAAAACTATTTTTTAAAATCTAGTTATGGATAATAGACTAGAGGGTGCTGCTACTAACCATCCACCTCTCTTCAATGGCACAAACGATGCACAGTGGAAACCGAAAATGAAAATTCATTTAGATAGTATGGGTTTTGATATTTGGACTGCTATAGAGTCTCAATATAAAATTCCAGAGACTGAAAGAACAACTTGGGATGAACCTACAAAGACTGCATACAATAATAATTGTAAAGCTATGAATGCTCTGTACTATGCTTTAGGATATGAAGTGTTTAATAGAATTTCTGCTTGTAAAACTGCCTTTTAAATTTGGGATACTTTAAGTGTTTCTCATGAAGGAACAACCAATGTTAAAGAAATGATATTGAATAATTATACTATTAAATATGAAAATTTTAAAATGAAAACTGAATAACCTATTTGAGATATCTATTTCAGTTTTAATGAGATAGTTAATACAATGAGTTAACTTGGTAAAGTTGTTCCAGCAATGGAACAAATTATGAGGATACTGAGATGTCTGCCAGAACAATGTAGAGGAACATCTGTTTCAATCAGAGAATCATGTTACATTACTTCTCTACCTGTAAAATAACTCATTGGTAAGCTTATGATGTATGAGGAAGAACTCAAGGTGAATAAAGAGGAAGAGGATGAACCAAAAAAGAAATCAGTGGCTTTCAAGACTACTGCTTCAAAGAACAAAGACAAAGAAAATGCTCAAATACAGACTGACAGTTCAACAAGTGAAAGATCATACACTGATAGTGATGCTAAGATGGTTCAAATAGCCAGGAGATTCAAGAAGTTTTATAGGAAGAAGAAATTCTTCAGGAAATCTAACTAGAAAAGAAAAGTATGCCAACAAGGGAGAAGGATTGGAAGAAAGGTGACAAGAATGTTGAAATAGTCTGCTATGAGTGTAAAAGGAAAGGACACATCAAGGCTGATTGTCCAAAGTTAAAAGTTAAAAAGAAATATGATTATAAGGACAAGAAGTACAAGAAATCTATGAAGGCTACCTGGAGTGCATCTGAAGACACCATAAGTGAATCTGAAGTTTCTTATTCTGAGAAGAATCATGACAACATGTGTTTCATGACCAACACATCTGAGGTAACCTTAGATACTTCTTTTTTAAATTCTTATTATTCTGAAGATGATGCAGAATCTGATTCTAATTTAGAAAACATGACTAGTAAGTAATTATTTGAATACTAAAATATTCTGGAAGATACAATCAATGAACTTAAGGATAAATACAAATGATTAAAAAAACAGCATGCTCTCACTACTACTGTTAAAACCAAACTTACTATTGAAAAAGAGAAGAATGAGAAACTGTTAAAGGAAAATACAGATCTGAAAATGTCAAATGAGAAACTTAGAAAAGACTTAGAGAAGTTTAAAAATGTAAAAGACACACATACTCAAATTTTAGGTAAAAAAGTTAAACCTAAATACACTACTGGTTTGGGATATCAACCTGGACAGAGACAGTTCACTAAAACTCGATTTATTCCTAAGTCTGGACAAAATTCTGCATATTCTAGTTCTGGAAATTCATATGCTTTAACTAGTTATTCATATGGTTATAGGTCAAATAAATTTTGTCTATAAAAATCTTTTGATTCTATAAATTATGTGAGACTCATAAAACAAATATGGGTACCTAAATTTTGATTGCTCTCATTTCTGGACCCAAGAAGATCTGGGTACCAAAATCATTTTCTATCTAAATCTGTTTTGTAGGAAACATGCTTAATGAGTTCTCACAAGAAGGTATGGTACTTGGATGATGGATGTTCAAGACATATGTCTGGAGATTATTCATGCTTCAAAAGTTTAATAAAGGTTGATAGAGGACATGTCATCTTTGGTGATAATTCTAAAGGAAAGATCATTGGCCTAGGCCAAATTGGTAACATTGATTCAGTTTTAATTTCTAAAGATTTATTTGTTGATGGACATAAGTATAACGTATTAATTATTTCTCAATTATGTGATGATGGATTTATTGTGATGTTTGAAAATGATTCTTGAAATTTTTTTAATACTAAAAATGTTTTAGTATTTTTTTTCTTTATGAAGTGAAAATGTTTTTGCAGTTGATTTAAATTCTTTAGCTAAACAAAATGTTACTTCTTTAAATGCTTTTCATAAAGAGCCTTGGCATTGGAACATAATCTTATGACACTGAAACATTTATTCACTTAGAAAACTAACTAGAAAGAACATAGTTAGAGACCTACCCAAACTTGAATTCCCAAATGATAAAGTTTGTAATCCCTATCAAAAGGTAAAGCAACATAAAGTATCTTTTAAATCAAAGAAAGAAGTTTCAACTTCTCAACCTTTCGATTTGGTTCACATGGACTTATTTGTACCATCAAGAGTTTCTAGTTTAAATGGGAAGCACTATGTCTATGTTCTAGTAGATTTAATTTCTAGATATACTTGGGTATACTTCTTAGCTCACAAAATTGAAGACTATTCTTACTTTATTAAATATTCCAAATCTGTAGAAAATCGTAGTGGACTTAAGATTAAAACTCTATGAAGTGATCATGGCCGTGAGTTGGAAAATCATGAATTTGAATCTGATTGCTCACTCAATGGCTATAGTCACAACTTCTCTGCTCCTAGAACACCTCAGCAGAATGGTGTAGTAGAAAGAAAGAATAGAACCCTTCAAGAAATAGCTAGAACCATGGTTAATTAATATAACCTACCTATTTACTTTTGGGCTGAAGCCATGAGTATAGATTGTTATATTATTAATAGAGTCTTAATTAGGCCAGTTCTTAAGAATACCCCTTATGAGTTGTGGAATAATAGAAAATCTAAAGTTAGTTACTTTAGAGTCTTTAGCTGCAAAGTTTTCATTCTTAATACAAAGGATAATCTGGACAAGTTTGCTTCTAAGAGTGATGAAGGAATTTTTCTTGGTTATTCTTTAACTAGGAAAGCCTATAGAGTCTTTAATAAAATAACCAAATGTGTGGAATAATTTATTCACATCAATATTGATGAAACTGATCCACATGAGCGTAAAACCACTCTTGAAAAGCGTGAAGATGATTTTATTATTGTGGACCTTAATAATAAATCTAAAGAACCTGCTATTAAAACATCCAGTTCTGAACATATTACAGAATCTGTTGCTATAGAATATGAACCTATAGATGAACCTGAAATTTCTAGTCCAACCTTTACTAGATCAACAAATATTCTAAAGAATCATCCTTTGGATGCTGTTGTTGGTAATCTTGATAGAGGGACACTGACTACAGCTTCTATAAGAAATCAGGTTGAACATCAAGCTTTTCATTCATAGCTAGAACCTAAAAATATCAATGATTCTATCAATGATGAATTTCGGTTAATGGTTATGCAAGAAGAGTTAAATCAATTTGAATGAAACAAAGTCTATGAATTAGTTGACAGACCTAAGGACACTTTAACAATAGGCACAAAATGGGTTTTTAGAAACAAAGTTGATGTGTATGGAAACATAGTTAGAAACAAAGCTAGATTAGTTGCACAAGGATATAGTCAAGAAGAAGGAATAGACTATGAGGAAATTTTTGCACCTATAGCCAAATTAGAAGCCATTAGGATCTAACATGCATATTATGCTCTTATGAATTTCAATTTATATCAAATGGATGTCACAAGTGCTTTTCTAAATGGTTTTATTGTTGATGATATTTTTGTTGAAAAACCACCTGGATTTACTAATCCTCATTTTCCAAATCATGTTTTTAAACTTTTAAAAGCTTTATAATCTTTAAAACAGGCTCTAAGATCTTGGTATGATAGACTTAGTAGTTTTCTTTTTTCAAAAAGTTTTACTAATGGGATTTCTGATCCAACTCATTTTATTCAAATAATTTCTAAAGATGTCTTAATAGTTTAAATCTATGTTGATGATATTATTTTTGGATCCTCTAAAAAATTCTTTATGTACTGATTTTTCAAAGAGTATGAAAAATGAATTTGATTTGAGTTTAATGGGAGAACATAAATATTTTCTTGGATTTCAAGTGTTTCAAAATGAAAATGGTATTGTTTTGAATCAAAATAAACATATAAGGGATCTTTTTAAACCTTTTTGTTTGGATATTATTATGGAAAGTGAAACTCCTATGAGTACTGTTTGTAAATTGGATGAAGATAAAACTGGGAAATTAGTGGATCAAACCAATTACATAGGTATGATAGGAATCTTACATTACCTCATTTCTAGTCAACCAGATATTATTTTTAGTGTGTGTATGTGTGCAAGATTTAAGTCTAATCCAAAAGAATCACATTTACATGATGTAAAAAGAATCTCTAAATATCTTAAACATACTGTAAACATTGGTTTGTTTTACCCAAAAGGACAACCCTTTGAGTTAATGAGTTATTCAGATGCTGACATTGCTGGTTGCAAGTTGGATAGAAAGAGTACTTCAGGAATATGTCATTTATTAGGAAAGTCCTTAGTATCTTGGTTTAGTAAGAAACAGAATTATGTAGCATTATCCACTACCGAAGTAGAGTATATAGCTGCTGGTAGTTGTTGTGCACAAATTTTGTGGATGAAACACACTCTTTTGGACTATGGATATGACTTTAGGCACGTGGCAATCAACTGTGACAATACTAGTGCAATAAATATCTCGAAGAACCCTGTGTCTCTCTCTAGGACAAATCACAATGATTTAAGGCAACATTTCTTGAGAGATCATTACCAAAAGGGTGATATTACTCTTGATTTTATAGGCATTAAACATCAATTAGCCAACATTTTCACTAAACCTTTGATTTCAGATAGGTTAAGTTACATTAGACACGAGTTAAAAATGTTTAATCTCAATCGGTAGCTATCCTCACTGATGTATCCTCACCGATGTAACCTCACCGATGTAATCTCACTGATAGAAAACCTCACCGATGTAAAACCTCACGGATAGAAATTCTCACTGATGTGCACGCTGTTTTAAAACTTATGTCTGCTACCAGAATCTAAATCGTTTACTTTATTTCATTTTGTTGATTTATTTTATAATTCCTAAATGATAAAACTAAAGTGTGAGCTACTTCAAAATCCACCGAGTCTCAAACCTTAACCCTCACACCTTAGATCCTGAATCCTTAGAGAACCCTAAATCCTTCGAACCAACGATGGAAAAAACCAAACATCATATCGTCATAGATGACTTTGTTGAGCCAAAAACAAAGAAGTAATGGACCGAGCAAGATGCAAGTGGTAGTGTAAGTGTTGCTAGAACTTGGTCGTGGAGATGACCAATGAATCCTCATATGAAAAATCGAGTTATTGTGATTGAAAAGGAACAATTTGTAGAATGGCTGATGCCTAGCAGGTCCTTAGTGCTCTAAGTTCTTGATGATCAAAAATGGTTAGAGTGTTTTTTGAATAACAATGGTCCTTACTTTCTGAAATTAGTTCAACAGTTTTACGATTTTGTAACCTTTGAAGAATCAGAGAATGAAAATTGTGTAACTTCATTTATAAATGGAAAAGAGATGTCATTCTCATCTATTGAATGGGATGAGTGCTTGAAAGTTCCTCAGGAAGGAGTATCTGGATATGTCGTGAGATCCATGCCACCTACCAGTGACATTTTCGATTATGAGACTGCTTTGGAAGAGCTAACTGGTGATGGAAGTCAATGACAAGTAGTTGCTGCAGAGATAGATGGAGAGAACAGATTACTGTTCAAATTTGTTCAACATATCTTGATAATGAGGAGAGGAGACTTTTGCAATTTGATATATCAGGATATATATCTTCTGAACCTCTTAAGACATTGTGTAAAGGTTTATTTATGCAGATTGATGATTCACCAGAAGGAAGATATGACAAGACCAAAATCAAAGAAAAAATCCCTATTCTTTGCTAAATTAATCTCTGTGATGATCAAGGTGAAAGGGGTTGCTGAGTCTCAAGATGATATAGTGGTAGTGAAGAATAACTTCTGTATCTCAACCATAGTTTGTAAGTACATGAAAATAAATTTGAAACCATGGAGAGGAGAATGGGTCAATGATGACCAGAGGATGTATGACAAGTTTAATCCTGTGACTCATCCTTCAAGACCAATGATTGTGAGGGATCCAGGTCTAGGACCTGATGAAGAAGAGCCAGAATATAGTGATGATTCAGAAGAGGAAGATTCTTTTGCTGATGAAGGAGGAGACCCTGACTTTCCTCCTAGCCCAACTCCTGAAAATCTAGTTCAACATATATCAGATAAGGAAGAAGCTGTTGAAGTGGCTGCTGTAGAAAATGGAGAAGATTTTCATGAGATTGAAACATATATAATAGCTATTTTAAGTCTGAGTCCAGTGATTGAACAATCTTTAGTACCTACTGAGGAAGAAAATGAAGTTGATATACCCTTACATAATCCAGAAGACCCTCCTGCTGCTGCAGTAATGGAATTGATAGTTGAATATTCTCCTCAGGATGAAAGACCTTCTTAAGATGCTACTGTGAATGATATTGAGGATGCTGTTATTCTAATTGAGGATGTACCCATTGAGGGGGAGCATTAATTTATGTTTGGAAGTGTCATAGTGGATGTTAGTTTTAATGATTGGGTAGAAGACCCTTGTTTTATAGTCTGTGGTTTACACTATTCAGATTCAGATAATGAGGCATCTCACAATAGACCTAAAATTGTTTATGATGTTGTGACTAAATTTATAACTGAAGATGTGGTCAAAATGCATGACCTGGATACTGTAAAGAAAAATCTTAAGGACGACATTGTGGAAGAGGTAAAGAAGATGGAAGTTTCTCTGGTATCTTCAATTCAATCAGTTATGACTAATGTTGTGGTCAGTTTAGCCTCTAATAGAGCATTTGCAGTAGTTGCACCAGCTGATTTGGTTACCAAGGCTGATATGGATATCTTAAGGGATGACCTGAAAGAATCTTATAGTGCCTTAGTTGTTGAGATGAAGCATAGTTTTGCTGAAGAAATGGTTATGCTGGAAAGATCTTTTGAACTATCTCTTGCCTGCAATTTATCAATATTTATGGGAGAAATAGTTGAAGAAGTTAGAGAATTTTATGCTCAAGTTTCTAGAATTGAAGCAGATCTTAAAGTTTTAAAGGAATCTGTTTTTTCATTAGACTCTTACATGAGCTCAAAATCCCAAGCTGATAAGGACTTAGCTTATGTGAAGAGTATTCTATTTCAGATGGTTTCAGTATTTAAAGGTATCAAAACTTCTATGAAAGATTATATTAAAACCCAGGAATCCGATGTTCAAAATCTTATCAGTGGTTTAACCAAAAGCTTCAAAGAGACTATATCTTTATCTGTTGGTTATCTTGCATCTAAACATTTGATGGACTTGAATCAAATTCAAACTGTGATGAAAGAGGAGCTTGGTTCTTCCTCAACCAGTGGCTCTACGGACTCATCTGAACTGAGCAGAGATGTTCTCTCTACCAGATATTCAGCTAGAGAAATTATGAAGATAGTCCATGACTACATGAGAGAAGCCTCTGCCTCTCAAAAGGAATTTAAAGAAAAGGTGGACTCCTATTTCTTTAAAATTTACACAAAGACCCAAATGACAATCATTTTAATCTTCTTATTAAGAATATAAAACTGCCTCCTATCAGTCAAGCCTTTAGAGAACAAGTTAGCAAGCTGAGATAATTGACTCCAGCTTTGGAAATGTTTGTGGGGAACAAGGATGACTTCATATCCGCAATGGAGAGAGAGGGAGGAATCATTATGGATTTCAGGGATCTTTTGTTTCCCTTTCTGCATGTTTATGCCCGACTCGTAATTGTCCCTCCTGCTTTTCCTACCTCTTCCCCCACTGCTTCTATAATTTAGATGAGTCATGTTCAAGCCATTCGAAGCCTCACACCTGTGATCACACAAAGGGCTCCGCAATACAAGCCAGGCACAGTGTCAGTTGCCTAGCCTCCTGTGGTCTTTTCATGAATTCCTAAGCCTTCACCAAAATCCTCGCCACCCGAATCCTCTTCTGACCACAAGGGCACATCTCACATTGAGGATGTGGATTGATCCAGTAGCTGGCCTATTTGATAGGAATCCTATGTATTTTGTTCTATCTTTGTACCTATTTTTCACCATTAATACAAGTGATTTTCTTTTATTCCTATTATTCCACTTCTTTTTATTATTTCCCACTTTTTGATGATCCCAAAGGGGGAGACGTATTAATGAAAGGGAAAAAAAATTATGTAAGATCTATCATGCTTTGCCTCTTTGAAACCTCTAAATTTCATCCTCTCATATCAGTGTCTTTTCTCTCATCCTCTGGTATCATTTCATTTAGTTCTCTGATATTCTCTGATACATTTAATTCAATCTCTGATAGAGTATGTTTTATACCATACTGTTTTCTCTGAGAAAATTGAGCTTTATTATATATCATCTGATGTTTTTTTAAACTGATAATATAATAAGTTGTGATTATCAAAAAGGGGGAGATTGTTGACCTCACTTGTTTTGATAATCCCAATTATGCTTTCATATACATTGATAATATCAATCTAATGTTTTTCTATATATTAATTTTTTCAATCTGTGCTCAAGATGATAATAATATTAAAATAATCCCTGAGATAGTTTAATCTTTGTTTATACATGTTTATATAAGTTCTGAAGTAATTCTAACTCATTTGAATATGTTGTGTATGAAACAGATAAGTATTTAGTCACTGATTTGCATTTAAGCTATCGGTACTTAGTCTACCTATAGACTTAGTCTACTGATAGACAGAGTCACTGATACACTAAGGTCACCGATATGTTCAGAGCTACCGACAGACAACCATAGCTACCAAAAGACAACCAGAGCTACCGATATGAGGAAGTATTCTTATAAAACCAGTCTACCGAGCTACCGATATAGAACAGACCATAGCCACTGATAGACATAAGACTACCTATAGAAGTATACTGATAGTGTAAGTCTATAGATATGTGAAAATAGCTACTGATGCAAAGAGCTACTGATGAAGAGACAACTACCAATGGAGAGATAGCTACCGATAACAAGAGCTACCGATAGAACTAAAGTGACTGATATATGAGCTACTGATGCAAGTTCGAAAGAGCTACCGATGGATGGTTAAAAAAGTCCATCGTGCACTTCTACCAATAAAACGCTACTAATGCTTGTCTGAATAGTTAAATCCTATACTCTTTATACTATTTATTTATTTAGCTAACGGTTACATTTGATTGTTTTAATGCAATTAATGTTATTTAATGATTTCTGTTGCATGTCAGGGAACCATACCTAGTACCCATGAAAAAGATGATTGTTCATTTCTTCCGAAGTTGAAACCTATAACATGATGGAAAGATCACACTTAAAGATAGAGAAGAAACACATGCATATGAAACTCCAGAAAAATGAAAAATGAAGACACATGAAGGGTGAAAGAAGAATATCTGAACAAACATTCAAATGTGGAGCATTTTTTCTTCTTTAGTCTACATCAATACTCCAAGAATCCTGGAAATAAACAAAAAAACTTATTCTAGAGGAAAAAATTAGATACATCTTGAGTGAATAACTACAACAAACACTTCATGAACTCAGGCTGCTAAGCTGGACCAATAATCAAAGAAGAAATCGACACTCTATTTTCTGAGAAAAACCAGAGAAGGACTCAGAAGCTTTTCGGATTAACCAAACGAGTCTAGATCTGCACTGGTAATCATTAAACCATTTCTAAACTCAATCATACTTCTATTAGTGATTATTTATTTATATTTTGAGCAGTGTGTGTATCCTGTTTACTTTACACACACACAGTCTCCTGTGCTAAACTGTAGGATTCTTAAATCCTCACTTAAACTCCATAACTCATTTGATTCCCATTGTGAATTGTGGTAGAGGTCGAGTAAGACATGAACAACCAATGAGATATTGTTGGTTTTTCCCACGAATAACTATGGTAGAGTTATTTGTACTTGGAAAGTAGTGTACTATTGTTTAAACTCGGTCCAGGGTGTGGATCAATTTATATAAATTGTTAAGAGGACAAAGTCTCGGCTTGAGACTGAACCTCTTGGTTAACATTGCTGTGATTTTATTTTGATTCTATAAGTATTATATATATATAATCCCCTGCTCATTACTTTGAAATAAAAAACTATTTTAAAGATACTTTTATAGTTAAATTATCAAGTGTTTATACTTATTGTAAACTTGTAAGTTAGTTTCAAAAGTTAATTTAATCTTAAAATTATGTTAACTGAGACCTAATCAATCTTTGAGAAACTAATTGAACCTTTACACTCTGTATATATTCACAACAGTTTAACTTTGTTTTTAAATTGGGGGATTTTAAGAGAAATATTTTTAACAGAAATTTTAATTGGAACTCAATTGACCACCCCCCCCCCTCTTGAGTATCCACTCCGACCAACAATGATCTTGAAGATGAAGTTTATATTGATCAACCATATGGATTTTCTGTTGGGAAAGATGATAGTTTTGTATGAGGATTGATTAAATACTTGTATTTGGATAAAAAAATCTCCAAGGGTAAAGTATTCTGAATTGGATAATTGTATAAGGAAGATTAACATAAATAAAGGAAATATTTATATAAGTATGTATATCAGATAAAGTCATGATTTTTTCATCATCGTAATAGTTTATGTTGATGATATTATCTTTTTTAAGAATTATGAATAAATTTGTAAAATATTTAATGAAGTGATGAGAAGGTTTTCATATTTTCCATGTTGGGTAAAATGGAGTAATTTCTTAGTTTACAAATCTTTCAGAACAAAGAATACATTTTTCATTCGCAAAAAAATTATGTTGAGGAACTTCTCATGAATATCAATATTGAAAAATGAAAAACTAACTCTTCACAAATTTTAGAAGGAACAAAAATTAGAAATAATGGTAAAATATAGGATGATGATCATAAAGATTATCAAAAGTTGAATTGAAGTCGTTTGTATTTGAATGCATCAGGACATGGAATTTTTTATGTTGTAACCTTATCTGAATTATTTTAGAGTGATCCTAAGGAATTAAATCCTATTGATGAAAAAGTGAATTCTCACATATGTCTATGGAACAATGGAATTAAGAATCATGTATTTCTTCTCAAGTAGTATTGAATTATTTGGGTATTTAGATGAATATTTAGAAGGAAATGTTGATGATAGAAGATCCACATCTGGTAGGGTGTTCTTTATGGGAATGAATTGTGTTTGTTGTCAATAAATGAAATAGAATTCAATAACTCTTAGAATGTATGAAGATGAGTATGTTTTTTTAATCAAGTCACTACCCAACTTATATGGATGAAGAAAAAGTTGGAATATTTTCTTGTTGAAGTGATGTTACCCTTTTATATGGGGTGTGTTAATCAATGCACAATCAATATCGCTAGGAACCCATTTCAACATTCTTGTTTAAAGAATATTGATATCAAATATCATTTCATTAATGTAAATGTTTAGAATAATTAATTATATCTTGAATAAGATTCAAAATTTGAACAAGTGGCTGAAATTTTTATAAAACCCTTGCTGAAGGAATCATACTAAAAATTGTGGATGGAAACGGGAGTTGTAACGCCCCGACCCCAGCTACCCAGAGTCGGTGCATTACTTCGTAACATTGGCATGATCACAAAAGATCAAGTCTCAAAAGACCGATTAGTTTATTAGCCTTGGAAACACTAGATACATTCATAATTCTTTCATTACATAAAAAATTAAACAAACTACAATAACATGGTCTTCATAGTCCACACTCATATCCTCTTCTGACTATCCCAGCAGGTCATTCCTAAAATACTTCTTCACATCCTGGAAAATATTAAAACATTGAAAGGGGTGAGCTCAGATGCTCAGTAAGGATAACAATAATGCGGAAGCTTTCATAAATAAACATTAACATTTAAGGCAATGTATAACTAAAACAAAAGCCTTATTGAACTTGAACTTCAACATAATATGGCAAAAGTAAAATGAGATAATTCCATTCACTTCTTCACATGGATATTCTACTGGTCGAATAATCACATGCAATAACAATAACCACTTTCATAATGATGGAATGCATAATGCCAGACTATCATAACCACGTAGGCAAGAACTCGTGCCAAGACCACAAATAAGATTTTGTCAAGGCCTCGTGCCAAGACACTAGTTTGTCTCATGAGACCTGCCGATGCATCGAGGAGCTATAGCGGGCTCCACCCGTCACTTATTAAGTCCAATGCATTCCTCATATGAATAGGTTTAAACATATCATAAACCATAACATAATCGTATCACATAAAACATGCATAAAGGAAACATAACATTTCCACATTTCAATCACAAGATATAAATACAACACATTGATATGATAAAAATGCTTTCAAAACCATTTTCAATACCAAAATAAAAGAAAGTTAAAACTTTGTATTTATTTTTCATTAAAAAAAATGTTGGCTTCTAGAGGAAGCCGAATCTCAAAAAATGGTCACGGCGGCGGAGAAGTCGTTGTCGCCGCATAATTACAGAAAGAAAAACATTCCCTTTTTTCGTTTAGTAAAACGCTTCGTATAAAAAAGATTCCTTTTCAATAAACGTAAAAGTCAAAGGGGTTTATACACCGTATAAAATAAAGTTGTGTATAAAACCAAATATGCCTCAGTGAAAGGGGATTGAGACGAAGTCCTTAAAAAGATCATTTTATAAATAAAGTACATCTATAATGTGTATTCACTATAAGTACAAATAAATAATGTACAAATACAATATAGGACATAATAATATCATGACATAATTTGAAAGTAGGAGATTAACCCAAAGAATGGAAGTTGGGTTAAGAAATTCTCTTACAAATAAAATAGATCTATTATGTGTATTCACTATAGATACACATAAAGAAAGTAGAAATTCAAGATAGGACATAATAATATCATGACATAATTTGAAAGTAGGAGATTAACCCAAAGAATGGAAGTTGGGTTAAGAAATTCCCTTACCTCGTGTCTGACTTGACTCAACCGTTCTTTAACCTCCTGAATAATAAACTAGAGTTAATATCTACCTTATTAAGAACCATTTTCAATTTCATTATCCTTTTTATATCACTTATTACAATGTTATGAATGTTATGTAATTATTTAAGTTAATAACGGTCGTTTTGTCGATCTTTGGTACTTGTGTCAACAATAACCTTCTTATAATTACAAGTTGTTCATGTGGTAAAATATCCATTATATCCAGAATTATATTCATGATGTAGATATCATATATATCATATATATCCAGTATATTCATTCATTTATAATATTACGTAACATTTAGAGGTAAGAAATGAAATGCACCGTCCATGGAGACGGTAAGCCGTACGTACGCATGAACGCTACTTTCATTTCAATTTCATATTTAATGGAACAAAATCATAATTATATAAATGTATAATATAATTCCAGTATAATATAGTGTATAATACTATTTACTCCATCCTTTATACATCCCACATATGGCATTAACGATTCAAATCACTTTGAGGGGGCGGTAGTCCGCACTTCCTAAAATGAAATTATCGCGTTTTACCCATAATGGAAATCATAAAGTATGACATAAATGAGAAATACAGAAGGATAAGGAAAACATAAACATAATATCTATATCATATATGAAAATAGTGTCATCAAAATGGCCACCATTATAGGTGTTAAAAGAATTTGAACAATCATCGTTTCGTGAGGCAGAAATTCTCCATCCACAGAAACAGTATGTTCTTTAACCATTAGATGTTGGTGTGTGTAAGTGTAGCTCGAATCCATCTTATAACAACATCATAGTATATTGAGGATACTGGTGTTTTTACAAAAGAAATGAATAAAAATAGTTTATGGGGTTGGAGAAGAAAAATAAAACAAAACAACATTAGAGAAGACATTACCTCAAAATCGGGTAACTCTTTTTTGATTTGAGCCAAAGGCTTCCTTGGGAAGATTTCTGCCCAAAGTGAGGCTTCTAGGAGTAAGAGAGGGATGTTGGGAGAGTAGTTGGGCAGAGGTTGGACGAGCCAAATGGCTTGAGGGTGTGAATAAGGTGGGAGAGGTGGGGGCCTTTTATAAGTGGAGAGGAGGGGCTCTTTTGGAAAGATTGAAATGTTACATTATTACACAATGCTTTTCGGATTCTAAAGGTCCCACACTTATATAATTCGAGTATAAGGAGATAAGGGTTCTAAATCTCCTCATCCAATTGGCTTTGGACAAGTGTAGGCCTTGGATTTTTCATTATCTTCCCATTTTATTTAAATCGTTAAATAATGAGGTCATCGCTGCATCATCATGATGTCATAAATAATTTAATTTATTTAATGTCTAAAAATTATAAAAAAATTATTATGATGTAGGAAATATTTTTAGCTTTCTAATGAATATTTATAACCAAAATTTGGACTTGTGTAACCCCGCTTAAAAACTGTTTTAGTAAAACAACTCATGTTTGTGTCAATTTAATTTTAACATTAAATAAATATATATTAATGTCATTTTCCAACTAAAGTGGCTCCATGGGGTCCCCAAGTTGACCCATGGGTTGTCTTGGTCGGCCTTGACTCATCCAATAGGAGTAGTACAAGTGTCATGCTCATCTCATATTATTATAACATTATTTGTACCTTAAACTACACTAATTACCTCTAATCGCGATTAAGAACTTAAAAGTTACTATTTACCAAAAAATTATTTTAATCTCATTGAACCACATTTTACTTCTTAATGACAACCATGTATGTCGGATTTTTGAAAATCATATCACAGAAGTGGTAATATTTCGTTTAAACGAAAAAATCAGTTATTTAACTACCACTTAGTGGTTTCACTATTCATCAAAAATTGAAGTTTTTCAGAACAATGCCAAAATTTCACCCTAAGCTATAATTGATATTCCGAATTCAAAAATGATGTCTATTTTACAAAATTCCAATCATATAAGTTGCATTAATTAATTCTATAATTAATTCCCGCTGTCACAACAAATAGCGTGTTTTAAGAAACAATTTATATCAAAAGATTGACAATTGTTTATGTCCAATTTCAATGTTAAATTAATTCTAATGACCACCATTGGATAAAATGGTAAAAATATATTCTAATTATACATTAAAACCACTAAATAGTATAATTTATCACTATAAATTATTTTGATTAAAAAAGTTGTTTTTAAGTATTTTTCACTATTCCTCAAAAATAGAAGTTTTTCAGAAAAATACCAAAAATTCAACATAGGCTAATTTCGATATTACGAATACATAAATGAAGTCCATTTTGAAATATAAAATTTCTATAATTTTAAAAAGTGGTTATTACTATTCATAACGGCTACTTTGATTAGTCGCGGTGTTTTAGAGCTCAAAGTTGCGTACAATGCAAGCTATTGCTTTATTGAATGAGAAGCGTATCGTGGAAGCTCGGGGTGTTACATTCTCCCCTCCTTCAATAAATTGCGTCCTCGCAATTTGAAATTTTTCTTGGAAAATAAATGGTTGAAAATAGAAAATACCTTTGTAGAAAACCCACATCGGAAATAAGGTTAATAAAAATATAACTTTAAAAGAAAGAATGATAAGTACAAAGGTCACCCAAGATAGACCATACTAGGATTCTATGAAAATATGGATATGGAAGAAAAACAAACCATCAAGGTCTGATGGAGAGTTGTAGAAAACTTTATTAGGAGAAATTTTAACCACAAGAAAATCACAAACTTGTGATTGGTTAAATGGTCATTGAATCCCCAGTTGGAAAAGTTAACCGACAACATTTTTGTTTTAAGTTACCTTTTATAATGTTGAGGAATTTATTTGGGAGATTTACTAAGAACGTAAGGGAATATACATACTTGTTATGTATACTTTCATTCGTTAATAAATTTTTACCACAAACCCAACTTTTACTCCAACTAGTAACAAAACTAAAAAATATTCTATTTATCCTAATTGTATAAGGTTCCAAATATTAACACATGCCATTTAGATTAGTAAAATTATTTTTTAATAACCAGGGACTTCCTGTAGGCTAGTGGTAGAAAATAAAGGCATGTCGCACTATGATTGAGGGTTCGATTCCTGCAGCTTTGTCCGACGCGACGGGCTATGCCCCACCCTGCAGGTTGTCCTTTTTCCTAAAACTATAGTATTATAATATTCCAAAAATAATCTTCAGAAATGCTTTAACCTTAAACAATACAATCCATGGTTCAACTTAATCCATTCCAACCTTAATAGTTATCCAAAATACCTCCGTCCAGACTTTCTCTAAAGGGTCGTTAAATTCCAAAATCAATTGTAACCTCAGATTCCCCAAACAAAGTAAAGTTTCTCTTATTGTCACATACTAAAAATATGGTTACCTTCATCATGTATTCTTTTTAAACATACTGAATTACCATGATCCCTTATTCCTTATAGAATACTAGATATACTCCTTCTATCCAAAAATTTATACAAAAAATCAATCGGTTTCAAGGAAGTTAAGTATATCCAATATAATTTATCCAAATCAGTCACGTCTTATTCCAAAATCCCAATCTAAGTATCAGAACCATATTATGGTTTATCTTTCTCTCAACCATATATTTTCCAAAAATTTAACCTACTGTGGAGTCACTTTTCTTGGTTCCACACAATCTCAAGTCCTTGATGAAATAGTACTGCAGTACAATCCTTATATACTCCATAATTATTATAACCAGTACATCATTGATACAACACTCAAATTACAAAATTCTTTAATAACAACATAAGAACTCTAATCATTACTCCTCATCTGTGGTAGTATCATAACTTGATTATTATCCAATAACATCATTTGGGGCATACTCTGATGATTTGGAGATTGGTTTGCATAGTGTCCCCAATCCTTGCAGAAGAAGCATTGTACATTTGAAACCATTTTCTTACCCTTGCAGTCACGCACTTTGTGTCCTTTTTCTCTATACTTATAACAAACTCCCATTCCCTTTAGGCAGGTTCCATGATGTTTCTTCCCACAATTACCACATATTGGAAAATTCTTCTTTCCCCTCATCCCTTTATCCATCATTCTCTCTTCCATCCCTGTCGTCTCTTGCTTCGCTTCAAAGCCATAGGACTCAGAGAATTCTTTACTTATCTTATTAACACATGATACTATTTCTTCATATGTTGAGAACACATGGGAGACTATTTCCCTTCGAAATGTTGGCTTAATATCGTGAAAGATACGATCCTTCTTACTCTTTGGATCATACGTATTGCTGGAGTTCACATTCCTTCTACTGGTCGCCATTTCTATACAATGACATAAACTAGATTAGTTTATGAATCAAAATACATAATTCCATACTTGTAAAATACTTAACATAAATTGAACTATTTATGGATATAGTCCATAATCATAAAAAGGTTTTTTTTGAGGAAGTATATACTCATAACCGTTCATAGTGGTTTGTAAAGAAAATGAGAATTATCCTAAGCATATCCCCCGGGAGTGTCGTAACCAAGAGTGCAGCAAGGCCCGTTGTCGTGCACCAGTTCCCGTTCGAGTCTAGCTCAAAGCGATGTTTTCGGGTTTTACCCCTAGGTACATCTGTGCCAGAGCCGCCTCTACCTGCTCGTATCCAGACAGGGATGTATTGCTCGGAAAACTCATAACATCTCTATAATACCAAAATTCTAGGAAGTTATTCTATACTAATCCTCAAAGTCTATATTTGGGCTATGTGCCCTAATCAGAGTTTATCTACATCTAGCTTCCAAGGTTAGTACTAAACTGCCTCTGATACTAACTGTAACGCCCCGACCCCAGCTACCCAGAGTCGGTGCATTACTTCATAACATTGGCATGATCACAAAAGATCAAGTCTCGAAATACCGATTAGTTTAGTAGCCTTGGAAACAGTAGATACATTCATAAGTCTTTCATTACATCAAAAATTAAACAAACTACAATAACATGGTCTTCATAGTCCATACTCATATCCTCTTCTGACTATCCCTGCAGGCCATTCCTAAAATACTTCTTCACATCCTGGAAAATATTAAAACATTGAAAGGGGTGATCTCAGATGCTCAGTAAGGATAACAATAATGCGGAAGCTTTCATAAATAAACATTAACATTTAAGGCAATATATAACTAAAACAAAATCCTTATTGAACTTGAACTTCAACATAATATGGCAAAAGTAAAATGAGATAATGCCATTCACTTCTTCACATGGATATTCTACTGGTCGAATAATCACATGCAATAACAATAACCACTTTCATAATGATGGAATGCATAATGCCAGACTATCATAACCACGTAGCCAAGGCCTCGTGCCAAGACCACAAATAAGATTTTGTCAAGGCCCCGTGCCAAGACACTAGTTTGTCTCATGAGACCTGCCGATGCATCGAGAAGCTATAGCGGGCTCCACCCGTCACTTATTAAGTCCAATGCATTACTCATATGAATAGGTTTAAACATATCATAAACCATAACATAATCGTATCACATAAAACATGCATAAAGGAAACATAACATTTCCACATTTCAATCACAAGATATAAATACAACACATTGATATGATAAAAATGCTTTCAAAACCATTTTCAATACCAAAATAAAAGAAAGTTAAAACTTTGTATTTATTTTTCATTAAAAAAATGATGGCTTCTAGAGGAAGCCGAATCTCAAAAAATGGTCACGGTGGCGGAGAAGTCGTTGTCGCCGCATAAGTACGGAAAGAAAAACATTCCCTTTTGTCGTTTAGTAAAACGCTTCTTATAAAAAAGATTCCTTTTCAATAAACGTAAAAGTCAAAGGGGTTTATACACCGTATAAAATAAAGTTTTGTATAAAACCAAATATTCCTCAATGAAAGGGGATTGAGACGAAGTCCTTAAAAATATAATTTTTTAAATAAAGTACATCTATAATGTGTATTCATTATAAGTACAAATAAATAATGTACAAATACAATATAGGACATAATAATATCATGACATAATTTGAAAGTAGGAGATTAACCCAAAGAATGGAAGTTGGGTTAAGAAATTCTCTTACAAATAAAATATATCTATTATGTGTATTCACTATAGATACACATAAAGAAATTACAAATACAAGATAGGACATAATAATATCATGACATAATTTGAAAGTAGGAGATTAACCCAAAGAATGGAAGTTGGGTTAAGAAATTCCCTTACCTCGTGTCTGACTTGACTCAACCGTTCTTTAACCTCCTGAATAATAAACTAGAGTTAATATCTACCTTATTAAGAACCATTTTCAATTTCATTATCCTCATTATATCACTTATTACAATGTTATGAACGTTATGTAATTATTTAAGTTAATAACGGTCGTTTTGTCGATCATTGGTACTTGTGTCAACAATAACCTTCTTATAATTACAAGTTGTTCATGTGGTGAAATATCCATTATATCCAGAATTATATTCATGATGTAGATATCATATATATCATATATATCCAGTATATACATTCATTTATAATATTACGTAACATTTAGAGGTAAGAAATGAAATGCACCGTCCATGGAGACGGTAAGCCGTACGTAAGCATGAACGCTACTTTCATTTCAATTTCATATTTAATGGAAAAAAATCATAATGATATAAATGTATAATATAATTCCAGTATAATATAGTTTAGAATACCATTTACTCCATCCTTTATACATCCCACATATGGCATTAACGATTCAAATCACTTTGAGGGGGCGGTAGTCCGCACTTCCTAAAATGAAATTATCGCGTTTTACCCATAATGGAAATCATAAAGTATGACATAAATGAGAAATACAGAAGGATAAGGAAAACATAAACATAATATATATATCATATATGAAAATAGTGTCCTCAAAATGGCCACCATTATAGGTGTTAAAAGAATTTGAACAATCATCGTTTCGTGAGGCAGAAATTCGCCATCCACAGAAACAGTATGTTCTTTAACCATTAGATGTAGGTGTGTGTAAGTGTAGCTCGAATCCATCTTATAACAACATCCTAGTATATTTAGGATACTGGTGTTGTTACAAAAGAAATTAATAAAAAGAGTTTATGGGGTTGGAGAAGAAAAATAAAACAAAACAACATTAGAGAAGACATTACCTCAAAATCGGGTAACTCTTTTTTGATTTGAGCCAAAGGATTCCTTGGGAAGAGTTCTTCCCAAATTGAGGCTTCTTGGAGTAATATAGGGATGTTGGGAGAGTATTTTGGCAGAGTTTGGCCGAGCCAAATGGCTTGAGGGTGTGAATAAGGTGGGAGTGGTGGGGGCCTTTTATAAGTGGAGAGGAGGGGCTCTTTTGGAAAGATTGAAATGTTACATTATTACACAATGCTTTTCGGATTATAAAGGTCCCACACTTATATAATTCGAGGCTAAGGTGATAAGGGTTCTAAATCTCCTCATAGAATTGGCTTTGGACAAGTGTAAGCCTTGGATTTTGCATTATCTTCCCATTTTATTTAAATCGTTAAATAATGAGGTCATCGCTGCATCATCATTATGTCATAAATAATTTAATTTATTTAATGTCTAAAAATTATAAAAAAATTATTATGATGTAGGAAATCTTTTTAGATTTCTAATGAATATTTATAAACAAAATTTGGACTTGTGTAACCCCACTTAAAAACTGTTTTAGTAAAACAACTCATGTTTGTGTCAATTTAATTTTAAC
Source organism: Viscum album (assembly GCA_963277665.1). NCBI lineage: Eukaryota > Viridiplantae > Streptophyta > Magnoliopsida > Santalales > Viscaceae > Viscum > Viscum album. The sequence continues at coordinate 1,769,798,871 of OY728145.1, forward strand.
ATTAAATAAATATATATTAATGTCATTTTCCAACTAAAGTGGCTCCATGGGGTCCCCAAGTTGACCCATGGGTTGTCTTGGTCGGCCATGACTCATCCAATATGAGTAGGACAAGTGTCATGCTCATCTCATATTATTATAACATTATTTGTACCTTAAACTACACTAATTACCTCTAATCGCGATTAAGAACTTAAAAGTTACTATTCACCAAAAAATTATTTTAATCTCATTGAACCACATTTTACTTCTTAATGACAACCATGTATGTCGGATTTTTGAAAATCAAATCACAGAAGTGGTAATATTTCGTTTAAACGAAAAAATCAGTTATTTAACTACCACTTAGTGGTTTCACTATTCATCAAAAATTGAAGTTTTTCAGAACAATGCCAAAATTTCACCCTAAGCTATAATTGATATTCCGAATTCAAAAATGATGTCTATTTTACAAAATTCCAATCATATAAGTTGCATTAATTAATTCTATAATTAATTCCCGCTTTCACAACAAATAGCGTGTTTTAAGAAACAATTTATATCAAAAGATTGATAATTGTTTATGTCCAATTTCAATGTTAAATTAATTCTAATGACCACCATTGGATAAAATGGTAAAAATATATTCTAATTATACATTAAAACCACTAAATAGTATAATTTATCACTATAAATTATTTTGATTAAAAAAGTTGTTTTTAAGTATTTTTCACTATTCATCAAAAATAGAAGTTTTTCAGAAAAATACCAAAAATTCAACATAGGCTAATTTCGATATTACGAATACAAAAATGAAGTCCATTTTGAAATATAAAATTTCTATAATTTTAAAAAGTGGTTATTACTATTCATAATGGCTACTTTGATTAGTCGCGGTGTTTTAGAGCTCGAAGTTGCGTACAATGCAAGCTATTGCTTTATTGAATGAGAAGCGTATCGTGGAAGCTCGGGGTGTTACAGGAGTCCAACTACATTTTATTCAAGGATAAGGCATGTTGTGTTATTCCCTCTCTCTTCTTAAATTTAGAGTGTTTTATCAAGGGGATAATTGTATGGTTTCATAAATCTAATGCTTAAAATAGAGAGTAGTTTTTATACTATTAATTCATCATTTTTCTATTTGTGAATTATTCTACATGTTTTTTGAGTGGTTATAGGAAATAAATGGGTTTGTGTTTTAAAAAGGGTGAATAAGAGTTGTGAAAGGAATAATAAAGAGAAAGTCATCATCACTACTTTTAGACAACATGGTTATACTTTCAGTGATTCTTGTTTCCTAAAAGGAGTTACCTCTTGTAGGATTAGAATTGTGGATAATTAATTCATTGACTGAGTATTCAAAGTTATGTGGTATATTAATACTTGGTTGAAAACAATATCTAAAGGGTTAGATTGTTAGAACCATGATGATGACGATGGTGATGGATTATTTGTGTTGTATTTTACTGTCTAATAAGGTTTTAATAAAGGAAATCAACTTTATTTATTTTCAAAATAATCATAATTTGGAATTGGAACATGTTTAAGGAATCAGAGCCTGTATTTTAATGGAATTAGAACCAGTTTTTTTAAGGAATCAGGGTCCTTTATTTAAGAAAATCAGAGCCTGATTTTTAGAATAAAATTATCTTTCTTTCAAGGGAATGAATGTCTATTAAATGATAAAATCTAATCATATTTTTCAAGTGAATTATTGTCTATTTTTCGATAGAATCGGAGCCTATTTTTTGATAGAAATATATCATTTTTTCTAATAATCAGGGTCTTTTTTGGAAGATTAGGAATGGAAGAGTGGGTTGTTTTAATGGAGAATCAGAAAAACTGTAACTATGATATTTTAAGTGTGATTATTATTTTATGATTGGTATTTCTCATATATAATGATCTAAGTGAAATCTCATGATACATTCCTGATAGAAGAAAGGAGAAATTGGAAATGTGGTATTGATTGGAGAGATAGTACTAATTGAGGAATCTGATACTGATGGTGAAAGGAAGTGCCGGTTGCGAAGTGTGATGCAAGGAAAAGTGTTGAAGATTATATTTGAAAAAATTGGTACCGATGTGCATTGAAAAAGTGACACAAATGGACATTTAAATGTGTTTTCAATAGCTGATGAAAAGGTGATGCTGATGAAAGTGGATCCAAGTGAGAGAAATTACAGTGATACATCACAGTGCCAAGTGAAAAAGCGGTGCGAATGGGAATACAATACCGGGAAGAGATAATTCTAAATGGAAACTAGTGTATAGACTTGTGATGATGATGAAGAGAAGTGCTGATGAAATTGGTGAAGATGGTAAAAGTGATGTTGAATGGAATTTTGTACAATATTTGAAAGATTTTAATCAGAAATAATCATACCCATGATGATACATACCAGAGATTATCGTATCATTAAAGATGTTATCATTGGTTGATCTTAAAATTTCTTCATCTAGTGGGTCAAGAGAAGTGAATGAGACCTATTATTTTTGTCATGTGGGTCAAGATAAGGGAAGAATATTTATGTAGTATATCATTGGTTATGATAGAATTAATAGATGTAGGTTTTTTGAATGTTTTTTCAAGGGGGATCCAAACATTCAAAGAAAAGATTTTGATTCCAATCCGTTTTGATGAATCAGATTGAGAAATCGGTATGAGAAAATCTGAATCTAATGATTAAACCCTTTTTTCTTGATGATCATAATCATCCTCTACAATTAGACTCTGATGAAGAAGGTATTAAGTTTAAATATGTTTCCAAAAAATTTGATAAGCGTTGACCAAGTCATAATTGCTCCCATATTTCAAAAAAATGTAGATGTGGTAGAATTTAGGTGAGCGGGAAAACATTTTTAGAATTCCCCCTAACCCATTCTAGGTCACTTATAAAAGGTGAGAATGTAAATTGTACTTTGTTATGTCTATCAGCGGAGTAATTTTCATCACGAATGAGAGAGAATCTCTGATTGTTCAAAGAGATAATGATATAACTATGATCTTGTATTGAATACACGTTTTTAGGAAGAATTTTGTGTTTGGAAGACTGTGGTACTATTCATATTTAATAGGAACGTGGTTGTCATACCCGTCTGATTTAATCAGAATAGGATTTTTGTTCTGGGCATATCACCATACTTGGTTTGTCAGACTGAGTAAGAATTGGAATGAGGGTTTTCATATCCAGTTTTCTTGTACTATACTCTTTGGACTGAGGAAGAATCTTATTGAGTTTCTACAAACTCAAGGTTTGATGTTTTGCTGATTCAGCTATATAAAGGAGAATCAAAATTAGAGAATTGGATTGGGAAATCGAACTCTACATTTATTTACATAACTCCATGAAGTTATTACCTTTCTTTTATTTAATGAAGTTACGAATTGTGTTACACTTCTATACACTTATTGAATTGAAATGAAGTGTAGGTAACCTGATTTGTTACAAAAGAATTAATATAACCCAATTTTTCTAAAATGGTTCACACACACTAGTGAGATTGTTTAATAGTACAACACTATTTTAAGCTTATATAATACTCATTATAATCTATGTATTTTTTTTCTAGTGCATTGTATGGTATTGGATTACTCCCAACCATACCAAGGATGTGGATATTCTTATTGAATAGTGAACCATATAAATACCAATGTTCATGTGTATGAGTGTTTTTTAGTTTTCAGTAGGAAATTAAATTTTAACCAAAGGAAAAGGTTGTTTCTAATGAAAGGGGACAGAAAAGAAAAATATTACCATAGATTCACTCCTTCCCCATCTAAATGATAAATTACACTTACTGGGCACATGGAAAAAATATAAAAATGAAATTTAAAAGGCGAGGAGGTGGGATCCAATTGTGTCATTAATGTTTTTTCAATACACTGAGAAATTATATATCATAACCTCACAATGTCCAAAAAATATCCATCCTTGTCTCAAGATATTTGCAGGACAAGTTATTTGAGATCGCACAAATTCCATTCAACATACACCCTAATGTCGTAAATACCATTAGACATCTTAATATGAAAATGATGAATTCCTTCAAAATGTAGAGATGATCAAATTGTTCCCAATTAGTTGTAAATAATCCAATAATGTAAACATTGATGTGAGGGACTTGTAATAATAGAGAGTTAGATGACACCCACAAAAGCAGTGAACGACAGATGCTCGTGAAGACACATGGTTCTATTACTCTTCACCGACTCCTACACGGATTCATGAGAGATACACTATGAAAAATAGATTACAATTCTGGTTGAGAATCCAAAAACTTCTCCACCACAACATCAATGAAAATGGTTGGGTTTTGAATCTAGGCACATCCCCACACCCAAGAACCTGAGCGTATTTCTCGGAGAGGCTGATCTCATGACTAGAAATTCATCCATATTGTAATATATCAGTGAAAAGAAAGAATGATCTTATTCCACACATATAACCCCACATGTTATCATTTATTGATCACAGGAAGGACTTCTGGAAGGACACATGAAGAACATTTTTCATGTCTACAAGATCACAGGAAACTTAAAATAAATTGAAAATAAATAATTATAAGGAAATAACAATATAAAGGCTAAACAAATACTAAAGGTGGAAGGTTTAAATCAAAAACAGGTTTTCTAAAACTCAATGAGTACCTATGAAACATCAAATACACATATAATCACCACTAAATGTTTTCCAGATCTCACAATGATCCAACAGTGTTTAATTTGGGTCATGCAATGTCTAATGGACTTGTCTGAGATGGCCAAGTGGTTCTCTCAAGCGTGCCACATTTGTGTCACTAATACCACTAGGATCATCACCCAAGACATGTGATGATCTTAAGATACATCATTGGAATCATATAAAGAAACTTTCTCATGTAATACAAACCTCATGGTAGTATCTTTTCATGTATACTTTCTATCAGAAAACCCTCTTGGGAAATCAGCTGAGAATCGTGCTACCCTTAAGAAATGTAAATAGTGACTCACACTACCCTCAATACATGTCATTTAATTCTCACACTAACATTTAGGAATATATTATATTATTTGAGATAAACTCTTTAAATTCCAGTCAATATATGTGATTCCCTCTTAGACATGTCTCCCTAACTATAGGTACACCATCCTTATGTGTCATCCAACTCTAGAGATGAAACTTGGGGAAGGTTAGTTAGATATTGTGACACCCTCTCGATAATCTATCTTGGTGAGGTGAGGGATTATAGGACAAACCATGCATGTATCGCAATATCCTATGGAAACGTAAATTGTGATCATGTGATTACCATTGGTTATTAAATATAGGTTATGATAAGTCATCAAGACATTTCAACTAGATCACTTTGTAATGGATACGCTGGGTAGATACTCTCTTACATAGAAAGAAAAAAAATTCAAATCATGATGAACATAAAATCAATTCCTGATAAGTAGGAAAGAATATAAGGTCAATAATGTATCCTAGAATTTGATAAACTCATTCATCCTAGATGAATAATCCCTAGATACAAGGAAATCCTCAGAGTGTAATCCCTAATCAATATCATAATACAATATTCCCCAATCAACTGGGTTATCCCATTATTTTATAACATCATTCATCATTAGTGTGTAAGCCCTGAATATAAGGGAACCTAGAGAGTGTAATACCTTATGAATGTCATTATTAAACATGTCCCAATCCGGAAGGGAAACCCATGAGATCAAAACATTGTATTTCCTCAGTGTGTATTCCCTGAACAATAGGGAAACCATAATGTGTTAGCCCCGATCAAGTGAACTATGGATAATCTAATACCTATAATAACCCTAATATATAAGAAACCTCCCAAGGGATTGAGATCCATATTAAATATCCAATGTTAAGTCCCAAAACATAAGCCCCTCAACAACTGAGAAATAAAATTGATAATTTTACATCCATTTCTTCTCACACTGAGAACGCATCACAAGGGATTAGAGATCTACAATAACCATATCATTTACGTCATAAGACCCAAAAATTGAAAGGGCACTATCATTGTGTAAAACTCAATCTTGTGAAGTATTAAGACTCTAATTCCTTCCATATCTAGGATACATAAGAAGACATTTCTAATATACTGAGTGGAGGCTCAAAAGGTAATACACGTCAAGTATATGTCCATTAATTTTGACCATCAGGACTCAATCTTTCACGTGGAATGACCACTAAACCACATCCATCAGTGGATTGTTTAATCAATCGATCTACGATGACTATGGTTCCTACTATAAGAAGGAAATGTTTGATGCCTCTGTACAGAAATAGGACTATCAAAAATCCTATTACGGGTTTTCTAGTTCATAATCCCCACACCTATGTGAAGTGAGATAGATTAAATGTTATCCCTTGTTTCTCACAATGAATATTGATCATGTGATCTTAGGGAGTTGAAATAGTAATATCATCAACATCAAAAATCTACACAGGCCAGATCAATTTCGGCATGTAAGGCTCGATGAGTGGCATGATATATTCACCTCATCAAAATTTCATATTCCTTGGTTAATGTCCTAAAACTGGTGTTGATTTATGAGAAATATGAATTCTCTTATAACTATGATATGTAGGAATCCATTATAAGTCATGTTATCAATTAGACACCAACTATGTTGCTAGTAATTTTATGTCTTTGACATCTAAACTATCAAGACCCAATCATACCCATGGTATAACCAATCTACCTTGTCCAAAAATGGAATTATAAATCAAATTAAATACAAATAATCTAATTCTATCTATTAATGGGATACATAGTAAGTCTACCAGGGACTTGAGATTGAATACCTAGTGACTTAGAACCCTCATTATGTCCTTTTTGTACAATGTTATTCCAGACGAATCTAATGAATTATGTGGGTTTTGATTCCTACAATAACTAGAATATTTATGATGACTCATAATTTCTAAACCCAATCTATGATATGTTATCTTCCTTTATGATGGGGTTTTTATTCATGAAACTCCATTCAATAATTTTCCACTTAATAATTAAGTACAATGGTTACTAGAGGGTTGTCCCTTGAAAAGGTTGTAAGCTAAGCTATCAAACTGTGATGTCCTTAATTTGTTTTTGATAAATTTATGAAATAAATTTTTTGATTGAAATGATTTAAATAGAACTAAATTATATAAAATTATAAGTCAATAAGATTTCTACATTATTGAATTATAATAATAAAAAAAATATTATTGAGGGAAACAAACCAAATAAAGAAAAGGTGGATAAACATTGATCTTCATACAATCTCTTAATCATTATACACAACTGATATCAAATTGAATTATCCAATGTAAACATGAAAAAATCATGATATTCACTTATTATGGCCAAAAACTATGGGGTGACTTCCTTTATTGGTGTTTATTCTCTCATGATTTTTATTCAATTACCCAAATACCTAAGATAAATCAAAACTAATTTTACTTGTTGTGTTTAATGGGGATACCTTATACAAAGATGTCTAAATAACAAGACAACTATTTTATAGTCATAAGTTGATAAAAAATCAATAACTAAATAAAGGAAACTAAAAATAAGAGATAAATATGCCTCCTTCAGCCATTTAATTAAATTCCATGATAATATAAAAGAAAATAGATTACAATAATGAATACAAACTCAAATGGATGAATCCATGAATCTATGCTGCCCACCACCTCATGTATATTAGCCCTTCATGGATTGATAACATCATGGAATAATTATCATCTCATGCATTTATTAAAAAACACATCTCCCTTTTAAAAATTGAACCGTATATTGAAATTATGATGAAATGAGAATATAATGAAAAAGGGTTTTGAAATGTTTCGTATCAAATCTGATTGCCCAAATTTTAGCATGGTTTAGGTTCTCTTACCAGCAAAATATGGCTTCTATGTCATCATAAATTTTATTCTCATGATATTACACTTTCTTCTTACAAAATATTAGAATATTAGTACATGTGTATAAAATTTATGAATAAATTACTCATGTTATCTTGATCTTCTTGAGGAGACTCTTCATCTTTCACTTTTTTTCTCTCTCACATTATTCCATAAAGATCAAATTTTTCCTTGAAAGTAATCATGAACATGCACCTATTTATATTCTTTAATCTCCATTAGGAATCATCTAATTTAGACACATGTATCCAATGATATAACTAAATTACTATGGTGGGTTCCACACTACCTACTAGAAAAACTTTCCACTAAGAATGATTTTTTGGGGCCACTATATGGACAATTATACACTTTCCTATTTAAAAAAATAGACTCCCATCATACAAGAGTTCCTAAAAAGGAGTCATTAAAATTTGATCAAAATTGAAAAATATATACCATAAATACAGAAGTTGTGGAAAATTAGTAAAATTTCAGAATTAGGGTATCTTCATAATGTAGACCAAATCTATTAAAACCCCCAAAAATGAAGCAATTTTGCATTAAAATTATAAAAATTTTCTGTTTAAATAATAGAAATACAAATTAAAAAAATATATATATAATATAATATATACAAATCACCTACACTTAACACATAGACTCTCGTACTATAGATAAATTTAAAATAAATTTCCAATGAAAACAAAAAATAAATTAGAATTAAATGAAGAATCCCAAAATCAATTCACTAAACTTATAATTCCTATGAAAATTATTTAAGTTTAAATTATTAATTATTTCCATTAATTCAATTCACATTTAATTCATTCATATTATAAAAATTATTCCTACCTCAGTGTTTTCACCTCTCATCACATGATTTTGATTTTGAGCAATGGGTTTCTCATCTATATAAATGAATGGGTAACCACAAGCTTAAAACTTTTCTAAATATTCACCAATTTGATTCTAATAATTATATCCATCATTATGTCTTATAAATAGTTGATATTATGTTTTATGTTTAGTGGGTTTTCAAATGTGAAATATTTTGATGAAAAAAAGATGGCTTTCCTCTTTCTTCAAGCAAAATTGAATGATTCTAGTTTTATCTAAAGCATGGTCTTCTTGTACTTCATCATAGAATAAAATAATCTCCAAATAAACTTCAAAATATATTTTAGGAATATCCCACAATATAATAAATTCATTAGTAATTAATGTCATTTTTTAATCTATTTCTTTTTTTTCAAATCTCTATAGAGGGCATAGATTTCATCCATTGAAAGATCTAGATATTCACAACTCTATTTTCATTGAGATCTCTAGATGGACGTATCTCTGAGGAAAAAAATTCATATGAAAAAATATATATCTAATGATTTAATCTCTACCCAATGAACACAAAATGATATGTCACACCGCAAGTCCCCCTCCACCACACTTAAGTTCACCTAGATCATGAAATGTAGTTCAATAAATGGTTGGATTGAAAAATAGTCCTGTAATTTAGATATCTAACATTAAATACATGGATATTAAGGCATCACATTGGTCATATGTATATGGTAGTTTATAAAATAAATAGATTTTCTAGAAAAATGAGGATTTAAATCACTAACACATTAACTCAATTATTTTTAAAAGAAAGTCATTAAATATCAAATTTTTTATAGAAAAAATAGAACGTTTGGGTTAAAACATGTATTCATTGTTTCACTGTAGAAGGGAATTTAATGTGGATAGGTTAAAAATAATCGTTAGAATACTCAAGGGGAATTGATTTTCAGTATTTTATATCATTCATGTCATATAACTCAAAATTTAATGGTCTTTTCATGATTTTACACAACCTAAATGCAAAAAATAGTCATCAATCATTTAGGTTCAAATCATGAATCATGTCATTTTCAACAATTAAAAAAATTGTCACTTAAAAAATGATATTAATTTGAATATCACATGTTTTTTAACATAAAATATGAAATAAAACACAAAACAATTGAACGTAAATAAAAATTATTTTAAGAAAAATGAAAAAAATCTTTCTGAAATGAAAACCAACAAAATATTAATCTAAAAAAGATGATCCTACCCCCACACTTATTTTTTACAATTTCATAATTCTATATATATATTATGAATAATGAAAATAAAAAATACAAGGCATGAAAAAAAAATTGGAAGAAAAGACACGAACCGATTTTTATTGAGCAGTAAGAGCATTGAGATAGCCTCCTTAGAGGTGAAATATTGAATCCTGGATAAAAACAAAACAAAAAATCAATATTTTATTGAAATAAAAGTAATAAATATAAAAATAAATATAACTACTTCCAAGATGGTGCAGTGGTGAATAGGATTGGATCAAATCAGTTGTTCTTTTGGAGGTTCAGGGTTTGATTCTTGAGAGTCTTCTTTCGGGGCGAGACTCTGCCCCATGATACACCCATATTACTAGGTCACGCAGTCCTTATCCTGTCACCTGATCCTTTACTGGGAGAGTGTGATTCATGAACCACCTATGATAACTAATTATTGTGATAAACTATTATTTATCAGGACATACACCTTAGAGACACTATGTCATGTCTGCTAACATCCACCCCTTCCCAGTTAGGGCATCTCTAGAGTTATTTCTTCATCGAGAGGGATGTTTACTAATGTGGAGGGTTAGAAAATTATAGACATAGAAATTATTTTTTAAAGATACTTGGTATGAACGCCCCATGTGGGAGCTAGTATTTCACTACCCCTAGTCAGGATGTTCCAGCTGATCATCCCCAATCTGACGGTGGGTGAGGTTTCTTCCTCCTAAACCAAAAAGAATACATTTTCCCCAATCTTTGTCAGCTCAAATAACATGTAAAATCTCACAAAACATATTTTTTATAGGTTCCCCGCTATGAATTTTACATTAACATGCAGTATTAATATTGGTAACAAAATTTAATAACAAAATCCCATGACTTTATCCTTACAAAATACTTCTATTAGTTGTTGAATTTTAATATTGGAATGTTTTACAATGTCATGTTCATAGAAAAATGATTTATTAATTAAAATATAGCTCGTTACCACCATCCTCATGTGAAAAAGTGAACCCATATTGGCACACCATTCATTCTTTCATTACAACCATGCCATCCTCTTCATTTGAGAAATTAACCCACTCAAAATTCATTGGTACTAATTTTTTACAGGGATAATATGATATAAAGATAGTATCAAAATAATCTGGATTATTTTCAATATTTTATACATCTCCATGTAGATTTTCATGTTCAAGCTCTATCTGAGATTCAAAAAAAATTATTAAAAGTGTATAGTTTTTGAGGATCCTCTAAATGCACTTAAAAAGTGAATGACATGTATTTTTCTATATTTATCTAGTGTTTTATAAAGAGTGTTGTTATTTTTAAATTAAAATATTTGGTCATCACATGATATTTCATTTTCAACCAATTCATTCCAATTACACCACAAAATATTTTGATTAATGAAAGACACATTAATTGGTGAATCAGTGATGATTTCTTCCATAAAATTTGAAAAATAATATTCCAAATCATTTTTAATCTCATAATATAATATTTAATCAAAATAATACATTTTATAGACATGATCTTTCATTTTTGGGTCATCTATTTTCACTTTAAATTCATTCAATTCATTAAAAGCATTGGAATTAATCTATATTTGTTTCATTAAATCCTGAATCCTAGAAGCTTGAGGATGATGCTCCAAATTTTGTTGTATTTGGATAGTATTTATTGGAGTTTTAATTGTACAAATTAATCATTAATCGAATCCTTATATGGTTGATAATCTGGCCAAACAGAGGAGCATTCTTTATGAAAATTCATTTTTAAACTTTTTAATAGTTTATATTATTTTTTAAAATACAAGAATTTTTTTAAAACAACTTATAGAACCTCCCCAAAAATGGATACAAATTGATTATATGGTTTATTGGAAAAAAATCAATAATTTTCCCAATAAAATTTATATTATAGTGGTGAATATAGGGTTGTCTCGTAGGGAGGATGTAGGCAAAGATGTCTAACCGTCACTATCATAATTTGGTTTTTCTAAAACTCAGAACTTAGTATAGGGATTAAAAATAGTTAAAAAAGGAAAACAATATATAATCTATAATCTATATGAAATCTATGCCTGTTATTAAAAAATATAATCAAATTGGATTGAATGAAACAAACAAAAGAAGAAAATGGTGGATGAACTTTGATCCTCAGACACTCCCTTTATCATTGATGATAAGTGATATCCAATTAAATTATCCTGTGTATAAATTAATACCTCATTATATACACATATCATGACCAAAACCATAATGAGACCTCAATTATGGGTTTTTATCTACTATGGAATTTTATTTTATTACCCAAAGACCTATGAGAAATCAAATCTGATTAATATAGTTGTTCTCAATATAGAGACATCCCACAAAGGTGTTTAAACATCAAGTACACTATATAAAATAATTAAATTGATAAAAATAATAGAATTAAATATAATAAAATGAAACATGATATAAATATATATCCTTCATCCATGTAATCAAATTATAAGATAATTTAAAAGAATAGAGTTTAAAATGAAGAACTCAAACTCAAAGGGGAAACATCTTCAGAATTCCTCTACCCACACCCACTTGTATATTAGCCCTTATTGGATTGATTATATAATTTAATACTCATATAAATCATTTAATCACTAGAATATCACAATTCACCAATCCATTCATCCTTTTAAATGATGTTGATATGAGAATATAAATAAAAAGGGGGTTTAATTGTTTTATCTTGAATCTGATTCCCCAAAGGATGGATCCATTTTTGGGATCCTCCTAGCCGAATCTTGCTTAGGTGTCTTCATAAATTTTGTTCAAACATGAGTCATCTTTCTCCCAAAAACATATTAGAATAGTTTTCCATGGGTGTAAAAATTTATGAAAAATTTAATCTAGATATATTGTTCAAGTCGAGGTGACTCTTCAACCTCCACTTTTATGACTCGCCCACATAGTGCCATAATAAAGGAATTTCTCTTTAAAACAGATCATTCATGTGAAAATATGATTCCATTTTCATATCTAGGTGGACTCATCATATTTGGACACATGTAACTAGATTTATACTTCAATTACTATGGTGGGTCTAAATAATTGATAAGAAAAGCGTTCAATAAGGATAGATTCTATAGGATTATATAGGGACTATTTCGTACTTGGTCTAGTTGAAAAAAAAAGAATCCCATAAAAAAAGTGATCCTAAAAAACAAATCATTTTAATTGGATCAAATTGGAATATTATATAATAGAAAAAGAAAAGTTATGGAAAATAGTTAAAATTCCAGAATTAGGGAACCTTCAAAATTTAGCCAAATACTCATCCCAATTCCAAAAAATGATTCAATTTAACATAAAATGAAAAATTATTAGTGTTACAATAATTTAAATAAAAATTAAAAATAACTAAAATATCATATCCATCATGACTCCTTGCATGGATGAAAATTTAGAATCTATTTGTTACACAACTTGAGCACATGGGCAACCCTCCATTACTGGAAACAGATAGAGTTCCTCAAATGCCTATAGATGGATTCATGGATAACATCGGCATCCTCTTTACAACGATTGATACTTAAATTATATATGTATTTAGGTTAACCGGTTTGGTATTAGGATTTGAACATATTTATGAACATGTAATACATATATATATAAGACATCCCTAGAGTGCACACCAATTTTCCCAAAAAGGGTGTGATGAGTCCGACCTCCCATCCTTTTAATCAATGGATGTCCCTAAGTTCCATGAGGCCTAAAAACCTAGGTGACTACCTGGCTATAGAAAGAAGGTTCATACCTAGTTATGCATCGAGGAACCCTTGGAACTTTCTAAGGAATACTGAAAAAATGAAAAAACTGATGTGAGAAATTGAATAATTCCAAGGACCCCAACAGTCTATCAAAACCTTCGAGCATAACCCATTCACATCACCTCATCACCAAATGAATCAGTCACATGTTTTTTGTGAATAGAAAAATACAATTTCATGACATAGTGTAAAATATTAATGATTGAATAGATGGAAACAATTTTAAAAATAAATATAATATTAAAATGAATATTTATGGATTTACATTGAATCATATGATTCTAGTAAAGAATTCAGATCCAAAAATAAATCATGTAACATGGGATTCTTGGAGTCTATAAATAATTTCAGTAAATCTAGTATTTATTATTGTAATTTTAATATTAATTTTAATATTTATAGATATAGTATCATTGAGTTGAATAATGAAATTCATAAATTAGATAGACATTTCAATAGAATAATTAAAATTTTTTGGGAACTCAAATAAATAAATATAAAACAAGGTGAGGTAAACAAGGTCTTTTCTTAAGAGAAAAAGAATTAATAGAAAATCATTCCCACCATAGATTAAAATATTTTTTTATACATATAGGATATTAATAGAATTAATGAAAATATAAATATTCAGATTAATTGGTCAAATATGTTATTCTATAATTTTGTTTTGGGATGATAAATATACTATAAGATGGTTTCTTTGAAAAAGTTGAAGAGAAATATAAATGGCAGAGGTTATATTAGGGAATGACATTGGCTGTACTATATTTTTATGATAATATAATAAAATATTTTCTCTAATATTCTAAATTTAATGTGAAGAGTCAATGGTAATTATTCTAGGGAATTATATTTTACATTTCCATAAACATAAGTATAAAAATAGTTTTACATTTCTTGATATTTATCACTGATATTTACAATAATAACATCATTTAATTTTTTATGGGTATATTAAAATCACATTAGTTTTTCAATAGGACATAACAAAACATGGGTGCCAAATGTATATATTAATTTCATATTTATAAAATATTACATAGGATTATTATTAATTATGTATTCTATATGGACATTTAATTCTCTTAACATATGATGAGAGGCCTAAAAAAGATCAACTATTACAATAGATGTGATAGGGATTGTGAATTATATTTTTTAAAAAAATCCAAAGTCATGGTGAATGGTTTTCGAGAATTTAGTATATCTAATTATGTTATTATTTATAAAGTTTTTATGTTGTTGTTTTACAATATAAAATGATCAACAATACTCAATTATGTGTATATGGTATAAATTTTAAATTTCAAAATAATTAATATCTTGTTTTTAAATATATTTAAATATTATATTATGATAATCAAAAAGAATAACATATATTTTATAAATTTTTAAAATATGTTAGTGTAACATTTAGAGTGATTTAATGTTTTACATTGGGATAGTAAAAATTTTCATATGAGGCTTTGTCGTGTGAATTTCTGGTTGTTGCATAAAGATTTGTATATTGTAAAATAATTGTAACTACCAAATATATTTTACAAAAAGGATCATGTTTTTTATTCATATATAAATGGAATATATAAAAAGGGGAATTTTATATTTTTGATTGAAATATTACTTGAATTTCCACAATAATTCATTCATCTAGTTCTATTATGACCCACTCAAATTTAGTTAATTTATTGAAGTAAATGTTTCTTTATGATTTTTGATAATTTTAATAGATTTATGTGGGTGAAGTTTCATTCATTTATAATTAATACATTGAAAGCAAATTCTTATTGTAAATTAGTTCAACATTAAACAGTTTTTGGAATTTTATATATTCATAGTGATAGTATAGAATAATTTCAGAAATAATATTTTGAAAACAATATTGAATAGAATTCCTAATATCATAAATTCATATCAACCATAACTCCTTATAGAAATGGTTTTAAGTAAAGGGAAACATAAACATTGTAAGAAATGGTTAGAAAAATGATAAATAATTATAATTTTCCATTGTATTTTTAGGGAAATGATTCAAATAAAACATTTTATGTTTTTAAATGATTTCATATTAGTATAATTTTGATTAAACTCCCTTTTCAATTATGAAATGGAATGAATCCCAAATTATCAAATTTTAATTTTTTGTTTTAATGGATTTATCCTAAATACTAATTATAATATTGATAAATGTTACTCTAAATTTAGTGTTGGAATAATTTTTTGATATTATACTAAATATTTGACTTATAGACACCATATTACAAAATGTTTGTTGAAGAATTTATAAATGTAAATACTAATGAAAAAAATTTAAAGGCTAAATTATATGAAAATAATATTATTTTATCATATTTTGGAAGTTTTAATTATTGGGAATTTAAAAAACCCATGAATTTAATTCACCTATTATGGGTGAGAAATTACTACAACCAAGAACACTGAATGAACATAAAATCACACTATATATTAACTTATTGGATGTATTCATACAAGAGATTCGACAAAATATTCCATAATGGATTTCTAAGATCAAATTGAATTTATATATTATTTCTTTCTGAAATATATTTCAAAAGCATTAAATTCTCATATAATTATTTTATTTATAAAAGAATAAAATAAAAAAATTTATAGAAAAAAATTTGGAAATTTGTTTTTCTTCATAAGGATTCCAAATTTATTACAAATTATTGTTATTTAGAAGTAATCCAGATAAATTAATATAGATTATTTTATGAAATGATATATTATTCTTACTATGTTATTATTACGATGAATCCATTGATTATAATAAATCATCATCATCAATTTTTGGATAGAGGTTTTTTGAATATTATTATATTATGTGGCTCATTACAGAATATTCATCATTAAATGGATATTAAAAATTATTTCCATGATGTATTAATTTATGTAGATGTTCATGTCAAACAACAACATAGTTTTTAATATGAAATATATTTGGATCCTATTTTTAAATAATCAAAAGAAATTAATGACCAAAAAATGATCTTTGAGAATGGTATTAAATATTTTCTACTATTATATAGAAAAATGGTTTTGTGGAAGGTAAAGATGATTATATCTTGTTTTTTAAAAATTATTGTTAATATATTTTGACTATTAAGGATAAAGGTGGTCAAATTATTTTTGGGCCATCTATTGAATTGTATTTTAAAAAATCAATTCTTTTAATGTCTAGAAAATATGACATAAATCATATAGGATAATTAAATTACCTTCTTGGACATCAAATATTAGAATTAAATGATGACTTTTTTAATAATATTTTTATCTATTCAATATAAATATTTATAATATTTTCAATTTATTTGAGTAAAATTTAAATAAAACCTATGTGTACTAGTTTTGAATTAAAACAGTTGTCTTATGAAAATCAGTTAAGGTTGAAATTTGTTTTGGAATGGTTGGAAAACACATGTATATATCATCTCCTAGATTTAATTTATTGTTTTATAAATGAATTTATTATAGATTTCAATATGTTCTCAGAGAAATTCACCTGATAATAGTTTAATCTATTAATAAATATGATAAATATTATATGAATCTTGGTTTATTTAATCCTTGGAGAACATATTTTTAATTAAATATATATTTTGATCCTAATTTTAGATGATTCAAAACTCATAAAAATTTACATGTTCCATTTTTCATTTTATAAAGAGTTGAGTTTCTTATAGTTAAAAGAATAAATTATGAGTTTCATTATGTACCTATGAATCATAATACCTTGATACTTCCATTTTTGATGGTCAATATTTTGGGATCATACAAAAATTATCTTATTTTTTATAAATTTTGAGAAAAAACCTATTATGTGTTATAATTCATCAATCATTTATATTTATTTTAGTCAATTACATAATTGTTTAAATAAACACATTTATGTTTAATATAACATTATTTCTGATCTAGATCAGAAAGAGGATATTTTTTTATAATTTTTTTTCTTCTAATTCATTGTTATAAGATATTATTATTAAACCATTAGATGAATATATGTTTAAAAATATTATGTATAAACTTGGGATAATGGAATTATTATTGTAAAATGATTCAATAATTGGGTATATCAATTGATTATTAACTATCTTAAATTATTTTCATGCATCCTTTGTATTTATACATTTTCATAGACATAATTTATAAGAAAATAAGATCACTAATATATTCATTTCTAGTAAAAAGATATGAAAGATGAGGGAGTTTATCTCTATTTAAGAATTTATGAATATTATTACTCATTATTATTCATTATTAACTGATCTATGGTATTATTATTATAATCATGAAAAATATTTTTTGTCATATTTAATTATTATTAATATTTTATTTCATTCCATATTCATTAATTTTTTACAACTACATAGTGGGGTAGAATTTTCATATTTTAGTGCTCGGTTTGGAAATTTTTCCATAAGGGGGGATTATTTGAGGATCTTCTTATCATGTTATTTTTTCAGTAATTAAAAATTATTCTCTTGATAATTAGAATCTATCTATCATGAGTTTCATATTATTTATTATAATAAGATTTTGGAAAAGAATAAAGGATTATGTTTAATTGTAAAATAATTATTTTAAATATCTTTATTACACATTCCCCATAATATATTTAAGTATCATATTTCATTTTTATTTTGTTGATGATTTGTTTCCACCATCTATAATCTTTTATATATGACGTTTATAAATAGTTAAATAAAAAACAATGCTAGAATATTTAATGTATTAGATAAATTAAATATTAAAATGTGTTTTTAAAAATAATTATAAACATATTATTAATATATAATTAAATTTTTTATTATCATAAATAATTATAAACGACTACTGAATTCTAGTTTTTTTAAAAAAAATTATAAAATTGCTAAGAAATAAATTTAATTATTTTATTAAATGATATAAAACTTATATGATATAATATTAATGTTTTTTGGATTTATAAAAACATATAAAATACAATTAATTTATTATGGAATAATTTCAAAAGTATTATGAAAAACTGAAATTTCATTCGAAATATTCCAAATTTCATAAAAAATTTTTTTTCGTAAAAAAAATTATTATGATTTAATATTATATTTAATATCGTATAAATTAGTTTTTTCAACTAAGATTTATTTATCAAATTACACTCCATATTTCTTAATGTCTATAAATAATTTAAATGTCTTCATAATATGAATAAATCATCATATTTTTTGTATTTTTTAAACTATTTTGAGTAAGAATACATGAATGATTATTATAGAATTAATATCAATGTTGTTGAAAATTCTTAATGTTTTTATTAAAGGATTAGATGACTATAAATTATTTCATTATTTCTAGGATAACATTTTGGAATGTTGATAAAGTAATCATGATTGATTTATATAAGTTTTATTTTTGGTTTAACATTACAGTTAATGTTATTATTACTCAATTTCGTTTATTCTAAAAGTTATAGTACGTGAAGATATTTTAAATTCTTATATTAATAGAAGTGAATTTTTAATAGAATATATGAATACAAAAACATATACATGATATAACATTGAAAACATGATTCGAAAATATAGGGATATGTATGAATGACATTCAAGAAGGAACACAATAACTTTAATAATCATCATTGTTTTACTATTTCTATTCTTGTAGTATTTTTTATGAATTTTACTGCTTCTAAAACAATTTTAACTCAACTATTATTTAATTTTCTTTAGTATTTATTGAATTTTATTTTCAAATATAAAAATATATAATTGTATATTGGTTTATTATTTTCCCTAAAAAATTCATTTTCTGACTTGTTATACCTTCATAAAATCTATGAATTATAATTGTATTATGAGTACACATTTAAATGAAAGATTATATCATTGTTATAACACCTCTATAAAATCTAGTACGTAATAGGGTTGTTAATCTCATTCCAACATAGGTTATTATTTTTAAATATTGTAACTCTAATGCTATAAAGTTTTGTTAGATATTGATATGGGAACTTGTTTATCTTAATTACAATGAAAAATTATTACGTCAATATTTTTACATTCTTCCACGTAATCATTTTCTAACTATCATTTAGTTTATAATTTTAAATTCTTTATTCACCCCACCCCAGGACCTTATAAATATATAACCATCTAGCCCAATAGAATTCATATAATTCCAATCCTAAATTATTTTATTAGATATTCCCAAAGATTTGTTTTTTTGGTTTTAGTTCAATTTATGTAAGGGAAGTGGAGGGTTTATATATCCATCACTTTTTTATTCAAAATTTCAAAACTCTTAAAAATCTATATCATTTTATATAAATAAATTTCAGGATTCTATAAATCCATTTATTTGTTATATTGTTTCTCAAGTGATCTTAACAACCTAGAAGATTCATCATTAATATTGGAACATCTAAAACATTATTCATTAAATAAATATTAATATATTTTATGACATTATTTTAATATATTAATGTATTTTTAGTTATCAATATTATTATGGGTTGAAATATTCAGATACAATTTGAATTTTGATACATGTAAAAGGTTATTCTTTGAATGGGGTCCCATATTCAGATTTTGATCATTATAATATATTTAAAAGAAGATTTTAGATGAGGAATATGACCATTTGGTAATTTCATGTTCTTGGATGAAGTATGGAGAAGGGCCAGTGTTCCCTCATCACTTAGATGGTTTTGGGATTTATGACTTGGTCATATTTGGACCCATAGTTTGTTGCATGATGGCCTAAATAGAGGGTTATTTTGATTCAATAGAGAAAAACCACACTCAGAAGGGTTAGGCCTTAAAGGGTAAATCATGTTTTAAATGAGAGGGGTTATTCAATGATGTTTTTGGGATAATGGGTTTTTATTCTCCATATGGGGTTGTTGAATTATGAATGTGTTTCAATAAATTGTAGTTTATTGGAAAGGTTTCTTTATTGACGTTTTCTAAATTTGAAACACCCAAAATAGAGTCTGCTTCCCAAACACCCATGGAAATGGTAGACCTATCTCATCTCATTTATTACTCCCCATTTTAATTTATTTGTGATAGTTCATGATGGGCTGGTTACCTAGAATCATGGAATGATACATCCCTACATTAACAATTTACCAGATCACTATTTAAATCTACATTTAGTAATTTTGTTAAAATTTTGTAGAAAACTTCAATAGTGTATGGTGAAATCATATCTCCTTATTGGGTGTTAATTTTTACCTCATAGTGCATATAAATAAGTTATTTTATCAAGATATATTTTATAGTATGGTTAATGTATGTTCACATGTATATTTGACTTGGTCATTTGGTGATTGATTGAATTATTTTCCATTGATTGGGGTGTTTCATTTAGGTAATTGTTTTGGGCTATGATTGGGTGCATGTTAAGGGGAAAACACACCATCTATCTCATGGTTTCAACACCATTTGGCAACCCTGTGATTTTGGATTTGGTTTTTAAATTTTTTTTAACTGTTTAATATATTAATTGGATTGTTTTTATTGATCATATCGTTAACCTTGCACTCAAAAGAAGTATTTATGATCATGCGATGAGTTTTGATCATCAGTTGAAGTAGGTTGACTATGAATTGCATATGTCTATTATTATATTTGTGATTTTATACTCATTTTATATAGTAATAATTATTGTTATTAGAATTTATCATGAGATGTGTGATCTCACTATTGATTATGATAGACATGTGTAAAGATTACAGTTAGCATGGACTATATGGTTTTGAAAGTTGTTTGATGGTGGAAACCCATTCAAGAGAGTTCCATTTACTATATATATATATATATATATATATCCCACATTGGTATATGAGTTATATTTCAAATATAAGTGGGATACACATTTAAAATTTAATTGTAAAAATGGTTTTAATAAAATAAGGTTAAAAAAGATTTTTTTGATTTCTGACATTGGTTTTAAAATGGTTTCCAAATCTAATGATTGTTTTTATATAGAGATCTATAATGAATAGGAAAATATGTGGATCCTTTTCTAAATGGTTCTACAAGAAGGTTCTTTTTTCTGGTTTTTATGGAAATGATAATTAGTTTTCTTTGATAGTGGTTTATTCTATTTCAACTAATGTGGGTGATATCATTTTTCATAAACATGGCTTCATTGTATGTGAAAATAGATGTAATTTTATAATATAATATATTATCAAGGTTTATTTATGATTGTGCAAATGGACCCATAATATTAAATTTTATAATTTTTTTTGGTTGGTATATATGGATGTGATATAATCATTATGCGTTTGATATTGAAATTGGGACATTTTTTATGTTTGGGGTACATCACAGGTGATTGGCTCCCTTAGTATGACATGGTTAGTTTTGTGATGGCTTGAGTTCCTTATTTCTTGTTTCAAACATATGGATGAAAATATACTTGGGATGGGATTTGGATTTTAGTGTGTGAGATTATCATCTATCTTGACACCATAATGAGTTAGGTGTTACTAGTCCAAACTCCTAGGGAGGGATATGAACCTAGTAGTGTGTCATGTCAGCACCAACATGGGGGGGATAAGTTGTTTCATTAGACTACTTGTGTGGAATCCCTTAAGTGAGAAGGGATTTCATGGGTACTTCCTGGGTGAAATCCCTTATAGTTGATAAAAATACTATGATTACTGGCATGTTACCACTCATATGAGAAAAGGCATGGCTCATGAAATGAATGATGATTATACCATGCATCATCAGGTATAGGTTTTCCTTGGCATGGAACCCTACCCGTTATCTTTTAGCAGTGTGCTTGAAAAAATTATAAAACTAACCCTTTGTGTATGGGTTATGATTTTCATACATAGTTACTTTCTTCCTTAAAAAATTGAGTCTAGGAAGATTAGTCCAGATGTCTACATAGACAGATTAGAACACAAGTACTTGCCTTATATGTTAAGGTGCTTTTTGATTTTGTTGAGTGGTTATCACTACTAAAAATTTGGGCTATAGAGACTGCCCAACAAACACCATTGGCGGTCACTTTAGCCATGTTGCAATAGGCCAACAGCGACTGCTAATGGTGGTTTCAATAGGTGGCCGAAATTCTGGCCTACATCAACCCCCTGGCGGTCGCTGTGCTATTTGATGGGTCAACATTTGTGATTGCCAATGGCGTTCTCTGTACGTGGCCAAAATTCCAGCCTATAGCGACCACCATTAGCGGTTGCTAATATTGACCCGGCAGGCCGCCTATAGCGATCGCCTGTGGCGGTCTCTAGTCTCGGAAATTTGTTTAAAAAAAATCACAGTGCATATAAATGAAATATTTTTAAGATTACATATGTGTTTTATTATTATAGAAAATAAATAAAATACATTTATTTAAGGTTATTAGTGAAATAAATTTATATATATATATATAATTAAATAAAATATTTTTCTTATTCATCCAATAGGTTTGTTAAGTATATGGTAATAATAAATCCAATTTTACGCTTAAAATTTGTATTTCTCTAAAAAGGTAATTCTACTACCTCTTAATTGAGATCCTATTTTTAATATAAATTCTAGCACATTTATAAATTTTTTATTTAAATATAAACATATCTTTTTAAAAACTTAACATAAAAATTTGTTAGGGTTAATTTGTGGTATTTTTTGTGGATTTTCATTTTTTTAATGAAATGTACAAATTGTATTTTTTTTAATTCACGGTGAAAAATCATAGATAAAATAAGGTAACAATCATAAAAAATGGAAAACAATTTCAAACATCATAAACATCAAGATCTTCATAAACAATAAATGATAAACGTGCTACAACGATCTGAGTAGGTTGATCTATTTCAATCTTCTGCTTCAATAAACCTACAATAAGACAAAAAAATAACTAAACAAAAAAAACGTAAATTAGACATATTTATTCAGTTATTATATTCATATAATAAAATTAAATCTGACATCAAATAATAGTGCTATAATAATTTAAAACCGCCAATTTATGAAATGCTATCATTTCAAGATTTTTTTCGTATTTGGTTTAGTTTGTGAAATTGTTTTGTTGTCTAAAAAAGAATGTTATCCTTGCGTACTACACATCCGATGAGAGTGTCGTCTCCTCCTACACGTCACGAATAATATTCTGATTGTTTTCATGTGGTTTCAGGTCTTTAGGAGCATGTTTGCTCTGAATTCGACCGTCTCACGCCATTTTGGTGTTTTATAACTTCTTAAATGCCTTTTCGATCACCGCGGTCAAACGAAACCTCTGATTGACGTTCCATATGCTCGACCATTTTAAAATTCACAAAATAGATATTGTCGTAGGATTTCATGGCATTCTGAGGTCATTCGGGTGGTTTTGACCCCCAACAAGCCCTTTTAGTGCGCGTCGAGCTGCTGAAAACGACAAAATCGGTCGTACCGCGTGCAACGCACATTAGATGGGCGTGTTGTTTGCTCCTACACATCATGAATAATATTCCTATTGTTTTTGTGTGGTTTCAGGTCATTTGGATCACATTTTCTTCAAATTCGACCGTCTCACGCTGTTTTGGTGTTTTATGACATCAGAAACGCTGTTCCGATCACCGTGGTCAAAAGACACCTCCGATTGACGTGATATCTACTCGAACATTTCTCAATTCACACAAAGGCTATTGTCTAATGATTTCATGGAATTCAGTGGTCTTTTAGGTGGTTTTGACCCCCCAACACGCCCGTTTGGCGCCGAGCTGCTGAAAATGACACAATTGGTCGTACTGCGCGCACCACACGTCTGATGGGCGTTCCATATCCTCCTACACATCATAAATAACATTACTATTGTTTTCATGTGGTTTCATGTCATTCAAAGCATGTTTTCTCCAAATTCGACCGTCTCATGCCGTTTTGGTGTTTAAAGACTCTGGAAACGCGTTTCGGGTCACCGCGGTCAAACAGAGCCTCCGATTGACTTGCGGTCTGCTCGACCATTTAAAAACACACAAAACAGCTATTATCGTACTATTTCATTGCATTCTGAGGTCGTTCAGGTGGTTTTGACCCCCCAACGTGCCCTTTTAGCACGCGTCGAGCTGCCGAAAACGACACAGTTGGTCGTACCATGCGCATCACATGTCCGATGGATGTGTCGTCTCCTCTTACATGTCAAGAATAATATTCCTATTGTTTTCGTGTGGTTTCAGGTCATTCGGAGAATGTTTTCTCTGAATTCGACCGTCTCACGCTGTTTTGGTGTTTTATGACTATGGAAACATGTTTCCGGTCACCGTGGTCAAACGAAACCTTCGATTGACATTCCGTCTACCTGACCAATTAAAAATTCACACAACTGTTATTGGCGTACGATTTCATTGAATTCTGAGGTCGTTCAGGTGGATTTGACCCCCCCAACACGCCCTTTTAGCGCGCGCTGAGGTGCTGAAAATGACACAATCGGTCGTACCGCACACATTGCACGTCTGATGGGCGTGCGGTCTCCACTTAAAAATCACGAATAATATTCCTATAGTTTTCGTGTGGTTTCAGGTCATTCGGATCATGTTTGCTCCGAATTCAACTGTCTCACACCGTTTTGGTGTTTTATGACTCTGTAAACGCGTTTCCAGTCACTGCGGTCAAACGAAACCTCTGATTGACATGTCGTCTGCTTAACTATTTCATAATTCACACAACGGCTATTGTTGTACGATTTCATGGCATTACGAGGTCGTTCGGGTGGTTTTGACCCCCTAAACATCCCTTTTAGTGCACGCCGAGCTGCTGAAAACGACACAATCGGTCGTACCGCGTGCACCACACATTCTATAGGCATGTCTTCTCCTCCTACATGTCACGAATAATATTCCTATTGGTTTCATGTGGTTTCAGGTCATTCGAAGAATGTTTGCTCTGAATTCGACCGTCTCATGCCGTTTTGGTATTTTATGACTACGGAAAGGTGTTTTTGGTCACCACTATCAAATGACACCTCTGATTGACGTGCTGTCTACTCGAACATTTCACAATTTACACAACAGCTATTTTCGTATTATTTCATTGCATTCTATGGTCGTTTGGGTGGGTTTCACACCCCAACGCGCCCTTTTAGCGCACGCCGAGCTCCTGAAAATGACCCAATCAGTTGTACCACATGAACCACACATCCGATGGGAGCTTCGTCTCCTCCTACATGTCACTAATAATATTCCTATTGTTTTCGTGTGGTTTCAGGTCATTTGGAGCACGTTTGTTCCAAATTCGACCTTCTCACGCCGTTTTGGTGTTTTAAAACTCTGGAAATGCGTTTCTGGTCCCCGCCATCAAAAAACACCTCCGATTGATTTGACGTACACCCGACCATTTCAAAATTCACACAACGGCTACTGTCATTTGATTTCATGGCATTACAAGCTTTTTTAGGTGGTTTTGACCCCCCCAAACCCGCCCTTTTAGCACGCACTGAGCTACTCAAAACAACACAATCGGTCGTACCGCACTCACCGCTCATCCGATGGGCGTTCTGTCTCCTTCTACACATCACAAATAATATTCATATTGTTTTCGTGTGGTTTCAGGTCATTCGGAGCACGTTTTCTCATAATTCGACTGTCTCACGCTTTTTTGGTGTTTTATGATTCTGGATATGCATTTCCAGTCACTGCGGGCAAACAACACCTCTGATTTGTCTGTTGTCTGCCCGACCATTTCATAATTCACATAACGCCAGTTTTCGTACGATTTCATGGCATTCCGAGGATTTTCATGTGGTTTTGACCCCCCAACGTTCCCTTTTAGTGCATGTCGAGCTGCTGAAAATGACACAATCAGTCATACCACGCGCACCGCATGTCTGATGGGTGTTCCGTCTCCTCCTACACTTCTGAAATAAAATTCCTATTTTTTCGTTTGGTTTCAGGTCATTCAGAGCACGTTTGATCCGAATTTGACCGTCTCACGCCGTTTTGGTGTATTATGACTACGGAAAAGCATTTACAGTCACGGAGGTCAAACAACACCTCCAATTGACGTGCCGTCTACCCGACCATTTCCAAATTAACACAACAGCTGTTGTTGTACGATTTCATGGCATTATGAGGTTGTTCGGTTGGTTTTGACCACCCAACGCGCCCTTTTAGCGGGCGCCGAGCTGCTGAAAACAACACAATCGGTCATACCGCGCGTACCACACGTCCGATGGGCATTTTGAATTCTCCAACATGCCACGAATAATATTTCAATTGTTTTTGTGTGGTTTTAGGTCATTCAGAGCATGTTTTCTCTGAATTCGACCGTATCATCCCGTTATGGTGTTTTATGACTCTGTAAACGCCTTTTCGGTCACCACGGTGAAATGACTCCTCGGATTGACATGTTGTCTACCCAACCATTTCACAATTCACACAACGGCTGTTGTGGTACGATTTCATGGCATTCCAAGGTCGTTCGGGTGGTTTTGACTCCCCAACGCACCCTTTTAGCATGCGCTGAGCTGCTAAAAACGACACAATTGGTCGTACTGCACACACCACATGTCCGATGGGCATGTCGTCTCCTCCTATATTTCACGAAAAATATTC
Organism: Viscum album; assembly: GCA_963277665.1. Lineage (NCBI taxonomy): Eukaryota > Viridiplantae > Streptophyta > Magnoliopsida > Santalales > Viscaceae > Viscum > Viscum album. Next base: position 1,769,826,204 of record OY728145.1, read on the forward strand.
CTATTGTTTTTGTGTGGTTTCAGGACATTCGGAGCATGTTTGCTCTGAATTCGACCGTCTCACGCGTGTTTGGTGTTTTATGACTACAGAAACGTGTTTACAGTCACCGCGGTCAAACGACACCTCTAATTGACGTTCATTTTACCCGAACAATTCACAATTCACACAATGGCTGTTGTCGTATGATTTCATTGTATTTCGAGGTCATTTAGGTGGTTTTGACCCCCCAACGCACCCTTTTAAAGCGTGCCTAGCTTCTAAAAATGAAACAATCTGTCGTACCACGCGCACCACACGTCCAATGGGTGTGCCGTATCCTGCTAGAAGTCAAAAATAATATTCCTATTGTTTTCGTGTGGTTTCAGGTAATTCGGAGCATGTTTCCTCCAAATTAGACCATCTCATGCCGTTTTAGTGTTTTATGACTCCGAAAATGCGTTTACGGTCACCACGGTCAAACGATGCCTCTTATTGACGTGCCGTCTACCCGACCATTTCACAATTCATACAAAGGCTATTTTCAAATGATTTCAAGGCATTAAAAGGTCGTTCTAGAGGATTTTACCCCCCAACGCGCAATTTTAGCGCGCGCCGAGCTGCTGAAAACAATACAATCGGTCGTACAGCGCATACCGCGCGTCCTATTGGCATGTCATCTCCTACTAAAGGTAATGAATAATATTCATATTGTTTTCTTGTGGTTTTGGGTCATTCAGAGCATGTTTACTCCGAATTCGACCCTCTCACGCCGTTTTGGTGTTTTATGACTCTGGAAACACGTTTTCGGTCACCACGGTCAAACGACACCACCGATAGATGTGATGTCTACCAGACCATTTCACTATTCACAAAACGGATGTTGTCGTACGATTTCATGGCTTTCTGAGGTCATTCGGGTGGTTTTGACCCCCCAACATGCCCTTTTAGCGTGCGCCGAGCTGCTGAAAACAACACAATCGGTCGTACCGCATGCACCACACGTCCGATTGGCATGTCGTCTCCTCCTAGATGTAATGAATAATATTCCATTTTTTCATGTCGTATCAGGTCATTTGAAGCATGTTTTCTCCGAATTCGACTGTCTCACGCTGTTTTGGTGATTTATGACTCTAGAAACGTGTTTCCAGTCACCGCGGTCAAACGACACCTCCGATTGATGTGACGTCTACTTGACCATTTCAAAATTCATACAATGGCTATTTATGTATGATTTCATGGCATTCCATCGTCATTAAGGTGGTTTTGACCCCCCAACACGCCCATTAAGCGCGCGCCGAGCTGATGAAAAAGACACAATCGGTCGTACTGCATGCACGACATGTCCGATGGGTGTTTCATCTCCTCTTACACATCATGATTAATATTCCTATTGTTTTCATGTGGTTTCAGGTCATTTGGAGCACGTTTTCTCTGAATTCGACCATCTCCTGCCGTTTTGGTGTTTTATGACTATGGAAACCCGTTTCCGATCACCACAGTCAGACGACACCTCCGATTGATTTGATATCTACACAAACATTTCTCAATTCACAGAAAGGATGTTTTCGTATGATTTCATGGCATTCTGAGGTCTTTCGGCTGGTTTTGACCCCCCAACGCGCCCGTTTGGCGCCGAGCTGCTGAAAACAACACAATCGGTCGTACCGCGTGCAACGCACATCCGATGGGAATTATGTCTCCTACTATACATCAAGAATAATATTACTATTGTTTTTGTTTGGTTTCATGTCATTCAGAGAAAGTTTTCTTCGAATTCAACCTTCTCACGCCGTTTTGGTGTTTTTTGACTCCGGAAATGCGTTTCTAGTCATCACAGTCAAACGAAACCTCCGATTGATGTGCTGTCTACCCAACCATTTAGAAATTCACAAAATGGATATTTTCGTACGATTTCATTGCATTCTGAGATCGTTCGGGTGGTTTTGACCCCCCAACGCGCCGAGCTGCTGAAAACGATACAATCGGTCATACCGTACACGCCGCATGTCTGATTGATGTTTCATATCCTCTTACATGTCACGAATAATAATCTTATTGTTTTTGTGTGGTTTTAAGTCATTTGGAGCATGTTTGCTCTGAATTCAACCATCTCATGCCGTTTTGGTGTTTTATGACTACAGAAACGTGTTTCTGGTCACCGTTGTCAAACGACACCTCCGATTGATGTTCTGTTTACCCGACCAATTCACAATTCACACAACTGCTATTGTTATACGATTTCATGGAATTAAGAGTTCGTTCGGTTGGATTTGACCCCCCAACATGCCCTTTTAGCGCGCGTCGAGCTGCTGAAAATGACACAATCGGTCGTACCATGCACACCGCACGTCCGATGGGCATGCAGTCTCCTCTTACACATCAAAAATAATATTCCTATTGTTTTCGTGTGGTTTCAGGTTATTCGGAGCATGTTTGCTCCAAATTCGACCGTCTCACACCGTTTTGGTGTTTTATGACTCTATAAACACGTTTCCGGTCACTACGGTCAAACAACACCTCTGATTGACATGACTTCTACCCGAACATTTCACAATTCACACAACGACTATTGTCGTACAATTTCATGGCATTCTAAGGTCGTTCAGGTGGTTTTGACCCCCCAACGCGCCCTTTTAGGACGCACCGAGATGCTGAAAACGACACAATCGGTTGTACCACGAGCACTAGACATTCGATTGGCGTGTCATCTACTCCTACATGTCACGAATAATATTCCTATTATTTTCATGTGGTTTCAAGTCATTCAGAGCACATTTGCTCTGAATTCAATCGTCTCACGCTGTTTTGGTGTTTTATGACTACGGAAAGACATTTTTCGTCACCGCTATCAAATGACACCTCTGATTGACGTGTCGTCTACCCGAACATTTCACAATTCAAACAACGGCTATTGTCGTATGATTTCATGGCATTATGAGGTCGTTCTGGTGGTTTTGACCCCCCAGTGCGCCCTTTTAGTGCATGTCAGGCTGATGAAAATGACACAATCGGTCATACCGCGTGCACTGCCTGTCCGATGGGCATTTCGTCTCCTCCTACATGTCACGAATAATATTCCTATTGTTTTCCTATGGTTTCAAGTCATTTGGAGCACGTTTTCTCCAAATTCGACCGTCTCACGCAGTTTTGGTGTTTTATAACACTAGAAATGCGTTTCCAGTCAATGCCGTCAAAAAACACCTCCGATTGACGTGACGTATGCCCGACCATTTCACAATTCACACAAAGGCTGTTGTCTTTTGATTTCATGGCACTCTGAGGTTGTTCAGGTGGTTTTGACCCACCAACGCACCCATTTAGCGCATGCCTGTTTCGCACGGAATCCGGGGATGACCTCCTGGACGGGAGATTCAAACGTTCCGATCGGTTTCTAATGGGTTTGTTCGTAGAAACGGAAACATACAATGATTCAACATCCGTTTGGACCTACTTTCCAAAGGCAGGCGCTCATTAGCTTGTGGACTAATGAGGCTTAGGAATTTGCATTGGTCGAGAGGATGGGAGGTCGGACTCATCACACCTTTTTGAGGGGAATTATTGTCTACTCCGGGACTCTCTTTATAGATTTAAGTTATGTTCGTGAATCCTTATTACATTACCAAGTATAAAATGTGCTTTCCTTTAGTTTTAACAATCAATGATTAAATATGCAAAGAAATTTAGAGAATATTTTATATGTATTCGAGGTTCTTCATCAATAGAGAATCATCTATATCTGTTTAGAGATTCTTGGTCTATGGTATCCATCAAAACATTTATATAAAAGTCTCTTGGTCATTTATGATGACCAGGCTGATTTTAAAGCCACTCAGTGGGGAATTTGAAGTTTATCGTCATTCAGAAGGACATAGATTATTTCAATGTTGGGATCGAACCCATAAATGGGCTACCTACGTATCCTTTGTTTTGGAAAAGGAATCAGAACCCACGTAGTTCGAGAAATGGAGTATGATGTTTATGATTGATGGATCAAAGATGAATGTCATAATTACTTTTACACTCTAAGCTCACGTGAGTCATGCTCGGTGTGAGAAACAAGAGGTATTGGTAAAATTTAGACAATTGTGCCATGAAAGATGCAATCATAAGAATTTGTTTGGGGCTTATGTATGGATGACTGTCCAGATAGATGAAGGTTTAGGATTTACTTTTAGGGAGAAAATCCATGAACAGGGTCCATAAAGTTATATGTGCTTCATGGAGATTTGAATACTATAATCTTGGGGATTACTCCTAAGGAGGATGCCCAAGTTCGGAGGGGACTTATGATTGGGTTTTACTCCTGAAAAGGAAACCCAAATCAAAGGTAAATTATGACTGGTTAAGAGAAATTTAAAGGGACTTGGGGCTTACTCCTGAAAAGGAAGCCCAAGATTATGACTGAGTCTTATTCCTGAAAAAGGAGACCCAGGTTAGGGATTAAGGTTTGGGGCTTACTCCTGAGGAGGATGCCCATATTTTAGGTTGGGGATTATTCATAAGAAAGATGCCCAAGATTAAAGGACTTGATTGGGGCTTACTCCTGAGGAGGATTCCCAAGATTGGGAACTTTAAGAATATGGGGCTTACTCCTGAGGAAGATGCCCAGATTAAAGGTTTTATAACAGGGGATTATTCCTGAAAAGGAGACCCAAATTAGGATTCTATCATCTTAAAGGATGAGGTTGAATGAATGAACTCTCCATATTTTAGTGACATAAGGATATTTAAATCACTAGACTTTGAGAGAGATTCCACAGAATTCCTTTCAGATAAGAAAGTCAAATCAAGAAATCAAGCCATAAATGGATTTGAAGAGTGTCTTGAAGACTGAATCTTGAAAAGGAATGGTGAAATGGCTTAAGAGGGGTAAAAATGGGCAAGATGGGCACCCAAAAAGATAGGGGCACGCAAGTCTTGCAAGGCGCGCAAGTCTTCCATGGGCGCGCAAGTATTGGTCGCGCAGGTATACCTGCACGACACATAGTGTATTTGCACGATTTTCAACCAGCATTGAAATACTTGAGCGACTCTTTTTTAAACCCTTTAGAATGTTCTCGAGGTTCTTCCAGAAACGGGACGCGCAATTTATATTGAAGGAAATAAGTCGGTGCGCAAGTGTTTGATAAGTTTCAACACTTAGGCCTTCCTTCTTCTCTTTAGATCTTCCGTTCTAGGTAAGAAATTACCTTAGAAGTGTTCCGGAAGCTTTGAGAAGAGACTTGGGCGTCGGGAGCATCAATCCGAGTTTCTGGAAAAAGATCCTCCCGAATGGGGGGCCCACAGGGTCTATTTATAGGCAAAAGAAGACCTCGGGCGGTTACCGGGCGGTTACCAATTAGGTCGCGCAAGTCACCTGCGCGACCAAGGTAGCCGCGCAAGTACACTTGCACGCCAGTTAGATAACTTGCGCGGTGAGGTTGTTGTTGATCCTTTATTCCTTCCTTTGTTGATTTTTGATGTTTTCTTCAAAGGATGAATCACTTTGAGCTCAGATATTCCCTTTTCCGATCTATAGATTCTGTGACGAAAGGAGCGTCAACAAAAGTCCCCCCTCAGAGTTGGATCCGGAGAGAAATGAGGATTTGACTCTGAGGAAATCGAATCCCTCCAAAGGAAAAGGGAGGCGCGCAAGTCTGCAGTGCACAGAGGGCGGTGTGCAAGTTTGCGTCGCGCAGGCCTTAAGCGCTCTGGGTGTGGCACGCAGATAGGCTTCCTGGCCTATAAATACACGGCCTCACCTCCGTACATGCATCTGGATTTCCGGATTTCTCGAGCTCTCGCCGTGCAAGTCTTCTTCGCCGCGCAAGTCTCTCTTGTTTTACTGTTTCCTCGCTGCCACGCTACTCTCAAGGTAATAGGGCTCGCACGGTAATACTTGCGCGACAAAAACTTGCGCGGTACATGTATCACTTGCGCGACATCTCCATACTTGCGCGCCTTAATGCCTTAGCCATTTTTTCCAAATTCTTTCACAAATTTTATGAAAAAATAAACCCATTTAAGCATTTAATTTATTCAACTCCTGTGCAGATTCAATGTCTCCTAGACCTGGATTAATTGATGAACTGGCTAGCAAGCGGATATATGATATGATGGATATCATTGGCCCTGATTACTATACTGTCAAAGATAGTACTCTTCCAGATTTGGCTAAGTATCTGAAGAAATATCATCGCAAATTTCCTCACTACACTTATCTACCTTTGTATGTTCATGGTCATTTGCAAGAAGTCATTATTCCAGAAGTAAAGAATTATCTTCCATTTTCGTGGTTTCAGAATTATACCAATTTTGCTTCAGCAAATATCTCAGGTGGAGGAGTATTTCAAACTGCTGGAACAGTAGAGAAGGCTTATGTGATGCATCATAGCCCTTGCACACCAGATCTGAAAAAACATACACCTGAGCTTCAACCACATTGTCATCCTTCAGTCTTCTGAAATGATCAGATGGATCAATCCAAAGGCTGGAAGAAAAGTTGGGATTTCCGTCCTGGGGGAGGTGTGAAGCCAACTTGGATGTGGGTATAATGGGTGCGACAGACTTGCGCAGAGTTTATTGAGGATCTGAAGAGAGCTGCAATATATGAGGCTGTTTGGGTTGGGCAAACATATATTTACAAACATGATAACTTCGTGCCAGAGATACTCAACCACTAGAGCCTAGCGACTAATTCTTTCCATTTGACTCATGGAGAAGTAGGTATCAGTTTGTGGGATGTACACAAGATTTCAGGAGCTCCAATCTTGGGCGATATGTATGATGAATTCATTCCTCCCAAGGTGACTTGGAATGATCCAGAGAAGACTCCCGCATTGGCTCGAGAATTATTTAAAATCTTTCACAGGCTCAAGAGTTCAGAGACCTCATTAACTCATTTTAGAAAAGATATCCATCCAGAAGAATGGATGAATGTGTTTCTTACTGAGAAGAAAGGGATGGAGCCAAAAGAAAAAGGATCCAAGAAAAAGAAATCCAAGGATACCCGGCCTAGACGTCCTACCACTTGTCCAAAACCTGAGAAGAGAGGAGCTCCTGGCACATTCTGGCCAACTCTAGAAGCAGGAGAGTTTGAAAAATGGGGATATGAAGTGAATCAAAGAATTCCAAAGAAAACTCGTCTGGCGGGTTTCTTGGCAATGTGGCTCAGTATTTATCTCTTGCCGGTCAGGGATTCGAAGGGAGGCGTTAGGCCAGGGACCTTCTTCATTGCGGCCAAGTTGGCTGAGGGAAAAATGGTTGGGTTAGCTACCCCCATTTTAGCAAAGATTCACAGGAGTTTACTTCACGTATTCCAGGGTAAATCTCCTTTAAGAATAGTGGGACCATTCCAGGTTTTGTGGGGATGGATCGCCACTCACTTTAGGACTTACAATGTACAGAATGGATTACAAATTCCTGGAAGCTCTTTCAGACCGTCAGTGCAAGCATTCTCTGGAATTGCTCTATTAGATGTTAATGGTTATGACATGAAAGTAAGACTAAGCATGTATAAGGAATTAAACTTTTTTCCTTATGGAAGTCCGCCATCCGGGCGGTTTGTTGATGATGGGACATCCCATTTGGATTTGAGGGCATACATGCTAGCTTGCAGGGATGGCGTGTTAGTAGCCAGGATTAATGGAGAAATCATATGTGAGGCCTATGCTCCATATAGATTTGCACGCCAATTCAAATGTTTGCAACAGATTGGTGTATCCCCTCCAGTACATTTCAGGTTAGAGCAACATCCGATGGTTGCTCGACAACTATGGTTGCTGGCATCAAGAGAGAAGACTGGGGCAGTATTTGATCTACCAGTTGAAAAAGCGGCACATTGTCTGACTACATTTTATGCCGAACACTGGATAGCATCATACCCTAAAGGGATATTGAATCACCTAGTACATCAAGTGGGAAAGAGGAAGAGGACTGTAGAGAAAGAAACCCTTCCTCATGAAGGTGACGCTTCTCCACCTGAAATAGGTTCAACAGACTCCTCTTCTAGAAATGATTCATCGGATTATCATGATGGGGATGATGAGGCACAACCGGCAGCAAAGCGGTTTTGTGCCCGATATAATCCTCCGGCCAGAGTTAAAAGACCCACTCCATCAACTCCTGGTGAGTTATTTCATTGTAGAAATTTCAATCACTGCTACTTTATAAAGTAATAAGTCTTACATTATTATTATCTATTTGTAGTTGCAGGAGTTGGGAAGAGATTAAAATCAAAAATTGTAGGACCTTCCTCACAGCCTTTATATCTAAGACCAGAGGCTGTTCAGCTATGGCAGAGCTTATTCTGTGATACTGAGACCGCCCGGCTGGATTTGTGTGAGGGCCTACAACTTCCTGGAATAGGAAATCTTGTAGCTTCTAAAAACCTTCAATACGGAGATAACCCCAATGAAGTGTGAGCTTACATGAGAGAGCTGTAAATGATCATATATGCCACTGATAATTCGGTTCCTATCACCAGGAGGGTGAAGGAAATGATTGATCGTGGCACCACTGAGGGGGCTGGTGGTTCTGGAGATGAGGAATGGCAAGAGTACGTGGCTCTTGAAGATGTAAGTTTTCTTTCCTTATTTTCTTTGAAACTAGAATTTAGATGAATCTTTGTTACTTAGGGATGTTATTTTCTTCATCTTGCAGCTTGCAAAGAAAGGAACCGGGGTTCCTTCGCCATAATATAGCCCTTGTGGTACTGCTATCGGGGCTGCTGCTGATTCTCCTCGCGAACCAGGCGAGATATCTCCAGGCCAGCAGGCCATGAATGAGGCACTGGACATAGCCTTTCATTCGCCAATCCAAGTGCCAATAAGGGAGATTACTGATACTCCGAAAAAACAAAAGAAGCCAAGGAAACGAAGGAGGAAATCCATAGCTAAACGTTTCATTAGCAGTGGTAAGTACTTCGAACAATCATGAGTTTATACCCATAATCATATGGTTACTCATATTCTTGAGGACTGCAGGGGCTTCTTCAATTTCCCCCATGAGGGAAGGGACTGACCCTCCTTCAAAGGTCATGGAAGGTGCTGTAGAACAATCACAGACCCAGGCTGACTTGGTTGCTCCTGGAGAAGAGCTACCATCCGTTCCCAGTATCCCTCCTACTACTGAAGATGCTGTCCAGGGTCAGGGGTTGCAGGACATAAGACGGCAAGAAGACGTAGAAAATGTTCCCACTGGTGAGACTAACCATGATTCTGAAGTATCATTGGATGAAATGATGAATCAAGGAATGAATTTTGAATAATTTTATGATCATGCTAAGTTGTCATATGATTTAGAAGACCTTGGGCATGAGTGCTACCCTTCGCCCAAATTTTTTTTTAAAAAATATACTTCTAACCATGATGGAAAATAATATGCAGTTTCTTCCGTAGAAGCCGCTGAACTGCCAATGCCCGAAGAGGGTGTGGACACTGATGTGAACCCTATCATTGCAGAAACATTAGCTCAAGTAGAGCTAAATCCAATAAACTCTCCTGAGACCCATCTTGAAAATCCTGTTGAAACTGGGAAAGATGGGGAGAAGTCTTCTCAGGTTTCTGAACCACCATTGGGTAAGGGATAACAATATTTGTGATTGTACTTTATTCGCAAGACAATATATTCTTTTGTTATCCTTTGAAGCTGACTAAACCTTTCAATTAATCATGCAGGACCATCAACTGCAATTACTAGATCCAAAGATGAGGCCTCAGCCTCTGCCCCAACAGGAATTGAAAGTGAAGAAGCACAAGTTAGGGGGGAAAGAGCAGGACAAGGCACCTCCCTAAGCGCGCTAATTCCAGATTACATACCCCCTTCTGACGATGATATTGAATCAGATCCAGATATTCTTAAAGCATTCAGCTTTTCACGACGTAAGGCATGGAATAATATATGGAACATCATATCTGGGGTGCCTTTAGAAGACCTACCATCAAAAATTTCTTGATTGTCATCCCAATTTGTTATACTGGTACTTGGTGGTTTTGGGTATGAAAAGATCCATGCTGTGGTGAAACAGATCATTTTCAGGAGGGAGAAAGTGCAGACAAGTCGCGAAGATTTGACCAGAGTGAAATTGTCAGTCAACATTGGCGAATTTGAGGCTGCGATATCCCAGGCTGAAGCTGATTATGCTGTCAAGATGAAGAATCTGAAGCAAAAAATCAAAGAAAAGGTCGTCCAGCAGGTGCAACTCCAGCAACAGTTAGATGCTGTTACTGGGGAACTTGATCAGCTTAATAAATCATTGGATGAAACTCATATGAATGGCATGAAAGCCATCGCAGATGCTAAGAAGGCACTTCAGCAAGCTGAAAAGAGTGAAGCTGGTCAAGTGCACGAGTTTCAAGTAACTACTGATAAGGCTCAGGATGTTATACATCAAATGAAGACTTATGTTGACAATCTTCTGTAATTCTTGAAAAAGAGAAGAGACTCCAGTCTGTGGATGTCTTTCTATCTCCGGTGTATCAATGAAAAACACTTTCGTCTTCAATCATTTGTACCTGCATTCTTCCATTACCTGCTTCAAATTTACTTAAGCCAATGGGCTTAGTAATCATAGTTTGATTTTTACTAGGATTATTACAAATAACCCTACAAACATTGAATCTTTTAACTGCTCAATAATACCTAAATCATACAAAAAATGTATATTTAGTGAGCTGGAACTTGACTTTTATTCAGAGTTCCTTTGTCTTTTGTGTGGGCAGTTTAAAGTCATGCACGCCGGATAGAAAGGGGCTAATGTTTAAGGTCGAAATAGCTTTGACCGAAATGGATTAAAAATGGATTCAATTCCTTGAAAATTTATCTGAAAACATATTACCATACTCAAGTATGAGGGAAAAAATGTAAACTATGGCTTAAGAATATTTGAATCTGAGGAATGATATGAAAAAGAGCTAAAAGACATTAGAAGAAGTAGTTTCCAAGAATGAAGTTACTATTATTTAACAAAACCCGTTAGGGGGTTGAAATATGCAGGGCCACCTATGGGCATTGGCTGCATGGTCAATTAAATAGCATCTTTTGGCTGAAAAGTCTGTTATGTGGACTGTTTATGCAAGGCCACCTATGGGCACGTGCTGCATATTTAGGAAAAAGAACTCCCAGAAATTTACTTTCCTAGTGCTAAAAGCCAGTGAAAGTTTATGGAGATTCAAATTTTCTAAAGTATAGAGTTTGTTGTATGGAAAGAGGTACTTGAATATGGAGAAGATATTTCCGAACAAGAACATCGAAGAACTGGATGAATATCACTCCTACGAAGGTCTGACCCAAACGCAGGGAAGAAGAATAAACCATATACTTGAATACTTTCAGATCATGAAAAAGGATATGGGATAAATATTTTAAGGATGGCTATTTTTTCCGGATCCCTACATACTGTCGTTTAAGACAAATAAGGAAAAAAGAGGCATTCTTCCCAAGAATGAAGTTACTATTATTTAACAAAACCCGTTAGGGGGTTGAAATATGCAGGGCCACCTATGGGCATTGGCTGCATGGTCAAATGAATAGCATCTTTTGGCTGACAAGTCTGTTATGTGGACTGTTTATGCAAGGCAACCTATGGGCACGTGCTGCATAGTCAGGAAAAAGAATTCTCAGAAGTTTGACATTTTTGTGACTAGAAGTCATGAAAAGGGTTATGAAGATCTGAAAATATTTAAGGTTAGGATTATAACACATAAAGATGCGTATTGTCCAATGTATATAGAGATACATAGGTCAATGAAAACCATAATCGTGTTGTGGCTGGGTCCTGAATTGAAACTTGGACTTCACTATGTATCTCATAAGAATGAGAATCAAGCCATACGTAGTTCTTGAAATGTAGTTTAACGTCGTGCAAGACGAAAGTATGAGTGATCTTAGTTTAGGGTCATAGAATTCGGACCATAATAATGAATACACAGTGTGTGTTTTCATGAGGACTTTTCAGCCAAGGGACTGAAAGTGAAATTTGGGGTTAGGCCCAAAAGACTTGGGACTGGATTCGAGGGACACTCGAATGTTCCTACGTATCCCATAAGGATGGGAATCAAGTCCACGTAGTTCTAGAACTACCCTTTGTACGAATTTGGTTCGTACATGTGAAGGGTGAAAGGGGACTTTAGTGCAATGATGGTTTTAACCTAAGATAAAAAGTTTAGGCATTACCATGTATGCATGTAGTCTTTTGAAAATGAAAACCATGATTGAAAAATCAATGTCAATAATAGTTCTCTCTCAAATGAGTAAATCAAAGAATATTGTAGTTTATTGTCGTACCGGACAAAAGTGTTGCATAGTTTAACGTCATATAACAAGGACGAAAGTGAATCAATGTAAAAAAATATTGATTCTAGGGGCGGTTTCACGAATCAACATCATATGAGATGGTGGTGAACCGATGTGAAGAGATTATTTTTTTGGGCTTGAACCCTGGGAGGTTGCCTACATACCCAGCCTGGAGGGCAAGGATCAAAGTCAGTGTAGTTCAATTAAAGAATTAATTAATGATCAAGTTGTTCTTGTGGACAATGATCTAATAAAAAAAATATTGGTGGGACTTACACATGGTTAGTGGCCCAAAGGGAGTGTTATGGTTGATGTTCACTCTATGATCACGTGAGTCATACTCGTTGTGAGAAACAAGAGGTAATAACAACCTTAACGATGCACAGTTTAATGTCATGTAGGACATAAAAAAGGGACTATGCAGTTTAAAGTCTTGCAGTTAGGACTATTGGTGCTGCACAGTTTAGTGTCATGTAGCAGGGACAAAATAACAGTTTAATGTCATGTAAGACATATCAAGGACTTTCTGTACAGTTTAGCATCATGTAGTTAGGACGATGGGGATAAAATAGTTTAACGTCATATTGGACGAAAGGGGGATTGTGCAGTTTAATGTCATGCAATAAGGACAAAAGAGTGTACCATTTTAACGTCATGTCGGACGAAAGTGCGAATAGTTTAAGGTCATATGCATGGACCGTGGATGGTGCAGTTTAATGTCATGCTGGACCTTTGATGATTACATAGTTTAACGTCTTTCCGGACGTGAGGGACTTTCATACAGTTTAGCGTCATGTAGTTAGGACGTCACAGTTTAACGTCTTGCTGGACCAGGGATGATGCAGTTTAAGGTCATGCTGGACGGTTTAGGGAACTTTTTCACAGTTTAATGTCGTGTGGGACGAAGTTGCAGTTTAAATTCATACTGGACCATTTCTGTATAGTTTAACGTCATATAGAAAGGACGAACTGGTGCTGTACAGTTTAAAGTCACGTAGCTAGGACTAAGGTGAACCAATATGAGGATATCAGTTCTGGGGACTTTTTACAGTTTAATGTCATGCTGGACGATGAAAGTGCCACACAGTTTAATGTCATGTTGCTAGGACACAATATAGATTAATGTCATCTCAGACAAAATATAGTTTAATGTCATCTCGGACAAAATATGGAACTTCTGTACAGTTTAATGTCATGTAGATAGGACTTAATAACAGTTTAATGTCATGTAGGACAATAATATAGGATCTAATGTGATTGTTTTGGATCTGGGAACAATATTTTGTGTTTATAAAAAATACTTCGTCAGAAATCTGGCATTAGTTGGAGTCGTGATGTGTTCTCCATCCATTGAGATCAGAGAATACGCTCCATTGGAGTAGACCTTATGTATTGAATATCGTCCTTCCCATTTTGGTTCAAGCTTGGGAGGATTCTTTCCTGGTATCATTGGTGCTCTGAGAACCAATACCAATTCTCCCTGAATTAATGAACGAAGACGAACTTTTTTGTTAAAAGCTCGTGCTATCCGATTCTGATAGATTTCCAAGTGGTGCAAAGTGCACAATCTTTTCTCATCTAACTATTCCAATTCATTCAACCACTTTTGGGATTGCTAATCTATTGATAACTGATCACAAATGGCTATTCTGAGTGAGGGAAATTGAACTTCAATTTGCAAGATTGCTTCTGTTCCATATACCAATGAATATGGAGTAGACCGCGTTGCATTGCGAGTGGTAGTCCGATAAGCCCATAAAGCATGAAAGAGTTTATCAGGCCATGACCTCTTATCTTTATCCACCATCTTTTGCAGTATATTTGAAAGAGTCTTGTTGAAGGCCTCTATCTGGCCATTAGCCACTGCATGATATCGAGATGAATGGTTGGACTTAATGTTGTATTCTTGATACAATTTCTTTACCTCAGAAGAACAGAAGTTGGTGCCGTTGTCCATCAATATGGTATGAGGGACACCAAATCTAGTAATGATGTTAGACTTGATGAAGCTAAAAATGAATTTAGAACTGACTTCTTTGAGAGGTACCGCCTCTTCCCATTTGGAAAAGAAATCAGTAGCAGTAAGAATGTACTTAAACTGCTTGGCCGTAGCTGAAGGGTAAGGTCCCCCCACATCCATTCCCCATGTGGAAAATGGCCATGAGTATTTAGATGTATGAAGCAACTCTGGAGGTTGATGAATGAAGTTGGCATATACTTGGCATGAATGACACTTCTTTGTGAAATTAACACAATCTTGTATCATTGAAGGCCAAAAGTATCCAAGCCTTCGAATTTGATCAGACAGTCTATGTCCAGACTGGTGGGCACCACAGACTCCTGCATGCACTTCTTTTATGACAGCCATTGTCTCTTCACCATCAATACATCTGAAGAGAACTCCATCAAAACCACATTTGTAGAGAATTTTCTCGAGGTGGTTTGGGCCATCATAAAGAGTAAAATTGACCACACGTCGCCGAATTTGTTCTTTCTCGGCTCTATCAGGTGGAAGTGTTCCATTTTGAAGGTATTCCCTGATAGGTGACATCCATCCTGTAGTATGACCATACGGTTCAAGAATGGGAGTAATTTCATTAATTTCCTCTATTCTGACTTGAACATAATGTGAAATTGCACGACGGTGGGCAATACAGATGGTTGTCTCATCCCGATTTGGATCTGCTAAAGTTGTGGCTATATTAGCCAGTGCATCAGCTTGAGCATATTGTGATCTTGGGACATAAGAAAATGTCGGTTCTGAAGGGAATTCCGACATTAACTCGCTGACGTAATCATACAAAGGGATTAATTCTTCTTTTCTGATGGCATAATCCTCATTGACTTGTTTGATTACCAGGTCTGAATCACCATTCACCTTTAAGTGATTCACTTTTTCTTGAAGCGCTAACTCCAAGCCTGTAATGAGAGCTTGGTATTCAGCTTCATTATTGGTACCACCATCCCACAATAAAAAGGAATAAGGTAACACTGCCTTATCTAGAGAAATGAGCACAATTCCTAAACCAACTTTGTTGAATTTAGGATTTTCCATTTTCTCCCCTGTTGGACTTCTAGAAGCACCATCAAAATACATTTCCCATGTTTGAGGACTCTCTTGAATAGAGAAAACTTCCTCATCGGGGAGTTCGATATCTGAATACGTGTCTTCTACTGAAGGATGTTCATCCATGAAATCAGCCAGAGCTTGGCCCTTAATTGCCTTTTGAGACACATACTGAATGTCGAATTGCTGTAGAATAACCACCCACCTTGCCAGACATCCTGTAAGCATTGGACGACTAAGGATGAATTTGAGCGGATTATTACGAGATACCAATTGGACCTCATGATGTTGCAGGTAGTGTCTCAGTTTCTGAACTGCAAAGATTAATGCTAGGCAGCACTTTTCAATACTTGAATACCGGGTTTCTTCTTCAAGCATAGTTCTACTGAGATAGTAGAGACTATTTTCATTCCCAGCATCATTCTTTTGAGCGAGAAAGGCACCCAATGATCGCTCTAAAGCTGTCAAGTAGAGGATAAGAGGTCTACCCTCAACAGGTGGCATGAGTACTGGTGGACTCAAGAGGTATTTCTTGAGAACATCAAATGCTTCTTGACATTCTTCAGTCCACTGGTAAGTGACTCCTTTCTTCAATAATTTGGTAAAGGGTAAACTTTTGCCTGCCAAATTGGCGATGAAACGCCGAATATAGGCTAAGTGTCCTTGAAGTCCTCTTAATTCTTTTAAATTCTGAGGAGGTGACATACCAAGGATTGATTTGGTCTTCTCAGGATCGACTTCAATACCACGATGGCGTACAACAAAGCCGAGGAACTTTCCTGAGGTTACCCCAAAATCACATTTTAAGGGGTTCATCTTCAAATTATGTTGTCGAAGCTTGTGGAATACGACTTCCAAATCAGCCAAGTGATCAAAACATTGTTTGGATTTAACCACCAAATCATCTACATAGCATTCAACAAATTTCCCTAAAAGAGGTTTGAAGATACGATGCATGGCGCGTTGTTATGTTGCACCTGCATTCTTTAAACCAAAGGGCATCACCCGGTAACAAAACACACCATGAGGAGCTCTGAAGGCTGTATATTCCTCATCTTCTGGGGCCATTCGGATCTGATTATATCCAGAATATCCATCCATGAAAGAAAGTACTTCATAGCCAGCCGTCGCATCAATTAAGATTTCTGTAATCGGAACTGGGAAATCATCTTTAGGACAATACTGATTAAGATCTCTGAAATCGATGCAAACCCTAATTTGTCCATTCTTCTTCTTTACAGGGACAATATTAGCCAACCACTTGGGATATTGAACTTCTCTGACGAAGTTATCTTTGATAAGCTTATCCACTTCAGCCTCGATTTTGGAAGCATAGGTTGGGTGTGTTCTTCTCGCGGCTTGCTTGAATCCTCGATGTTCTTTTGGCAAACCCAAATGATGGGTGGCAACATCAGGATCAAGACCAGGCATCTCTGTATAATTCCAAGAAAAAAAATCTTTATTTTTCTTTAGAAAATAAATATACATCTCTTGCTCTTCAAGGGTCATGGCCGCACTAATTAAAGTGGGGCGTGGATCTTTCTCTGTACCCAGATTTACTTCTCTGAGTTCATCCACAGTGGTAGAGATACCCTCTTCAAATGCTGGATGAGCATCTCTAAGATCTTCCTCTTCCTCTTCATCATGTGTTATTTCTTCCGTTTCTACTTGCAAAGTAGATGAAAAAACGAAATTCTCATGATCATAAGAGATGTCAAAATTTTCACATTTTGAAGAAGAAGCTTCCATTTCCGACCCTATTGATGATAAAGGGTCTTCTTTGGGAAATAAAGAGGAGATGATGGATTGAGAATCGACATCAATATTCACCTCTGGTGTTGCTATAACTTCTTCTGGCCTGATTAGCGAAGTATAGACTTGTTGGATTTCAGCAGATGAAATGAAAACGTCACCACTTATGCTTTCATCACTGCTTGGTAAGTTACCAATTTCTCCCATGTTGTCTGGCTCAATTGCCGTAATAGACATTATGGATCTTTCCATAAGATTATTTTGATTTGGGCCTATTTTGTCAATTTGACTGATAGGTAACACATAATCTATACTCACATGTGAAAATGGATTTATTGGAATTTTTTCCAAACCATATGGAGCATTAACTTTGGTAATTTCCTTCATTGTAGATTTTTCTCTTCCCTTCATGTGATAAAATTCCGCCTCAATGTATTGAGACTCACATGTCTTGAACGGGGCCTTATCACCATACAATGTTCCAACTTGACCATCGAAATAGTATTTGAGACATTGATGGTATGATGACGGAATAGCTGCATGCTGATGTAGCCAGGGTCTTCCAAGCAAGATATTGAAAGCTGAGTCTTGATCAACAATCATGAAATCCGAATTGGAAACAAGATCTCCAAACTGAGTTATGAGCGTAACTTCTCCCAGTGGTTCTTGTTCATTTTTATCATATCCTTGCAACATCATGGTAGAAGGAGATAAATCAGATTGTGTGAGGCCCAATCGACGAAGTGTGCGAATGGGCATGAGGTTGACTCCTGAACCATTGTCAATGAAAGCTCTTCGAACATCTATACCATTGACTTTGCCAGATAAGTACAAAGGTTTTATGTGCCCATGCAAAACATCATCTTCATCTTTATCAGTAAAAGATATCACTGCATGGCATTCTGCAGGATTATTCTCTATGTGATAGATTTCAACTGCAGCAATTTCAGCTTCAAACTCCTGAGGACTTGACAAAGCTTCGATGAGTGCTTCCCGAAGATCTCTTGACAGATTCAAAGCATCCAAAATTGATAACTTGGCTGGTACTTGGGCCAAGTGTTTCAATATATCATACTTTTGATCTAGAGGTCTGCGTTTCCCAATAGGAATATGCGGTTTAGCAGGTACCTTGGAAGCAGATGCTTTGGAAGCTGATGCATCTTGTATTGAAGTTGGAAACATCCTTGGTTTTGGAAGATTATACTGATTAGATCCATTTACTTGTTGAGATAAAGAAGATGGAACCTTTAATCGGTCTTCCAAAATAACTGTGCCGAAGCTGAGTTGGCCATTGGCAGAAGAACTTGCTTGTTCTTTTTGAACTCGCTGAAGGGCTCTACCATGAGTTTCTGCTGCATATACAGTGCTAGCAGGGGTAGAATTAGAGTAGTGGCTTCGGAAAGATCCACGTCTTCCCCTATATCCTGAACCTCTTGAAATTCCTCGGGTTCCCTTATTTGATACAGGGAATTCAGGCTCATCAAGACTGGAATATGAATCTGTTAATTGAATCATATTAACAGAACCAAAGATTAACTCTTCATCTGATAAAGACTCTTCCTGGTTAGCCTGTTTAGGCTGTGCCGTTTGGTGGGATGGTGCCCGTGGCTTCGAAGTAGATGGCATGAAATCTGCCAGAGTCAAAGACAATTTAGGCTTTGATACATACTCATCTTCTCCCGATTCCTCTTTCTTCTTTGAATTGCGCTGTCCTTTTGAGGATTTCTCTTTTGATGGAGGCTTTACTGCAGCTTTTGTAGGAGACACAATTGGCTTCTTCAATTGTGTTCGCAAAATGGAATGGGTCCGATTGATTGTCTTTCTGACCATCCAATCGTCATATTTTTTCGCAGTTTTGCTTTTGACTTCCTGCCACTCACCTCCTTCCTCTGGATCTGTAGCGGTAATACACGCTACATGAGCTGAAGAACCCTTCAATTTGACTTGTCCCATGTCGACCATCTTTTGCAGGAGGTCTTTAAAGACAAAACACTCCTGGATGGGATGCCCCAACATTTGATGAAAGGGACACTAATTGGGACGGTCTTCATCTCCTTCCTTGTTTGGCCTCTTGGGCACTGGTAATTGAACCAAATTATTTTCTAGAGCTAAAATGAAGTAACCAGGAACTTTCTCACTTCGGAAAGAGTATGTTTTACTCTTCATATCCTCAAAATTTTTTTGTCGTTGATCTTTTTGATAATTTGGACGAAATAGCCTTTTTTGTTGGCGTTCAGGAGGTGGAGCCCTTCGAGAAGATGAAGGTTTT
The DNA here is from genome assembly GCA_963277665.1 of Viscum album. Taxonomy (NCBI): domain Eukaryota; kingdom Viridiplantae; phylum Streptophyta; class Magnoliopsida; order Santalales; family Viscaceae; genus Viscum; species Viscum album. Next base: position 1,769,845,544 of record OY728145.1, read on the forward strand.
GAAGTAGAAATAGGTACAGGTGCCTGTTTAAGAAGAACTGTAGCAGTTTCTGCTTTACCCATTCTTCTTCCTGGAGCTGATGGAATTACACGAGATGTAACCTTAGCTTGTATAAGGGAATCTTCAATCTATTGAGCGATTGAAGTAAGGTCTCGAAACCCTCCTGTGTATTTCACAGGGATCAATGGCATGCGTAATTCGTCACGCAAATTTGCCACAAAGATTGGCAATAATTCCTCCTGAGGGAGTTCTAAACTCAAGGAATACGTTATTCCCTTCCAACGAGTAATGAAATCAGAGACTCTTTCATTCTCCCTTTGCTTGCAGTTTGTAAGATCGAAAACTTTCGTTTTTGGAAAAGTTGAGCTAAACTGAAGAAGGAATTTTTGACGAAGATCCTCCCATCCGATGACTGACCGGGATTGCAAGCTTGTATACCAGACAAAAGCTGGTCCTTGCAAGGTTCGCACGAAGCATCTGAGTTTCACTTCTTCTTGCTGCTCTGGAGTTCCCATCATAGGATCACAACAAGACACGTAATGCGTCAAATGTTGTTCAGGGTCACCTGATCCATTGAAAGTAGGGAAAATAGGGTTTCCAAAACTGGATGGAGGAGAAATTGAATCTACCCATTCAGGGTAAACTTTCTTTTCAGGTTGAACTTGCGCCCATTTCCCTTCCATAGTTTCTAACCGAGCTGTTAATGACTCAATAATAGTTATTAAATTTTGAGAAACGTTAGGTTGAACTTGGTTTTGGGTAGGTGCAATGAATGGAGATTGGACAGACGTGGTGATTGGTGCTGCAATTGATGGTAGTGCTGCCAACCGTTGTTGCGTTTGACCCATAAGATTAGACCTCTGTGGGTGTACTGATAAAGGAGGATATTCTGGATCCATCTCAGAAGTTACAACAAATTCCTTCGACTGTCGGACTTCAGAATTCTTAAGAAGAAGACTACTCTGAAGTAGTTCTGCATTCAACCTTCTTAATTCGTTCATTTCTTCCTCCTGTTGTGCAAACCTTTGCTCTAATGAGAGCGATTGACCTCCTTCAGAGGAAGGGTGAGAAGTAACCTGATTCTTTCCTTTCCCCTTATTGGATCCTTTTCGGAGAGGGGGAAGTGGGTTACTTGAAGGAATACCCAAATTTTGGGTAAGCCTTTGATTACGTGTGCACACACCTTCTTCATATATGTCTGTGTGCGCAATTTCCTGAGCATGAACCTCTTCGTCTGATCCCTCTGATTGAGCCTCATCTGGTGAATCAGCAGCAACGGCATTGATGACATTAATGGATGCATATTTCATGGAATCCTTTCTATCAGCATTTCTGTGATATTTTCTCCTTCCATGTCCATGATGAGACATGAAATTCCGTTGACTTGATCCCTTAGGAATTTCTTGGAGAACCGTCACTTGGAGAGAATCTACTGATAGCTTGGCTCTTCGTTCCTCTTGAGGCTTATTCCCTAATCGAGAGAATACTGACTTTCTCTGAGGGAGGGATTGAGGATTTGAAAAAGTCCCCAGTCCGGTGGACTGGGGATGTTCCTGCTGCTTCCGCTCAACTCCTCGAATCCCATTTGTTGACTCTGAGGGATGGGTTAGAGAAGTCCCCAGTCTGGCAAGCTGGGGTGTCTCTTGACATGCTATGTCTGAGATATTCTAAAAATCTCTCTTGATCTTACGAATCTTATTTCGGAAATTAGCTGGATGCATTAACCTGTATCCACTTTTATCACCTGGTTCAACAGGCCGTTGGATGATTTCCGAAACATCTGTCATTTGATGACGTGTTTCCTCTAGACGAGAGGCTTGTGCAATATTCTCGCCTGCTTGATGTAGGAGCAATTCAACAACTTGTTCTCTATATACTTGATTTTGAGAGGAACTAGTTGAAACTTGTTCTTGAGCAAGCTATTGATTATGAACAAAGCTCATTGACTGTAGCCGGCCATGGGCAATAACATTGCATGAGACCATTTTCGGCGGGCTTTGCTGACTGGAAAGCACTGTGAAATGTAGTGCTCCGTGAACACCCCATCCTCTGATATGAACATCAGATGTAGCATTGGCAATTAACTGAAGCAATTTTCTTAGTGCGCCAAGGCATGAACGTTGAAGGGTTCTCTGTTGCTTTTCAGCCTTCGGATACCAAGAGAATGATAGAGATGCCAAATCAATCTGACGTTGTAGCCCTTCTATTATCTTAAGATGATTTTCATATTCATCGTAAGATAATACCTTCTTATTTAATTGACAAAGAGTTTTCTATATGTTGAGACGAATATCATGGATTCCATCATCCGTCAACATATTTGGAATGTCGTACTGGGAGTCAGCCAAAGGCCAAAACATGACTGGTACTTCACCTTTTACCAGTTTTTTCCTCATGTTCAGCATTTCCTCTTTATCATTAGATGAAGATTCTTCTACCTGTTTGGACCAGAGTTGGTGTTTCCTTGTTGCTTCATCGGATTCAACAAGATTGGTAGAGAAATCACTATTCATGCTGGAAGATGAATGACCCAGGGATGGTTGGGAGAATAACCTGAACCCCAGGCTATCTTTTGATGGAGAAAGAGTTTCACCTGCCGATAGTAAAGCATCAGACATGACTGGTTTTACGTTTGCAAGTGCCTCGATATAGGATGGCTTTCTCGTCACTACATTGCCTTCTGAAGAATTTTCGAGACAATGTGAATCACTACTGCGGAGAGGACTTTCGCAGCAAAGTTCATCACCATGAGGAGGACCGTCATGATGAGTTACAACAAAAGATGAAATCTCTTGCTCCTTGGTCTTCTGACCACACAGAGGGTTCCTGTGGCTCTCATCTGAAGAAGAAACTTCAATATTGACCAAATTTTCATGAAGAAAGTCTTCATGAGGAAGTGTCTATTGAAGACCTTCAGAATTAATGTTCCCGTTATTGGGAACTGAGGGAGTAGAATCTTGAATTCCGACAGATAAATGTCTGAGGGCTTCAAGAACTCCAACATCGAGCAAGGCTTGTTTATAGATTGGCCTTTGATCTCCTGACTGTGCTGGGTGGATCTTTTTCTTAGATGCCTTCTTACTCGCTTTAGAAACCACTTGATGATGAAAGTGATTACTCTGAGAAGGTGTATGTGCCTGATCAGGAAAGATGGTCAGGTTAGGCTGACGATCTCCATTCAAATCAGGTGTATATGCCTGACTTGGTTGTCCGTATGATATGAGGGAGTATGCCCCATAACCCTCTTGGACTGGAAGATATGTGTGTGTCTGTTCCGGAGTTAATCGTTGATGTGTCACTCCATTTCTAGGGATAGATTTATGTGTCTGTCCCTGAGATGATGCTGAAGCTGTTATGATATCCTGGAAAGTATCCAGAATATGAGCAGGAATTTGCTTCTGCTCTTTCACCATTGATAAAATATGTTTGGTGACTTCAGCTACCGGAATGGGGATATACGTCCATTCCGGGCTTGGAGTAGGTGTATGTGCCTGCTCCTGTCCTCCTTTTCCTGTCAGTGAATCCTGACAGTACTCAAGTGTGGAGGCAGAGAGTTGAGTCTGCCCCCTGTTTGTCGTCGGGACTTTCCTACTGACTTCTTCGTGCGCTACCAAGCGAGAGTGTTGGTAGGCTTGATTAGTATTAGCAGGTGTATGTGCCTGCTGATTACACTTCGCCAAACGCGGTTGACGAGATCCATCATATGTAGTCAGACGAGCCTGCTGACTAACTGGTGATGTATAAGCAGGTGTATGTTCCTGCCTATGGTACTCCGCTGGAATTTCCTGGCGGGATAGGCATGATGCTGCCAGACGAGTCTGCTGGACAACGGAATTAAAACGAACAGGTGTGTATGCCTGCTCGTTGTTTTCTACCAAGTTAGGTTGGTGGACTTCTCCGGAGATGGCAGGGATGACAACCTACCTATTGTTAACCGGATTCCGTCTCTGGCGGTTCATCTTGCCTGCTCGGGTTCGAGGAACCTGAGCTGAATGCCTGGAGTCGGTACCCTCATCATGTTGAGGGCGCACTACCGCACGATTCTGGCGGCGATTGTTGATGGGAGACCTTGAGAAGGACTCCTGTCTTTTTGAATTAAGGTCCTGCGGGACCTGCTCATTCACTTCCTCAGAGTAAAAGAGTGAATGGAAATTGCGTTCCGGGGATAACGACCCGAAACGGTTGGAGGCGGTAGTAAGCACCGCCTGCTTCTTGATTGCTGGCCGCCGTTGTCCGGATGATCAGGTAGAGTTGTTAACTTGGAGGGCTTGACGAGCGGCCTCCAGAGTTGGGATAGTACCGTTGCGACGGTACTCCTTAACTAGTGCATTAGAAACCCAGTGTTGAAGACACTGAGTTGGTGATGTCATCCTCAGAGCGGATGACGTTCCAGCAGGAGTAGCAGCATTGGTTTTCACAGCAGCAGACCTCACAGTAGAGGTGTTCACAGGGGTGAATTTAAGGAAATCCATTTTGCAGAAGATCTTGAGAAAAGAGTGCCTGTTCCATGTAACAGACATAATAAAGATGAATCTGGCCACTGCATCTTTTGGATGAGAACATGTCAATGATTGCTTTGTTGGACCAAGGGGCCTAACAAATAAGAAGAACATCACTTTAACTAGGTTAAAGATTCACGTCGGGTTCACCATTTTTGTTTCGCACGGAATCCGGGGATGACCTCTTGGACGGGAGATTCAATCGTTCCGATCGGTTTCTAATGGGTTTGTTCGTAGAACCGGAAAAATCCAATGATTCCACATCCGTTTGGACCTACTTTCCAAAGGTAGGAGCTCATTATCTTGTGGACTAATGAGGCTTAGGAATTTTCATTGGTCGAGAGGATGGGAGGTCGGACTCATCACACTTTTTTGAGGGGAATTATTGTCTACTCCGGGACTCTCTTTATAGATTTAAGTTATGTTCGTGAATCCTTATTACATTACAAGGTATAAAATGTGCTTTCCTTTAGTTTTAACAATCAATGATTAAATATACAAAAAAATTTAGAGAATCTTTTATATGTATTCGAGGTTCTTCATCAATAGAGAATCATCTATATCTGTTTAGAGATTCTTGGTCAATGGTATCCTTCAAAACATTTATATAAAAGTCTCTTGGTCATTTATGATGACCAGGCTGATTTTAAAGCCACTCAGTGGGGCATTTGAAGTTTATCGTCATTCAGAAGGACATAGATTATTTCAAAGTTGGGATCGAACCCATAAATGGGCTACCTACATATCCTTTGTTTTGGAAAAGGAATCAGAACCCACGTAGTTCGAGAAATGGAGAATGATGTTTATGATTGATGGCTCAAAGATGAATGTCATAATTACTTTTACACTCTAAGCTCACGTGAGTCATGATCGGTGTGAGAAACAAGAGGTATTGGTAAAATTTAGACAATTGTGCCATGAAAGATGCAATCATAAGAATTTTTTTGGGGCTTATGTATGGATGACTGCCCAGATAGATGAAGGTTTAGGATTTACTTTTAGGGAGAAAATCCATGAACAGGGTCCATAAAGATATATGTGCTTCATGGAGATTTGAATACTCTAATCTTGGGGCTTACTCCTAAGGAGGATGCCCAAGTTAGGAGGGGACTTATGATTGGGTTTTACTCCTGAAAAGGATACCCAAATCAAAGGTAAATTATGACTGGTTAAGAGAAATTTAAAGGGACTTGGGGCTTACTCCTGAAAAAGAAGTCCAAGATTATGACTGAGTCTTATTCCTGAAAAAGGAGACCCAGGTTAGGGATTAAGGTTTGGTGCTTACTCCTGAGGAGGATGCCCATATTTGAGGTTGGGGCTTATTCTTAAGAAAGATGCCCAAGATTAAAGGACTTGATTGGGGCTTACTCCTGAGGAGGATGCCCAAGATTGGGAACTTTAAGAATTTGGGGCTTACTCCTGAGGAAGATGCCCAGATTAAAGGTTTTATAACTGGGGATTATTCCTGAAAAGGAGACCCAAATTAGGATTCTCTCATCTTAAAGGATGAGGTTGAATGAATGAACTCTCCGTATTTTAGTGACATAAGGATATTTAAATCACTAGACTTTGAGAGAGATTCCACAGAATTCCTTTCAGATAAGAAAGTCAAATCAAGAAATCAAGCCATAAATGGCTTTGAAGAGTGTCTTGAAGACTGAATCTTGAAAAGGAAAGGTGAAATGGCTTAAGAGGGGTAAAAATGGGAAAGATGGACACCCAAAAAGATAGGGGCGCGCAAGTCTTTCAAGGCGCGCAAGTCTTCCGTGGGCGCGCAAGTATTGGTCGCGCAGGTATACCTGCGCGACACATAGAGTATTTGCGCGATTTTCAACCAGCATTGAAATACTTGAGTGACTCTTTTTTAAACCCTTTAGAATGTTCTCGAGGTTCTTCCAAAAAGGGGACGCGCAAGTTATATTGAAGGAAATAAGTCGGCGTGCAAGTGTTTGATAAGTTTCAACACTTAGGCCTTCCTTCTTCTCTTTAGATCTTCCGTTCTAGGTAAGAAATTACCGTAGAAGTGTTCCGGAAGCTTTGAGAAGAGACTTGGGCGTCGGGAGCTTCAATCCGAGTTTCTGGAAAAAGATCCTCCTGAATGGGGGGCCCACAGGGTCTATTTATAGGCAAATGAAGACCCCGGGCGGTTACCAGGCGGTTACCAATTAGGTCGTGCAAGTCACCTGCATGACCAAGGTAGCCGCGCAAGTACACTTGCACGCCAGTTAGATAACTTGCGCGGTGAGGTTGCTGTTGATCCTTTCTTCCTTCCTTTTTTGATTTTTGATGTTTTCTTCAAAGGCTGAATCACTTTGAGCTTAGATATTCCCTTTTCCGATCTTTAGATTCTGTGACGAAAGGAGCGTCAACAACGCCGAACTACTCAAAACAAAACAATCGGTCGTACCGCACTCACAACACGTCCGATGGGCGTGTAGTCTCCTCCTACACATCCCAAATAATATTCATATTGTTTTCATGTGGTTTCAGGTCATTCAGAGAAGGTTTTCTCAGAATTCGACCGTCTCATGCCGTTTTGGTGTTTTATGATTCTGGAAACCTGTTTCCAGTCACCGCGGGGAAAACGACACGTCCGATTGGCGTGTCGTCTACTCGACCATTTCAAAATTTTAACAATGGCTATTTTCCTACGATTTCATGGCATTCCGAGGATGTTCATGTGGTTTTGACCCCCCAATGTGTCCTTTTACCACACATCATGCTGTGAAAAATGACACAATCAGTCGTACCGTGCACACTGCATTTCTGATGGGCGTTTCGTCTCCTCCTACATGTCACAAATAAAATAACTACTGTTTTTGTTTGGTTTCAGGTCATTCGGATCACGTTTTCTCTGAATTCGACTGTCTCATGCTGTTTTGGTGTTTTATGACTACGGAAACTTGTTTCCGGTCACAGCGGTCAAAAGACACCTTTGATTGATGTTTAGTCTACCCAAACATTTCAAAATTCACAAAACGTCTGTTGTCATATGATTTCAGGGAATTCCGAGGATTTTCGGGTGGTTTTGACCCCCTAATGTGCCCTTTTAGCGGGCGCCGAGCTGCTAAAAACAACATAATCGGTCGTTCCGTGTGCTCTGCATGTCCGATGGGAGTTTCGTCTTATTTTGCATGCCAAAAATAATATTTTATTTGTTTTTGTGGGGTTTCAGGTCATTTGGAGCACATTTTCTCCGAATTCAACCGTCTCACGCCGTTTTTGTATTTAATGACTCCTTAAACGCATTTCCAGTCACCGCGGTCAAATGAATCCTCTGATTGACGTTTTTTCTGCCCAACCATTTCACAATTCACACAATGACTGTTGTGGTACGATTTCATGGAATTCCAAAGTCATTCAGGTGGTTTTGACTCCCCAACGCGCCCTTTTAGCGCACGTCGAGCTGCTGAAAACGACACAATCAGTCGTACCGTGCACACCACACATCTGATCAGCGTGTCATCTCCTCCTACACGTCCCGAATAATATTCTTATTGTTTTTGTTTGGTTTCAGGTCATTCGGAGCATGTTTCCTCTGAATTCGACCATCTCATGCCGTTTTGGTGTTTTATGACTACGGAAACATGTTTCTAGTCACCGCGATCAAACGACTCCTCCGATTGACGTTCCTTCTACCTGACCATTTCAAAATTCACACAAAAACTATTGTCGTCTGATTTCATGGAATTCTGAGGTCGTTCAGGTGGTTTTGACCCCCCAACGCAGACTTTTAGCGCGCGCCTAGCTGCTAAAAACGACACAATCGGTCGTACCGTGCACACCGCATGTCTGGTGGGCATGTCGTGTCCTCCTACACATCACAAATAATATTCTTATTGTTTTCGTGTGCTTTCAGGTCATTCAAGGCACGTTTGCACCAAATTCGACCCTTTCATGCTGTTTTGGTGTTTTATGACTCCAGAAACACGTTTCTGGTCACCGCGGTCAAACAACACCTTTGATTGACATGTCGTCTACCTGACCATGTCACAAATAATAATCATATTGTTTTCATGTGGTTTTAGGTCATTCGGAGCACATTTGCTCCAAATTCAACCCTCTCATTCCGTTTTGGTGTTTTATGACTATGGAAACGCGTTTTCAGTCACCACGGTCAAACGACACCACCGATAGATGTGATGTCTGCCTAAACATTTCACTATTCACAAAACGACTATTGTCGTATGATTTCATGGCATTCTGAGGTCGTTCGGGTGGTTTTGACCCCCCAATGCGCCCTTTTAGCGCGCGCCGAGCTGCTGAAAATGACACAATCGGTCGTACCGCGTGTACCGCAGATCCGATCGGCATGCCATCTCCTCCTACACATCATGAATAATATTTCTATTATTTTCTTGTGGTTTCAGGTCATTCGGAGCATGTTTTCTCCGAATTTGACTGTCTCACGACATTTTGGTGATTTATGACTCCAGAAACACATTTCTAGTCACCGTGGTCAAACGACACCTCTGATTGACATGTTGTCTACCCGACCATTTCAAAATTCATTCAAAGGCTGTTTATGTATGATTTTGTGGTACTATATGGTAATTCGGGTGGTTTTGACCCCCCAACGCGCCCATTAAGCGCGCTCTGAGCTGATGAAAAAGACACAATTAGTCGTACCGCGCGCACCACATGTCTGATGGGTGTGTCGTCTCCTCTTACATGACACGAATAATATTACTATTGTTTTCGTGTGGTTTCAGGTCATTCGGAGCATGTTTGCTCTGAATTTGACCGTCTCAGGCCGTTTTGGTGTTTTATGACTCTATAAACGCATTTCTGGTCACCGCGGTCAAAAGACACCTCCAATTGATGTGTAGTTTACCTGAACATTTCAAAATTCACAAAACGGATACTGTCGTATGATTTCATGACATTCCAAGGTCATTCACATGGTTTTGACCCCCCAATACACCCTTTTAGCGCGCGCCGAGCTGCTGAAAATGACACAATTGGTCGTACCGCACGCACCACACATCTGATGGGCGTGTTGTCTCCTCCTACATGTCAAGAATAATATTTATATTGTTTTCGTGTGGTTTCAGGTCATACGGAGCACGTTTGCTCTAAATTCTACCGTCTCATTGCCATTTTGGTGTTTTATGACTCTGGAAACGCATTTCCGGTCACCATAGAAAAACAACACCTCTGATTGATGTGTTGTCTTCCCAAACATTTCACAATTCACACAAAGGCTATTGTCAGATTATTTCATAGCATTACAAGATCGTTCGGATGGATTTGACCCACCAACATGCCCTTTTAGCGTGCGTCAAGCTGCTGAAATTGGCACAATCAGTCGTACCACATGAACCACATGTACGATGGGTGTTCTGTCTCCCCTTACACATTACGACTAATATTACTATTGTTTTCATGCAGGTTCAGGCCATTCGGAGCATGTTTGCTCTGAATTCGATAATATCATGCCGTTTTGGTGTTTTATGAGTCCATAAACACATTTCTGATCTCCGCGGTCAAACAACACCTCTGATAGATGTTCTATCTTCCCTACCATTTCATAGTTCACACAAAGGCTGTTGTCGTATGATTTCATGGCATTCCGAGGTCATTCGGGGTGGTTTTAACCCCCCAACGCACCCTTTTAGCGCGCGCCAAGCTGCTGAAAATGACACAATCGGTCGTATCGTGCGCACCGTATGTCCAAAGGGCATGTCATCTCCTTCTACACATCACGAATAATATTTCTATTGTTTTGGTGTGGTTTCAGGCCATTCGGAGCATGTTTCTCCAAATTCGACCGTCTCACGCCGTTTTGGTGTTTTATGACTCCAGAAATGTGTTTCCAATCACCGTGGTCAAATGACACCTCTAATTGATGTGCTTTCGGCACGAACATTTCACAATTCACACAATGGCAGTTGTCGCAGGATTTCGTGGAATTCTGAGGTCGTTCGGGTCGTTTTGACCCCCCAAAGCGCCCTGTTAGCGTGCCCCAAGCTACTAAAAATGACACAATCGGTCGTACCGTGCGCACCGCATGTCCGATTGGAGTTTTATCTCCTACTACACATGTCACAAATAATATTCATAATTTTTTTTGTGGTTTCAGGCCATTTGAAGCACATTTGCTCCGAATTTGACCGTCTTGCGCCGTTTTGGTGTTTTATGACTCCATAAATGCGTTTCTTGTCATTGTGGTCACAAGACACCTCTGATTGATGTGTCGTCTTCTCGAATATTTCAAAATTAACACAGGAGCTGTTGTCGTACGATTTCATGGCATTACAAGATCGTTCGGGAGGTTTTTACCCCCCAACGCGCCATTTTTGCGCGTGCCGAGCTACTAAAAATAACACAATCAGTTATACCACGTGTACCGCATGTCTGATGGGTATTCCATCTCCTCCTACACATCACAAAAAATAATAATATTGTTTTCATTTGGTTTCTGGTCATTCAGAGCACGTTTTCTCCAAATTCGACCGTCTCACACCGTTTGGGTGTTCTATTACTATGGAAACGCGTTTCCAGTCAAAGTGGTCAAACGACACAATAGATTGACGTACTGTCTACCCGACCATTTTAAAATTCACACAACAGCTATTTCCGTGAGATTTCATTCCATTACGAGGTCGTTCGGGAGGTTTTGACCCCCCAAAGCGCCCTTTTAGCGCGCGCCGAGCTGCTGAAAATGACACAATCGGTCCTACCATGCACACAGCACGTCCAATGGGCGTGACCTATCCTCCTACATGTCATAAATAATATTAATATTGTGGTTTTAGGTCATTTGGAACATGTTTTCTCTGAATTCTACCGTCTCACGCCATTTTGATGTTTTATGACTCCGTAAGTGCATTTCCGGTCACCGAGGTCAAATGAATCCTTTGATCGATGTGCCGTCTACCCAACCATTTCATAATTTTACACAAAGTCAATTGTCCTACGTTTTCATGGCATTCCGAGGTCGATCGGGTGGTTTGACCCCCGAACGCGCCCTTTTAGCGTGCACCGACCTGCTGAAAAAGACACAATCGGTCGTACCGCACACACCGCATGTCCGATGGGTGTGATGTATCCTCCTACACATCAAGAATAAAATTTCTATTGTTTTAGTGTGGTTTCATTTCATTCAGAGCACTTTTTCTTTTAATTCCACCGTCTCACGCCATTTTGGTGTATTATGACTCCAGAGACGCGTTCTGGTCACCACGGTCAAATGACACCACCGATTGATGTGTCGTCTACCCAAAAATTTTAAAATTCAAACAACGGCTATTTTCATATGATTTAATGGAATTATGAGGTCGTTCGAGTGGTTTTGACCCCCAAATCTCTCTTTTAGCGCGCGTCGAGCTGCTGAAAATGACACAATCAGTTGTACCGCGCGCACCGCACGTCCGATGGTGTGTCGTTTCCTCTTACACATCACAAATAATATTTCTATTATTTTTGTGTAGTTTTAGGTCATTCGGAGCACGTTTCCTTTGAATTCGTCCGTCTCACACAGTTTTGGTGTTTCATGACTCCGTAAACGCGTTTCTGGTCACCACAGTCAAACGACACCTCCGATTGACGTGTCGTCTGCCCAACCATTTCACATTTCACACAATGGATATAGTTGTACGGGGGGGAGGGCTATACGGGGTTCGGGGAGGGGGGGGGGGGTTGTTCGGAGTGCGGGGTGGTGGGGGGGGGGGGCTACCCGAGGTGTGGGGATGGCTGTTCAGAGTGTGGGGGGGGGGGGGGGGGCTGTCTGGGGTGTATGGAGGGCTCTCCGGGGTGTGTGTGTGTGTGGGGGGGTGTCCGGTGTGCGGGGAGGGCTGTCTGGGGTGTTGGGGGGGGGGGGTTGTCCAGGGTGTGGGGATGGTTTTCCAGGGTGCGAGGGGGATGTCCGGGGTGCGAGGGGGGGGGGGGGGCTCTTCGAGGAGCGGGGGGGCTGTCTGGGGTGTGAGTTGGGTTGTTTGGGGTGTGGGGGGCCTGTCTGCGGTTTGGAGAGGGCTATCCGGAGTGCGAGGAGGGCCGTCCGGGGTGAGGGGGTGTAATGCCCCGACCCTAGTTACCTAGAGTCGGTGCTTTATTACATAACATTGGCATGATCACAAGAAAGATAAAATCTTGAAAGATCGATTGGTTTAGTAGCCTTAGAAACACTAGATATATTCATAATGTTTTACATTACATCATAAAGTGAAAAACTACTACAACAACATATTGTCTCCATAGTCCACACTATTAACCCCTCATAATATCCCTTCAAGTCATTCATAATTTACTTCTTCACATCCTAGGAAAATAAAACATAGAAAAGGGGTGAGCTCAAATTCCCAGTAAGGATAACAATATAGTGGAAACTTTCATAAATTAGAATAAACATTTAAGGTAGTGTATAACTAAAACAAAAGCTTTTTAAACTTGTACTTCAACATAGTTTGGAAAAAATAAAATGAAATAATGACATTTACTTATTCACATGGATATTCAACTAATCGAATTATCACATGCAATATCAATAACCACATTCATAATGATGGAATGCATAATTCCAGACTATCATAACCACATAGCTAAGGCCTCGTGCCAAGACTACAAATGAGATTTTGTCAAGGCCTTATTCCAAGACACTAGTTTGTATCATGAGACCTACCGATGCATCGAGGAGCTATAGCTAGCTCCACCCGTCACATATTAAATCCAATGCATTCCCATATGAAAAGGTTTAAACATAACATAAACATTCGTATTAAAACTAGAATACGAAAAGTCAATAATTTTACCATAAACCATGAATGGTATAAAAATAGCACATCCATAGTCAAACATACCACAAAACCTTCAATAAATCATTGAAGTTTTCTATCATAATAAATCAATTTCACATAAGCGTAAAATCCATCAAAGGATGTTGACATAGATGAAATCAAATCTCTTTTTAGAGAAATATCTCTTTTTATTTTGAAATCATTAAAGATCCATATAAAATAAAACATTTTCTTTGAAAATATTCTTATAAGCTTGTAAGGGAAGCTTCGACGATTTTATAACGGTGGAAAATAACCACACCCACTGTATAAGTTAAAAAAACATTCTTACCTTAATTCTGTCAAAAAGGTTAAAAGCACCTTGTTTGGAAAACGACGGAAAGATTACTTTATAAAACTCTTATAAAAAGTCAAACATGGGTATAAATGACTTTAACCCATATTATATTAAATAGTAAAAATGTTTTGAAATAAATTTTTAATAAACATGGATGTGGATGATAAAGAGATCCCAGTAGATTATTACGTATAAACAACCTCAGATAATGGAGAGATTGCGGAATAAACCCTTACCTTGTACTTTTCCTTGGTTGGGGTAGGTTAACCTCCTGTATAATGGTGAAATAATTTTTATTAAATTATACAAGAATCATATACATTCATATGATATCATATATGATATTTTAACATTGCTTTGTTAATAATATCTTAGAATTATCGTTGTTTCGTGTGTTAACTTACTCGTTTTCTTTTATATGTTTTGTTAAGTAAGATATGTTTTTCATGTATATGTTTTATCTTATTCATATCCAGAATGATATCAAGTCCTTAAACATTATTTTTAAATCATCAAATGATAATTATACTTGAATGGATACGATGGAGAATGAATCTTATCGCGTTCGTGGAGACGGTAGTCTGTACGTACGCACGGGCGATAATATCGTTCTTTTGATATTAAAATAATATATAATTGGATGGTATATCATATATACAGAATCATTATCATGTTATATTTATTATTTTCATGAGTTACATATCATTATTATACCCATCCAAATAATAATATATTGAATAATAATTACACCATGACGTGGAGATGGTAAGCTGTATGTACGCACGTATGGTGACATGTTATTCAAAGGGTGGATAGAATACTGAATATGGTTGTACCATATTTATAATAACATCACAGTATATATATTATACTAGAGTAATTATTTTATAATGGTAATAACAAAGGAATAATAAGTGGAAGAAGAAAGGAACTTGGAAAAGGGTGCTGAAATCATTACCTCTTCTTCGGGTTCTTCCTTTTGATTTGATCAAAAGGGATCCTTGGGATGGCTTTCTGATCAAACTAAGGCCTCTAGGTTGTAGTGAGGGACGTTGGGAGAGTATTTGGGAAGCGTTTAGCTGAACCAAAAGGCTTTGAAGGTGTGAATAAATGAGAAGGAGGAGTGCCCTTTTATAAGAGGGTTGAGGGGACCTTTGGAAAAGCTAGAAATATTAGTCTATAATAAATTCATATTCGGTTTATAATGGATCCAAAGTTGATTATTCAAAGGTTAAGGTCGGTATAGGTCGAAAAACATTCAACCAATAGAATTTAGATAGGTTTGGGTACTTATATTAACCTTATCTTAAAGTATTAACTCTAAGTTAATTAGTTTCACTTTTACAATGTCTCTTTGTATTTTTATATTATATTGTTAATAAACATACCATATACATAAAGAGACCCCCAAGTGGTCCATTAATGATACACCTATCATGATATAAGTTTCTTGGCCGAACCTTATATTTTTAGGAATTTAATATCAATTAATAATATAATATTTGTTTTAAAAACTCTTTTATGTCAATTTTGACACTATTCAATAGTTGATTTTTGTGAAACTAATAACAGATTGATTACTTCGAACAAAGTCCATTACCTCAATCCTAATATGTCATATTATTCTAGAAAATTAATTTAATTCATTAAAAGTTTCAAATTATATTTGTTTGGGTATTTATAATATCAATTATTTTAATTTTTCACTATTATAGTAATTACTGCATCATCATTGTGTCATAAATAAATTAAATTATTTAATGTCTAAAAATTATAAATAAAATATCATTATGTAGGAAATACTTTTATCTTTATAATTAATATTTATTATATAAAATCCAACATATATAACCCTATGTAAAAATTGTTTTTCTAAAAGATATATATGCTTGTGTCATTTTTGTATTCATTTTAACTTAATTAAAACAAAGTGTCCCTATCACCTACAAGTGGATCCATGAGGTCCCAAAATTGACCCAAAGATTCCCATGGTCGTACATGTATCCAAAAATAAGGTTAGGACATGTTTTAGGGTAATTTAGTATTATTTTAATATTATTATTTTAACCCTTATTTACCGGATTTACCTTTAACCATGGTAAATAAAATATTTACCGCAGTAACTATTCTAAATGTCTGAAAATAAAAGTTACATATTTACACAATTTGAACATCCTGATTCCAAATATGTAATCTATTTTTCCAAATTCAAAACACAGAAGTGGTAGATATTAATTTAAAATTAATTCCGGTTGTTAAAACAAAAATCATGTTTTTAAGAGATAATAACTATCAAAAGATTGACACTTGTTTATGTCTGGTTTAATTGTAAAATTATGTCCAATGACAAAAATTTAATTAAATGGTAAAAATATATTCTAAATATACTTTAAAATCACTGAAATTCATAATTTTTTAATATAAATTATTTCGATTTAAAAAGTTGTTTTTAATTAAAATTTAGTAATTTTCACTATTCATCAAAATATCAAAGTTATCCGAAAAGTACCAAAATTTCACCTTAGGCTAAATTTGATATTCCGAATCCAAAAATGATGTCCATTTTGAGAGATAGAATTTCTAAAAATTTTAAAAGTAGGTATTACTATTCATAACGGCTAGTTTGATTGGTTGTGCTGTGTTAGAATTCGATGTTGCGTACAACACACGCTATCACATTATTCAAAGAGAAGCGTACCATAGAAGATTGGGGTGTTACATTCTCCACTCCTTCAAATAATTTCATCTTCGAAATTTATAGAATACTACCACATGAAAAGACTCGGGTGGTTCATCATCATAAGTTCCTCGGGTTCCCACGTTGCCTCTCCCATCTTATGGTTTCTCCACAAAACATTTACCAGATGAGTCGTCCGGTTTCTCAGTACTTGTTCTCTCGTATCAAGAATCCTGATGGGCTCTTCACAATAAGACAGATCGGGTTCCAGTTCTATCTCTTCATAGGTGATTACATGCGTTGGGTCAGGCATGTATTTCCTCAATAGAGATATGTGGAACACATCGTGAACTTTGGAGAGACTTGGAGGCATTGCCAATCGGTAAGCTACAACCCCAATTCGTTCTAGAATTTCGAAAGGTCCGATGTACCTGGGACTCAATTTACCTTTTTTACCAAAATGTATGACTCCCTTCCATGGAGATACCTTCATGAAAACATGATCACCGACTTGAAATTCAAAATCCTTCCTTCGATTATCGGCATATCTCTTCTGCATACTTTGAGCTGCTTTGATGTGATTTTGGATTACCTTCACCTTTTCCATCATCTCCTCCACCAGTTCTGGACCTACAAGTTTTCTTTCACCAACGTCATCCCAACAGGTTGGTGTGTGACATCTCTTTCCGTATAACGCTTCATATGGTGCCATCTGAATACTCAAATGGAAGCTATTGTTATAGGAAAATTCTACCAGAGGTAAATATTGATCCCACATACCATGAAAGTCAAGTGAACAATATCTCAACATATCTTCTAAGGTTTTAATAGTTCGTTCTGATTGTCCATCTATCTGAGGGTGGTAGGCAGTGCTCAAATGAAGTTTAGTATCCAAGGATTTCTGAAGACTCTTCCAGAATCTTGAAGTAAAACGGGGATCACGATCAGAAACAATCGATAGGGGTACTCCATGAAGCCTCACAACTTCATTAATATGTAGTCTTGCTAGACGGTACAGTGGTAGATCTTCTCTTATAGCATGAAAATGTGCTGACTTGGTAAGACGATCAATAGTAACCCATATTTCATCATTCCTTCTAGGAGTCTTTGGTAGCCCCATGACAAATTCCATCATAATATTGTCCCATTTGCACTCTGGTATGGGAAGAGGTTGCATGACTCCTCCAGGTTGTTGCCTTCAAGCTTTCACTTGTTGACAAAATATACATCTTGACACAAAATCAACAATCTCCCTCTTCATGTTGTCCGACCAAAAATGTTCCTTCAAATCTCTATACATTTTGGTGCTCCCAGGGTGTATAGAGAAATTGGAACTAGGAGCATCATCCAGGAATTCCATTTTTAGGTCAGGTATATCGAGAACACAAAGTCTCTTCCCGAATTTCAAAATTACATCTTCATACACAAAGTCTCTCAATCTCGCATCATTCACAGCTTTCATCTTCTTTTGAAATTCTTCATCATCGGTTTGAGAACTCTTAGTCCGTTCTAGTAAAGATGGTTTGGCAACCATTTGAAAAAGCATTGATGTTTCACCTTCCCTGGTTATTCCCATGTCCATCTTCACTAGATCCATCAAAATTGGATCCCTTTCAATTCTCATCACTTTCAAAAATCCATGGTCTTTTCTGCTCAAAGCATCTGCCACCTTTTTTGCTTTCCCCGGATGGTAGTGTATCGTACAATCATAATCCTTGAGTAATTCAAGCCATCTCCTATGCCTCATGTTGAGTTTTTTTTGTAAGAAAATATACTTCAAACTCTTGTGATCAGTATAAATCTCACATTTTTCACCATAGAGGTAGTGCCTCCATATCTTCAAAGAAAATATCACAGCTGCTAACTCGATATCATGATTAGGATAGTTTTGTTCATGAATTTTCAACTGTCCTGATGCATAGGCAATAACCCTATCATTCTGCATAAGGACACAACCAAGTCCTTTCTTCGATACATCACTATAGATAACGAACCCATCATTCCCCGATGGTAGAGTCAATATAGGAGAATTGACTAATATTCTCTTCAGTTCTTCAAAACATTCTTCACACTCTTTTGTCCAAACAAATTTAACCCCTTTACGTGTGAGCTTCGTTAATGGGTTAGCCAATCGGGCAAAATTCTGGACGAAACGTCGATAATAACCTGCTAAACCAATAAAACTACGTACCTCAGTTATATTCGTCGGTGCTGGCCATTCTTGGATTGCCTTGGTCTTAGAAGGATCAACAAAGATTCCATCTTTAGAGACAATATGGCCAAGAAAAGAAATATCTTGAAGCTAGAATTCACACATGCTAAACTTACCATATAATTCATGTCTTCTCAGAGTCCTCAGGATAATGCACAACTGATTTTTATGATCTTCGTAACTTTTGGAGTATACCAAGATATCTTCAATAAATACCACCAAAACTTCATCGAGATATTCCTTGAAAACTCTCTTCATCATATCCATGAATACAGAGGAGGCATTAGTTAATCCAAAAGGCATTACTATAAACTCGTAATGCCCATACCTGGTTCGAAATGTTGTCTTTGGAATGTCTTCCTTCTTCACACACAACTGATGGTATCCAGATCGAAGTTCAATCTTTAAAAATTATTGAGATCCATGCAGTTGGTCAAATAAATCATCATGCGACGTAGGGGATACTTGTTATTTATTGTTATAGCATTGATCTCCCTGTAGTCGATACATAACCTCATAGATCCATCTATCTTTTTAACAAAAATAACAGGGGATCCCCATGGAGAAACACTAGGGCGAATAAATCCTTTATTACTCAATTCCTCTAGTTGTTTCTTTAGTTCAACTAATTCTACAGTGGCCATTCTATAAGGGGTCTTTGATATAGGCCTTGATCCAGGAATTAAATCAATGGAAAACTCAACTTATCGTTCTGTAGGATGTCCAGGTAAATCTTCCGGAAATACATCTACATATTATTTCACAATAGGTACATCCTATATTTGAACATTCCTTTCCTTACCCATAGTCATTTCATTATCTTCCTCCCCAATAATTGAATTTATTTGAGCTACTGGGGGTGGATCAAGATAAGAATTAGGTGGTGACGATTCTGCCCTAAAGATAAGGCATTCCTTATCATCATCATCAAGAATCGTAACCTCTTTCTTCTTACAATAAATCTTCGCATCATAGTCTGAAAGCCTGTCCATACCGAGGATTATATCAAACTCAATCATAGGTTTGACGATGAGATCAGCTGATAAAGAACATATATGTGCTCTAATGGGGACTGATTCACAAAACATTGTTGCAATGATACTTCCTTTAAGAGTTTTAACTGACAACTCCCTTGTTAAATCAAATTGGAAATATTTAATTTTCTTAGAAAACTGGGAAGTTATGAAACAATGCGATTATCCAGAATCAAATAATGAATTTCCTAAACTAGAGGAAACCATTAAATTACCTGCCACCACGTCTTTCGGAGCTTCTACCTCAGCAGTAGTGATAGCATATGCTTGGCCTTGATCCCTTGGCATTTTCTGATGTAAGTTCCCCTGACGCTTAGGAAATTCATTTGCATAATGTCCCATCTCCCTGCAATTGTAGCACTGAACATTGGTAGCTTCCTTCTTCCCTTCGCAATCATGAGCTTGGTGGCCTTTTCACCACATTTATAACAGACTCCCATTCCCTTCAAGAAAGTACCGAGGTGTTTCTTCCCACATTTACCACAGGATGTATATTCAACCTTTCCCTTCTTCTTCTTATTTACATTCCCAGATTGATCAGTAGGTCTCTTCTTCTCTTGCTTTTCTTTAAAGTCATAAGACTTAGAGAATTCCTTTTCGGTCTTGATAGCGCATGAAACAATGTCTTCGTACGATGAAAAGGATTGTGAGACTAATGCTCGATGGAGAAATGGTTTTAACCCATCAAAGAAATGATAAATCTTACTTCTTGGGTTACGTATATAATCTCCAACATACCTTGCTAACCTTGTAATGTTAGCCTCATACTTTGTGACATTCTCATCCTCCTTTTGTCTCAGACTCATAAATTGCCTTTCCATATCTGCTCGGTGGTCGTGAGGAAAGTATTTTTCTAAAAATAGATCTTTGAACTCCCTCCATTCCATATTTGATACTTCATCATATTCCTTTGTATTTTGAATCAATGACCACCATTGATCAGCATCTCCAGTGAGGCGGTAAACTACCATGATAACTTTTTCCCTTTCACTACTCCCTAAAGCCTGAAATATTTTCTCTAGGGAATTTATCCATTGCTCAGCTACAAAGGGATTTGTACTCCCATTGAATGTTGGTGGTTGTTTCCTTAGGAAACAATCTAACATTGATCCTCCACGTTGCGGATCAGGGTGCTCCATACGAGTAAGGTTATTATTCATAACCTGAGTGAGTTGTCCCAGTATGGTGATTAGCTAATCGGCACCAGTTGCATCACCACCTCCACTATAATTATCTTGAGCAGGAGGGAAATCCCTACATGGAGTGCGTGCATTGATAAGGTTTCCATTTCTTCCACTAAGCGCCATTTCTAAACAATGGAATAAACTAGATCAGTTTACATAATCCCATACTTATAAAACACTTAACATATATTGAACTATTTATGGATATAATCCATAATCATAAGAATGTTTTCTTTGAGGAAGTATATAATCATAAACCCTTCATAATGATTTTTAACGAAAATGAGAGTTACCTAAGCATATCCCCCGAGAGTGTCATAACCAAGAGTGCAACAAGGCCCGTTGTCGTTCAGCAGTTCCCGTTCGAGTCTAGCTCAAAGCGGTGTTTTTGGGTTTTACCCCTAGGTACATCTGTGCCAGAGCCTCCTCTACCTTATCGTATCCAAACAGGGATGTATTGCTCAGAAAAATCACAAAATCTCTACAATACCAAAATTCTAGAAAGTTCTTCTATACTAATCCTCAATGTCCATCTTATGTCAATGTGCTCTAATCGGAGTTTATCTAAATCTAGGTTCCATGGTATGTACTAGACTTTCTCTGATACCAACTGTAACGCCCTGACCCTAGTTACCTAGAGTCGGTGCATTATTACATTACATTGGCATTATCGCAAGAAAGATCAAATCTCGAAAGACTGATTGGTTTAGTAGCATTGGAAACACTAGATATATTAATAAAGTTTTACATTACATCATAAAGTGAAAAAATACTACAAAAACATATTTTCTCCATAGTCCACACTATTAACCCCTCATTATATCCCTGTAAGTCATTCATAATTTACTTCTTCACATCCTGGGAAAATAAAACATAGAAAATGGGTGAGCTCAAATGCCCAGTAAGGATAACAATATAGCGGAAATTTTTATAAATTAGAATAAACATTTAAGGCAGTGTATAACTAAAACAAAAGCCTTTTAAACTTGAACTTCAAAATATTTTGGAAACAATAAAATGAAATAATTCCATTTACTTATTCACATGGATATTCTACTAATAAAATAATCACATGCAATATCAATAACCACTTTCATAATGATGGAATGCATAATGCCAGACTGTCATAACCACGTAGCCAAGGCCTCGTGCCAAGACTACAAATGAGATTTTGTCAAGGCCTTGTGGCAAGACACTAGTTTGTCTCATGAGACCTACCGATGCATCGAGGACCTATAGCGGGCTCCACCCGTCATATATTAAGTCTAATTCATTCCCATATGAAAAGGTTTAAACATAACATAAACATTCGTATTAAAACTAGCATACGAAAAGTCAATAATTTCACCATAAACCATTAATGGTATAAAAATAGAACATCCACAGTCAAACATACCAAAAAACCTTCATTAAAACATAGATGTTTTGTATCATAATAAATCAATTTCACATAAGCGTAAAATCCATCAAAGGATGTTGACATAGATGAAATCAAAACTCTTTTTAGAGAAATATCTCTTTTTATTTTGAAATAATTTAAGAGCCATATAAAATAAAACATTTTCTTTGAAAATATTCTTATAAGATTGTAAGGGAAGCTTCGACGATTTTATAACGGCTGAAAATAACCGCACCCGCCGTATAAGTTAAAAAAACATTCTTACCTTAATTCTGTCGAAAAGGTTAAAAGAACCTTGTTTGGAAAACGAAAGAAAGATTCTTTTATAAAAATCTTATAAAAAGTCAAACAAGGGTAAAATTACTTTAACACATATTATTTTAAATAGTAATTTTTTTTTGAAATACATTTTTAAGAAACATGGATGTGGATGATAAAGAGATCCCAGTAGACTATTACGTATAAACAACCATAGATAATGGAGAGATTGCGAAATAAACCCTTACCTTGTACTTTTCCTTGGTTGGGGTAGGTTAACCTCCTTTATAATGGTGAAATAATTGTTATTAAATTATACAAGAATCATATACATTCATATGATATCATATATGTCCTTTTAACATTGCCTTGTTAATAATATCTTTGAATTATCATTGTTTCGGGTGTTAACATACTCATTTTCTTTTATATGTTTTGTTAAGTAATCCATGTTTGTCATGTATATGTTGTATCTAATTCATATCCAGAATGATATCAAGTCCTTATACATTATTTTTAAATCATCAAATTATAATTATACTTGAATGGATACGAAGGAGAATGAATCTTATCGCGTTCGTGGAGACGGTAGTCCGTACGTACGCACGAGTGATAATATCATTCTTTTGGTATTAAAATAATATATAATTGGATGGTATATCATATATATAGAATCATTATCATTTTATATTTATTATTTTCATGAGTTACACATCATTATTATACCCATCCAAATAATAATATATTGAATAAAAATTACACCACGACGTGGAGACGGTAAGCCGTACGCACACACGTATGGAGACATGTTATTCAAAGGGTGGATATAATAATGAATATGGTTGTACCAAATTTATAATAACATCACAGTATCTTTATGATACTGGAGTTATTATTTTATATTGGTAAAAACAAAGGAAGAAGAAGTGGAAGAAGAAAGGAACTTGGAAAAGGGTGGTGAAAACATTACCTATTCTTCGGGTTTTTCCTTTTGATTTGATCAAAAGGGATCCTTAGGTTGGCTTTCTGATCAAACTAAAGCCTCTAGGTTTTAGTGAGGGATGTTGGGAGAGTATTTGGGCAGAATTTGGCGAACCAAAAGGCATTTACGGTGTAAATAAATGAGATGGAGGAGTGCCCTTTTATAAGAGGGGTGAGGGGGACCTTTGGAAAAGCTAGAAATATTAGTTTATAATAAATTCATATTTGGTTTCTAATGGCTCCAAAGTTGATTATTCAAAATTTAATGTGGGTATAGGTCGAAAAAAATTCAACCAATAGAATTTAGACAGGTTTTGGTACTTATAATAACCTTATCATTATGTATTAACTCTATGTTAATTAGTTTCACTTTTACAATGTCTCTTTGTATTTTTATATTATATGGTTAATAAACTTACCATATAAATCCAAGAGACCCCCAAGTGGTCCTTTAATGATACACCTATCATGATATAAGTTTTTAGGCCGAACCGTATATTTTTAAGAATTTAATATCAATTAATAATATAATATTTGTTTTAAAAACTCATTTATGTCAATTTTGACACTATTCAATAGTTGATTTTTGTGAAACTCATAACAGATTGATTACTTAGAAAAAAATCAATTAAATCAATCCTAATATGTCATATTATCCTAGAAAATTAATTTAATTCATTAAAAGTTTCAAATTATATTTATTTGGGTATTTATAATATCAATTATTTTAATTTTTCAATATTATAATAATTATTGCATCATCATTGTGTCATAAATAAATTAAATTATTTAATGTCTAAAAATTATAAATAAAATATCATTATGTAGGAAATATTTTTAGATTTCTAATTAATATTTATAATCTAAAATCCAACATATATAAATCTATTTAAAAATTGTTTTTCTAAAAGATATATGCTTGTGTCATTTGTGTATTCATTTTAACTTAATTAAAATAAAGTGTCC
Source organism: Viscum album (assembly GCA_963277665.1). NCBI lineage: Eukaryota > Viridiplantae > Streptophyta > Magnoliopsida > Santalales > Viscaceae > Viscum > Viscum album. Next base: position 1,769,869,826 of record OY728145.1, read on the forward strand.
CTATCAACTAAAAGTGGCTCCATGAGGTCCCAAAATTGACCCAAAGATGTCCATGGTTGGACATGTATCCAACAATAAGGTTAGGACATGTTTTTGGGTAATTTATTATTATTATAATATTATTTTTTTAACCCTTATTTACCGGATTTACCTTTAACCATGGTAAATAAAATATTTACCACAATAACTATTCAAAATATCTAAAAATAAAAGTTACCTATTTACACAATTTTAACATCCTGATTACAAATATGGAATCTATTTTTCCAAATTCAAAACACATAAGTGGCAGAAATTAATTGAAAATTAATTCCCGTCGTTAAAACAAAAAGCGTGTTTTTAAGAGATAATAACTATCAAAATATTGACACTTGTTTATGTCTGGTTTAGTTGTAAAATTATGTCCAATGAAAAACATTGAATTAAATGGTAAAAATATATTTTAGATATACTTTAAAACCACTCAAATTCATAATTTTTCAATATAAATTATTTCGATTAAAAAAGTTGTTTTTAATTAAAATTTAGTAATTTTCACTATTCATCAAAATATCAAAGTTATCCAAAAAGTACCAAAATTTCACCTTAGGCTAAATTCGATATTCCGAATCTGAAAATGAAGTCCATTTTGAGAGATAGAATTTCTAAAATTTCAAAAAGTAGGTATTACTATTCATAACGGCTAGTTTGATTGGTTGTGGTGTGTTAGAATTCGATGTTGCGTACAACACACGCTATCGCATTATTCAAAGAGAAGCGTACTGTAGAAGATTGGAGTGTTACATGGGGGGATGTCCGGGGTGCGGGGAGGGCTGTCATGGGTGCTGGGATGCTGTCCGGGGTGGGACAGGGACTAAAAATAGTGAACCTCATCTCATTCATCAAAAACAAGTTTAATGGTTTATATTAGTAATCATATGGGTTTTTCAAAAATATTAAATAACATGAAATTGAAAACATTGAAGAATTAAATGAACAAAAAATATCCAAATCATTAATCATTTTCATGGTTACATATCAATTCGTGCACAAAAACATTGAATCAGGACAAAACACACATGATACCCCCAAATCATGAGAAATATCACTAGAAACCCATCCTAAATATTAATAACAACCTCACCATTAAAAAAAGAAACACACCTCATGAATATGATGTGTCATGCGTGGTCGTGACTACTACCTCCATCAAGTGGGTCAGGGGCCTACAACAAAAAAATATCAATATTTTAATAACAAAAATAATATAAATTAAATAAATAAATACAGTATAAACTAGCCCCGTCTGATCCCCTACACCATCACCTGGACGCACATATTTGTACAATGCTCTAACCTCAGAGATCAATTGCGAATTTAACTCCTCGGAAGCGCACAGACGTGCCTCGAAATATGAAAACTGCTATGTCTTCTGAGCAACATCAGGACTGACAGCTACAAATCATGACACTACAAAACTAGGAATCCATATTCCACAGGTCAACCTATGTCAATGCCCATCCCAACCAATAATGCGATGAAATATCTCATCCCTTCGCATGGGAATCTGTCGCTGGTCCTCTGGAAGATGTTCTAACTCAGCATCAAATTGAGCCTATGAAATATTTAAATATATATACATATTTTAATATACATATTTTATGTAAGTATTAGTAATGAGTACAAGCACTTACTATCAATGCTACAGCCTCTAGACTTTTTCGATCATGAGTCCTCATACACAATGACATTTTATCAGTTGGTGTACCTTGCTCCTGCAACTGTATAAGAATAGAATATAAACAAAAAACCATATTAATTAACAAATTAAAAAATTAATAATAAATACTTAATGTCAGATCTGAGACACGTGACGAGTCCCGAGCCTGTGAGGTGGTCCCTTCAACGCTCGATTCTCAGAATGGCGTGTTGACACCTCCTATATTCAATTCATTAAAATTTCAAAAAAATCACATATTCTTGAAAATATATATACGAAAATAAATATACAAACCGCAACACCCTCAGTAGACCAATATGTTACTAAATCATGCCAATGATCCACGAGGACACCTATCGGGACTTTTTCTAGAATGTCTGGGGCACCCACATTTGGTTCCCAGTGGTCCCTCTTTACTTTTCCTTTATAGTCTTTCCACATCTTATGGAATTTTCTCATACACACTGGCTGAAACTCATCGGGACATACTTTCAAATTTTTCTATTAATGAAAAAAATCACATATGTAATTATTGTTTATACATAGGGAATAAAGTAAAAGGGTTTTCTTACCTGAACCTCCCTCCAAAGATGATCTAATGTGTCCTGAGGGATAGAAGCCCAGTCACGCATGGTCAATGGAAATCTATGTGGGTCACGTATGATATGACCCAGCTGACGAATAAATGTAGGGGAATTCCATACCACAGGATGAAATACTTCATCAAATGAAACATGAAAAGTCGTGTCGGAATTCCATGATAATATGCCATGACCAGGGCCTCTCTTGCGAGAGGAAGAAGCAGTCGAGTCTAATCATGTTGAAAACAATTTTATATATAAATTGATAGATGTTATAAATAAATAAATAAATATATATATATATGATTATCAATTACATAAAAAATATGGACAATGACATTCAAACATACCTCGGCCCTCAGACGTAGATGCCTCAGATGGATGATGCGGATCTACTACCACTTCCTCTAACATTCCAGCAGTCATGGAAAACATTAGTAAGGGGACTATCCAAAGTGTCCAAATGATAAATTGGATTGTTTTTAAAAAAAATTAAACTTGTACAATTGTTAATCAACCAAAAAGTGATTGAATAATTAGTTGTGAATGAATTTTAGAAAATCATAAAGTTAACAAAATAGATATAAAAAATATGTACAAAACCAATCAATGCATAACCAAATTTTAAATTTCATTAATAGAAATTCAAGCAGCACATGAACCAAATGAAGAATACCTCAATGGGAAGATACAACGAGGGTGGGACGACGAGGGAGGGGACCAAGGATAGGGGGAGCCAGAGTGGACAGGCGGTAGAGGTGAGGTGACAAGTATCGGCCGTGCATGGAGGGAGGGGACCAAGAGGAAGTGGTACGACAAGGGAGAAGACGGTGAGAGAGGGGACGAGCAGTGGTAGTACGGCGAGGGAGGGGATGAAGATGGAGGGGATGGGGGTTGGGGGGTTTAGGGGGGGTGTCCGGGGTATGGGGGGTGGGGCGAGGGGGCAGAGGCCGGAGGGAAGAGGGGTCAGAGGCTGGAGGGGCAGGAGGTCGGAGGCGGGTGGCGGGAGGACAAAGGGCATAGTGATGTTGGAGGGTGGCTGGAGGGCTATCGGAGGGCTGCCGGAGGCGGGTGGTGGGAGGCCATAGGGAGAAGGAAGGCTGGAGGCGGAGGAAGGCCGAAGGAGTGGAGGGTAGGGCAGAGGGTTGCCGGAGGGAAAACGGCGGAGGGTGGAGTCCGACAGTGCGACGGGGGGTGGTGGTGAGGGTGGGCGTGCGGCGACGGGGCAGGGTGCGTGGCGATGGGGGAGGGTGCTGAGGTAGGGAGCACAATGATGGAGGAGGGCGCGTGATGAGGCGAGGGAGGATGAGGATTCGGGGGGGGGGGGGGGCGACGAAGCCCCCGTTTTTTTTGTGAAAACCTAGAGACCGCCAGTGGCGGTAACTATAGGTAAGGGGGATCCAAAGCCCAATTTTCTAGTAGTGTCATATTTCACTAGAATATAATGACATTATATATAACTATTTAATCCACAAACCTTAATCATAGTAGAACTCTATATAGTTAAGGTATTAGGGATTCATATCATGTGATTAGACTCACCCAAACCCTTGATCATAGCGTGGGTTCAAATGTACATCAGAAGGAAGTAATGTTTTATCACATGGAATAGTTACTACTTAGAGCTGGTCATGTTATAAAATTACAGAAGGTTATCGATGTCATGAATTAAAAATTATTATTATGTGACTTTTGCGAGAGTCTAAATTATTTATATTATTTTATCATTTAGAATGTGTGATGTCAACATGTATATTATCTTAACTAAATTTTGATTGTATGGATATATACTACCAATATATTATGTTTTCATACATCATATAGATGGGTTTACTACATACTATTCTAAACTAGATGGCCCATTTTTAACAATATTTATTTTTTATTAGCTTTTAGGATGTTCATTATACAGATGGGTCATGATGACTTTTTGATTCATTTGGTCATGAATCTTGGCCTGTATTTCATAGGGATTCTACCATTGACAATGTACTAGTTAGCGGTATCTGATGTATGGGGAGGAATATCAAATTCTAGGTTATAAAACCAGATAATGTTTTTTCTAGATGATATTGGTCATGTTATTACATATGGTATCATATAATATACTTGGATATTTTAGTGTAGATAGATGAGAAGATAATTTTTCATGGATTTGGATGTAAATCAAGCGCATTCTTGGGTTGGATGAAATCTTATGAAACCCATGTTTTCAGGGGATTCCTAGTTTGGGGATACTAACTCTAGATTGAATTTGGTGTTGGTTAGGATAGATAAAACCATTGTATAATAGATTAGTAATATGATTATTCAAAATGGTCGTCATAGATTAAATAATTTTTTCCTGTGTAATGATCAATACTAGTTTATGGAATGATACATGACCCTATTGGTGGTGTTTCTTGGCATGATACCTCATAATGATCCATTTTAATTTATAAAAACATATTATACAATCAATATTATATTTATTCCATTATATGGTGGGATTATATAATTTTTTATCTCATTATGTTTTTTTATATATATTCAAATTTATTATTGGATTCCATAGAGTAATTATTTTTTGTGTCCATTGGTTTTTGGGAAAAATTAATTTTTTGATGAATTTTGGGTTTGAAATAAAACTCATTCAATATGATGAGTTTTAGGTTATTTCTTTAATGATGAATTTTTACAACAGATCTCTTATAGAGTATATAAATTTTAAATGGTTTTGGATATTGGATTTGTCATAGAAATTTACGGAAACTAATTTTTTGATTTGTGGTTTATAATGTATTTGGAATTGAAATTGGTTTTTTGAGATAGGGGCTATCTATGCCAAGAATTTTGATATTTTTTAGAAACCCTATGGATTACAAAAGGTGTCTAGAATAATCTAGTAATATTGGGTGAGTTTAAAGAGTTTTTATTTTTTTGAGATAACAAACTGGGATCTATGTAAACTAGGTATCATAGATTTTAGATTAATAACATGAAGCAACAATAAATCTTGAATTATGTGATTGGGTTATATTTAATTCTTATTTATAACATCCATATGATGTCACAGGGTTTGGACCTAATTTGGTTTTATTTTGGTAAAAATAAATCATTTCATGTGTAGAACTAGTTCAACGATATTGATAAATTGATAGGGAGAAACTAGATTGTTTGGTTTATGAATTATTCGAGTGTTTCCCAATTGTTATAGTAGATATAATTATGTGGGGATCATGGGTTTGGATTTATTTATAAGTATTATGAGATTATATTTGAGTTAGAGTGTCCATGGATTGGACTCCATGTTATTAATTTTGATGTTTTCATAGTTTGGACTACTTAAGGTGTGTTTTCGATGGGTGGATCATATTTTAGTGTGTAACATGAGATGGAATCAATAATTAGTGGTGAATTATTATGGTTTGGAGCACAATAAGCTTAGGAATATGGGATAATTTATATTTTTAAGCATCAGTATCAATGGTCATGATAGTGAATTTCTTGGGTTTGGGTGATTGGTGTTTCACATGGGTGCTTTGGTATGAGTAGATAATTTTACATCTAGTCATTATGTGTATTGATTAATGAGATTTGGGTGGTATAGATTCGTTATATGGTTAATGGGGTGTTTATTAAGTTTCTCATTTGATGGAAAAAATATATTATTCATGGGCGATTAACCCTCATTGTCTTCACGTTTATAGATGTGGTGGAATTTTAGAATGATTTGGCTTAATGGTGTGTATGTTATCTTCGAAAAATGTGTGGGATGAAGATCTAATTGAGGCATTGAAATTATATTTAGTTTCATATAAAAGACTATTTTTAGATGGTTTTGTGGTTCCATTAAGTGATATAATATTTTTATTGGACTATATAGTAACATGTCAGTTGTTTTGGATGAGAATTTTCAAGAGAATATGGATATAAGAATAGTAATTGGTTTTTTGTTTGAAATATGATTTAAATAGTTTGAAACCACATTCATTGAAACATAGAAGATGTGAACTAGACAATTTTATGTGTTTATTAATACATTTCATTAAAATTCAGTATCATTTGGATTTCTAGATAGAGCTCAACTAATGAACTGGGGTAGGGATTTAGAGATGGAAAGAAATTATGTTGGTGGAAAGTTAAAGTACTATTAACATCAGAATATATAGTTGTAGAACCACCACAAAATATAACAGATGGGAAGAATTATTTTATGGAGTTTATAATGGGACATGTAAATATGTGTTGAGAAATTAAGATGTAATATGAATTTTTATCTCAATATAGGTGTAATTTTATTAATTAGTGCATTGAATGTGATTTTAAAAATTAATACATCTTAGGATGATGAGGTTTGATGAGTAATAAGGTTTAGTTAAATGTTGGAATGCTTAGGTGAAAGTTGTAGAAGATTTATTACTCCTTTAACCATTTTTTTTGTTTTGGAATATAGGCATAGTTCACATCAAAACCCATTTCCCACTACACAATGTGTTGTAGAATGATTTATCACACTGTGATGGAGATAAGGTCATATCATGAATCGTTGGTATATATATGGTGGTTCAGTCTATGAAACATCACCTCATGAATAATTTGGGTCATTTCCTGAAAATTTTGGTCTAATGAGGCTGCAATATTCTATATAGGGAAGTCATGGTAGCACAAACCTATTAGACATTCCATTATCTAAATAATATGTAGTATTTTTAAAATTGTAGGGTTATGTTTGATGGATTTATCAATATGAAGCCCCAAGATATTTTTTCTTCACTGACGCAGAATTGAGGTAAGGTTAAACCTAATATCCACCATTCTCTATCATTTAATTCATTTTATTAAAGTTTTCATGGTTGGATTTATCTCATAGAACAGAAGTAAAATCCTTCCGATTCTTCACCTTTTCCCAGATCCTCATTTTCCATGGATTTTGATTCATTGGTAAGGGGTCTATAATACAACTAAAACCAAGCAAGATTAAATCTACCCATGTGATATGGCTTTCATATATATCTTGTAGTTATTTTTTTGGATGAGTAAATCAAGCAATTGTTTATCGTTTCACTTTAAGTATGTTTCTAAATTAATTTTATTATAGTTTTAAAGATTTTATATAAAATTTATAAACTATTCATATGTTTAATTTATAAATTTTGTGTGTACAAGGTTCAGGTATTTTTTGGGAGTGTACGACACCTCATTACTCATGGGTTTATTGTTATTATGTCACCCTGTGAGTTTGGAATTAGTTATAACAAGTTGTTAATATTTTTTTATTTTTTATATTTAAATTTTATTGTCTCTATTAATGATATCTATGGTATTGGACTCATCAAAGGTTGAAATAATATTGGGATGAGTTACAGTCCCAGATATATGTTTCGGACACAAATATATATATCTAAATTGTTCGTTTAGCGGTATTATTTAAGGGATCTTATTTTTTTATTTTAGGCATGATTTTGAACTTTCTTCATCTCACTCTAATGTAGGGTAGGGTCACATTATCCTTATAGACAACATAGACCAATTTTTTTCTAAATATGTTTATGGTGGATACCATGTTGAACAATTTATGTGCACATTTTTATAAATTTTTTATTACTAATTTATTTATCAATGTTAAAGAGGATTTAGTTTTACAAATATTTATAAATGGGTTTGAGTGAAATGTTATTTTAAATGAAATATAAATATTTCTTAAATAAGTTTTGACATGAAATTTCTATGTGAAATGTGGATTTTAGCTAAATTTAGAGCATGATTTTGATGGAATGTTATTTCTTTTTGAAATTTATTGAAGAATGTTCTTTGGTATTTTTCTTAAATGAAATACAAAAGTTAATAAATTTATATTTTTAGTCTATTTGATCTAATGTGATCGATTATGTATTTTCTAAAATGTGATCTCTTCGTTTTTTCCCTTGATGTGACATCATTATTTTTTGTAGAATGTTTAAGAATTAATATTCATGTTCACTTATTATGTTAGCTAGAATTAAGGTGGATTGTTAGTATATATGGATGTGAAAACACCCTTATAGGCATTAAATGGGTATTGAGATGGGATTAAGGTAATATGCTTTTTGTTCGGTAACAAGTTCCCTAGTTATATGTTTTTGAGTTGGAATATGTCTTGATTAGACTCTTTTCTTCCATTTGTTTTCGAAAATATGTACTAATTATATCCAATGAATGATATTGTGGGAAATAGACATAAGTCTAGTACCATCCATGAGTGATATAGAATTTGTAGGACAACCATGGGTGAAATATGGTATTGGTCGAGTGTGATTTCATGGAAAAAATGGATTGATAATTTCTACCTTGAGATGGGATGTGTATCCTGTATTCAGTGAGAAAGGATAATCATGGTATATCATATTCCTTATCCATTGTATCATAATGATTTAAAAGGATTATTGACACGTGACATCCATTGAGTGAAAAGGTATGGGTTATGAGAATATTGGATACTTGACCCTACATCCTTATGTTTACAATAGTCTCAGTTTGATGCCATATCCAAAATGTTTAGTTTATGTTTTGGACATGATCATATTTCATACCCAATATATATAGGTATTAGTTTTTTATGGTATTGGTTAACTTATTCTTCCCTAATTGATCTAATTCAGATTTGATTAGGGGTTATGGTAGCCTTTCTAGCACCTGATGACCTAACATATCTGTTTTCTTCACTAAGTGTAATATTTATAAGATTTTTCATAGAACAGAAACTTTATCACTTCTTGTAAATATAATTCATGCACATAAATATGATAAAAACAATTGTCTTTGTGGTAGAGGGATTTGGAATTCCTACTAAGTCATTGGGCTCACCCCTCCTTGATAAGGGTTTGGATGTATGTGGTTATAATATTATATTTTCCCTCAGATAATTAGTACTAGTTAGAGATAGACACACTATAAATGTCTTGCTAGTTGGGGAGGTCAAATATTTGGTAGGAAAATTGTGTGATTAGGGATTGAGGACATGTTGTTTATCAGATATAGTATTCATTTAATGTTTTTACTGGCCATTTTTTATTACCTTATTTATGTTATTACTCCATATTTAACTGTTTATACTCTATAAGGTTTTGATGCATCATTTTCATAGTTTTACCTATTTCAATCCTATAGTATGGGGACTACATTTATCATAGTTTATATGTGAGTAGGTTTCTGGGATGTCTATTTAACAGATGGGGCATTATATATTTTTGACAACTCAGGGAAGGAATCTTGGGATTTATTTTAGAAGTAATATCACACCTATGACTCTGTCAGGATTGTTCTACATGCAGGAAGCCTCTAGGGTATATAGAGTTATACTTAAGGTCAATTGATGACCCAAACATCAGTTTCTTTTGGGTGATCTTGGTTGGTGATGTACAATAGAACTTTATAAAAATAAATTTTATTTTTATTTAGTCAATGTTTATAAACAATGCCTTACATTTTGACATCATATATAACGAGAATACCAATGAGATTCATCATTTTTAGATTTTTAATATTTCATTATATTTTGGTAGTAGATGATATAGTACACTATATAATATAAAAAATATATGAATACATTCAAAACATAGTTAAATTAAATTATTACAGATCCAAATGTAGAAACATTGTTAAAAATTTCATTTATTATTCAATTCAACTATGTAATTCATTATTGATCAAACATTATAAATGTATATAATTTCATATTGGTATAAAATTTTCATAATTATACCCTGTATTCTATTCTTTCATAAATAACATGGATTTTTCCAAGAAAATTATTACTTTCATAACATTGAGAAACTCTGTTGAATTTATCTAGACTATAAAAAAATATACCATTCGTAAATCAGGAATTATAATAAAACATAGAATCCTAATAGATAATTCCTAACTCAAGTTCACCAAATGGAATCCTATAATCCCTTACCACTTTCATATAAACCTTTAGATCAAATAAATTTAAGATAAATTTCCATCCCATTTTTCCATAATCCATAATTACTATTATTTAATTAACATGGTCATACCATAGACAATACATGTTTATGATTATTCATTATAATAATTGTATATTGATCATTAAACTCAGTTAATCAATTTCAAGAATAAAAAAGGTTTGCAAATTATCCAAATATTTAAAAAATTACATATATTATGATGACTCAAGAGGTTGTTGAATGGAATTCTTGAATTTCAATTAAAGAATTAAAGTTAATATCCATATTTAATTAATCTCTTCAATCTGACAAATTATTGAATTTTAAATGTCATTAAAAATAATGAAATATAATCAAAAAATAATATCAGTTTTTAGTGTTTCTAAATTTCTAATGTAATTTCTTTTTACACTCCACCAATATACAATGCATTTTTTTAAAATTATAAAAATCCTTTGGGCTCCTATATTAACTCTTGTGTAAAAGAAAATGATAATTTTAGTATTAAGAAAAATAATAGCTTTCAAATTGGATCATCATAACAGAAAAATCCATCTACCATAATATTTATTCATATTATATAAAAAATTGTATACAATTGTGAAAATATAATTAATAGTTTTTTTGATAGTAATGAAATAGATTTTTTTATGAATTAATTAAAATTATATATTCATCCTCATAAAAAATTCTTTATTTATATAGTTATTATTACTACATATAAATGTTTAAGATATTTCTTTAACAACACTTATGAAATTAATAACAATATTTTATCTTATTATGTACTTATTTTTCTTATTGATTATATAAATTAAATTAATAACACTAGAAGAATTTTAATAATTAAAAAATAATCATATTATATAGTAAATCGTATATCGGAATCATTGTCCATGATTGTCTATTATTCATTGTAATAAAAACAATTTATGGATAATCATTTTAATTAAATAAAACAATTTCTACAATTTTCCCATATATTTTATTCCAAAATTATGTAAATAAGTCATAATTTATGGATGTTGTAGTCTTCAATAAAAAATATTTAATCATAAAATAGTAAACTATAAAAAAATTAAAATAATTATAAATGAACCATTATAATATTTTGAATATAAATATATAAAAACCATTAATTGAAATCTCTATGGATATAGGATTTATTTTCTCTTAAATAAATAAATTTGTCTCTTATCCTATGAAATAATAAAACATTCTTCACACAATATTAATTTCTAATTGTATCTGATTCATGACCTTTTAACACTATAAAAATACTATCACATTTGAAAAAAACTATAATTTGAATAGCTCAAATAAGTGTAAACCCTATCATTATAATCTATTTTAATTATCACAAATCTGCATATAAAAAAATGTACATACATGAATAATTTATATAATAATTTCTAAAATCTATATACATTTTTTTTATATAGAAAATACTTTATATAAGAGTGACATCAAACTTAAAATTATTGCATAAGAGTAAACCAATTTCATGTTAGATATTTTACATTGAATTTTTTTATAGTCATTCTATAAAAGGATTTCTATTTAAAATTATATATTATAGGATATTGATAAACATAGATAAAAACATGTCATATACTCTAAATAAATTCCTCATAATCAAAACAATGGGTTTTTATATCATTAGTGTATTTAATATATGAGATTAAAAATAGAGTAAAATTATTATAATCCACTTTCGCTTCATTTATAGTCTCTTCAGGTTCACTAAAAATATTTTTAGAAATGGTATCTATCTTATATTTAGATTTTCATTAGTTGGTTATTGTTTTTCATAATTACAATCCCAATTTTATATTGATCATTCATATATATTTCATTTAAGGATCTATTCAGTGCATAACATACATAGTCATTTATTTTAATTTTAATTCATTATAGTCAGTACATTTAAAATGTGATTTATTATTTAATTAATATTACACTCATGGATCTACAATATTTTCCTTAACTATCCATAATCATTTACATTTTTCTTCAGTTAAGAATATTTTCTTATTGTTATGGTTATTAGCTTGTCACTAATTCTTAATGATATTTTTTATAGTCTACTTATAATCATTTATTGAAATGTGGAATTAGTTTTCTAATTGGTTTTCAACCCTATATTGGACATGGTTTTAATAACTCCCTTTATGGTAATTCAAAATCATATTATATTATCTTCTAATGGTGATCCCATTTAAATTATAAATATATATTGAATTGAATTGAAAAAAGAGTAGCTTAAAAAATAAACTCAATCAGGACATGGTCAATATAGTATCGATATTTACAATCAGATACAGACAACACTAAAAAAACTAATTTAACCATATATTGTTTTGTTTCGATGACTTATAAATCATAATATAACTAGGAATTTTAATTTTATAAAACTAATTAAATTGTTTTAGATATTTTTTCTTGTTTAATTTATTCATATCATTCTCACAGATGAGTGGGAAGCTTATTAATGATGTTTAGAAAGTAATGGAATAATTAAATTTTATGTAAGAAAATTTTATACCACATCAATAACTATAAAATTTCATGGCCAATGTACCAGATTGATTTTTGATTAAATATATGTGAAATTGTAATAACCCATAAAATTTTATGAATTTTTTTTATATGGGAATTTTAAGAGTCCATGAAAATTGACAGCGCATGATTCTGAGGCCCAGAGTGCCCGAAATGAATTTCTGATACTTTTTTAGTACGTTCAGTAAATGTGGAATTGTGTTATTGTAACTTTTGAACTGGTGCTTGAAATTAAAATCATAGGACACTGTTGAAATCACAATGCCGATATTCACTTAATGAGACATTTACCTCGACGACAGTAGGTTGAGGGTGGAAGATAGTTTTTCACATTTTCATGGAAGAAGAAAAAAAGAATAATTAACAGTTCATTTTTCTTTTCAAACCCATATTTTGAAATTATGGAGGTGGGGACCACCTAAGCTAGAAAAACCTCCCAATTTGAATTCATGTTATTGGGGACCACCCTAACTCCTCTTAATGGGGGGAAACTTCTCAACTAACCAATTAATTATTTGTTCCATTTATTTGTGCCATATTTAATTGTGCCAAAGTAAATTAATTTTTATAAACCAATTTTAATTTTTTTGGCTCCTCATATCCTTGAAGAAATCGTGGGAAAATGAGAGAAGTTTGTGGAAACTATTCCATCAACAACGAACACCCTCTCCAACAAAGAATAAGGAACTGGCCCTGAACCCTGATCCAAAGAGCTTTGCAGAATCAACAAACGTCAGAGTTCTTCAATGACTTCATCTTATACATATAGACTTCTATAATGAACGATACAGTAGGGGTGTGATTTAATTGATCATCATTAATTACATTTAGGTTGAATATCTACCCAAGAGACACTTACTACTGCTCCAACGCAGAGGGTGCGGGCCAAATGAACTTGGCCTGACCACTCTGCGACCTTTGTGGGTTTTAATGAGTTCTTCATGAGGGAGGAGGAAAAAGATTGGTAATGGCGACTAGAACCGGTAGGACTCGGGAGTGGTGATCTTCACAACAGCCAGTCGTGAAGATGACAACGATGCAACAACACCGCCGGTGGAGGGTTGTGGCCTGTCGGCTGCAGCAGAGCAGAGGTGGAGAATGGTGCAAAACCAGCCGTACGAAGGAGAGGTGGAGGCGTGTGTCCATGACACTAACATACAGGATCCGTGGAACAAGGCCATGGTGGTGAAGGAGGGTGGCCGGCTCATTGTCGGGCGCCGGTGGGGGTGTGGCGCGCGACCGCGCCATGATGGAGGGATGGTAGTTCGACTAGCCGTGGGCTGCCCTGCGCTGGTGGCACCACGGGCCACCCATCATGGGCCATAGTGCGGACCGCACTAGAAAGTCAGGCCGGACCCACCTGGCAGGGTTAGACATAGTGGGCCAGGTCGGACCCAATGAGCTGGGTCAGTCCGACCGCGTCAGACTGGAGCTCGACCAACTTCGACTCTTTTTGCTTTTTCGATCATAACCTGAGCTACGGGGGTCCATTTGGAAAACCATTTGTGGCGCTAGAAACCTTGGATCGAGTTGGTTATTTTTGTAAACCCAAGTGAATTTTGGATAATTTTAGGGTATGGCCAGGTTGGATCAAACATGAATCCAACCAGGCCCTTTGGAAAAATAGGCCAATAACTTAAAAACTAGGCATATGATTTACACAACGTCTATTGTTTTGAGACCTTTTTTATGTGGCGGTAATTTGGGGTACATATTCTTGGGACATTGTGGTAGTTGGAGTGTCAACCATTTTCTTAAGGAGCAGACCCTCTTGAAATCTAGTGAGCTTAGTACGGGAACCATGTCGCTAGCTATAACAGGAGAAAGGGATCCTATGTGGGTCTGTGGTTGGGGATCCTATATAGGTCTATGTTATAGAGTCCCACATGGAACACTTTATGAAATCCATGAGGTACTACTCTAGGATCCTACGTGGGTTTTATGTACTACGATCCTACATGGGTCTGATGATTTAAGATCATACGTGGGTGTTTCTCTTAACAGAGTAAGATAATTCAGTAGGTACATTTAATCATCTTTATTACTGTATAAATTTTATACCTTGAGTGAGCTAAGTCTTTACCTTTGTGGTAATCTTTTTTGTGGCGTAACTTTGTGGTACATACCTTCGTGGTGATATCATTGTGATAATCTTCAGTCTGGGATACATTTGGGGTACTTACCTTTCTGGTGTTACCTTTATGTTATTATTTTCTTCGTGGAACAGTTTTTCTTTTGGCTAAAGAGTTGGGCTTTGTGTTTCCTCATTAATGAGATGAGTATTCTTGATAACTTAGGTATATGTATGGGAATATACCAATGGAGGGTTTTCAGTTGTTTTCATGCTTGTGGATTTTACATTGTGCATTTTGAGAGACCATGGAGGGTCTCGAGGTCTCTACTGAGTATCATTATACTCACCCCTGCATGGGCTATGACTGCACCAAGTTGTGCTTGGTGCATATGATAGACATCGTTGACTGAGGATGAGAGTACCAGGTCTAGAGGTATCTCATAGGTGGTCATTAGATGTGGCGTACCACAAAGATGACCATTTGAGAGTTGTACCTACCCTTTAGGTAGAATACTTGGTGGGTGTTCACATGAGTTGTATCAATTTACTTATACTTCTTAGTTTTCTTGTATTTTTTCCATTTTGGCTTGTATTCAGGCCCATTTTTCTTACTGTACACACCCTATTTACAATACAGTTTACAATTGTTCATATCCTTTTGTGTGCTTAGTTGTGTGTGTTTACAGGTTATAAAGGCAATGCCTTCCCTATTTTATGGAATACACCTTTTTTTCTAGTTGTCCGCCCCTGGCCTATGGAAGTGGGCTTAGGGTAGTCACGATAGGGGCCCCGGGGGATGGGTCATGAAAGAAATACCAATTTTGATAGTTATGGTGAATTTTAATATTATCATTAAACCCCAAAGATAATAAAAACATACATGATAAAATTTCATAAATTAATGAATAGTGGTTGAAATTCTTTTTTATGCATATTTAATGTTTCTAAGAAACATATTTAGTTTTTTGATGACTATTGAAGATAGGTAGTGGATGAAATGTGTGTATTATATCTTGTAGTGAGAAAAAATCACTCTATTGAATTTATATCAGGAAAATGGACCATGTGTTGATCCATTCAGTTTGGATAAGAGTAGAATTATTTAACAACCAACTCCACTATGTTCAATGGAAGACATATTGAGGTTCTATAAAATTAGGGTAAAATAGGAAAATAATATTATATCCTACTATAAATCTAAAATCTAACTGAATTTAGGAACATTATTTCTATGACAATTCTAACATTTCATGGTGAATATAACATTATATATATTTCCCCATTTTAGAGTGTGATAGAACATTGAGATATCTAACCAAACAGTTCAGAATATATTATACAATATTTGAAGAAAATTAAAACAGTGATCATGTGGTCAGAACATGGAGGAACATTGGGACGGATGTAGAAGGTTGATATAATTGTTTATACTTGTCTACTTATTTCTTATACAAGGAATTGATGTATCTTTTCATACGTAATTTTATATTTTCATTTATTATAATATTGTAACATAAATAAAGGTATCATGGTTATATAAAACCAATAATTATCCACTCAATAAAAATAGTGTGTGGACAATTTTAGAAAACCTTTTTTATATCAATTTTAACTCCATTTATCTCTTATCATTCTGTAGTTTCATCTATAGACCCCAAAATTAACAAAAATGGGTTTAATATCTTTTATATTATTTATTTTCCTTACCATTAATCCACCCAAACCGTTTTGGGGGGTTTTCATGTCTTATGGTTGTAGATATTTTATTAATGGCTCCATCAAAACTCTCAGTCTCCAAAAAATAGGAGAATCACTTAGTATAATTATATTTTGATATAATTACTCCAAAAAATATAGAGTTTATATATAGGTCTATGTTGGTATTTAAATAATGTTACATTAAATATTATTAGTTAAATTAGTTTTTAGTAATGGTGCATTAATCAATTTTAACAATTATACTCTTTATTATACATTACATCATATTATCAATTGCTATGAGTTCAAAAAAATATTCACATTGTTGTTTTTAGTGTCAAATATTGAATTTTAAATTAGAGTTACATATAAGGGGGAATCTAAAATATATAATTCAATAACTAATAAATCATTATATAAATTTTTTTGTAAATCATGATTTTTAATTAGATGATGTGAATAGATAGCACACATCTTATTGAATCGTTATTTATATTCATGTAGTTTTTCTATACAAATATTATTAGTTCCCTAAAATATTTCTTAACTAAACTACTACAGAAATTAAATAAAAAAACTTTTGTATCATAACTAACTAAAGGTCATTTTAATTATTATAACCTATTATTTAAGGTATGTTGAAAATTTTTATTTTTTATATATTTTACTACTGAATCAATTCATTTAATTACCCATGGTTATTCCTTTTTTCTATTTATCATTTTTTACTAATTTTGGAAATATTTTATAATTTTTCTAAATTCTTGTCTAGTTGTTTCCAAATAGACAATTTATTTAATAATTTTTTTGCATTAATTTATAATTTCTACATTGTTTTTTATATATCTGAGAATTTATATTCCTAATACTCAAATATAGATGTAATTTCATCGATTAATAAAATGTTCTTGCCAGTTAGGATGATTCTTATTCACTTAATTGATAATATATAGTTGTGCATAAAGGATAGATTATCATTAATTCCCCAGATCAAAATATAACTCCAAATATAAGAATTATTGAGAGTATATATCACCGAAATATATTTGTATATATATTCTTTTATCTTTTATTATGTTTGACATATTTTATTACAGGAAACATCAATCTAATGATTTTTTACGAAATTTTTTTAAGATAAAATATTAAAACAAAAGATATAAATTAATAAATTAGAGGAATATAATGTGAAACATTATAATGAAAATTAAAATAAATTTAAATCCTCAAGTAATTTAAAATTAAATTAATAAATTAAATTTTTTTAATACAGAAACATGTATTAAAATTCCATCCATATTATAAATATCATTATTTTATTGGATAATTTGATATTTTACCATACCAATGAATTGATGAAATTTAATGATTAATGGATACGTACTTAATTTTATATGATTAAAACCAATAAATGTTAAATTTAAGTATTTTTAATAGAAACATTTCTTCATGTGTTTTTAATTTTATCTTAACAAAAAAAATTAGTTATTATAAATAAATTATTATAGGGAAATATAATGGTAATATATATATATATATATAAATATTATAATTCAATACATGCATTCTACATCGTGATTAATACAATTAAAATCAATTTATTCATAAAATAAATTTCAAATGAATTATTTTTTTATGTGTGTTTATAAAGAAATTAATTTATTTTACATTTTAATTTTTTTTAAAAATCCTCTTTTGAATTCAGAATATAAATACATCCCAATGGTTAATTTTTGGGGATATTCTTGGATGGTATATTTTTTTTGAATAATTGAAAATATTTTATTTACCAATATCGTAGATTTTATAAAACTATCATTAAGTAATAATGATTTAGAAAAATATAAATCATCCAAAGATGTATTTAATGTTTAAAATAATTAATTTAAAAACATTATATGGAAACTAAAAATCAATGTTTTTCATTTTAAATCCAAAAGTAAAAATTTATCCTAAAATGTTTTTTCATTTATATTTAATGTTTTATTCACATTGTTGAATTATATTCATTATTTATTTGAATGGAAATTATCTCTCCTTTACATAACAATAATCCAATTATTTTAATGAAAACCATCATCCTTTATTATTTCATGTTTAACAATTTCATTTGTTTAAAAATATTTATTTTTAGAAAATACTTTTAATCTCTTATATATTAATTAGTTTAGAATTAATTTTTTCTCCCCTATATTATTTTATGTAATTATAATTTATTTTTTATTTGGTCAAATACTTTCAAAATTATGTGATAAGGTCATATTTTATAGAAATATTAATAAATTATTATGTGAAAATTTAGTCATCATCATAAACGATTAAAATGATAAAACTATTAAATCAAGGGTTAAATCAATAATTAACATAAAATTAAATCTTTAATTGTGTGAAAATGGAAATTATCATCCTTTTGTTTTATTTCCTTTATTATTAGTAAAATTTAGATCCACATGCTAGAAATGTTGGCTTTATCTTTATATTAGGTATTACAAATTTTAAAAATGTCATTCCGTTTACATATAAAAGGATTATTTCAAACACCCTTCATATAAACTCTAAAACATATAACAAATTCCATTAATGTGCATAATTCTGTTAAAAAATATTCATCTTCTACATTTTTGATCATCTTGTCCCAATAAAATTTCCATATGCCTTCAAAATAAACGATGACACTAAGGAGAGAATAAATTCTTATATGTAATTAGTTCTTATCTATAATCATTATTCCATTTATTCATATTATAACACCAATTAAATATTATTTTTCACCATATTAATAGATTTTTGATATCATTGCGCTTCTAATAATCTCTCTTTATCATTAAATAATGTCATATTCTTATTCACTCTTCTATTACGACACTACCTTGTTGGGGTTGGTTTTACCATATACAAGAAGAGTATTATAATGAATATATCATCTATGAAAAATAAATTTTAATTATTTTAAATATTATAAAATAATAAATTAATTTTATATGATGTCATAATTTTTTTATAATGAAAATACGAATTAATATTTTCATGATCATACTATTCCGATTAATTTTTCTATGTACTTTTTATTGTTGACTTAACTACCAACATACATGATATTATGAATAATAATCATGGATAGTTATGAAACATTATTTAATGTATGATAGGTTAATAATATTTAACTATTGCTTTTTTGGTTTCAATAATGGTAATACTAATATTTAAAAATGAAATTATTAATCTACCTATTATATACAGAGGTTACTGAAACCAACATGTTTTAAATAATATCTATATTGAACAATGATAAAAATTTCATAAAGTAGACATAAAAAATTATAAATAATTATGAAACTTATATATCCAATTTGTTGGATATTCTTTACATGGTTAAACAGTTCTCATACCTATTAGATCTTCTTCAACACACAAAATAAGGTTTAGAATAATTATCCAAACAAACCCTCCAGGTCGAGGAGATAAAAAATTATATAAATGAGTATCATATAAAAATAAATGAAACATAAAAAATTAAATATAATATAAAATGCATCTGAAAAAAATTACGTTATAATATTAATTTTTTTAATTGATTGATTTAAATTCACATATCAAGTGAGCTAAAACATAAGTTGATGGTGTTCATTAGCTCAACTAAATTTTATTGAGTTACGATATCTCTTCATGTTCTTATTTATTATATTTTTTGTTTCCTTCAAATGGAATTATTTAATAGTTTCCACTTTTTTATATTCTATAGGTAAAATAGTTTTTTCAATTTAATAATTATTTTATGATGAATATTTTTCCCACAAAAGGAAAATCATTGTTATGAAAATTTAACACTTTTATCAATTTTTTTTTTCAAATTCAATATTAAATCTTCCAACAAATGTTTTCCATTTTATTTTAAAATTTAGATGTGTATTATTTCAAGTTATTTTTATATTTAACTTCAAATTTTTTAAAATTATTTTTGATTTCTCTTATAATGATTTGGTTATCAATAACGTTATTTTAAAACATTTAACCATTTTTTCATGTCTGGAATATATAATCTATCTTCCAAATAATATATTTTGACTTAATTTTTATTTTCCCATTAAGGACCCATTTTTTATTTATTTTTATTTATTATATTTTATGTTTTATTAGGTTACATTATTGGAAAGGATTTAACAATGTGTCTTATATCATCCCATAATTACAAAAAAATGCTATGAATTATTTTCTAAAATATTTTTCATTGGACTAACTCCATTTTCCTATTTATATTTTAATAATATATCTCAAAAATATTTCTATTCATGAACAAACCTCTTAATACAATTATAAAATTCTCATTTTGGGTGATATAAACTTGGGTTTCAAATGATCTAACTATAGAGGCCATTTTATATTATACTATTTCAATATGTTTAAAAACCATTTATTTCCATTAGTTTTCTAGATATCATATATAATTGGATTCATATGTCATGGATATGTATCAATATTGACTAGTGGATTCCAATTTCACCATATAATTCATCGGTTATGCGTTTATTTCTCATGAGATAATTATGTAGATTGGGGACATGATGTGATTCCCTATGTTCAACAGATTGATTGTGTACACAATGAAGGTATCTATGTTCAAAAGATTTATTGTGGCCATGATGTGGTAATATGTGTTCACAAGATAGTGTGTGGAAATGATTTGGGTGTAAAATTTCAAAATGTTTTTATTTCTAATACATAAAATTAGTAAACATTTCTATTTTATATAGTTTTTTAAGATCCATTGATCATAATTATTTTCTCATGATTCTTTACCTTTACTTCTTTTTATTTTATTTTTGATCATTTAATATTAAAAATATGATTATTGTCTCCCATGCACAACTCATATAATAGCATGTTATATTAATATGATATTTCTCCCATTATCAGGTTTTTCACATGTTTTTTTATCAAATCCATAATGATTATTTTTAATTTTTTCACCAACTATGCACCAGAGCTCACTCCATTATTTTTTTATATTTTCATTGGAAAATATTTTCAGGATTATGCAAAGATGGAAATCATGCATAGATATTTTTTATAAATATTAATCTAGTTTTGTGAAATTTGAATCTATATAGATAATCAAAAAATTCATTAAACTATTTGGTTCATTTATTTTTTGATTTCTTATAAGGTGTAATAATTTAATTAAAAAATAATGTAATATTTATTTTTTGTCTACTAGGGGTAGTCTCTAGCAGTATCAACTACTAGAAATTAATCCTTTACCAATGGTTTCAAACCATTGGTAAAGGCTTCCAAACCGTTGGTATATATTATACCAATGGTTGGGCAAACCTTTGGAAAGTAAGGCATGGAGTAGCCCACTACCAACGGTTTTTGTATAACTGTTGGGAAAGGCAGTGTAATTGGAGTATTGCCAACAGTTTTACAAACCATTGGGAATACTGGCAGTGTAATCCTATTTTACCAACGGTTTAAATAACCGCTGGTATATAATATTATTTTCATGTTTTACCAACGATTTACTAAAACCGTAGGTAAAAATATCTACAGCACTATACCAATGGTTTTAGTAAACCATTGCTAGAGTGTATTACCAGAATTTCACAGCCCATCCACCTAAAATCTCCTCCACTGCACACTCAACTACACACCTCCATACACTCTTAACAACAACAAAAACACCTAATATAGCACAAAAAATCACATAAAAACAGGATACTATTATAACCATGGAATGTGACACAATTATAATCATGTATATAAACCAAATTACCCTATTCAATATTGAATTCATAATTGAATTATCAATTGAATACATACAGAATGAATTATGTAATGAATTCTGAATTATGAATCAATAACACATAAAAAATTAATTATATTGCATACAAAATTCTGAATTATATATAACACATATATAATATCACATACAACGGGTTGGGGATGTCCCGGGAGGTGGGGGTGTCCAGGGGTGAGGAGTTGTATATGGGGGTGGGGCTGTAAGGGGGTGGGTTATAAAAAATTTAGAATACATAAACAATTTCATTTTCTATAACACATACAAGATTATATTCAGAAATTAGATGCTAATAACCCCAAAATAAAGTATCAAGAGGATTCGAATACGTTTGGTCAGGTTTCTGTATTCCAGTTGTTTTTACTTAAAATGAAGTCCATTTTAAACAGAAGGCAGACACATAGAGTGATACTGGCCACACCGTGCCTCTTATTGAGGTGGGGATGACTTGTATATGTCATAGATGACTCATTGATTGTTTTCATAAAGTATTAATAGAATCTGAAAGCATTTGGATGGTTTTTCGTATGTCAGTTTTTGTTTTCACTTAAAATGTTTTCCATTTCAAATAAAAGTGAGACACTTTGAGTGGTAGTGTCTACACCGCTCCTCAGATTAAAGTGGGGTTGACTCATACACGTCACATATGACCCATGGATCATTGTGCTAAATTATCAACACAATCCTAATAGTTTTGGTGGTATTTCCATATGCCGGTTGTTGTTTTCACTTAAAATCCTGCCCATTTCAAATAAAAGTGAGACAGTTTGAGTAGTGCCAGCCACACTGGCCCTCGGATTGAAATGGGGTTGACTCTTACACGTCACATATGACCCATGGATATTTTTCCAAATGTTTCAACCGAATCCGAATGCGTTTGGTTGGTTTTCTGTATGTCAGTTGTTGTTTTCACTTAAAATGATGTCGATTTTAAATAAAAGAGAGACACTTTGAGTGATGTCGGCCACACCATGCCTCAGATTGAGGAGGGGTTGACTCATACATGTCACATATGACACATGGATAGTTTTACTAAATTCTAAATAGAATCCTAATGCATTTGGTCAGTTTTCCTTATGTCTATTGTTGTTTTCACTTAAAATGATGTTCATTTTAAACAAAATAGAGACACGTTGAGTGGTAGCAGCCACATCACTTTTCGGATTGAGGCGGGGATAACTCGTACATGTCAGATATGCCCCACAAATCGTTTTCCGAACGTTTCAACAGAATCCGAATGTGGTTTGTCAGTTTTTCATATGTTAGTTGTTGTTTTCACTTAAAATGATGTCCATTTTAAACAATAGAGATACACATTGAGTGGTGTCAGCCACAACGCACCTCATATTGAGGCCGGGTTGATTCATACATGTGAAAAATGACCCATGGAACATTTTTCTAAAGTATCAACATAATCTGAATGCGTTCGGCATGCATTTGTCAATTAAACACATGTTTTGGCCATTTATGACATGTGGAGTGCCTTCTCGGCCACCGCGGTCACACGAAACCTCCGATTGATTAGAATTCTGGCCAACCATTTCACAATTCATTCACCCTTTGTTGTCGTCTGATATCATTGTATTCTAAGGTCGTTTGGCCAGTTTCGACCACCCCACGCACATTTTTCAAGCTCGCCAAACACCTAAAAAAACATATTCAGTCGTGTAGCTCAAACCGTGCATCCGAATGATATGTCGTCTCCTCATACACCTCACGAATAATAATTAGGGTGTTCTCGTGTGATTTGAAGTCATTCCGATGTATTTCGGCACACATTTGACCGTTAAACGCTTGTTTTGGCCATTTATGACACGTGGATTGCGTTATCAGCCACCGCAGTCACATGCCACCTCCAATTGATGTGCTGTATGGCCAACCATTTCCCAATTCACCTACCCTTTATGTTTTTCCAATTTCATGGAATTCTAAGGTCATTCGGCTGGTATCGTCCACACCATGCACATTTTTCAAGCACACTAAACACCTAAAAAACACATATTCAGCTGTGCTATGCAAACCGCGCGTTCGAATGACATGGCGTCTCCTCGTACACCTCACGAATAAAAATTTGGGTGTTTCTGTGTTATTTCAAGTCATTACGATGTCGTCTGACATGCATTTGACCATTAAATGCTTGTTTTGGCCATTTATGACATACGAAGTGTGTTTTCAGACACCGCGGTCACACGACACCTCTGATTGACGTGCCGTATGGCCAACCATTTCACAATTCACCCACCTTTTTGTTTTATTCCGATTTCATGGCATTCCAAGGTCATTCATCCGGTATTGACCAGCCTATGAACATTTTTCAAATGTGCCAAACACCTAAAATACACATATTCCTTCATTCTGTGCAAACTGCGGGTCCAAATGATGTGTCATCTCCTCATACACCTCACGAATAATAATTAGGGTGTTTTTGGGTGATTTCAAGTAATTCCAACGTTTTTTAGGATTAATTTTACCATTAAATGCATGTTTTGGCCATTTACGACCCGCAGAGTTTGTTTTCAGCAACCACGGTCACATGACACCTCCGATTGATGTGCCATCTGGCTGACCATTTCACAATTCACCCACTCATTGTTTTCGTCTGATTTCATTGTATTTCGATGTCATTCGGCCAGTTTTGTCCACCCCACACATGTTTTTCAAGTGTGCCAAATACCTAAAAAACACATATTCAGCCATGACGCACAAACCGAGCATCCGAATGATGTGTCGTCTCCTCATACACCTCAAAAATAATAATGAGGGCGTTTTTGTGTGATTTAAAGTCATTCTGATGTCGTTCGGCATGCATTTGACTATTAAACGCATGCTTTGGCCATTTATGACATGCAGAGTGCGTTTTCAGCCACCACGGTCACATGAAACCTCCGATTGACATGTCATCTTTCTAACCATTTCACAATTCACCCACCCTTTTTTGTCGTCTGATTTCATGGAATTACGAGGTCGTTCGGCCGATATCAACCACCTCACGCATGTTTTTCAAGCGTAACAAACACCTACTAACACATATTCAGCCATGTCGTGCAAACTACGAATCCAAATGAAGTGACGTCTCCTCTTACGCCTCAAAAATAATAATTTGGGTGATTTCATGTGATTTCAAGTCATTTCGATGTCGTTCGGCATTCATTTGACCGTTAAATGCTTGTTTTGGCCATTTACGACACGTAGAGTGCATTTTCGGCCACCACGGCCACACGACACCTCCGATTGTTGTGACATATAGATTACCATTTCAAAATTCACCCACACTTTGTTGTCGTCTGATTTCATGGTATTCTGAGGTCTTTCAGCCTGTTTCAACCACCCCACGCACGTTTTCCAAGCCCGCCAAACACCTAAAAACACATATTCAGTCGTGTCACGTAAACCGCATGGCCAAATAATATGGAGTCTCCTCATACACATAATGAATAATAATTAGGGTTTTTAGTGTGATTTCAAGTCATTCCGATGTTGTTCGGCAAGCATTTAACCGTTAAACGCATGTTTTGGCCATTTACGACACGCGGAGTGCGTTTTCAGCCACCACGGTCACACGATAACTCTGATTGACGTTCCGTCTGGCCGACCATTTCACAATTCACCCACTCTTTGTTTTTTTCTGATTTCATGATATTCTAAGGTTGTTTGTCTAGTTTTTACCACCCCACACACGTTTTTCAAGCGATCTAAACAGCTAAAAAACACATATTCAGCCGTTCCACAGAAACCACATGTTCGAATGAAGTTTCATCTCCTTCTAAACCTCAAGAGTAAGAATTAGGGTGTTTTCATGTGATTTCAAGTCATTCTGATGTCGTTCAGGGTGCATTTTACTATTAAACGCATGTTTTGGCCATTTACGACACGTGCAGTGCATTTTCAGCCACCGGGATAACACGACACCTCCGATTGGTGTGCCGTCTGGCCGACCATTTCAAAATTCACCCACTTTTTGTTTTTATCTGATTTCATGGTATTTAGAGGTCATTTGGCCTATTTTGACCACCCCACACATGTTTTTCAAGCGTGCCAAACACCTAAAAACCCATATTCAGCCATGCCGCACAAACTGCATGTCCAAATGACATGATGTCTCCTCGTACACCTCACGAATACTAATTAGGGTGTCTTCCTGTGATTTAAATTCATTACGATGTTGTTAGACATTCATTTGACCATTAAATTCTTGTTTTTTCCATTAACGACATGCAGAGTAAGTTTTCGGCAGCTGCGGTCACACGACACCTCCGATTGACGTTCCGTCTGACCGACCATTTCACAATTCACCCAATTTTTGTTTTAGACTAATTTCATGGTATTCCGAGGTCATTCCTCTAGTTTCCACCACCCCAAACACATTTTTCAAGCGCACCAAACACTTAAAAAACACATATTCAGCTGTGTCGCTCAAACTACGCATCTGAATGACGTTTCTTCTCCTCTTACAACTCACGAATAATAATTAAGGTGTTTTCGTGTGATTTCAATTCATTCTGATGTTGTTCGGCATGCATTTGACCGTTAAATGCATGTTATGGTCATTTATGACACGGTGAGTGCATTTTCAATCACCACTATCACACATCACCTCTGATTGACGTATCGTCTAGTGAACCATTTCACAATTCACCCATTGTTTGTTGTCGTCCTATTTCACGGAATTCCAAGGTCGTTCGGCCGGTATCGACCATCCCACACACATTTTTCAAGCATGCCAAACACCAAAAAAACAAATATTCTATTGTGCCATGAAAACCGCACGTTTGAATGATGTTTCGTCTCCTCGTACACCTCCTTAATAATAATTATGTTGTTTTCATGAGATTTCAAGTCATTTTGTTGTCATTCATCATGAATTTGACTGTTAAACGCATGGTTTGGCCATTTACGATATGCGGAGTGTTATCTCAGCCACCGCGGTCACACGACACCTCCGATTGACGTGTCATCTAGATAACCATTTTACAATTAACCCACCCTTTGTTTTCGTCTGATTTCATGGCATTCCAAGGTCGTTCGGCCGATTTCGACCACCCCACACACGTTTTTCAAGCGCACCAAACACCTAAAAAACACATATTCAGTTGTGACATGCAAACCACGGGTCCGAATTAGGTGTCATCTCCTCCTATAGCTCATGAATAATAATTAGGGTGTTTTGTGTGATTTCAAGTCATTATCATGTCATTCGGGATGCATTTGACCATTAAACTCATGTTTTGGACATTTACAACACGCGAAGTGAGTTTTCAGCCACCGTGGTCTCACGACATCTCCGATTGATGTGTCATCTAGATGACCATTCCAAAATTCACCCATCCTTTGTTGTCATCTGATTTCATGGAATTCTGATGTCGTTCAACTGATTTCGACCACCCCACGCACGTTTTTCAAGCGCGCCTAACAAATAAAAAAACACATATTCAGTCATGTCGTGCTTACCGCGGGTCTGAATGATGTACCATGACCATGGAATGAACGCAGCATGACAATTAGAAAATAAACCCATAGTCAATAAAGATATACCCACTTTTGATAGAGAATACAATCCAAATAACCAACTTTGAAATCCAAGACCAACATTTTACTTTACTAATTCCAATTACATAATATATGCAGCACCAAATTATGTTTTATGAACCAATAATTAAAGGGAAAGAAACTCCTCATAATACCCATAAAATCTAATATAGAATCACTCACCTCAAAACCATTATAACATCATTAGTCGTCCATATTTGGTCGAAAATAAAGAGTTATAGTGAATTCCAAAATATCCAGAGTGAAAAATCAGCCTCATCCTCGACGCCATCTCTGTCCTCATCATCATCCTCATCATCGTCCCAATGCTCATCCTCAGTTAAGTATTTATTATTCATAATGAACATTGTATTGTATGGTTAATTATTTCTTATTTCTTCTATGAATAATTATTAGGGACCACATACTATTTTGCGAAGTTCATGAAGTTACTCCATATGTTCTATTCTGCAAAGGATAAGTGAACCGTGTGTCATTATATATATATATATATATATATATATATATATATTGATAGAAACATGATACATACTCTTTATGTAATACATAGTGTAAAAAATGATGATGAATAGGATCTTCATGTTTGAAATGATATTAATAAAAGGAGTGATTTTCATGAAATACTACGAATAAATATTACAAACAATTTCTTATGTGTTCATATACATGAACCTATAATATTTGAAGTATTGAGATTAAAAAAACAATGAATCTTTAAAATTAGAACACAAGAAAGAGATATTATTCCCTTAAAAATGTATATGACTAATGAAAACAATAATTGGACAACGTGTACACTGATGTAGTGATTTGAATACAAAATTCATGGAGTAGTGAATCATAAAATTTTGAAAATCCCTAGAAATAAGAAATAACTTTATCCTTGAGAATAGAAATATATCCTTGAGAATAGGTGGAATTATATCCTTGAGAAGAGGTATAAGGAGTCTAACCTAGCAGCTAATCGGATGGAAGAAGTGAACCTATGTTGGGGCTTCTCAATGGCTTCTAGGAGTCCATCAGTGCTTTTGAAGTTTAGGCTTCTATAATTGAGGTCTGATTATGGAATCGGGGTGGGGGTCGCCTACCTTGTTGAATTTGGGGTCAAAGTTTTCCAACGGTTGCTAGAAACCATTGGGAAAACTGAATCTTTCCCAACAGTTTTATCAAACTATTTGGAAAGCTCATTTTTTACCCATCTTTGCCAACAGTTTCATCAAACTATTGGGAAAACTCATTTTTTTACCCATCTTTGCCAACAATTTAATCAAACAATTGGAAAAACTCAATTTTTACCCATATTTACCAACATTTTTCATAATACATTGGTAAAGAACATCTATACCAACAGTTCAAAGGAACCATTGGTATACAATTGTTTGGAAAAGCATGATTTCCAGTAGTAATCAGTGAATGTATATAAATTTTTTGATTTTGTCACCTGATCTTGGAGTTCATGTTTAAAAATATTAAAAATTTATGGGATAGGTGATATTCTAGGTGGATCATATATTATAACCCTATTATGGATGATGGGAGAGGGAACTCAAATTTTATTTGTGTACCAAATTATTTCTCTCTACTACAAAAAAATTTAGGATTCTATTGGTTTTTATGGGATTTTTTTTGTTTTTCTCACCTATTTATATTTTTTTGTGACTTGTGTTCATGTACTAATTATATTTTGGTTATATGGTATCTTTGATGGTTTTCTCTTCTCATTAATTCTTTCCAAATCTCATTGGTTTCTTCGCCACACCAATAGTGAGGATGTTTTTTTGTCATCTAGTATTTTTTCTAGTAACTAAAGTGTGATTGATTTAATAATATCTATAACAATGGTTATATTCTATTTTTGATATTGTTGAGGCACTATTTATCTTGGTTAAATTATTAGTTTTTTTGGAATCCAAATGTGTGTGACCATCAAAATTATATAAAATTAAGAAATTATGTCGTTATAATATATTCCAATGATCTGTAGGTTTCACAATTTTCAATAATTTAGACAAAAAAATAACTAATTTTTTTTAATTTTTTTAGTAAATAAACATTTCTATAACAATATATGAAATTTATTAACTAATTAATACTCTTTAGAAACTCTAAAAAGTTCTCTACACAACATATTTTTATAGTCACATTGTACTTATTACTTATATTTATAACATAAGGTAATGGAAACATGAAATTTTTTTATATCAAATACTTATCAATGATAAATATAAGTGAATACAATAAAAAATAATAATAGGGAATAAGATGAGAATACGGGTATAATCATTACACATAAGAACATTATACACAAAAAATAATATATCATAAATCATAGAATAAATCATGTAATAACATAATAAATCATTCAATGGAGTATCAAAACATGATTGAAAATATTTGAAAAATGATAGAATAACACATTAATAAGATTAAGAATAAAATTGTAACATAAACATAAAAAATGAACATATTTTTAAACAATCTAAGTATGTACATCCATCACATTGGGGGAAAATCCAAATGTTCCCATCATTTTTATTTTGATAAAATCCATGGGTATCCAGAAATCATTTTCTAATGAGATATAAATCCTTAACCATAGCATTTGATAGTGTTACAGGACTTAAACCATCTTCATCAGTATATATAAGTCCCACTTAAAATTATTCATTCATCATTTAAAAAATAATTGTAAAAAAATTGTATTCATATCAAACGGAATCACATAAAAAACATTTCAAATTAAAAAAAAATTCATAAAATGATATACTCATTTAAAACAAACTGGTATTGACTAATATTCAGTAACATTCTATTTAGATATACATTAATAAATACAATAGTGAATTTTTTACTAACACAATATAGATAATGGTTATGTGGTTAAGTAAATATTTTTCCCAATACCATGTTGTATTTCGTCGATGTAAATACACTTAAATCTGTGTGTGGAAATGTAGATATTCATAGATGAAAATCATTTTATAAAAACACATATTTATAAATAGGTGATGATTGGTAAATTCAATGGTTTTGTTGGATCATTCTTCCTATACAGATGAAAAATACACAATCCATTTAATGGAAAAATATATATGGTATTACTTGAATTATATCCTAGATAAAAACAATTTATCAAAGGATGTTTACTTAGAAAGATTTTTTTTTGAGAAATTAGAAAATATCTTATGAAATAAAAAACACTTGATATTTAAAAAAATAGACACTTTATATGAAATTAGGTTAATCGTGATTTATTTTAAAAAATGTGAAAGGGTATATAAAAAGTTTTACTGTAAATGACTCCAATAATGGAATGAAGTATTAACATGAAAAAAGGAATAAATTGATTCCTTTCAAAATCAAAATAAAATAACTAATATAAATATTTTTAAAAAATTAACTATTAAATAATATCATAATATAATAAGAAATTAATAAATTATTATGTCATTGATATTGTAATTTTTATTGAGTCCGATGAATATGGTTATGGTATTAAAGGATTCCGAATCAAAATAAATTTGAATGGTTATCTTCATTAGAATGGGTAAATAATGAGACATTTGGGAGGGGGAGGAAAGCGTTATATTAAAAATTAAACAACAAATAAATTAGTGTAGAAAAGAATTATGTTTAATTTTATAGGGAAATATCATAAAACATCCCTCGATGCACTATATATCAAAATCAACACAAATTAAAAATTTTGATTCAATATGAAACCCTTATGGAAATGGTAACATGAGAATTAAAAAAAAAATAGGAGGGATAACATGAATGGGATATTTAAATAACATGAAAACAAATATATTAATTATTATTCATTAAAATAATCTAGTGAATATAATATATAATAGAAATAGTATTCTGTAATATATATCGCGTCCTTATGAAATGAAAATAGAGACTATTAACCCTTATAGGTAACATTGTAATTGAGGTAAGAATTATTTGAAAATTCAGTTTCAAATAATAATTAAGAAAATATAAAAAATAATGAGAAATTAAATCATATAATTTTCATTAGTTAAAATAAATAAAAAAGCGAACAATTAAATTCAATAATAATGTTGTTACTAATTGGATAAATATTTAAATTAGCAAAAACCCTTACCTTATATGGGATTCAAATTGTTCATGTTTCCATATTTTAAATAATAAAATAATTTTAATTATATACATTCATTGTTAAATTATTCATATTTATTGAATATACTTGTGGTATTTTACTTTAATATGATATTTTTATGCCATTTT
The DNA here is from genome assembly GCA_963277665.1 of Viscum album. Classification (NCBI taxonomy): domain Eukaryota; kingdom Viridiplantae; phylum Streptophyta; class Magnoliopsida; order Santalales; family Viscaceae; genus Viscum; species Viscum album. The sequence continues at coordinate 1,769,901,966 of OY728145.1, forward strand.
AGATTATGATTGTTATTTGGAGTGTATCAGTCAATTTTTATGTAATATTTTATTTCATAAACATCATTAGAGGATTAATAGAATAACTTCTGAATCCTTTAAATAGTAGTATTATCCTTTATTATTCAATTATAATAAAATTTAAATAGTTATATAGGTTTTTAAAAATAATAACTCATATTTGGAATAGTGCTCTGAAATATTCATTTTAGGTTGTTAATTTTACTATGTAAATTTACTATAAATATTACTTATATAATGTCCAATAATTCACTTATATAATAATAAAAGTATTATAAAAAATTATAACATAAATTAAATTTTAATGTATTATATGTTAAAGGGTGATGAAATACATTGGACTCCTGTACATTGAGGTGGTAGTATTCCTGTATACAAGATCGACGTTCTTTTATTTTTATCAGGGGATGGTAATAAATTAATTAATTTTCACCATTAATAGAGAATTTAGAACTTATTTAATTGATTTTTATATAATTATATTACCTTAATATTGTTATTTTTTAAAGGGAATGAATATGATTAAAATGTTATGGATTATATAATACTCACATAGGGACCTTGAAATTTCTCTTCAAATACTGCATTGAATTAAAGGGATTGTGATAAATAATAGAGACTATGGGATTCATGTCATTAAAGGAACTTATATTATTGAAAAATATGGCAAGGATGAAATTTTACTTTTATGTAGTTGTGAAATTATGAGGAGATGGAAATGTCACCCTTTTAAATGTAATGGAAAGGGAACTTATGTGAGCACCCATTATTTCTGAATAATGGAATTCACTTTTAAGGGTAAAATGATTCCAAAAATTATAAGTGAGGTACTTTTGGTTGACATGTGGTCAAAAAATACTCTACCACTAATTTTATGTAATATTATAGTACTGTTTCAAGATTTTTACACTTTATTTTAACATTTTAAAATTTTTATTTTTACCTTAGTGGAACATTTTAACACTAGTAGTTTATAAATAAGTAAAAATATATGTAAAAAATTTTTAAAAAATATTTTTTTAAAAAAATTACTTTACTAAAAGTGTATTCAAATTAAATTTCCAAATACTATGAAAAAACTATTAAATTAAATCATTTCAAATATAAAAAATAATAATTTTTAGAAAACATTTTATAAAAACAATTTTCATTAATCAAATTTACTATGGAAAACTAATTTATTTATGATTAATTTATTTTTATATATTTTTAAATATCATATATTAATTATTTATAATATATTAATTTGTTTTTAATATAAATTTTCACAATGTTAATAAAAAAGTCATTGAAAATAGAAATTTTACCATTTCTGTGGTAATTAAGAATAATCCATTTAATCATGTTTTTATGCCAAACATTAACTTTTACGTAATATAAAATTCAAAATTTTTTATATAATATTTAAATTTCATTATATATTTATAATTTCAACAAATGATGAAATTTTGTTTTTAATATCTGATAATAAAAATTGTTTTTGAGTTAAAATATTACCAAAGTCTCTAAGATGTTAAACATGGGTCTGATAAATTAAACATTGAGTTTTTGATTAATTTATTTAAAATAATAAAATATTTTTTATGAAAAATTGGTTTGAAATTTATTTATTTTATTCTTTTACTATGATAGAGTCATAAAACTGATGATATTAGAATATTCAGTGTTTCCACTATTTAACTAAAATAAACTATTTTTGAAAAAACTCAAAACATTATTTGAATATGATATAGAAACCATTAATCGAAAAATGTAATAATTTTAAAAAAAAATTAGATTCACAAATTTAAAAATATCTCTATTAGAGAAAATACAAGATATAAAATAAAACTACTTTTATTAACTAAAATATACTTTAAAATATTATGCTTTCTTAATACTATTTTTATGAATTTAAAATCATTACTATCATTTTATCTAATTTATGTTTCATTATGGTAATTATTTTATTATCTAATGCATTTCAAATTAAATTATTTCATATTTTCTTGTGAAATAATATTTCAAAACAATTTTTAATTAAGGGAAAATATATTTTTAAATCTCAAGGTGTACATTCTCCCCCACACATCCCACCTTAAATAAGCTATGTCCCCATAATTTTAATTATAACATTCGAATAAAAATAATTATTGGTATTGAAATATAATCATGGATCAAGATATATCCCCAAAGATACATAATCCTTTCTAACTTATAGAAAACAATACAACATATTTTTTTCTCCAGTAATAGGAATATATGATGACTTTGAACCATTTAATCTAAATATTCCTCTATAGATAAGTATTGGTAGTTTCTTGAGACATACCTTCCATAAAATCAATTTCATGATCTCATTTTTGACCATGTATTTATCCTAAAATTTTTATAATAATTTTTATTATAATTAGTGTAACACCCCAGGTAAAAAAAGAATATGATATCTTTATATTTATCCATATTTGTGAATCAAATATTAATATTAACTTAAAGGGGATGCTATGCTCGATGGTGTACCCAACACGCAACAATGAGTTTCTGGGGAATCTTACATTGCACACTAATAATAAAATAATATTATTTTAAATGGTAGTTAACACCAAGCCATTGTAATGTATGGAATGAATAGAAATAACTACAAAATGATTATATATGTTTGTCAAATATTTTTACTCTTTACAATAAATGTTAGAGGATTAAAAATGCGAACGAATCCAATTTTAAGCGTAGACAATCTAATATTCTTTAAAAGGTCGATTAACCGCCTTTTGATGGAGAACCTCTTTTAAATACACTTTTTTAATATTTTATGTGTTATATTTGACAAAATAAAATTCTTCTTTAGAATCGAGACATCAAAGTTTACTTTGTGTAAATTTTTCATATTTTTCCGAAAAAGTTCAATTTTTAATGAATAGTGAAAAATGTTGTATTTTAATTCAAAACCTCTTTTTAATATAATTTATTTATATGATTAGATTATCTTTTGAATTGGTTTTAAAGTTAAATTAGAATATATTTTTACCATTTAATCCAATAGTGGTCAATGGAATTACTTTCACTTTGAAATCGGACTTAAACTAGTGTCAATCTTTTGATACATTTTCTTTCACAAAAACATGCTATTTGTTTTGACAGTGGGAATTAATTATAAAATTAATTAATGAAACTTATATGTTTTTAATTTTGTAAAATATCCATCATTTTTGAATTCAGAATATCAAATATAGCTTAGGGTGAATTTTTAGTAATTTTCTGAAAAACTTCATTTTTTGATGAATAGTGAAACCATTAAGTGGTACTTATAAAAACTGATTTTCCGTTTAAATGAAATTTTGCCAACTTTGTGTTTTTAATTTAAAAAATCTGACATACATGTTTGTCATTAATAAGTAAAATTTGGTTCAATGGGATTAAAATAATTTTTTGGTGAATAGTATCTTATTAAGTTTTTAATCGCGATTAGAGGTAATTAGTGTAGTTTAAGATAAGAATAATGTTTTAATAAAATTAAATGACCTAGACACATGTCCTAACCTCATTGGATGAGTCATGGCCGACCAAGAAAATCCATTGGTCAACTTGGGGACCCCATAGAGCCAATTTGGTTGGGAAATGACATAAATAACTTTTTATTTAATGATAATGTAAAAAATGACACAAACATGAAGTGTTTTACTAAAAAAAATTTACATAGGGTTATACAAGTCATATTTTTGACTATAAATAGTAATTGGAAATATAAAAAGATTTCCTACATAATATTATTTTTTTTTATAATTTTTAGACATTAAATAAATTAAATTATTTATGACATCATGATGATGCAGCGATGACCTCATTATTTAACGATTTAAATAAAATGGAAAGATAATGTAATATCTAAGACCTACACATGTCCAAAACCTATTGTATGGTTGGATTTAGAACCCTTATCACCTTATCCACGAATTATATTAATATGGGACCTTTTAAATCCGAAACTCATTTTCAAATAAAGTAACATTTGCTTACTTTCCAAGAGTGCCCCTCCTCTCCTCTTATAAAAGGCCCCCACCTCTACCTCCTTACCCACACTTCCAAAGCCTTTGGCTCGGCCAAAACCTACCCATTTTGTCTCTACAAATCCCTATATAACTCCTTGAAGCCTCACTTTGGGCAGAATCTTTTCCAAGGAAGCCTTTCAGCTCAAATCAAAGGAAGTTACCCGATTTTAAGGTAATGTCTTTGCTTGAGTCCTTTTGATTTATTTTGATTCTCCAACCCCCTAAACTCTTTTTATTAATTTATTTTGTAACAACTCCAGTATCGTAAATATACTAGGATGTTGTTATAAAAAGGATTTGAGATACACTTAAACACACTATCATCAAATGGTTAAAGAACATACTGTTTATGTGGATGGCGAATTTCTAACTCCCGAAACGATGGTTGTTCAACATTCATCTAACACCTTCAAAGGTGTCCATTAAGATGACACTATATTTATATATGATATATAATATTTTTATATTTTACTTAAGCATCTGTATTTTTCATTTATTGCATACCTTTATGGTTTCCATTATGGGTAAACGCGATATCTTCATTTAAGGAAGTGCGGACTACCGCCCCCTCAAAGTGATTTGATTCGTTAATACCATATGTGGTACGTATAAAGGATATATTTAATGATATTATATGTGATACCATACTGGAATTAAAATACTATTATGTATCATTATTTTTTAATTCCATTAAATATGAAATAGAAATGGAAGTAGCGTTCATGCGTACGTACGGCTTACCGTCTCCATGAACGGTGCATTTCATTTCTTATCCCCAAATGTGATGTATTTTTATGAGTACATATATATAATGGATATATATGATGTATGTTCCATATAAATGATTAATATAATTCTTTAATTAAAATATAGATACCTCTCATATGGTTTTAATTCCATTATTATGACATAGAAATAAAAGTAGCGTTTATGCGTACGTACGACTTACCGTCTCCATGAACGGTGCATTTCATTTCTTTCCTCTAAATGATTATGTGATATTATAAATACATGTATATGCTGGATATATATCATATATATGATATCCAACTTAAGAATGTCATTCTGGATATAAATAACCTTTGACCTCACGAACAACATGTAATTGTAAGAAGTCCACTTTCGACTTAAGAACCAAGTATCGACAAAAAACATATTATTAACTAAAATGATTACATAATGTCTATGACATGGTAATAAGTGATATAAAAAGAATAATAAACTTGAAAAATGTTCTTAAGGAAGTATAAATTAACTCAAGTTTATTATTCATGAAATTAAAGAACGATCGAGTCAAGTCGGACCAGAGGTAAGGGATCTTACTCCTCTCTTTGTTTTTAAGTACACTCTTTTATGTCATTCCTTCTAAAGCTCATCTTTCTTGTTATTGGGATGTTATTTTATATTACTCTTACTGTATGTTTTATGTTCATATGATGAGAGACCCTATTCTCTCTCATCAATCCATTTTGGAAGTTTTGAGTGGCACCGTTAGGCTGCCAAATTTTTGAAAGAGATCTAACCTTTCTCTTTCTTTTAAAGTACTCTCCTTTATGTCACTTCTTTTAAGCTCCTCTTTGTTATGTTGGGGGATGTTATTTTATATTCCTCTTTTTGTAAACTTTAATTTAATATTATTAGAGACCCTATTTATCTCATCAATCTATTTTTGTAGGTTTTGAGTGGCGCCATTAGGCTGCCGAGTTTTCGTAAGGGATTTTTCATCTCACATTTGTTCCCATGATATTTATGCTACATTTTCCACAATGTCCTTTGAGTGGTGTATGTACTACCCATTATTTTTCATATTGTGAAATATACTTTCATTAATGAGTATTTACATCAATGTTGTATTGTCCTTCTTTCACGGGGTGTATGTTTCGAAAGATACCCATGTCGGTAAGAGAACCTTTCACCCTCCTCTTTTTAAAAGACTTCTTTTGTTATGGCTTTTAATTCAGATACTATTATGTTGGGATATGTTGTTCTATATCCTTATTGATTTAAATTTTATTTCCATGTGATGAGATACCCTTTTTATCTCTCATCACCTCATTTTATGAATTTTGTGGTGACGCCATTAGGCTGTCAAATTTTTGTAAGGGAACTTCTTAACCCAAATTTGATTCTTTGGGATAAACTTGTACTCCTTGAATATGTCGTTCTATGAATATGTGTGAAAAACCTCTGATTTTTTTAAACTTAATATCCACTTATATTTGGTGTATTCGTTTTTCACACATAATTATTTAATTGATTTATCCTTAAACCAAGGATACCATATTTGTAAGGGACTTTGTCTCAATCTCCTTTCATTGAGGCATATTTCGTTTTATACACAAAATTCTTTTATACGGTGTATAAACCCCTTTGAAATTTACTTTTATACAAAAGGAATCTTTTTTATGATGAATTTTACAAAACGACAAGAAGGAATGTTTATTTTAATGTATGCGGTGACAATGACCTTTTCTGCCGCCGCGAGTATTATTTGGTCTTTTCCTTCCTCAACAAGACGTAATGTTTTTTAAAATAAAATAAATACCATATTCTTTTTTTGTATTTTGGTATTGAAAATTGTTTTGATAAAGGATTTTGTTATGTCAATTTATTTAAATGATATATTGTGATTGAAATGTGGAAATGTTATCATTCCTTTATGTTGGTTTTATGTGTTATAATTTTATAATGGTACTTGGACATTTTATGGGTGGTTACGTGATAAACCATATGATGGGCGATGCCGTGAATACCAGGATGGGTGGTTACATTATAACCTCCAATGCATTGGGTATGGAAGTCGGCCGTATGGATATTCTATTATGTATGTATGGAAGTTGGCCGAATGGCTATTCCATTAAGTGATATGTGTGGAAGTCGAACTTATGGTTATTCCACTTAAGTATGTTTATGTCCAAGTTACCTTTATATGTTATTTGATCTTTATATGGGTTTTATGGTAATATTTTGGTTACAGAAGGCTAATTAATGAACTTTTATTCAGTGAAGAGTTTTTACTACTTCGAAAAGGTGAAAATAATTACTTTGATAAAGTATACATGGTTTACTTGTTGTTTTGAAAAACTAATAGTTTTCATTCTTTGTGTATCCCTTACTGAGATTTTAATGCTCATCCCAAGTTTTTGAAATATTTTTCACAAGACATAACGTGGAATAGGGTCAAGGATGGGATCATGGGAAAGTCATGCTACCTAAAACATGGAACTAGACATGTTTCTTTTTAAGAGTTTTTATTTTATGGAAACTTAGTAGAAGTTTCTACTTTGTAATCTTTTGAGATGTAATAGTTATGTCCTAATTCTCTAAAACTCTAAACCTGAAAAGATCCTCAATGTGAATTATTCATTTAATTCAATATTAAGTAAGGTTTAAGGCCGGGGCCTTATAATTAGCTTATATTATCATATGAATATTAATTCTCAATCCTTATATATCTTCTCTAATGATGTCTTAATTTGCACTTATTACACTAGGGCATAATTGGATCATCCTATAAATATCTTGGTTCATCATAGGTTATTTTATGTTTTGTTATTAATAATTTTGAACATAATATCTTAATTTAATTGTAAAATAAATCATTCCTAAGTGTTGGTAAAGATAATTTCAATTAACTGAATCATATCCTTGAGACTATCTGGACCCATTTATATTATTAGGCCCACTAATTATGCTCCAGGGTTAAAATATAGTTTATATTCAACCATGATTTTTATGGTTTATTACCCCTAGGTTGATCTTTTCTATATGTTCATCAACATTCCTATATCCAGATAAAGATGTAATTTTTCAGAGAACCACACAATCTCTACATTACCTAAAAATTAGGTTGTTAACATATAAATAAAAATATTTAATCAACTTATCCTTGTGGGTTTCACTAAATATATTGTATCATAATCCATGTTATAGTCAATATTACTTCATCTAACAATAATGTATGTCTAAACAATTGAAATTATAGAAAACCTTTACGTATAAACACTTAAATTATTCTCAACTAACAACGTATCATTTTAATGTTCCATAACCTACTCTAATAGAAAATATGGTACACTATCAACATGAAAATATCAATTAAATGAGTAAAATAACATGTTCAATTATAATACAACACAAAAATATTTTAGCTTTAAACTTTTATTGAATTTGGAAATAAATTAACTAACAAAGGTAATCTTTTTTAAACGATTGGAAATTTTTTGAACTATATATGAAACTTCTTAATAAATAACAAGTCTTTAACAATTCTTCAAAATTATCTAGAAAAGATATTGTTCTATAAATATCAGGCATATTTCTTTTCACCATAACCAGGGGTTGTTGAATCATAAGAATTGTTTGATATCAACTGCTCAGAAAGGTTAAACATAAGAGATGACTTTCAAATATCATAAGTGATCATAATATGATCATATTCGTATACTCAAGATATATAATAAAGTCATGCAAATAAATAATAGTTCATAAATAAGTTGTTAAGGCCTAATATAACCTTATAAAATAATTTAAAAATGCTAGAAACATGAGAAAGTAAACATGAACCATAAGAGAAAAACATATTTATTATAATACACATAAAATTATACAACTACAATAGTATTTGGATGACATTGCCAACTAATTAAAATATTTCAATCCATTATGTTGTGAATACATCATATTTTTTACATTTTTTGTGACAAATCCATGTATTCCAATTCATTATAATCTCAATAGATATAAAACCTTAACAAATTAATTACAAGAAAAATAGAACCCAAAAATTCATCTTCCATACAAATGAGTTCCAGTTGAATAAAATATCTCAACATGTCAAAAATAAAACCAAGAAAAAATGGGCTTCACATTCATTTAAATTGTAATAATGTAACAAAAGATTCATAATCCTATAAATAATGTCAACATGATATAACTGTGGAATGTAAATGGATATCAAAATATATTTAGGGAGTTTTAGTGAAAATACCCATCAAATAAAATGAAAAAATATTTATGTAATTTACACCATATAGATAAAGGATATATGGTTAAGCACATGCATTCCCCATGAGATTGATATATTTCATACAGGTTAATACACATCCATTAAATTAAGTTAATATAGAATATTTATAGAGGAAAATAAATTGATGAAAACATAAATTTATATATAATGTTTGATTAAGAATGAAAAAGGTAGAATTGTATCATTCTTCTATTAGAGAGTAAAATTAAAAAAATATAACCCTCAAAAATAGTGATTTCTATTATTAATGTAACTTCCTTGATCAAGATAATGTATATCAAAGAACCTTGATTTATATGACAAAACAATTTTAGAGAAACATGAAAATCACTTTAGAAATATGAAATATTTTTGAACTCGTAAAACATTTATTTAAATATAATTGATTTACAATAGAAGTAGAATAATTATTTCATTCAAAAGTATAAATTATTATATATAAATTTTTATATATAATTTAAAAAATGTTGCAAATATTTATTAACATAAAATCCTTAATGAGGGATTTTTTTCACACATCGAAGAAAAGGGGTCATATATAAATCATTAAACATCCATCGAAATGTTTAATTAACTAATTTATTGTATAAAATGACAATAATAAATTGTTAGAATATATATAATGTTAATAATAAAATTATTCAATGAAAATAGTCAGTAAAACCTTTTATTCCCATCATAAAATAAGAGAAATGTTTGGTTCCCTTATAATGGGTAATTAATGAACGAAGGGGAAAAGAAAATTATGATAAGAAATATAAACCCAAAAATAAATTTTGTAGAAAAAAATTATTGGGGGATTTATAAATAGTGATCAGAGACATAACCCTGATGGATTGTGTATAAAATGAAATCCTAATTATAAATTGAGAATGAATAAAAACCTTTATGGTAATGGTAATATATGAAAAAAGAAAAAAGTAGGGTAGACATGAAACAGAAATTTAAGCACCATGAAATGAAATATATCTATTTTAAATTATGGGGATTTGGTATTGGATACTATATATTGATGAACTAGTTGTGTACAATATCAAACATATCCCATGGCGTTTGAAATAGTGATTGCAAAAACATACAGTTGGCATAACCATTATGGTAAGAATGTTTTGAAAATGACGATTAAAGGAATATAAGAATATACAAAAAATTGAATAAGGTGGAATTACATAATATGGTTTTCATTCAATATAAAGTATCAGTCACGTAATAATAAAATTCAATAATTAATATTGTATCTTAATGGAAGAAAAATTGTGTTTTCATAAACCCATAAGTTGTTCATGATTCACCATGTGAATATCCCTAAGATATTGAATAATAAAATTTTGTTCATTATATACCATATTATGAAACTTATTAATATATATTTCATTATAAAATGTACATTTATATTCAATATTATATTTCTTAATCTTATTGTTTCCCTTATGTTGTTTATTTGGGATGGTTTGGTCAATTTCTGTGTAACTTTTTTGGTATGTCAACCATTGTTAAAGGTGTTTTAGAATAATATAATAATATATAAAATTATAGGGGAATGTTTACTTTATTATTATACTATAATAATATTTAAATACTTATATAGTTTTTTATAAAATTGAATTATTTTACGAAAGGTTCTACCAAATATTAATTTGATGTGTTTGATTTTATGGTGACGGTTTATTATTGACCTCACTTATATAATGTAGACTATTTTATTATATAGCATTAGTAGCTCAAAAATATTTATATTTACCTTAAATACATTGTTAAATATATATAATTTCTGTGGTGATTGAAAGAGCGCTGTCATGGGCGCCCTCAAATGATTAGTGTGATTTTGGGGTACTTAGTTGCAGTAGAGTGGCTGACCAAGGTCGTCTCTCAAAGGAGGAAGTGAATTAAAACAACTTTTCAGAGTTATTCTAGAACAAAAATAAAAGGGAATAAAAACAATACTTGAAAGTATGGGGGTGGTTGTTTAAAGTTTATAAATCTAGAAGAAGTTTGCTGGCAGAAGATTGCATTTTTTTTGTTTTTAATTTTGAAATGATGTTTTGATTAGAATGACACAACAAGAAGATGTTTTTTAAAAAAATCTATTTTAAAAGGCGTAATCGAACTAACTCTACCTATTCAATAATTTATTAATCATTATCATTTAAATTAATATTCACATAATTATGATCCCTTAATTTGTTAAATCCCAAACCCTACGAGAATTAACTTTACCACGAAGATGATGTGAATTTAACCCTAGGCTAACTTCGGAACATGAAATCGCAGCACCCTGCTTTGATTGATGTTATAAGATTAGCTTATGGTCAGTGGTAAATTAAGGCACATAACCACTATGGAAATGAGGATTAATTGAGTTTAGGGATTATATTTGAACTCTACAAATTGATCCCATGTGGTTTTGAATTACCGGTTAAGGTTGCGCTCTCACAGTTCACACAATTCCCGACCTCGCGTGTTTTGTGTTAACTATTCAATTGCTTTCTTAGTTTCATTTAAATTAAAAACTCAATTAATGGATCATGTTTAGTGAATTAAATTATATCATTTATTCAAAATAATTGAATGAAGAAGGTGGGAGGTCGACCGATTACTAAAAATAACTACTCTTCCATGGGCGGTGTAGTCATCGTGGAGACGATTTGCATAAGCAAAGGATTGAAAGGGTATAACCCAATCTTTTCTCTAATATTGATTCCAACCCAAAGAGGAATATTAAGAGAAGAATAAATTTAAACAAAACATTAGGAAAGAGAAGAAATAAAAGAAGAAAAATGAAGTTTATTACACAAATGAAAACATTACAAAATGAAAAAGAGGAGGCTTCGATGAGGGGATCCTTGCTTCAAGAGGTACCCCTCTTACAATGGTTGGAGAATTTGGGTGAAACCAATTCCATTCTGCCTCCAATATCTCAATGCACGTCCCTACCCCTCCAAATGAGAAAAAATCTAATTTATAGAGGGGAGGGGAGGAGAGGTTACAAGTGGTTTCAAGTGTGAATGTGGAAATTCGGACAAATATTTTAATGGAAATTGCACCGCCCATTTGACCACGAAAACGCATGTATTGGCCGGCCTTCCAGAAGGATCCAATGTGAGGATATGGGTCCTCTATCTCCTCTCCAAATTTAGGCTCAATCCAGGCTCATATTAAGGAGTTATGGCAGAAATACAGAAGCTTCTCCATTCCGGAGATCCCAGCCCAACTTTGACTTCATGGCCCATTTTCAACACTCTAGTGCACTATTTAGCTTTAGTGTTATGAATAAAATTTGTAGATAATTATGTTAGGAACACCTTTACAAAATTGAAAATTCAAATAATAAATATAAAAATATTTAGCTTCAAAATACTACAGTGAACTATAAAGGGTAAAACTGGAATTTTCATCAAATATTCAAATGAATGATCTAATTCCAAATACATTCTAATTAAACATATTTAACACAATGTGAGGAAATTATATCATTTATTATCAGTAAAATATTAAATAAAATAGTGTTTTATCAGTGATGGAAAACAATTTATGCCACTTTGTTGAGGTGGTAGTCTTTACATGCACACAGTCAACACACTTTTGTATTTTTTTTCTGTATAAGAATAAATACGTTTTTTACATTATTATAATAAAAAATATGTATACTATAGATATTGAGTCTACTATTTTCAATATATAGTTATGGTTTAGAGTGGAATAAATTATATAAAAATTATAAGGATTAATTAACTCTCACATTTGGTTAATGAACATTCTCTTGAATCTCTGTTATAAAAAGAAGGTACAATAATAACTTATATAGAATATGTATAATATCCCATAACCCGCAATCCCATGACTTATGCTAAAAATCTATATAATTTTTTTGTTTCTATGATTCTGATAATTGTGAAACCAATTTTTACATCAAAACATTACAACTAAAAAAACCAGGATCACCTAAATTTATGATGACTTTTTTTTAGTTTTATAGAATTAGGGAAAACCCCTATATAAATAATTCAAAAGTCATCAAATGAACATTTCCCCCATTCAAAATAGATTTTCTTATTTCAAAATATCTTATCAACATCATTATTTTGAAATTAATTATAGACATAAATCATTCAAAATAATTCTCTAACACATAGAGAAAATGAAACAAAAGAAGGGTGATCTAAAACTCTCAATAAGGGAAAAAGTAAGGATAAACAAATGAATTACAATATTGATAATAATATGAGAAAAATAATATGATTAAATAATCAAAATGTATGAATATAACATAATTAAATTCAAACCCATAAATACTAGGATCATCAAACATGAAAACATGGAATACTTATTTGTTAAAGGAAATAGTCATAAGAATCAATAATCATGATGCATGTGGTATAAATAATGATCTAAATAAAAATCATAAAACCAAGGAAATAATATATATAAAACATTCTTGATTCTTGGAACATCATCTCATAAAACCTTAAAACCGCTCACAAAACACTTACAAATGGAATAACTAATATGGTTAACTTCCATCTCTTGAGTACCCAATGTATTAGAGAAATATTTGGGCCCACCCATTTTATAACCTATTACGGTCTCACATGACACTACTGGGGAACACCAATTATTTACATTGTCCAATACCAGAATAAATGGATAATTGATCAAAACTAAATGAGAACCCCTTAATTATTTTTTGAACATGATAAACTTTTGAAAATGAAATTGGTTCCACTAAAATCAATTATAAACAAAATTAACCAATTGAAAATAAATGGGTTCTAAAATAATCTCATTGAAACGTGATAAAATCATGGGAAAAATTATTTTCAAAAAAATATTTTTAAAACATGGTTAACCAATGGAAAATAATTAGTCTCAATAACAATATTTTTAGGACATAATCAACTCCTGGAAAAGAAATGGGTTTCATGAAAATAACTTTAAGATATAATCAACCAGTAAAAAGTAAACGGGCTATGTAACATTGTCTTCAATATAATTGTAGTACATCCAAATAATGGATAATTATTGTATTAATAAAAAATATCCCAAGTGTAGGTTATATAAAAATATATTTTATGACTTTGAAAAACTGAAATGGATTTAAAAGATCATTAGAAATATTTTTTTGAGGAAAATAATATTTAATCATTCCAAAGTACCACAGACAACATTAAAAAAATTAATCATTAAACCCAATAATTGAATAACATTAAATTATAATTATAATATCTTGTGAATAATGTTATTCATGAAAAACCTTTTTAAAGGGTTATTTTATACAGAATATAAAATAAGTTAGTTCAATTACATAACAATTATCTCAAAGGATTATTGTGAAAAAAATCTATTGCAGCATTAGTAAAATTTAAACTATAAATCTCATTAAAGATAGATCCTAATAATTTTATGAAAAAATCCTATAAATATAATTATAATAATATTAAAATAAATTCTACGGAATTATATAAAATACAAAATAGAAATAAGTAGTGAATATTGAATATATATCACATAAATAAAAGTTAGATGATTAAAACCCTTACAATGTTCATATCATTGGAATGAACTAAGTCAATGAAATAATTATGTGTGAAAAAATCAAGCGTGAGAAATAAATGTGGAAAATAGTATAAAAAATCATAGGACATTTCATACATATTCTTATCATAACATAATCAATTACTTAGAATATTAACCCATTGAACTGAAATTGAGTTGTGAAATCCCTTACTCCATGAATAACTATAGAATCAATGGATTCGTGAAATAATAACATCAAATAAAAAATGGAATATCATGAAATCAATAAAACTGATTATATAGAAATGTACAAGTAATTATATACACCGTATAAAATTTACTTGGTGCATAATAACAAATAAGTCTTAATGGAATATAAATTGAGACGAAACCCCTTTCAACATGGTAACATTTGAATTACAAAAACAAAAAGTAATAATCATTAAATGAAACATTTAAATAAAATGAAGCTGAAATAAATCATTATATAATATATCATAATGATAATTAGATACACCACAAATAATAAATAAGTGGTGATCATGGTGTATCCTATGGAATTTAAAATTAACAAAAGAATCCCATACATTGAATCTTATTTGTCTGGGATTCCCTATATATTTCTGAAGAATAAACATATTTTAATTATTTACATTATTCATAATATATTAAAAGTTTATTATTACTTTTATTTCACTAAAAACAAGTTATATATGATTACTTAATAAGTAATGATTCTGTTATATGTTCTAACCATATTTAATTTATGTGTCAAGAATGATTTGGTATTTCTATTATAGACAAAGGGGGTCATTATTAAAAAATATCCATGAAAATAATCAAGAAACTATTTTCATATTGATATAGAAATTATATTTCTGAATAGAAATTATTAATTATGGATATAACAAATGAACCAACATTACTATCATCAGCAAGGTTGGTCACCTGTACGCATTGGTAACGTTCACATCTTTCAATGATCATTATGGAAAGTATGTAAGAAACATTTATCATTATATAATTATTATTATAAAATAAATACAATATGATTTAATTTTATATAATAATAAATAGAATTATTTTGATGTAAAAGGAATAATATCTCTTCAAGGATGTGGTTGTACACATGTCCATGATGATGTTATCATATTTTTAGTGTGTGAAAAGGTGTTTAATAAAATTATATATTATATTTCCATAATTGAATTTATTTAATTAGTATCATATATATTTCTTTTATGTCACATTTTTTTATTGAACACATCCTTAATACATTTTGTGATAATTGAGAATGTATCACATCGCTTTGAGGAGCTGGTAGTCCACATGTCCACAAGTGATGTTATTGTATTCCCACAAAAAGGATATCATTTAGGTATGTTTTATATAATATTTATAGAAGTAGAATTAAATTATTAATATAATATATATCATTTTAAAATAGTATGTCCATCATTATTACCTACCGTGGGAGGTGGTAATGGAACACAGAATGATATCGTGTCACGAGGAAGTAGTCCACCATACACACAGAAGATGATTTTGTATCCTTTTTTTTGGAAGTGTGTGAAAGTATAGGTAAAACCCTTAACATTAAAAAATATAATTATATTTTGGATACTAAATTTAATATATATTAATTGAATAGAAAAAATTTAAGTGGTGTCAGAATGAAACAGATTGAAACTGATCTTTAACAAATGTTAGCTTTTTTGGGTAACTCCTTTTGGTATTCATTGAAGGGCTTCCAAGGTTTTCTTTATAAACTTTTTGAGAATTATTGGATGATATGAGGTTTTTCGGTAGCATATTTGGGAAGTGTTTGTATGAGAAAATGTTATTGAGAGGTGTGAATAAATAGGGAGGGTTTGTTTCTTTTTATAGTGTAGGGGATTGGAATTCATGTAAATATAAAAAGGTAAATACTATTGGGAGGCCTCACATACATCATGCTCCTCCAATAATAATCCAATTTTGATCCATTACACATTATGGTCTAATAATTTACAGAAAAAAATTTATTTTTTTCTTGGTCGTTTGGCACCTTAAGATTAATCTTTAACAAAAAAGTATAATCATTTTACCTTAATCATTGTAATTAATATTAATTTTGTTTAATATTAATTTTGTTCAAAACATTGACCTTATTATAAATTATAAATATTATGATTACCAATATGGAATCTATTTATCCATATTCTAGTTATAGAAGTGGTTAAAACTAATTGAACATTAATCTTATTGGCGGGATGATAATGTTGTTTTCTAAAGGTAAAATGTTCAAAAGATTGATATGTAATTATATCTAAAATCACAATTTAAATTATTAAAATTAAAAAAATTATATTAACTCATATAAAATATAACTAATTATACGTTTCAAAATTTTAAAATATAATTTTACAATATGAATACTTTAGAAAAAAATAATTTTTCAAATAAAATTTGGTGTCGTTCATTATTTATCAAAATATATTAGTTCTCATAAAAATACCAAAAAAACCAAAGTAAATTTTGATAATATTATTTTAAAAAGAAGTTTATTTATAAAATTATTAACGTATTAAATTAGGGATTTAATAGGTTCACCAATGAATGGGGGTAAAACTACATTTTAAAAATATAATTATTTTTATGATTAATGTTGGATTTACTCTCATATTAACACTATAAAATATATTTTTATAATTTAGAAAATTTTGATTCAATATATAAAATTTAAATTGCATTAATATCATTCAATAATAGTTATTAATTTAATTTATTATGTCAAAACATCATTTTTTTTTATAAAAACAGTTCTTATAACAACATTTCCTTTATATTTATTTGGACTTTAAATTCATTTATAATTAATTTTTAACCAATGAATTAATTTAAAAAAAATGTTTAAACCATATATTCTTAAATTATTTAATAATATTAAATCATCAAAATCCAAAGAATTGGTGATTACTATCATATTAATTATTAATATTATATTGTTGTTCGGTAAGACTCTATAATTTTTGAAACATAACCAATCAAAGGAAATTGATGTTGAGTATAATGGGATAATATCAGTGTTTTATAGAGCTCAAGAAAAACATTTCATTGAATATATGACAAGATATAAAATAATTTATATTAATTTATAAGATGATATTTCTTAAAATATCAGGACATAACAACAGGGGAATCATGTTATGAAAAACACATCTAAAAATGTAAAATTCAAAAAGTAATAAAGAAAATTTTGATGCAGGTTGGTAATTATGAGTGGGTAAATTTGATCCCTATGATAAGTGTATAATAGTGAAATTTTTTGAACACCCCTTATTTTTCATTATGAAGTGACACTCTTCTTG
The DNA here is from genome assembly GCA_963277665.1 of Viscum album. Classification (NCBI taxonomy): domain Eukaryota; kingdom Viridiplantae; phylum Streptophyta; class Magnoliopsida; order Santalales; family Viscaceae; genus Viscum; species Viscum album. The sequence continues at coordinate 1,769,919,908 of OY728145.1, forward strand.
GTTAAATGGTTAAAAATGTAAAAATAATATAATATGAAGTAATATAAGATAATTAAGTACTCTACCACTAATTTTATCTCATTTTTTTAAACATTTAATGTATTTTTCAATTTTTTATAAAAATATATTTTTTTATAACATGGTAATTAGTTTTTCCCAAGTAGTATATATATTATTAATAATATATGGTAACAATTACATAAGCATTTTGATAGTTAAACCAAAATTAATGTTCCATATAATCTAATTTAATTCAAAAATAAGATAAAATTAACTTTTAAATTAAAAAATTTAATATATTGGTAATAGTTTCATAAATGTATTATTTTTAATGTTATATGTTCTTAATATTATTCTCTATTGATTAACAATTAATAGTGTATGAAATTACTTATATATATATATTTTTAAAAATATTATAATATTTTATTTAATAGAACAAATTATATTAGTATATAAAAAATGATATAATCCATTGAAAATAATTTTCAAAAATTAACAATATCTCCATTATTTTGTGAAATTACTCTTAATTTTAAAAAACAAATTTTTCCACAAATTGAAATTATTATCATTAAATAATATTATAATTTTGATTTAAAATGATTTATGTATTTTTTCTTAATGTTAGGAATGTAAAATTTTAATATAAATAAAAAACTTTTTTTCTAAAAAACTATTACTAATATTTCCAAAATGTTAAACATGGGTTTTATATATTAAAAGTAGTATTAATAAATGGTTTATTTTTATTTATAACTAGTTTTATATAAAATTGTTTCTAAAAATTTAATTTCAATCAAGATTAATGATAGTTTTATCGAATTGATGTTATTATAAAAATGGGTTTTCAGCATTATTAACTTAAATATTAGTTATTTGAGAAAAATATAAAAAATTAATCCTCTGATAATAATGAAATTATTAATCCAAATTTAAACTTAATTTTATCCATTTATAATAAAAATATTTAAAAATATTTATTTAAAATAAGATTATAATATATAATGGATATCTTATTTTTCTGAAAAATGACGTTTTAAAACACTAAGTCTTATAAGTATTATTTTTTGAAAATTACTAATTTATTATGATAATTTATTCTATGTTATGTTCTCATTAAAATTTTAAATTTATAATAAAATATTTTTATACCATTATAATAATGCTTTCTTATATGATATTATCCATCTATTTATACATATTCATTTAAGGGATAATATATTCTGAAATATCATGGTGTAACATTTTGATCCCTCTTCAATAATATTTGAGAGGTTCCCACTGAAATGTTTAACCAAGATACTTCTGAGATGAGTTTCTTTAGATATGAATCTATGTAAGGGGCCTTGAAAATATATATTTTCTACTATTGATGTTATTTTTTTGTTGATCAATTTGGTTATTTGTTCGGATTCTTTCTATTATAGAATTGAAGATTCAAAATCAGTGGTTCTAAAAAAGAATGGAAAAAAAATTTCACATCTAAATTTATGTTTTATTTGGACTCCATTTATACATATTGATCTCATCTGGCTTTAATGGATGATAAATTTTGGTATAGTGTCTACTCAAATGGTTAATTTATTGTTTTTCTTTTATTTATAATTATTGGATTCTTACTGGTGTGGCCCCTCAGGGGTTGTTTGTTTTGGTTTATTTAATCAATTAATGTTGTAATTATAGCCATTAATGATTAGTCATGATTATTTTATTATGAAATAATAATTTAAAAATGTGGGTATTTATTATAAATTAGTAACATTTTTTATGGTTATAAATAAGGAATTGATCACATTTTAGTTTTTCACAGGTTAATAATTTATTAATAATTTATTTATTTTTTACATTATCTAAAATATTCAAACTTGAATATGATTCATATTTCAATATCCCTTCTATATAGAGATTCTAGTTTGGAGATGGTAGACTTGATGGGACTCCCATATGTGTCTGATCAGTATGATGATGTTTGGTGGTGTAGTTTAAGGATGCATGATATTGAAGAGACGATGATGATGTCGAATAACTGTTATGTTTTTTGGGTTTTTTTAAATACTTTTGGATTTCTATTTATTTTGATTCATGTTCATTGTTGTTTCATATATTTATGAATTCTTATATTTGACATTGTGTGTTTAGTATTTAGAATTCCATTTAATAAATTAGGGCTAGTTTATTTGAAGAAAGTGTTGCCTTATCTGAAAGAACTACAAACAGTTTATTATACAAAAAATTGATTACATGAGTCAAAAAGATGGTATCATATTACAATGTTTCTCATAAAGGGGTAGTAAATCATTAGGAAGATCTCCAAACATGTAATGTCCTAACTTACTCAGATATTGGTGAGGCCATCCACAACCATATTTTCTTCATGATAGATATAAGGTGTAATATGGTTGATGTAGTAGAGTGAACAGTGACAATCCCTTCAATGTGTAGTAATCGACCGTACCAGATGAATCACACCATTCCAAATTGCATGAATTATGGTAGTCAAATCACTTTAAATGTATATTTTGACCCAACCATGATTCTTAGAGAAAAAAATAGCATGGATCACACTTATCATTTTAGCCTCTAATGATGAGGCAATACCAGATCTTCTAAAGCTGCACCTGAGGATCTGATAATGATGATCCTTGAATATGGCACCACATCCCACAGGGCCCATGTTTCCATTAGAATCACCAACCACATTAACTTTATTCTATCAATAGAACATCAATTGACAAGAAAACATCACAAGTGAGTCACAAATGATGAAATAATTCCTATATCGACCGGTTTATGATTATGATTTTTGAGTGAGGGTTTTAACTGTTCATTTTAGTTTTTTTCTTATTCTGTGGTGTAAGGGTCATGTTTTGGGGTGATGTCTAGCACTCTATACATAGTGGAAGAAAGAATCCAGAAACACCACTATGACTAGAATATATATATATATATATATTTTGAATGATAATAAATGGTGAATATAAATGTTGTTCCTTTTAACTTTCTTATTTATAATGTTGATGAATTATAATTTTTTTAACAACATCACTAGAAATTAGCTTATAGAATCCTTATTATGGAAGTATCTATAGTTAGTGGGAATTACTCCACACTCAAGTATGATATCACTTAACACTAAATTCTACTAAATAATAAGTTAATGATGAGACATAATGAGAGAAAAGAGATAGTTTTCTTAAGGAATCTAACTATTCTACACCATTATGCATCATGACAAAACAAATTTATATATAACATGAAGAACTAAATGTTTGTCTATAAATTGATTATTATTGAAAAAAATATTAATGTGTCTCATACCCTTATAGATGAATAATTAATTCAATTTAATGTATTTATAATAATTTATTATAAATTTTATGGATCTAATGTAATCAAAATAATTATCTTATGATGAAAAAATGAATATAATAACAATTTGATATTATACATGTTAATTCCCATAACATCTCAAATTGTTATAATCCCTCACAAGAACTATCATAAAATAATGTATCCCACTATTTAATTGCATAATCATGGATTGATCATGATATTTTATGGACATCCTTGTTAAGGTACTTCCTTTGGTGCACTAATCCATCTACCACCCACTTTATCTATCACCTCATAAACGTATTACACATTCACCTAATTTCAGACTGTGTACAATAATAATTGAAACAATATACAAACACCTTTTTGGTTATTCTTAATGATTTTTTTGGAAAAGTTATCAATATTTCAATATGTATAACATAAAATAAAATACCCTATCAATATCCATTCCTAAAATCTTCTGAATACATTTGAAATAAATTTTGGAGTAAGTCTCATTATTTTATTAACATGATACTAATTATTATAACAACAAATAATTTCCCAAATTGAACATTATAGTACTAAATAAATTAGTATTTACAAAATATATAAATTTAGGTAATGTGATACCACTAGATAATAATCAATTTCACATAACCAATATTGGGATATAATCTGATCTCAATCTAAAACATATATATAGAAATATTCTCCCATATTTCATATCATATGAATGTATGGATTTTACTTGATCTTTATACGTAATAAATTATGTAGACATCGGACATATAAAATTTCTATCCCATATAGTATACTAATATGTTCTTGATTCTCTGCATATAGAATGATGAGTTCAATTAATATATAACATTTTTTTCATACTTATGGATGATCACATGCTATTCCCCTCATCTGAATTGATATGATCATAATATATATTATATAGGTAGGACTTTTAACAACATCATCATATCTCAATCAATGTCTCATATGTCATAAACACCATATGATATTACAAATCCCATCTTTGTTTAGGTAACTCTAATTCCATGGTTAACAATATACAGAATCCCACCTAACTAGTAAAGCCTCAGGTATTGAATATGGAAGCAATGAAATTGTAAAGTATATCATGAAATTTATGTCACAATATATATATATAGAAATAAAAATATTAAATTAAATAACCATGTATTCCAATGAAATAATGTATTAAACTAATTTGTTTATATGCATGGTCTTTTATTCTTCACAAAAAATGAATTTTGTGCCACATGAGCATGTTCTATATATCAATATGAAAGCATTCTCATGATAATCATACCATTTTCACAACAACATATGATATATAATGATAAAAATTGGATAAGGATGACTTAAATTTATAATTTGAGATCTTAATTATCAGTTCACATCATGAAAAAGATTTAGCTAAATTAAAGGATTATAATATAGATTCTCCCTATCTATAAAATCATATATATTATAACATTAATTTTTTTAAAGATTATAAAAAAACTGTGCATACATTATAATATATTCAAATATTATATGATATACCACAAGATTTATCATATGTTTTAGGTCATTTAATGGAATTCTTAAATTACGTACATCTCTATGTGAATCCAACAACAGATCAATGTTTTGATCAATAACATCCCACTCACTAAACTCTTTAATTGATTAAAATCAATTATTTAATATATTTTTAATAATACTGAGACTTTGGAATAATATTGTTAAGTCACAACTTCTTGAAAATATTTGAAAAACTCTTTCTCATACCCAAATACAATTTAATGATTTTAATAACATTCATTTTCTACATATTACTTTTTCAAATCATATCAACATCAACATTTTTGGAAAAATTATAATAAAATTTACTTAAAATATCTCTTTGGTAAAAAAATGTACCACATTAAATTACATCAATACCAATAAATCTTAAATTAATGTAGGGTATAAATTTAAATTCTATAATTATTAATAATAAAATTTATTATTTATATTTCCCTTTAAAAATCTAGACTTAATTATTTTAGGTTTTTTATTGATATTCCCTTTGCATAGTAACTAAAATATTTATTTATTTATTTTTTTTAAATTTTCTATGTCCAAAACATTTTCCCAATAAATTCATATAAATTATATTTTCATTATAATATCACCCAAATATAAAAATACTTTTTTATGTTTTTATATTACATTTATTTCCTTTTAGGGGAATATGAAATAATAAACTATTTCTTCCATTTTGAATGAGGGTTTCTTTTTGTCTATAAAAATTTACATAGAATGATTACATTACTATTTATAAAATACCATTTATGGGTGGAAGAATCCCAATACACATCTTTTAAAAACTATCTTAAATAATTAATTTTATCTTCATTAAAAATATTTTATTACTATCTTTCTCTGAAATACATTATAGAATCTAAATATCCATAAGAAATGTGTATCAAAACCGTAATCTCATATAATTCAAAAAAATTATAAATGAAAAAAAACATTATCTTATCATATTAGTTAAATGAGATATATATCCTTTAATTAAATCTAACTAATTTTGATAAAATTGTATTACATTTAATTCTAGGATTCATCCACCCTTTATATTCAAATTTGAATAGAATATAAAAGCCTGATTAATTTAATTTATGATTTGGAACTCCTTTATATGAATTTTTTTAAAGTAATAATCTGGTATCATATACCTTTCAAGAATAAGGAATTTAATTTCAATAACATCAATTCCTGACATGGACATTCAACGGATCTTCTAAAAACCATTAACAAATATAAAATGGTACTATCACATCAAATACATATTCAACTTTCCTAAAAAGCCTTTACAATTTAATTACCTTGGTTGGATACCTAAAGAATTATTTTTACATTTCAACATTGTTTTCATTTAATGTTTTATATATTTAGAAACCTTTTCTATCTATATAGCACCAGAACCTAAAAATAAATGGATCAGTTCATCTACTATCACCAATATAAAAAAAGAGTAATAATTTCTAAATCATATTCCAATTTTCAAATAAAAATTATTGATGAAAATAAAATTAATTCCATAACAAAAATAGTCATTATAAAAAATAATATCTCCCACTAATTCATTATAATACTGAATTATGTTGATTATTTAGGTGATAGATAGTGTTCATTAGTTCATTTAATATCTAATTAATATCAAATTTCAATTGAGTCATTCCACTATATTCATTAGAATAAGGATTGATTTCATAAACTAATTAAATATTTGATTACTTAGTAAGGTATATTTTTTCGTATCAAATTTTCCTTCTTACTTATAAATGATTCTTATGTTTAATAATCGTTTGGGTTGTTTCATAAATTTACATTCTTCATACCATAGGATTGTTCTAAATTTTATGTTGAATGATTATTCTTATTTTTAATATAATATATATACAATTTTTTTTTTGAAAAATATCAGTTTCTACATTCATTCAATAATAAATTTTATTAAATGTTCTCCCATTGAAATGGCTATCAATTTTCACCTTTTCATATCCATTATTAGTATAAGATTAGTATTCCAATAATAATTTCTTAAATTATGAATATAAATAACTCATGTATATAACAGTAAATCATCTATTCCAAGAGTTTTATATGTTTCTCTTAGATAATTGGTTTGATTACTCTTTTCCCTAATCCATCAAGAAAAATTTCTCAAATCTAATCCTTTAGTATCATAATAGTCTGTTTTTTCCAAATAACTGTAATTCAAATAATATAACCAAATTATTCAAAAAATGGTTAGGGTTACCTAATTATTTTATTTCATTACATAAGAAAATCCATTGAAAACTAAATTTTTGGATCACCCATACATAATGAACAATGTCTTGAAATGTGTCTCTTTAGAAAAATAAACCACTATGATTTTTTTAAATGGATATAATTTCAAAAACATGTCATATTTTTTCTCATTACATATATTTTAATATATAATGATATATTTTGGAATATTATTATTTCATTTAAATCATTATTTTCAATCAATATTTATGTGTAATACTTTTCTCAACTCATATAGTGTGTTACTAAGTAAAATTGAAAACCAATTATAAACATACACATTCATATTCACCTCTCGCATATGGTATATGAAAATAACTAATTTAAATAATTAGATTAATATGAAATAAAATATATATACATTATATGTACTAGAGTTATTGATATCCAATTACCATGTTTCTATAAATGGAATAACCGTTCATGTTATTCAGTAGTTCATCCCAATGTCATTCATGCTTGTAGTTATTTATTAAAGATAATTTTTTTTCCTATCAATATTAATAACTAAATATTTCAAAAAATGATATTAAAAATCATTATTTATGTTGATAATCTAATAACAAGATTAATTCATGGTATAAGAAAAATAAATCCATTATTATAGCTATAATGTCTCTCCTGAAAAGAAAGTATTATAGTTTACAAGAAATTTTACACCAAAAACATATAAAACAATATAAATTATTAATTAGAAAAAAAATTATAAATAATAAGGGTAAACATTTACAAGATGAAAAATTAATAAATTTTCATGTGATATAAAACTTTTAAAAAATCTTTACTGAATTAAAAAAACCATTTTTAAATTAGGCATGGGTAATATTCAAAAATCCACTTTACTGAATATTAAAAGTTTATATTATATGTTGTTTGGATTTAATATGGACACCATCATATTCACTAAAATGAGATAATTTATGTTCATTTTTTTGAATAATTAAAATTTCACATTTTATGAAATCAATTCGAAGAATCCAAAAGGAATAATGGAGACGATGTTTACTTTTTTTAAGTAGAACGTTTTCAAAAAAAGGTGGTTTATAGGAATGTAAAAGTGTATTGATTTTAGTTGATAGAGGAATGATATGACCACTCAAGAAGATAAAACTTTTTATTAGACATTTGGGTAAAAATTATGAAGTTATTATACTAGAATAGCTATACAGACATAATATTAGAAGTGGTTATATAAATATTTCTATTAGAGAATATATTTTAATGGAAACCAATTATTATATAAAATAATATAGAAAAAAATTGCTATAAAAATAATAGTAAATAGTATTTGTTGGACATTATATAAAATATTATGGTGACCATAAAATTATATAAAATATAGTAAAAGTTTTAGGGAACAATCAAATGATTTGATATTAAAGTAAAATGATGCTGCATGGACATACACAAAGAATATTTCAAATGAATCTAGAATCCATTGAAATTTCATTGAAGTATTTTGGAAATAATTTGAATTTAAAAAAATTTAGTTGATGTAATTTTAAATAATTTTTAGTAAACTATAAGGCCTTGAGAAGGTTATTTGCTCGACTAAACAAGGTTAGTTGCCCGACTAAAAAAATTTGAGTAATTATTGAATTATATTATTAAAACTAAAAAATATAAGTACTGTAATTGGTAAAACATTCAATGATAATATCATTGAATAATTATAAGGTCCCAGTGTGTGAATTTATCAAGGAATTATAATTTTTAAAAAATTATTTAAATTTTTATCAGATTCAATTTTTACTATGAAAGATAAATATTGACAAAGTCATGCATATTAATCATTGATCATTGAGATTTTGTAAAACACACCTAGGACACTGTAACAATCATATGTTTAATTATATAATGAATATTTATATTCTATAAGAATCATCTCTGACATCATATGGATCATTTTTTATGGAAAACAATTATTCCTAATCTTCATAAATATGATTTCAAGGCATTATAAGGATGGATATAAATTTAACAAGGATCATGGAAACTCAACTAGGTACATTCTAAGAGTTATTAAGATCCATATTAACTCTAAAATAGGAATTTTAAATGAAATTAACATTTTATATGAATAATTTACTCTTATACCAATATAATATGTGGTGGATAATAAAAAAAGGAAAACAATAATAATATACTTCATAATAGATAACTATTATTACGATTTTCTTCATGAAATTTAGAAATTTCTTAAACTGTTTGGCATAATTTTATGGTAATAAGGATGACTTTTATACTTATTAAGAGTCATCATTTAGCTAATAATTTGAATTTTTCTAGGGGATAAAATTTCTAAAAATTTCTAGAATAGATATTTTCATTAAATGACTTACTTGAATGATGTTTATGATGTATCACGATCAGAATATCATGATACAATCATAAAAATGATTCATACAATGGATTATATAATATTAAATGAGAATTAAATGAGTCAAAAATTATTCCATTTTGTATTGTATTTTAAAATGTTATAAATATAAAATCTATATTGAACAATAATATAAGTTGAAATTCTGAGGAATTAATTAAGATAGTGTATGTATGAATTTTTTATTCATATATCAAAAATATAATTTTGAAGATATTATAATAAAATTAAAAAATTTCTCTACACAATTAAGGGTATGAAATTTCTAAAATTAAATAAATAATTAAATTTTCATGATGAAGTATGAACTCTATTTTTAAATGTAAATACTTTTTGAAGAAGAGAAGCCATGTCTCAGTAGTATTATTGTCACATGATTTAAATAAAATTTAAATCCAAATATTGTGAATATTTTAGGAATATTTTGTGAAATAACACCGTGATTTTATTATTATTTTCTAATAAGGATGTGTTTTTCTAGGAAAAATTAAAAAAAGAAATGAAAAAGGTGTATACGTAGAAATTGTTTTGAGGCAAATAGTTGAGGTAAAAGAAAATTCCATAGTGGGGGTACACATCTATGAGAAAAAATATAGAAAAACATTTTGAGAAAGATTTATTGAGATTGAATTAATTTCTATATTAATAATAAATTTTATTATGTGTTCCTTAAGGAATATAAAATATTAGAATAAGAAATGAAAAACATATCTCTAGTAGTGAGAGAAGATAACCCAATACTACTCCTAGGGGAATAATAGTTTACATATTATGGAAAAAAAAGTAAGATTAATTGGTTTTTGTTAAAATTATCTAGTGTTTTAATTTTTAATTTAAATAAGGATGAAAAATAGATACAATTTGAGACAATGCAATTATCATATTCTAAGAATGATATATGATTAGATATATCTATAGAGGCAATGTTTTAATCTATATTACATGATGATCAATCAGCATTCAAAGTGTCTAATTGAGTAAATAGATTAGATTAGTTTGATGTAGGGACATGGTGATCAGACATAAGATTCACATAAAATTTCTTTAAGAGGTATTTTAATTCACTTCCTAATGACTGAAGGTTGTGGGATTTATTACAGATCTAATGAGATGGTGAAAAAAATAGTGGGATGTTGTGTATGTTATTAATTCTATATAGTTTAAACAGAATCACTTACCACATTGATTAAAATTAAAAATAATATTAATATGTGAGCATTTATTACTCAGGGGAATAATAATCATAAAAATAATTTTCTTCTTGATATGGTATCAAAAAGTATAAAATTAAAATATACTGAAAGATTTATTTTTCATAAATTTAATGTGTAATTTTAATATTAGTTAAATATAAACATATTCATCTATATTATTTAAAAATATAAGTTTCAATTTCAGTAGTGTAAACAATTTACAAGAGTAAATCAAATATTGTACAAAATAATACAATAGTTATTTACCCTCCCCCTCCCTATCTCCTTACTTATTACCATATTTATAGGAATAGTTAAAACCAAAAAAATAATATAATTATGATAATTAAGAACTTTCCTTTGTTACAATGAGGTGAAGAATGGATCTCTGCCCAAGGGATTTTAATTTAAGAGACCTTGGATTAGGAAGATTCCTAACCATAGTTAATCTATTGAGGTGGGTGATACATTATCAAAGGTTTCCTATAGAGTAAAATATATCCATCATGGAGTTCTCTAATCAATATCACTTATTTCATCACAAAACAAAATAATTAGTTTTAGTAAAAACCATGTACCTCCTGTATGAATAATTTTTATGTCCCAAATGTTTTTATTAATTTGATATGAAGTATATATTTGATGAAATTTCATAATTTCCTTGGATAGAAAATTATTTTTGTAATCAATATTTCACAAAATAAAAGGTTTTATCTAAGACTCTATAAAAGAATTAATATATACTAAATTAACGATTTTATTAATTCAAAAGTTGATGACGAATCACCAAAACATGGATCTGGTAGGAATTATAATAGTTTTGATGAAACTGTTGAAAGTGATTTCTTTATTGAATCCACTTATTAACATAAATAAGATATAAATAAGGATTTATTAATTTACTTTCTTTCTATTAGAAAATATTACTTTCATATTGTTCATATTAATGTTTTCACTTACATATTTTCCTTCATTAAGTGAATGTAAGATAAAAAAACATAGATAGAGATAGAAGTAAAAGAAATTGAACATGTATTGGTTATTAATGTAAAAAAGCGAAAAAAATTCCAAAAACATATTTAATATATGTATAAATCTTTTTAAATTTTAAAATAATGGATCAATCTACTTTTTGAAGTGTTTCAATTAAATTATTTTGAGAAAGTTTTTGATAAAGAAGTGTTCATGCATTGGAGAAACACTATAGAACCTATATGAATGTAAAATATGATCATTTAGAGGTTAATTAAAATTTAATTCAAGAGAAAGATGATTCTAAATTATATTTAAGTTTGATTATGGAGGATAAGTAGAGTATTATCAAAATCTAATTTGAATAAAGGGTAAAAAAATTTGAATTTCCCATGTAAATTCTCAATTGGAAGTTTCTTTTGTTAGATGTGTTTATGAGAAATATAAAACTTATATATACAATATATGTATAAACTATTGAAATAATAAGTGATTCCATATATTTTTTTGAAATAATTCTTATAACAAAAAATAATCTCTCTTTTCTAGTGAATATAATGATACCTTCTAAAGATCCATCTAATATAAGTACATAGAATAAGGTAACATAATGTTCTAACAAATCTGTTTTATTAATGCTTTCTTATCTACAAGTACTTGTTAAATACAAAAATATATAATGTCATGGGTGAATTAAAATTACTAGAAATAAATAACATTATCAATATAAGAAATATTCATTTTCTATAATTGAATATGAAAAATTAATTCCAAAAATAAAATAGAATCAACCCAAAAATAGAAATGTATACAAGTTATAAAACATTATTAACTACATGGAAATAAATATTAAATGATTGGTGGGATGATATAGGAATTGTAATTGATTTTTTTATATGTATATTAAATTATAGATTACGATTTTATCTTATATTAATGGTTTATTGTTGAAATTCACAGAGTGTTGCGTGTATTTAAGTAGATTACCATCTTGATTGATATATTGTAAGATCCTGACCTTTCTAGGATATATTTAATTGTTTTAAATTTGTTTTAACTCCCTTTTTAGATATTAAAATTATTCCTAGTGATATGAGGTATCTAAGGGGTGTACCTCTGGTTAAACATGTGGTGGAGGTAGAATAGAGTCCATCCAGTACTCAGTAGACGGTGTTTTCATGTTCTAAATAATTTATCCTATGGCTAAAGTGACTGTGAGTCCTAGCCCACTTTGATTGAGGAAGGTGTACGACCACTATATGGATTGATAAACCAAGTGGGTGGACAATCCAAAATGTAAATCATGACCATAAATTTTGATATATGGACGATAATTATTGGCATAGGGATTGGATAACATTTCTTCCAAACCATTCTCTTTGTAAAAGTGGATGAAATTCCCATTTTCCCTCCAAGACATTAAGGGTTTAAACCTAATTTTTTCCTTATTTCATCCTCCAATGGCTTAGGTGATGAAATGTTTCTTCCATGATATCAAAGGGTTCATCTCCATTATTTATTAGACTTTTTGAGTGTATTTGGTTGAGAATCAAATATCTGGGTGTGTATGACAATCATCTTGCTACTATTTTCTAGAAATGGGTTTTTTAATTGTTTGCTCATTCTGATTATATAAAATATTACTCTTATATATGGTTATATTTTCTGTAATTGGCAGTTTTTTGAGTTAAAAAAAGATATGTTCAATTAATATTTCCTCTAAAACATTATGTATGCAGTTAATACATGTTTTACAGAGTCTTCATACCTCATTTTTATGTTTGCGATTATAAAAGTGCACTATTTTTATTTTCATTTAATTTATTAGCCTAAAATATTGAATTAAACCTATAAGGAAATGAAATACCATTATAGAACCTCATTTTTTCTCTAAATTATCATGAAGTAGAACCTATAAACACTAATTAGGGTGTAAATTTTTTGAACATATTTAGATGGTTTGAAAAAAGATAATTTGGGGATTGTGATATCAATTAATTATAGTTGTGATACATGGATTATGTGAATATTATGGGTAGTTTGGATTAATAGTTAATGTTATACTAACTATTATTGTTGTATTTCAATGTATTTTGAGTGTTTTTTATGCATAATGGTAAAATTGGATTATTATAAAAGGGGATAAATTTGATGAATGGAATGAACCACGGAAAAGTTATAATTAAGACTGTGAACCAATGATATCTTTTCTTGTCATGAGTATAATGATTATTAAGCTATGAAATTGTGAATTAATGTTTATTTTTATGATATACCAATGCTCAAATATCATGGGATAGACTGAAGAATGATCCAAACACCTCTATTCACTGTAGTTCTTGAAGAAAGGACTGATACACCAGAATCTAAGGGCATAGACATGGAATTCAATATCATATATGGGATGTTATGAACACTGATCTGAGACATGGTTTGATTCTTGGGCTGATTCTCTAGGCATTCAAACAATTTACCTCTTTTCTGATGGTTTAGATGACCAGCATCGACCGACGTTCGTTTGATGAATATGGGTAAACCAAGGAACCAAAAAAATGTGATTGATTTAAATTATATAATAATGATTTGACATGATTTATTTGGTAGTTTTCATTATTTTATGTACATATCAATGCAATATAATAAAATTAATTTTTTATAGAACCCATTAAGGGTATCCAAATACATGTAATCACACAATTCTCAAGCTTCCATTACATACCTCAAAAAATATAATGGTTTCTTGTGAGGAGTATTTATAATTGCATATGATCGAAATTTCATATGTTTATTAGCGATGTGGATGGATGAGGTGACTATATCTGATTTTAGGACCCATCTGGGTGGTTCTTCAGTGATTCATTATTTTTGGTTTTCCATAACTCAGAAACATATAATAAAAGAAATCAAAAATTCACACTTTGGTTATGGGATTGTACGTAGATATGGGGAATAGTTTTGGTGATTCATGACTACCTTATGTGTTGTTATGTTATTTAATATTTTTTATGAAGTCAATTACACTAGAAAATTGGTTATAGTCTCCCCACAAGATTTATTTGTCACTTAAAACCAGTTGACAATATTTAAAATATCGGGATGTGCACCTGGGTAAATATAGAGAACCGGTATGGTGCTTAGGATTAGTGGAACGCGTATCAAGAAATTACAATGTGGAATTAGAGTGGATATTAATTTTGTGAAAGTTGATATGACACTAGTAGAATTTTGGCCTTATAAATGAGATCATGAATTGTAGCAGCTAACCCATGTATAAGGGAAACCAGAGTGCCTTGGGTTAGATTGATGTTCTTGATGTTTTATATTATAGTTGGATTTTATTTCACCTTGGGTGATGCACATTTCATGTGATGAAATTTTTACTTGATAATTTATTTTTTCGCATAAATAGAATTATGTTAGTATATGAATGCATCATTTTTGGAACGAAGGGATATATGTGACATGAATCATATTGGGAATGTATGGGAAACATGTTATGGGTAGCTACGGTAATTTAAAGTTCATTATGATTCTCTTTAGATTTTAAATAATATTTGATAAATAATGATATTATCATTGTATAAATAATTGAAATATAGTTTTGTGATGGTTAATAAATCCAATAATTAATGATGAATTTTGGGTGTTTTGTTTACCTCGTGTTACTCTTGGTCCATGTAAGGATGGTTGAGGGTAGTGATGGGGTTGTGATCATTAATGTTCAGAGAGTGTATATAGGGTGATAGATTTTTATTATATGAAGTCCCTCATTTTTTAAGATATGAGAATCTTCGGTTTTTTGTTTTTTGATGAGTGTTTTTTAAAGGTGAGAGATACCACCACTACAATATCAACCTGTTGGAAGATAGGATAACAATGCTGAAAATTCTCATCTAGTATTGGGGAAAGAACCCCCAATTGGTTCTCCATAATAGTGGGATGAGTAGTTCATATATAAAATTTTAATTTTTATACAGAATATGGAGTGAGACTCGGAGTGGGAGACATTAAATATGTCTATCTTAATGAGAGGTTTTCATTTATAGTAGCCAACTATATTTTATGGAGAGTGTGGGTCTAAGGTAGTAGTGTTCTGGATTGAGACTATCCTGATGATTCTAGATCACTCCACCGGAAAATATATTTAAGCTCGAAACATATGTATTGGGAGGACTAAAGAAGAATTTGTGAGATACATATTCTTAAGATTAGAAGATAGAGGATATGTCATGGAATGACCTCTAGCCTAATATCATGTAACACTTTTACCCTAAGACCATGTGGTTGAGGAAGGATGAAGAGTGTATGTGCATTACATGTGGATGTATAATATTGAAGAATTATGATGTAAACCTCTTAGATTGGTAAATGTTTTATCTAAAATTGATAGAATATGAGACCTATATGGCTTTTCAATATAAGTATAGACTTAGATGTGAGATCATTTCCTATGTAAATATCTTTTTCTTAAAGATTGTTTTTGAGATGGTTGATAAAAATATCATTTTTAAGTGAAATTGAATCAACAATATTTTGGTTGATAGATCATTTAATTGTGAAATATAATGGCAAATATTATGATATTAGGAAGAATCATTATTACAACTTCAACCACATTAGTTGGGAATGTAGTTAGGAAATAAAAACTATCTCTTGGGGAGGTAGCACACTCATCTATAATTAGTGTGGAAGGTTGTGACACATGTGAAATTCGTGTTCTTGACCACTTGTTGAATGTCAAAAAAGTGGTAGGATGGGTATCATATTGAGGTTCATCATGAACCCACAATATATTGGAAGTGGTAGAGGATCTAGGAAACTAAAAAGCACTGACAAGGAATTAGTTTGTCAATATCAGTCTGGTAGTTGGGGTTCTACTGTTCATATAGATATTGGGAGGAAACACAGTACTTTAGAATAAGATAATGAATATTAGTAAGTTATTGAACCCCCTTGGGCCATGATTAGATCCAAAGGATGAGGGATAGGTCAACTTCATGATTTTTGGCTTGGACCTAGCGATGGTGGGGCTGGACTATCGACTGTTCATGGTAAGAATATAATTGCTTCCATAAATTCTAGTTCTTTATCTAATATAGGATCCTCAACATCTTTTATAATTTATCAATTAGTGAATTATTTGGTTCTATAAATGGAATATATTTTTGGGGTAATGTCGATTGACACAATGTTACGTGTACAAGAAGAATTTATCTTGCAATGTAATGAATGTTCCCTTGAGGTAGTTTGAAACTCACTTCTTTAGGAATAGTTTTCACTTCATATTTATAGTGATTACCAAATATTAGGTATGAATTGGTTTGGGTTATTTTAATATCATAAAGGCTATTTCTATGGAAGGATAATGTTTAATTATATTGATGGTGACCTTTATTTCTCTCTTAGGGAATGGGGTAACTAGGAGGGACACGCAAGGAAATTCCATTCGTAGTTATAAGAGATCAAATACCAAGTGGAATTCTTTGTTCATTAACTTGTGTGATTAGATCATGATTTAATTTCTGCTGTGTTGGATTATTTTCAGGGCATATTTCCATAGGATTTCTCTGATATCCACCTAAGAGAGATGTTTATTTAATGATTAAGATATTACCATGACTTTACTTGGTCCAAAGTCCACTTTAAAAGACGACCCCAAGAGATAATTAAGAGCTCAATTCTTAGCTATAGTTTTTTAGGATAATGGATATATCTACCCATATACTTCATCATGTGGTTCTCTCATCATGTTATCTAAGAAAGATGATGCATAATTTCACTTGAGGATCAATTATTGGATGACAAATATGATTAATGTTATGAACATGTATACTTTTTCAAATATTTCTTATATTTTTGAACAAATGAGGGGTGATTTTGTGTTTTCAATGATACATTTGGGGTCAGTATATCATCAATTGAGTGTGATACCATCTGATATACCATATACTACATTTAGGATAAGGTATGATCTGTATAAGTTCATTGAAATTCAAATGTGGTTAGTGAATACTTCAGAAATTTTTATGACCTTGTTGAACCAAACTTTTCACTCGTTCAGGGATCAAAGTGTTGTTGTTTTTAAATATGAATTCTTATTGTGCTACCTAAAACTATATGATCATTACAAACATCATAAATTCATATTGAGTGTACTAATTGATCATTAGAAGTACACCAAGATTTCAAAATGTATTTATGGATCTATTGTGTACAATTAAATGGTCACATCCTCTATAATGTGGGTGGTTCAATAGACCTAGATAATGTGTATGTAGTTTTATCTTAGGAGATAACCAATAATATTTTCTATATTATTTGATTTTTGGGGTTAACTAGATATTACTAACTTTTCATCAAGAACATTTCTCACATTTAAGCACTAATTATTGTACTGACTGAGATTAGTTTCATGAGGTAATAGTTTATATCATGTGATAATACCATCTATGAATTTTAGAATTTTTTGAATGTTGTGATTATTTTGATCCTACCCATTACAAGTGAGTAGTATACATTTTTTTGTGATTCATCTTATCTCAAACATGGAGTATTTTCAATATAGGGATATGTAGTTGTGGATTATGGTTCCTGTTAGTTGATTCCACATAAAAAATTACACTACCCATGATCTAAAGTTGGTTTTAGTGGTTTATGAGTTAATCATTTTGTGGAATTACCTATTGGGTGGATGGATTACTATGTATACTGGCCATAAAATCATAAATTACATCCTTTATCAATGGTATTTTACCCTCTAACATCAAATATGGTTCAATTATAGAAACTTTTTTGATTTTTATTTGGACTCTATTGAATGAATGTGGACCAATGTAGCTGGAACATTAATTTCAAAGACAAATAATCATCCATTCCGTGAGTCTAGTTCTAAGTGGAAGATGATTTATTTGTTCTCAAATATTCTTATAGAGTTTTAGGTGGGATAGGGATAGATGACCCTTGTATTATTTATAGGTTGGTCCAAAATACTAATCAATATCAAGGTGATGCATTATGAGGATCCATAGTGATTGGATTTGAGGTAAAACCATGAAGGTGTAGAGTTAACTTTAAAGTAGTATATCAACGATGATTTTATCATTTATGTGTGTGTCCTTATTATTTCCCCATGTATATTCAAGAGGATGTGATATGTGACATGATTATTATTTCGGGAAGATCATCATTGTTTAATAAATATGTATCATGATCTTTATAGATAGTCATGGTGGATATGGATGATGAAATAGGTTGTATATTACATGATACGATGCTCAAACCATCAGCATTTGAAGTCTCAGTATCAATGGATGGGAGGTATTTTAAAATAGCTTCCCATTAAAAAATAGAACTACAAGTATTGCACTATGTAATTTTTGGTT
Source organism: Viscum album (assembly GCA_963277665.1). Classification (NCBI taxonomy): domain Eukaryota; kingdom Viridiplantae; phylum Streptophyta; class Magnoliopsida; order Santalales; family Viscaceae; genus Viscum; species Viscum album. Next base: position 1,769,938,999 of record OY728145.1, read on the forward strand.
GGTCTTCTAATGACACCATTCTATAATGAACCAATATGGGTAATAATATATTGGTTGAAAACGATGGCACATTTAATACTAAATCGATAGAATTTAATGTCAACCCATTATGTGAATAATATGTTTGGGATATAGTGTGGTTTCATGGCCTTCCAGAAATTATTGTTTCAAAACATGATACATGTTGTATTTCATACTTCTAGAAAGGCTTTCAGAAGGATCTTAGTACTCATGTGTTTTTATGTATTGATTTCAACTGACTAATACACAATAAATCAGAGTGTACTGTCCAATTATAAGATGAAATGAAAAGATCATACTTCCTTAATTTTATTGAAACTTATGAAAAGAATATAGATCTCATTGAGTTAACCTGTAACTATAGTTACAATGAGACAATCTATATGGAACCATATGTGGCAACATATGTTATCTTATGTAGATTTCTATTACGTTGGATGGATGATGGAGAGGTAGAGTTGTGCAATTCGAGTCCCATAAATGAGACTTATGAGAAGGTTTAGTTGTTTTTTAATTGATTAGATTCAAATTAGAGTATGAATAATTAGTATACAAATTGATGGAATTATCTACAAGGGTTCATAGTAGCTAATCATGTGGTCCTTTAGCTGTTTTCCTGATTAGGGCACCATCATATTTGACTATTAGGTATGTTATAGCCTATGTACATTGGACCATTTTAGATTTTATAGAGGAAAATATCAGTGACATACTTATTGGACCATAAACACTAATATGGTGGTATAAATGATTATTTTCATGTGTTTAATAATAAAAATTATCAAATCAACCATTATTATGTGATAACTATTGATTATCTACTACTTGAGGCTTCTGCGTCCTTTCAGGATCATCTAATTTTTATTGTGGATAAAAGTTAGATAGACTTATGGGGTAAGATTGTGTCATTGATTTCAGTGTTTTTAATCATGTAATTATTTCAGAAGAAACATTGGAAGGGGTTCTGGATATGTTTTCCTAGTGTCCCAAACTTTTCAACTAAAATGTTTAGTGATTCATATCGGAGTATCTTGATGACAATCAGTTGTATTTTCATGAGGTTGTAAGATCTTAACCATCTAAGTAGGTATTTTGTTGTTTAAAATTTGGTTTAACTCCTTAATTTTTGGTAAAAAATATTCTTCATGAGAAAATGAATAACCTTGGTGTTTCCTATGGGTTAGAGTTGTTATATATGGAGAAAAGTGTCCATTCGGTGCACAGTGCCTGGTTGGAACATTCTTAAAGAAAATCATCCACCATGTCTTAGGAGACCATGTGTCTTAGACACCTTGGAAAAAGGTAGGAATATGGCCACCACATAAATATTCAAATAGTGTGGCGTGTCCAACCTCTTGGATATAAGTTACCACATCATTGGCATAGGGTTTGGAAAACTTTATAGCCAAACTGTGCACCTCCTAAAACTGGAGAAAATTTCCATTTTTCCAACTCATGATTTAAGGGTTTTATCATGATTTTAAATTATTTTATAATCCATTAGCCTATGTGATTAACCTTTCCCTCCCAATAATTTCATAGTTTAATCTCATTTATTTCATCTCCATTTGGATTATCATTGGGTGTTAAATGAAAATATATGTCATTCTAACACTCCTCTTCCTTCGATTTTTTAGGAAAATGTTTTCTTAATTGATATTCTCATTTTCAATAACCCAAATCTTTTATTTCAAAAATATTATATGTTTGTTCAATAAAATATGTTTTTTTTTCATATCAAGGGATAAGGTTAAGTGAGAGTTCTTTGATAATCTTTATGTAAGTGGTCAGCACATGTTTCCCATTATCTTTATACCTTATTCATTTTAATGAGGTTGTCCAAGTCCACTATTTTTTCCTACATATAACACTATATAATAGAATATTGAAGTAATTCTCTAATAGAAATTAAATACCATTGCTGAACCATGTTGTTTATTTAAATATTATGATGATTATAATATGGATACTAATGGGGTTTGACACACATTTTAAAGTGTTTGAACACTTTGTAAAAAGATTAATTGAAGGATTGTGATATAAAATTATTATGGTTATGTTATATGGGATTGTTTCTAATGCTTTTACACCGGGGCGCGTGCACGTCCGTCATGTGGGGGGGAGGATGCGCGGCTTGTTGACCCGCATTCCCGCTTTCCAAAGGCGAGCGTCATCCATTCCTTGTTTAGAGAAATTTGCTCCTTGATCGAAACTGGGATGATGGGATGGCGGTTCTTCCTTCTTTGGATTCCTCCTCAGAGATCGTCACCTATTTTGGGTCTCCCTCATAGATTTAAGATTGGTTCGTGAAGCTCATTCCCGTCTCCATATCTGCATGGATGCCAGTTAATTACGCTGCTTCTGTCAAGACGCTCCAATGGGTCTGGTCGGTGTAGCAACCTTCAGTGAGGAGAATGGTCATGCTGGGGTGTTGTTGGTGTGCCTTGATGCTTGGGATTGGCATGTATGTCTTCTGTCCCTTATTATAGGGCTTCTCTAGGGCATGGAAGCCTGAGGCATCCCACATTGAACGCGGGGAATTGTGCGCCATCTGAGGTTTTCTTTATATTCCCATGTTTAACCCGGGGTATTCCGCCAGTTTAACATCTTGCGAAGATGGATTAGACTAATCGGAACACTGAGAGTGGATCAGATTGAAGGAAACCCTAGGGGGAACACTGATATTGGGGCCAGCACATGGACGGCTTCCCGGATACTATGGAGTGGAATTCGGTGGCATGATCCCACCGAGATGTGGCAGCTCATGTAAGGATTAGGCTGGATAATGGAGTGCGGAAGGACTTAAACCTAATGGAGGCTTCCTACGTATCCCCATGGCAGGGAATCAAACTCCACGTAGTTCGGTAATACGGTGGGACACCTGAAGAGGTGACTAGTGAGAATGAACGCATGGATTGGAGCCGGGAGGAAGTAAGACCTCTGGGCTAGGTCATGAGATTCCTAAGGCACGTGGTCTCGAGGGCGAGGTCAGGATAAGATGTGGGTGTGGGGTATGGGGCATATGCTCTGAGATGGCCCATGATGGTGGGTATAAGGCTTATGCTCTGAGGTGGCCCATAACGGTGGTTGTGAACTAGTGCAGAGGGGTCGGAACAACTGAGTGATGGGCTTGAACCTCTTGGAGGCTTCGTACGTACCATGCCTTAGCACGGATCAAAGTCTACGTAGTTTGGGGAATATAGTTTAACGTCATGTGAAATGGTATACAGTTTAATGTCATGTGGGACGAGGGAATACAGTTTAGAGTCATGCGGGATGAGAAATTTGGGGCTTACGCTCTGAGGCGGCCCAAAGTGTTGGTGAACCGATGTGAAGAAGTCGGAATGATCATGCGGGGGGGCTTGAACCTCGTGAAGGATTCCTACATACCACACGTTATCATGGATCAAAGTCCACATAGTTCGTTGGGATGCGGCTTACGCTCTGAGGTGGCCCATAGGAGGATGTCTTGGTCGATGCTCGCTCTAAGCCAACGTGAGTCATGCTCGGTGTGAGAAACAAGAGGCAGCAGGGACCAGACGATCATGTCGCAAAGGGTGCGTCTGTGAGAGCTGAAAGGGGCTTAGGAATTGAGGGGCCCAAAGAGGAAACAAGGTCTTACGCATGGTTAGTATCCCTTAGTGCCGGGACTTACTCTAGGATGGAGGCCCGTGGTGCAACTAGGAATAGTGGGATAGGGACTCCACTGGCCTTGGTAGTGGGGAAGTACGGAGGTGCATGGGTGAAACCTTCCGCAAGAGAGGCTATGGGATTACGCTCTGAGGTAGCCCCTCCCCCATGGACAAACACCACTCCAAAAGGAGGATATCATTCCATGTGAGGAAGATTTCATTCCCGTGGAGACGAGAGGCGTAAAGAGTGTCTGAGCCGGGGGGACCTTGTGTGCGATTCATGGGGTTGTACCACAGTTTAACTTCATGTGTCGAGGACTATGTGCTTGGAAGTTTAATGTCCTGTAGCTCGGATGAGGTGGGTTCACTCCACACCCCTAGGGCTTACATTCCCGTCACCCTCTACCCCTAATGGGAGGGAAGGCATCGGTAAGGCTGTAGTGAAGGGGGGCTGCAGGGCGAACCATCGAGGGGTCCATGTTTGCACGGCTATTCGAAGCAGCAATAGCTGTTTGCGTGCCTATGAAAAGAAGCATAAGACAAATCAACACAATGGGAAACACTGCCGAAGGGACCTTGAGGTTACTTCATACGATCCTGGAAGGCCAAACGGGAAAACAACGCATGGCGTGCATGCCCAGTATGGAAGACATCGGGCGCCGACGCAGAGAGGCACCCGGGGGCGTCAAGGTGAGGGTTCCTGGGTTTTGCGCGCAAAGAGAAGGTTTTCATGTAAAACACCAGGATGGCGCGCAATTGGGTCAGTGGATTGCGTTTGGATAAGGGATTGTGCACAAAGGGCATGGATTGCGCACGGGGGCAATGGTCGATACCTAAGTCATGGAGAATCCTAACAGAGGGATTGCGCACAATTTGGATGGGATTGCGCACAATTGGAGGAGATTTCTGGCAAGGAGCAAGGATTTCACGCAAGGGGAAAGGATTGCATGCAATGGAAGAACCTAGAGGAGTTAGCAAATTCACTTAAGCCAGTGGGGTTGCACCCATAGGCGAACCCTGGGTCAAGGTTGCGTGAAAAGTTGGATTACTTGGAAAACTCTTGTGCAAGTGGGAGTCCAAGTTGTACACACAGGAGCTGGTCTGAATTCCTCAACCCCGAAACTGTTGGGGTTCCTTTCTATTTATAGGAATTCGCCGTCACGGAAAAAGGCGACATGCGAAATCTTCTACGCCAGGACCCGTCAGCGTGCAAGGCTTCCCCGTGCGGAACCGGGCATGCAAAATTGAACGCCGCACCAGTTCCTTTTCTTGAATCCCGAGAGCCCTTCACGCGAACAACATTTTTTTCACGTGACTACCCTTTAATTTCTCTTACAACTTCCAGGTCCTCCAGACCGGGCCTCTGAGTCCGAATATGACTTCTCTTCGTCCGTTCGAAACTTCCTCTAGGCGTTACAGACTTTTTCGGCATCTAAAAATGCCCCCCTCAGAATTGGATCGATGAAAGGTCGCAACAATCGGATTCTGAGGGATATTCCGAAACGCTGAAGAAGTTCATCTCTGGGGAATTTTGCGCACAAATACCCGAAGCGCACAAAAATTATGGCTTGGCGTGGAATTATCTTTCCACGTGGCGCGAAACCCAGGACTTTCTTATGAAATGGGGCACTGGGTCCTAAGTTCTGTACTCAATCATTTCCGCGTGATAGGCTCAACACTCTGGTGAGTGAAATTGATTCCACGGCTACATGAAAAAACGCTTTGGCAATGCGCAAACCCTTATGAATTTCAGTCGTATTTACGCCCCTACTCAGGATATTCCATGCCTAGTGTGCTGATTGCATGCCCAACTCCCAGATTTCACACCGTAGCTTCAGATTTCGTGCAACTCTCTCTGATTCTGAACTCTTCATCGTAATTTCGTGTAACTCCCGAAATATTCGAGATGGCTGCAAACCATGTTTATTAGGGGGAAGCTGCCACTTGTAGAGCCGAAATGGCGGCAAATGAGGAGGTTTATGGTGCCAAGGCGATTGTTTCCAACAACCTAACCTTGTTCAAACTGCTGACCCCAGCCTAGAAGGAGTATCCTCTATCTGACAACCACCCACTCTAGAATTTTGGCATCCTGGATGAGGTTCCCCTACCGGGCTTCGAGGTGGACACATTGTGGTCATGGGTAACCCGGGAGGATGAGCTTCCTCACTACAATATCACCAACAACGGCTATCCTACCAGGGAAACCAGGTACATGGACGTATATGTCCGGAACCCGAGGACCATGACCATTACTTGGGATGAGCCTACCATGGATGATTCTCCGACCCTCTACGCAAGCACGTTCCGTCAGAGTATCACGAATGAAACTAAGGGATGGATAAAAGATTGGGACCCACGGTCCGGGGGAAATGTTACCAGTGAGTGGGCCTAGGCGTTCTGGGTTCACCATACTTGCGACCAGTTTGGGGCCAAACTACAACATATTGGCATGTTTGAGGCGGTATGGATGTCACAGTTCCACATCCACCATCAACCTGAGCTCGGGCCAGAGCTATTCACCCAGTGGTCTCCTCATAACAACACATTTCAACATCACCATGGGGAAGTTGGCATCAGCTTCTGGGACGTTCACTACATCGGAGGTATCCCACTAGAGGGCTACCAATATGACGAGTTCATTCCTCCAAAGAACACCTGGGAAGACAAGTCACAAACCCCCATGCTGACATGGAACCTGCTAGATCTGGCCAAAGAGAGGCTGGGGGTCGAGGACATCTTAAAGGACATTGCCTACAAGGGCTGGTTCAGCCAGTTCCTGGAGAAGGACCCGGTGATCAAGATGTCGGGATGGGATAAAAGGTTCCCAACTACAGATCAGATGAGCAAGGATGGGTCGTATTGGAGGACCCTGGAGGTGGGGTAATACCAATCGTGGGGCTACTGCGTTATTGAGGCCCGGGACCCGAACATCTGGTACGCTGGGTTCCATGCCGCATTCCTGATCGGGTGGCTCCTGTTGGTGCGGGACGCGAGGATGGGTGTCCGTCCAGCAACACTGGTGATGGCAGGCACCATGGCTGCCAACAAAAGGTTCAACATAGGGTTCCCCATTCTGGCCAAGCTATATGCCATTCTGGGACTCATTTCACGAGGGGTGTCTCTTCGGAGGGTATGTGGCCCCTTCAAGATCTTTCACGGTTGGGTGGCGGCTAATCTCAGCAGGTATACATTCCAAAATGCCATCTGTCCACTGGGTAACCGCCGACGACCATCCATGCTGAACATCACCGGGGTGGCGCCGATGATGCTCAATGAGGAGGGCATAAGGATCCGAATCGGTAACCACACCAATTTCAACTTCAGCCCATTCCCCACCCCAGTCGGCCAGATGGTGGACAATGGGCGAGGATCACTAGAGTAGCATGAGTGTTTTCAGAGCATACGGGGTGGGGTGATCATGGCTTGGATCGATGAGAATGTGATTTTCGAGCCTTACATGCCATCCCAATTTTCCAGGCAATTCGGGTGCCTCCAACGAATGTCAAAGAAGGTATTCACGAATGTCTGGGAGGAGAAGAAACCCTGCGTCCTACACCAGATGTGGTTGATATTCACCACTTTTGGCTCCAGTGATGTCATTACACTTCCTCCCACCGGGGCCGACACTGGCTTATCAACCGAGTATACTGAACATTGGACCATTGCATATCATGAGGGGCTTTTACCCAAGCGAGTCTGGAAACTCGAGACTACCCGCGTAGAAACCAGACGACAGGGGAGTAGGCAAGGTGCTGCTGGAAGGGGGGAACATGGGGTGTGCCAGGCAGTGAGGCTTGCGCAGGCCAAGACATCAGCAGCGGGGACATCACACGGTGCCTCCGCAATCTCGTTTCCCGTAGTGGGGTCACACGAGGCGGCCAGGGAATTGCCCTGGAAGCAGACAAGATACCTATTCGAACCATCCTAAGATGCAATTTTCCCAGCCTTGTGGTCAGCCTGTATGACCCTGTGGCAATCACTGAGCAATGAAGCCATATGAGATAAGATAATATAGAATTGGATCTAGCTTCCAGAGTTCGGGCTCATTTGAGTTACCGCCAGAGTGAACTTTCATCGGTGTATTGCCTATCTGATGGCCATGGACACATACACACACCAATGCGGTCTACCTGCAGAGCCACATTTCCTAGTGAATGTGATGCTCATCCAGGAGCATGATTTAGAAGTGATGTTGCTGGGAGAAGGTGACAATGATGAGGTGTCGGTGGGAGAAGAGGAAACAAGAGAAGACAAAGGAAAAGGAGAATATGAAGGAGAAGGAGAACCCGAAGGTGAGGGGTCGTAGGGGGTGACCTACAAAGGGAGTCTCTGGGAGAGAGGCGAGATTTTTGGCTCTGATCTTGACATAACCGAGATTCTCGAGGTCTGTCTCTCTCTTCATTCATTTTCCTTCTTCATCCATTCTCCTCTGAAATTTCTAATTCATCTCTCAATCTCACTCAAGAACACCTAGGTGCTGATCAGGCATCCCCAATATAGGGAGGAGGGGAATAGGTGGGACATGATGGGGCTCCGATTCCCATCATTGAATTGACAAGCGTAGAGGGTTCTCCTATCATGGCAGCTCATGTAGCGGCCAGAACAATTAAGGCCGACGCTTTGGGTTCCTGTAAGTCCCATTCTTCACTTCTAGAACTTTCTATCAAAAGATCCCAACTAATCAGGGTGCGCCTTGCGCAGTGATCTCAACATTGGAGGCTCTTTGGGCTGTTGATCCCAGGCCGTCTGTGAGTGGACCAGTGGCGGACATACCACATCATCCAGAACATACTTCCCACACTATGTCATCCCCGATAATTAGTGACTATGGGGCGGCAGACATCAGCGGTGTTGTCCTTGGGGTGAGGCCAAATGCTGACTGAGTCATCGTCGCTACCAGGGCAAGAGAGGATAGTCGCCTGGACGTTGAGGATCCTATTCCTCATGAAGACATCCCTGAGGCAGATCTTGCTGCCGACCTGCTGGCTGCCTTTCCTGCGTATTAAATCACTGATTAGGAAAAGATAAACAACTCAGACTCATAGGCAGTCGAGGAGAGCCAGATGAAACGGTGAAAAGGGTGGAAGTGTATCCTGTAATTCCTCAGGCAGCCCCAATAAGATTGGTTGAGGCGGATAGGATCACTCCAGACCTGGCTGTGCTTCCTGTGCACTGGAGGGGTTGACTCTCAATGCCTTCATCTGATAGTCAATGATTACATGGCCAAGAAGATACATGAGAGACACTGGCACAACGACGTTTCCCAGTGTTGGGAAAGAACGACGAGCACCCGAGCGTTTCTGAGGGTGGAACAGGAGGTCCGACACCTCGATGGGCGGGCGACAGAGAAGGAGGCCTTCAATGTAATGTGCTCTGAGCTTGTGGAACAACTGATGGCCCAATTGGCTGACGCCCAATTGCAATTGATGGAGGCGAATCCCCAGATGGTCGTACTTCAAACCGAACGGGCACATACACATGCTATGGATTGCGAGCTGTGATCTGTGGTTGTTGATGAAGATAGAGTCTTCAAGGAGTGAGAAGCAGTCCTGGAGGCTACCAGATAAAGGGTAAGAGCGTTGGAAAGATCAATCCAACACGCTGATCCTTAAGGGCTCTGTTTTGTCCATCTCATGAACTTTTTTCTTCCACTTCTCAATATTTTTATCAAATGTATGGACCAACCTATTTATCTATACCCTTGGTTCAGTATGCTGACCATAATTCTGAAATGAATAACAACTCACCCCTAAGATCTAGTGGGTCTCACCCAACGTGAGAAATAAAGGATACTCGTGTTATCATTTCACCAACCTGTGGGGCATTAACCAAGCTTCAGGCATCCATAATGGGGCCTGGATTTCTGAGGAGAAGAGGGAGGTCCATCCAACGGGGGTGGGGGGGGGACCTCAGACCAATCGATGTATCGTCTCCTCCACGTGACCTAACACATGAGTGGGGTAATGTCGGGGGCATTGAAATCTATCCGAACATAGGGAGATGAAAAATGTGAATCACGTTACCCGAATTCGGAACACTATAGGGCACGATGATGGAGGATAACTGTTAACCGTGGTGGAAACACATCATCTATAAAACATCGGCGTGAAATGGGGACAACAAATGAGGGCTGACCGCTGACCATGTTCGCAACACGGGGCCTAACTCAAATATCACCGATCAGTCTTCTGGAACGTTAGCCCGGGATAGCAGGTGGACTATAGGTCTATCATCCATATTGCTACAACAGGCGGACCAAAGGTCTATCATCCATATTACTATAATAGGAGGACCAAATTCTATCATCCATACTGATAGAGGGTCCCATCAAACATGACTAGTCCTCCGGGACGATGGCCCAAGACAGTAGGCGGACCATGGGTCAATCATCCATACTGTTATAATAGGCCGACCAAAGGTCTATCATCCATATTGTGGAAGCAGGCAGACCAAGGTCTATCATCCATACTGTTAGTGGGTCCCATCAAACATGAAAGAGGATGATGATCCGAATAAAGGGGAATGCAATGCGTGGAAAGTGGAGTGGTGGTTTGTTCGAACAGAGTCCAACACTCCCAAAATTGTGCCACCGTGGAAGAGGTGCATTAGGTGGACGTACCAACCTAGTCATGGATCGTCCCGATTCTTAGAGAGGACCTCTCTGCCAAGAGAACTGTCACTTCTTAACATCACTATGGGGAATCCTGAACTTATTTAGGGTAGATGTTGCGATTACAACACTCCCTAAGAAGTCAGGTCGAGGGGCCGACAGTAAGGAGGGACGGAATTTGGTAATCCATAGGGTTGGACAAAAGAAAAAATGTTCAGACATTCCTATGTATCTCATAAGGATGATAATCAACCCACACATAATTTTGGAATCATAGTTTAATGTCATGTAGGACGATAAGACGAGAAGGCTAATTCTTAGAACGGGGTGCGTGAGGTGCAGTCGTCGCAAACCCAATGTGAATGAGGACATGATCCCGCACTACGCCACACAGTCACGTGGTCTAGGTCCCAAAGTTGGGACCGAAGAGACAAACAAGCCGAACTCAAGCTGGAACCAAAGACAAGAGGTTTGGGCTTTCCTACGTATCCCTTTTGGAATGGAATCAATCCAGACTCAGTTCTTAAGAGATCTTAGTTTAGGGTCTTAGAGCTCAGACCAAGGATCAGTAAGATGGGCAGGAGACAAACAATAAAGTGACCAAAGAAACCCAATGTGAATGAGGATGGGTTCTTACTTACCCTGAGTTCCTTGGAAAAGTGTTTAGGCCGAGGGACCGAACACAGAAGTTAGGCTGGGTCGGCGAGGAAGTACCCAGGCACTCCTACGTATCTTATAAGGATGAGAATCAAGACATACATAATTCTTAAGAGGTGGAATGGCATGACATGGTGCTTGCGCAATGTACGAGGGAGACGTGTGGGTCTATCCCTTGCACCAAAAGAAGTGAAATTTGATATATCTTGTTTTTCCTTGAAGGCGAATGGGTTTTCTTTTGTAGAGTGACCAGACTAGGTTAGAAATTCTTAGCATCACCACAATAATCAAGTTGTAACAGGAATTGAAAAATGGTATGGTAGTCGACCAATACCCAATGTGACATCCCCTATGGGGAGGTCACCACAATGCAGTGCAGTTTTTCTTCATGCGGCCGGGATGATATCGTCACAGTTTATGGTCATGTGGTGGGACCAAATAGAACAGTATAAGTTTGTATGGCTTGGACCTAGAGAATACGCACAATGTGGTGTGGCATACACGGTGTGGATGAGGGCATATCCTCATATCGTCACCGCAGGTGATTCTGGGTGAGGGGTATCAGGCCAAGGGGCCTACGAGGGTCTAACAATCCGGGTGCAGGAGAGGCTAGCTTCTAGCTGAGCTGGGCCCGGGACGCAATGTCTAGGAGACTCCTCGTATCCCGTGGGGATGAAGCTCAAGCCGTGCGTGGCTCCTAGAGAATACCCAAACCTCTAATCTTAGCGCTCGGATCACCGTAGCCCCAAGAAAAACCATAACGCAGCTTTGTTTGTCTAACGTGTGGGGGTGCAATGAGGGTTAGTGCAAGGAGTGTCGAGATTCCACCATGACATGGTGGGGTGGAATTTAATGTGAATCATTCAACCAACATTCAGGGCTGGAAGGATCCGGCATGATGACTATGGATTACTGCTAACCATGTTCGCAACACAGCATCCTATTGCGTTAGCCTAATGATAGGGGAAAACAAATGAGCATCAACCACTGACCATACTCACAATGTGGGATTTGTAACAATTTGTTGCCTGAAACCATCGGGGGCATTGGCCTGTGATGGTAGGAGAGCCCTTAGGCATTGTATCTGGGCTATTTTTGGGGGTCCCTCTGGGTACCAAAGATATTGGGGGCCCGAATGAAGGGGAGCACGAAGCTTGAAAAGTGGACGAAAACTTGCCTAAGTCGAATCTGACACTCTAGGTCCTAGACCGGAGTACTTTGAACACCTTAGAAGACCATTGTAAAGGATTCAAGGGCTTAGTCTGAGAGTGGCCAAAAGATGGAGGATTCTTGGGGGAAGAGGGCGTAGTGCCAAAAACCCTGTACCACACCTATATATCCCCCCATGGGAAGGTAAAGGCCACAAGACCGAGGTGATCGGGAGATCATGGGCACTCTTAAGAGATGGGGATGGACCTGAAATCTAAGTGTTCAGGTGGTCCTACGTATCCCATAAGGATGGGAATGAAGCTGCACGTAGTTCTTAAAGAACAGTTTAACGTCATGTTGGATGATAAGAGGTATTCCTTCCATGGAGTGTGCATGGAGCGGTGGATACCCCGCCATGAATGATGACATGATCCTGCACTGCACCGCATGCTCTGGGATAAGGCTGGGGCTGAGAGGCCCGAGAAGGCTAAGGGGCCCGAGGCTGGGCCTCGGTCAGGGATGCCTAACGAGCTTGCATTTTAGCGTCTTGCAGTGAGGATGGGCATGCAGTTTAGGGTCATACTATACCATAAGGATCTTAGTTTAAGGTCTTAGAACTTGGACCGGAGGGGCCCAGATGTAGGGAAAAATGTAGTTTAGGGTCATGCTGGACCGTGTGCAGTTTAAGGTCATGCAGGACCAATTAAGGATCTTAGATTTAGGTCTTAGAACTCATACCCATGGAGCTCAGGCATAATACCATTTGAGGAACCTAGAATTGGTGAGAGGAGTGACACACTCACCATCCATAGTCACCAGGGAATACGCCCCATTGGGATAGACCTTATGGACGATGAAAGGCCCCTCCCATTTGGGCTCCAATTTGGGTGGTTTCCTCCCAGGAATCATTGGTGATCTAAGAGCCAGTACTAGGTCACCCTACAGGAAAGAGCGAAGGGAAACCTTCTTGTTGAAATCTCAATCCATCCTTCTCTGATGCCTTTCCAAGTAATGTAAATAACTAAGACTATTCTCATCCAGCTTTTCCAATTCAGCTAGGCAGACTTCAGAAACACTATCTGGCGCTTTCTGGTCATAGACCACCATGCACAATGAGGGAAACAGAATCTCGATAGGTAAGATGACCTCAGCTCCGTACACCAGGGAATATGGAGTCACCTGGGTGGAATTGCGAGTCGTCGTTTGATAAGCCCAAAGAGCTTTGGGGATCTTTTATGTCCAACTTCTCTTGTTCTGACCAACCATCTTTTGGAGAATGTTAGAGAAAGTTTTGTTAAATGCCTATATCTGTCCATTTTCCTATGCGTGATAGCGGGAGGTATGGTTAGAGTGAATGTTGTACTTGGCGTACAGTTTCTTCAGCTCAACTGCTTGGAAGTTGGTTCTGTTATCTGTTCGGATAGCGTGAGGTACTCCAAATCGATAGATGATGTTGGATCTCACGAAGTCAGCGATAGAACGGGCTTTGACTTCCTTGAGCGGAATTGCCTATGCCCACTTGGAAAAGAAATCTGTAGCGGTCAGAATGAACCGGCACTGGCGGGCCGTCGCCGGCGGCTAAGGTCCTATGACATCCAACCCCTAGACTGCAAAGGGCTAAGAATAATTGGTAGTGTGGAGAGGATCTGGTGGCTGATGCATGAAGTTAGCGTGAACTTGGCATGCATGACACCTCTTGGAAAACTCGATGCAGCCATAGATCATGTAGGGACAAAAGTACCACAGCCTCTAAATCTGGTGGGAAAACTTCGACCCAGCCTGATGGGAACCACAGAAACTAGCATGCACTTCTTGCATGACCTAAGGGATCTCGACTCCATGAAGGAAACAGAAGAGAACACCATTAAATCTACCTATGTAATAAAGCTGCTCAAGGCTGGGACCACTTTGAATGGTAAACTACAGCACATGGAGTCGGATTCGCTCGCGCTCAGCTCAGTTCGATGGAAGATTTTCATGTTGGAGATATTCAACCAAGAGCATCCTCAGGAACTATTTTGATTAACGCCTCTGAAGTCCCTGGGGATCCTAACATAGGGGAACCAGCGGTGAGATGGTTCACCCACGGTCCACGATCATCCTTCGGGATAATGGGTGTGATGACCCTCTGGTGTGCCACGTGGATAATTAGGTAGTCATGTTCGGGCTCTGTGAGCGACGCGGCCAGGCTGGCCAAAGCATCTGCTCGACTGTTCTGTGACCGGGGAATATGAACGACCTCCGGACAAGAAAGGAACTTATCCATTAGACCGAGCATGCACTCCAGCAATGGCACGAGTTCCAGCTTTCTGATAACATAGTCACCATTGACCTGCTTGATTACTAGCTTGTAGTCCCCTTTCACATGCAGATGGGGCCCATCAATCTCGAGAGCCATCTCGAGGCCAGTGATGAGGGAATGATATTCTGCATCATTGTGGGTGCAGCCTTCGAACATCAGGAATGAATACGGAATAACGGATTGCTCCGGGGTGATGAAGATGACACCCAGGCCTGCTCTATTGAGCCTAGGATCGTTGATCCTTATACCAGTGGGGCCCTGGGAGGCACCGTCAAAGTGAATCTACCAACATGGGAACACATGATCGGATGAGAGGATTACCTCATCAGGAATGCCTAGATCTAGTGGCTGATCTGCAGAGGTTGGGTGGGCAGCTAAGAAGTCTGCCAATGCCTATCCTTTGATAGCCTTCTGAGGTATGAACATGATGTCGAACTGATGTAGGATCACCACCCACCACCCCAGTCGTCCAGTTAACATAGGTCAATTCAGGATGTATTTAAATGGGTCTACCCGAGAGACCAGCTGTACCTCATGGTGCTGCAAGTAGCGCTGCTATTTATGGACTGAAAATACGAGTGCCAAGAATCTCTTATCGATGGTAAAAATATCTAATTTTCGTATCGAGGAGAATGAGTCTGAGGTAGTGGAGGCTATTCTCTATTCACTCATTGTTCTTCTGGGCGAGAAGTGCACCGAGGGATCGTTCCAGGGTGGCCACATAATGGACCAGTGGCTTTTCGGAAATGGGTGGCATCAAGACCGGAGGTCAGAGCAGATACTCCTTGATTTCCTCAAAGGTTATCTGACACTCTTTCTCCCATTCATAGGCGGTGCCTTTCTTCATGATCTAGTAAAAGGGCTTACACTTGCCGGTCAGATTCGCAATGAATCGGCGTATATAGGATAAGTGTCCTTGGAAGCCTCTGAGCTCCCGAATATTACTCAGGGGAGGCATATGGATGATGGCCTTGATCTTCTCCGGGTCAATCTTGATGCCTCGGTATCTGACAATTAATCTAAGAAACTTTCTAGAGGTGACCCTGAAGGCGAATTTCAACAGGTTCATCTTCAGGTGGCGAGAAAGAAGGAAGCTGAACACTTTATCAAGGTCATTGAGATGGTCTTGGAACTAGTGAGATTTAACCACCAGGTCATCCACGTACCATTCCACCAGTTTCCAGATAATAGGCTTGAATATACAATACATGGCCTGTTGATAGGTGGCACCCCCATTCTTCAGGCCGAAGGCCATAACCTGGTTGCAGAATGTACCTTGGGGTGCCTTGAAGGTAGTGAACTCTTCATCCTCGAGGGCCATCCAGATTTGGTTGTACCTAGAATACCCATCCATAAAGGAGAGGTCTTGGAACCCGGTCATCACATAGATCAACAACTCTAACATTGGAAGGGGAAAATCATCCTTCAGACAGTGGCTATTGATGTCGCAGAAGTCAATACATACCCTGATCTATCTATTCTTCTTCCTGACCGGCAAAATGTTGGCTAGCCGCCGAGGGTATTGAACATCTTTGATGAAGTTGGCTTTGATGATCTTACCAAATTTGGCCTCAACCATGGAAATGTGAGAAGGGTGCATCTTTCTGGGAAGCTTCTTGTACCCGCAATGGTTTGCCGAAAGGCCAAGGCGGTGGATGGCTAGCTGAGGATCCAGTCCTTGAATCTCATCGTAACTCAAAGTGAACACATCATGGAGCTGTCTAAGAAAGTCTATGTACTGTTTCCGCTCCTCGGGGGGCATAGCGGCATTGACCAATGGGGGTCTTGGGTCCGCCTCGCTACCGAGGTTCACATGCACTAACTCGTCGACCATGGTGGAGACTCCCTCCTCAAAGGCAGGGGGTGCATCTTCCATGTCCTCCTCTCCACCTGTGGAGGGATCATCCATGGGGGGAGTCGTTTCAAGGCTTCCAGGCCCTGGTGGGAAACCAGTGTTGTCTTGGGTGGTAGTGGTCATCACGTCAGGAGACTCATTCACTACGGAGACCATGGCGACGAAGGCTGTTGATCCAATCCCATATGGCCTTTGGCCCAAGGGGCCATGCTATATGACATCAAAGCAGTAGTGGCGCGTCGGCTTGAGTCGGTCAATTCCAGCCCGACGTAAGAGACACATATGACGTACTGACGTTTCCATGAGCCTAACATCCCGATATCGTACAGGGGTAGGAGGCTCGAGGATCACCTAATCCTGGTTGGTGTAGGAGTACGAGGTGATTTCCCGCTACTGCTTAGACCCAGATATATGCCTTCCTATGGTACACAAAACAAAAAATCATTTCCCCACGTCAGGGGTTGTGGACTCCAACTGATGGATTTGGAAGACATAAGCATCATCCAATCCTACCCATTGATCAACTGTGATAGTGGAAGGCTCAACCTCACCTGCTAAGATCTTCTTGTCCTTGCTCTTATAATAGTCGGAACCCAAATAACGGGCTTCAGAAGAGGCAAATATAGACACATCTCCTTGGAGCATGCCTACTCTACCCTTAAGGGAGTATTTGAGGCACTGGTGATATGATGAGGGGACCGCTGGTTGAAGGTGGTGCTACGGCCTGGCCATTAACGCATTGTAGGTGGTGTCCTGAGAGACAACCATGAATTTTGTGTTGGAAACTAGGCCACTAAACTGGGTATTCAAGCGAATCTTTCCGAGTGGAGTTTGATCGGTCCTATCATACCATTGGATCCTGAGGTCATAGGGATTTAAATCATCCTCAGACATCCCAAACTTCGATAGTGTCCGAGTTGGTATTAGGTTAATCCCAGAATCCGTGTTGACAAGACAGTGTCGGACTTCCACTCCATTGAACTAGCCGGTGATGTACAGTGGGAGAATGTGCCCATATATGGGAGGGTCTTCATCTTCACTAGAGAATGAGATATCCGCCTGAAATTCGACGTTCTCAATCGCCTCGACGTGGAAGGATTCTGTAGCCGCTACCTCTATCTCAAACTGGAGGGGGCTCCTTAGGGCCTCAGCGAGCACCTCTTGTATTTTGGATGACAGGAGAAGAGCCTCATGGATAGAAAGCCTTGTTGGAATGCTGGCCAAGTTCTTCTAAACATCATAATTCTGGGCCAAATGAGAACTTTTGCTTACAGAAGGCCCCTCTACAATTGGAGGCATGACTGGCCCTGCCGGCGGGACAGGTGGATGACTAGTACTTGGCACGTCTGGCTGTTCACTAGTTGAAGCTCAAAGAGTGGCTGCTGGATTAGGACTAGAGAGTTGGGCTCGGCTGGTAGCAGGGCAGAGCTAGTCGCGGCACGACCAAGGTGGTTCTGCCTGATCCAGTAACACAAATGGTGGTGGAGGCGAACCTGTCGACACCGGACGAAGGGGCTGCATGTGATGAGCTCTGTATTGGGCTTGATGTCTGGTTTTAGTGGTGTGTACGGCCTGGATCAAGGTCCCAACTATTGTTCCCCAGTGATTCATGTAGCCATGACTCCATCGACATTGGCGATCACTGGGGACATTGGACAGGTCCATCTGGTGTTACTCATAGTCAGGAGTCAAAATGGGATTTACCAACTCTACAGTGTTAACCGAAGCATGCCCCAGACTATCACTCGAGGAGTCATCCACTACCGGACAGAGTCTCGAATGGATCCCCAATCCCGGGGGCATAAAATCACCAAGAGTGCGGGATAAAAATGACATTGGCAGGGCATGTTCTTTCTTCCTGCGCCACCGCTTGTTCTTCTAGGAATAGGTATGCTGGGATGATGATGTCGAGGTACTGCTCGCAGATTCTGAGGGCTCTGGCTATTTCAGGTGGGCACAGATGATTCGAATAGCGTGGGCGACCATCTTGTGGGTTATCCAGCAACTGTACTTCCTGGACCCATGGTCGAAAACCTGCTTCCACTCATCCTCGTTTTCACTACCACACTCTGGTCTCACAAAGACACCAGCTACTTGTGTTGGGGCTGGGCCCAACCTGACTATATTGTTGTCAATCTGGTCTTGGATCCAGTCCTTGATCATGTAGCATCACTAGATGGTGTGACCGAGGGTCCAGTGATAAGTGCAGTGGTTGGGGTGATCGGTGAGGTGCGCCTCTTATGACTTTCAGCACTCAGGAAGTCGCACTATCCTCTGCTCCAAGGCACTGCAGAAGTAACCAGGAACCCGGGCCTCATCAAATGAGTAGGTCTGATTCCTTCTATCTGGAATGTGGGATCTCAGAGGATGGCCCTAAAGAGGGGCCGGAGGAGCATGTCGAGGAGGCAGAACCTGATTATCTTGCTTAGGTGCTGGTGGTGCATTACGCGGAGGCACCTGCCAATTTTGAGGCAGTTGCTGCAAGGCTGGAGGCTGTGCCCGTGGGGGTGGACCCCTACGGGGTTGCAGAGATAGCCTTACTAGTATCAACTCTAGCTACCTGGGGGCCTCTATCTGGGTCACATAAGCAGGCTCGGCTCTGGAAGATCTCTTTGTAGGGATTACAGGAGGTATCAGGCGTGCCTAGCTGGCCTATTACAGGGCATCTTTGAGGCGCTGAGCCTTGTCTGAGAAGTCCCGGAACCCTACAGGGTAATTCTAAGTGATCAGATAAGGGTCTTCTCTTCCTTGAAATTCCCTACGCACATTTTCAGTAATTGATCTTGAGTTAGTGGCATATCAATGGAGTACATGAGCCCCTTAAAATGGGCGACGATGTCCGCAACTCACTCATCAGGCCTTTGTTTGCACCTGAAGTGGTCTGTGATGTTCATCTTCCGGGTTGTGTAACTGAACTACTAGAGGAATTTCCTATGAAGGTCCTCCCAGCTAGTCACGGATCCGATAGGGAGCTGGTTGTTCCAGACGAATGATGGTCCTTCCATTGTCTGAATGAAGCAACAGAGATTGGCGGCCTCCTGCTGCGCCAAAGTTCCTAACATAGGCCCGCACCTTGAGTTGAAGTGGTCCAAGTGCTGTGGCGGGTCTCCAACCCCGTTAAAATGGGTGAAAGTGGGGTTCTCAAATCCCAGTGGGGCAGGCATGTCATCCACCCATGCTGGGTATGGCTTGTCGTCCGATGGGATTGCCTGTCGAGTTTCCAAAGCCTCTAAGCATGCGATGAGTGATTCCATTGGATCATCTAAACAAGGGTTCCTATCCCGACGAGGATCTCTAACCACAAGAGCATTATATAGATCTTCAATCCGGTAGTCAAGCTCAGTGGCTCGCAGGGCGGCTGTCGGAGTGACTCTCGGGGCAGCGGAAGGGAACCGAGTGGGGTCCCTTGGGTGATCACGCCACTCATGAGGGTTATGCGAAATGTATCTCTCCCCCTTTACATGAGCTCTAGCATCTCCTCTATCGGAGAACACGACATGATCATGGTTGCCAGGGAGAATCTCATCAAGGGGTAGTTTCCCCTGCCCCTGTTTCCCCAGCCTAGGATCACCGTAGTCAGGATGCCGCTCTGCAATGCATTTGTCCAAGAACTCATCAACCAACCTCTTCTTCTCAGAAAGTTGTTGGTGTAGTGTGGACTTCTCGGGATCTTCCTATGGCTTCTGTACCGAGGCAGATGGGTCGGTAAGCGTGATATCCCGGACGTGCTCTTTACCCTTGCCGATGTTTCAGCTCATTGTTAAGGCTTCAGTGGGCATGGGGAGGCCCAGGAGGTTCCTCTGCTGGCGAGAAACTCTCCCTAATGGACCCAGTAGCAGCTCTTCCTCTGGGTGTGAGTCCATATCGAGGAGTTCCACAACGTTTCCCTCTCCTGAAAGGTCGGCCATTTTGACTGCCACTTCCCTTGGTGGCAATTCTTCAAAGCAGTCCACTGAGTTGAACTGTCGGGGAATCGTGCTAAAAAGAAGGGAAGTGTACTTCCCCCATCCAAGGACGTGCATGTGGGGGTGGCCTCCTCAATAACTTTGTGGAGTACTTGAAAACTCTGGGCGAATTGTTGCTAGAGGGCCCTGTGGTGGCCAAGTGACTTGGGGTGCCGAACGGTGGGGAGCGCGGCTAGGTCGACCCAACAACATTGCTCGCCGATATCCTTGAGATGTACTTGAATCCTAGGATAAGGCGCTCGCTGATGGAGAAGAAGGGAGTGAGTCACCTGGAGAGTCTGGTAGAAACATTCAAACTCTCCCGGGGTGAGCGACTCTGGTATATCAAAATCCGATCCTACGACCGACCAAAACATCTCGGGGAAGTGGCCTACTACGAGGACAGTCCAGAAGCTCCACAACTCTAGTTCGGGATCCGGCCATTCCTACCCCTTCTCATCAACCAATAATGGTCGAGGAACTAGAAGCGGTGCCAAGGCAGGCCGTGGGGCCAGTGTGCGAGCCGTTGGAGAATACGGCAAATATGCTGATTGGCCGACGATCCCTAAGTCATCCCCCAATGGCTATAGTGTCCTGGTTTCCATGTCGCGATAGGATGGGCTGGAGAACAAGCTTCCTGTCATAGTTTTGGTATTTACCTAGGTTGTGTCACATCGCGACTCTTCCGTCAGTCCCTAGAAAAGTTCCCCACCCTCTATGACTAAGGTGGAAGGTGCTTCCGAGGAGGCCAGTGGTTACTCGGGGTTAACCCCTGGGGGTACGCCAAGTCCTTGTCCTCCTGGATATACCTTTTTAGGGAGGCAGGAATCATTCAGATCTCGCATTCAGAGAGTACGAGGCTGACACGCCGCATCCCCATCCTTTCCCTTGACTCAAAGTGTTGGGGGGAGGCTCCATCGCCGAGTCGTACTCTTACATAGAGTCTAAGAAATAGACTGGCTTGTTTTCCATTCAGACATCCCTGAAATTCCACTTACGGCGATGACGTCCCGCCTTCCTTCCCATGGGTGGCTCCTCAGGGCAATGCTGATTTCTGTCAAGGAGTCCTCTGGCCATAATAGTTCTGGGGCAAGGAAGACTGGAGGCCGTTGTGTAAGGATCACTGAGACAGATGTTGAAAGGGACATGGGGAGGACCTCCATGTGGGCGAGTGACCAGATATGAAATGGCTCCACACTCGTGGCTAGTGATAGGGGAAGTGACCCCATACCCCATGCAGTGGGTACTGGAAAGAGACATACCCAGAGTGTAGCTGTCACGGAGAAGCCTTCTGCTTTTCGGATCAGTGTCACGATGTAGGCCTTCATGGTGAATGGCACTACCGCAACTTGGTCCGCGGTGTCCATTGCCTATGCCACTGACCGGGAGAGTCAACCTAACCTGCCTGCGGTGCGGTCGAGGCCCCGATCCGGGTCTGGCATGTAACTGCCCCTGCTTTACGTGTGTGGGGGTCTGATAATAGGGGTCAGCAATGGCTCGGGCAACAATGGATGCTGATGTTGGTTCCCCATGGCGGGAATTCTCTTCCGCTCATGCCCAATGCTGGCGTCGGGTCAGGTGGGTTGGAGCTGGTGGTGCGGGCATGGATATTGCCTGCTCTTCAACCTGGGGAGTTGGGTGGCGGCATCGACGTAGCCTAGCAGGTGCTCTTTCTGTGAACCTCTGGGATGGGTCTCCGATCGGGTGAACCCGAACATCCCCCACATCATTGGCAAAGGGGAGGGAGGTGTCGAGGCGTTCTGAGGATAGGCTCCCGAAACCGTTGAACGTCAGAGTGGGGAGCGGCAGATCCCTATGCGGCCCTCGGGGGCGGCGATGGTGGTGAGGTGCAGCTGCCTCTAGATCCAAATGCACCATGTCCCTGGTGAGGATGACCCCTTTCTCCTCATACCTATGAACCAGGTCATTGATCACCCATCATTGGATGATCTATGATGGGGAAAGGGGGCGTGAGCACCCAGAAGTCGCGGTAGTCAGAGACGGAGTAACTGTGGAAAAGGCAGGACCGCACGGGAAAACCACTTCGGTACTGCCCCTGCCCCTGCACCGGTGGGTAGGTGGAAATCGAGATCTGGATGCAGCGATATAATTCATGAAAGTAAGTAGATGAACCCATTAATGCAAACAGAAAAAGATATCGAAAACCAATTGCCCATCGTCATTCCATATTTCATGGTCGACGAGAGGGATCCATGTTGACGATGCTGCAGAACAGAGTGCTCAACATCCTGACTGCCTCAACCCCTGGTAGGCCTCACGTTCCGGTGCTAGGTGCCCAGACCTGATGACTTACTAATCTTCTGACACCCCGAACGCTACTAGTCCAAATATTTAGGAGAAGAGCTTCACGTCGGGTTCACCATTTTCTGTTTCCGAAGCTTTTACGCTGGGGCGTGTGTGCGTCCATAATACAGGGGGAGTATGTGCAGCTTGTTTCCTCGAATTCATACTTTCCAAAGGGAGGCGGCATCCATTGCTTGTTCAAGGAATTTTTCTCCTTGATCGAAACCAGGATGATGGAATGGCAATTCTTCCTTCCATGGATTTCTCCTCGGTGCTCATCACCTATTCCGAGTCTCCCTCATAGATTTACGATGGGTTTGTGAAGCTCATTCCCGGTTCCATATATGCATGGATGACAGTTAATTATGATGCTTCCGTCAAGACGCTCTAAGGGGTATGGTTGGGGAAGCAACCTTCGGTTAGGAGAATGGTCGTGCTGGGGTGTCGTTGGCATGCCTTGACGCTAGGGATGGAATTTCCTTCTTCTGTTCCTTATTATAGGGCTTCTCGAGGGCGCGGACGCCCGACGCATCCCACATCAAATGCGGGGAATTGTGTGCCATATGAGTTTTTCCTCAGCTTCCCATGTATAACATGGGGAATACTGCCAGTTTAACATCTTGTGGAGACGGATCAGACTGATCTGAACACCGAGAGTGGATTAGATTGAAGGACCCCCTAGGGGGAACACCGATATTGGGGCCAGCACATGGGCGACTTCTCAGATACTCTGGATTGGAATGAGGTGGCATGATCCCACCGGGATGTGGCAGACCAGGTAAGGATCAGGATGGGTAATGGAGTGCGGAGGGACATGATCCTCATGGAGGCTTCCTACGTATCCCCATGGTAGGGAATAAAAGTTCGCATAGTTTGGTGATATGGTGGGACAGCTGAAGAGGTGACCCATGAGGATGAACGCATGGATTGGAGCCGGGAGGTAGCAAGACCTTAGAGATATGGAATGAGCTTCCTGAGGCACGTGGGCTCGAGGGAGAGGTCAGGATGAGACGTCGGTGTGGGGTATGGGGCTTACGCTCTGAGACAACCCATGATAGTGGGTATGGGGCTTATTCTATGAGGCGGCCCATAATGGTGGTTGTGAATGGGCACGGAGGGGTCGGAACAACTGAGTGATGGGATTGAACCTCATTGAGGCTTCCTATGTACCATGTGTTAGCACAGATCAAAGTCCACATAGTTTGGGGCATACAGTTTAACGACATGCAGGATGAGATATAGTTTAACGTCATGTAGTACGGGATACAGTTTAATGTCATGTGAGATGAGGGAATACAGTTTAACATCATGCGGGATGAGAAATTTGGGGCTTACGCTCTGAGGGGGCCCAAAGTGTTGGAGAACTGATGTGAAGAAATCAAAATGACCGTGTGGTGGGCTTGAACCTCGTGGAGGCTTCCTACGTTCCACACTTTAGCACGGTTCAAAGTCCACGTAGTTCACTGGGATGGGGCTTACGCTCTGAGGTAGCCCAATGAAGGATGTCATGGTCGATGCTCGCTCTAATCCCACGTGAGTCATGCTCGGTGTGAGAAACAAGAGGCATCAGGGACCAGACGATCACGTTGCAAAGGGTGCGTCTATGAGAAGCGGAAAGGGGCTTACGCGTTGAGCGGCCCAAAGTGGAAACAGGGGATTACACATGGTTAGTAGCCCTTAGTGCCAGGACTTACTCTAGGATGGTGGCCCATGGTGCAACAAGGCACAGTGGGAGAGGGACTCCACTGGCCTTGGCAGTGGTGAAGTACAGAGCTCCATGTGTGTAACCTTCCACAAGAGAGGATAGGGGATTACGCTCTGAGGTATCCCTTCCCCCGTGGACAAATTCCACTCCAAATATAGGATATCAATCTATGCGAGGAAGATTCCATTCCCGTGGAAAAAAGAGGCGTATTGAATGTCCGAGCCGGGGGGACCCTGCGTGCGGGGCAAGGGGTCAGACAATAGTTTAACATCATGTGTTGAGGATGAGGTGCTTGGTTGTTTAACGTCCTACAGCTCGGATGAGGTGGGTTCTCTCCACACCCCTAGGGATTACATTCCCAACACCCTCTACCCCTTGTGGGAGGGAAGGCATCAACACGGCCGTAGTGAAGGGGGGTTGCAGGCCAAACCATCGAGTGGTCCACATTAGTGTGGCTATGTGAAGAAGCAATAGCCGTTAGAATTCCTATGTGAAGAAGCATAAGGAAAAGCAACGCAACATGAAACACTGCCCAAGGGACCTTGACGTTACTTCGTACGAGCCTGGAAGGCCGTACGGGAAAACAACGCATGGCCTGCACGCCCGGTATGGAAGATATCGGGCGCCGACGCAGAGAGGCACCATGGGGCGTCAAGGTGAGGGGTCCTGGGTTTTGCATGTAAAGAGATGGTTTGCGCACAAAACACCGGGATAGCACACTATTGGGTAAGAGGATTGCGCGCAGATAGGGGATTGCACGTAAAGGGTGTGGATTGCGCACGGGGGAAATAGCCAATCCCTAAGTCATGGCGAAACCTAATAGAGGGATTGCACGAAATTTTGAAGGGATTGCATGCAATTGGAGGGGATTTTGTGCAAGGCGATAGGATTGCACTTAAAGGAAGAACCTGGAGGAGTTATCAAATTCACTTAAGCCAGTGGGGTTGCATGCAATGGTGAAACTCGGGGCAAGGTTGCGCAAAAAGGTGGATTACGTGGAAGACATCTTGCACGTGCGGGAGTCCGAATTGCGTACACGAGAGCTGGTCCGAATTCCTCAACCCCAAAACGGTTGGGGTCGCATTCTATTTATCGGCATTTTCCATCACGGAAATAGGGCAGCGCACAAAATCTTCCGCTCCAGGTCCCATCGGCATGCAAGGCTTTCTCGCGCGGAACAGAGTTCGAAAAATTTCCCGCCGCTCTAGTTCCTTTTCGCGAATCCTGGGAGACCTTCACGTGAACAACATTTTTTCATGGGAGTTCCCTTTAATTTCACGCACCACTTCAAGGTCCTCCAGACCAGGCCTCTGAGTCCGAATATTACTTCGCTTCGTCCGTTCGAAACTTCCTCTTGGAGATACAGACTTTTTCGGCATCTACATGGATCTTGGATTATTATGGGTTGTTTGGGTTAATAGTTAATGTGGGATTGACCATGATTTTAGTTGTTAAATTTATATTAAATTGTAGTCTCGTGAATAACAGGAATACAGTTTTGTTGTAAAAATTGGCTAAATGTGAAGAATGGAATCAACTTTTGAAAATTGAAAAATAAGATGAAAAACATGTGATATCATTTGTTGTAAGAAAGTTATTTATATTAAAACTATGAAATATTGAAATAATGGTTAGTAGGATGATGGATCAATGATCCACTTATTTAGGATTGAATGTCTAGTTCTCTAGGGGCCTCTAGGAGTATCAGTTCTTAGGGAATGGACTAATTCACCTAACTCCAAGGGGAGGGACTTAGCATTTTTATACCTAGGTTGGTATGGTTAGACATGGAGATCCCAATCCCGATTAGATTCACGGATTGATACTATGGTTTCTCTAACATGTGACCCCTTTACATATGTTTTATATGGCAATAATAGAAAAAGGATGGTTTGATGAATATGGGTAAAACATTGATATGAAAATAAAAGTGATTGATTTAATTAATGAAAATATATGGGACTAGATTTATATTATTGTTTTTATGTTATCTTATCTTATACATGAAATTTGTTAGATTATATATTTTTTTGATAGGGTTGTGGTGGACTATGTAGTTATACTCAAACACTACTCAGACCATCATTGGGTACTTGAGCATACATCATGTTTTCATGCCAGGATAAGGAAAATGATCCTCTGCTTGGGGTTTTTTGCGCTTAGGGATATGCACAGATTTGGGTATTGAAATGGTATTAGGACCCATATTGGGAATGTTCAACATTTATTGTTTTTTCTATTTCACTTGGAAATTTTTTTGTTGTGAAATTGAATATTTACTATTTTTTGTGGGCTTGTACCGAGATATGGGAGATTTTTTGGTGATCCAAGATTAACCATTACGTTGTTTTATTGTTTATTATTATATCTATTGAGGTTTACTAGAAATAGGTGGTTATAGTTCCCTAGATTATTCATTTGACCATTGATTTATGTAATATTCCCTTTGAATATTGGGAGGAATGCTTGATGTTTTCTGGCGAATAGGCCCAGGGCAATAAATTAGTGGCACCCAGGCTGGGATTTTAAAAATTCATATCATAGAGAAGTTTCTTATATATTATTTATTTTATTTAGGAAAAGTAGAAAGGTGTGTACATTCTATCAAGCCTTTTAAATGATATTGTGCATGGTAGAATATAACCCATGTACAGGGGAGAACACAAGCTTCTATGGTGGGATTATTATTCTTGATAATTTTCATTACAGTGAAAACTTATTTCACCTTCGAAGATACCCTTGTTTTAGGATGTTATCAGTTCATGATGATTATTGTTTTCTCCTCAATGGTATTAGGTTTTTATATTCTTTCATCATTTTAAAAACATAATTATATATTTGTAATGCATCCTGATAGGCAAACACAGGGAAATATTTTATTCTTGTGTATGGAAATTGAATGTGAATTTTGATTATATTTAGATTTTAAGGATAATGTTCCTAATAAAGATGTTATGATTGGATAAATAATTTAAAGATGAATGTGGAATAAATAATGTGGAGTCTACTGATAGATTAAATTTGGTAGTTTAGTTTACCTCATGTGAGTAATGTCTTAGGTTTGGGATGGATAAGAGTAGTGATGGGGTTCCGGTGATATATGTTGGGATAGTGTATATGGGGTTATATGGTTTTTAATAGTAATCCCTCTTTTTTATAATTTAAAGAGTTTTATATTATGTGTTTTGAGACATTTTTTTGGAATTGTAGATATATCCCACCATTACTACATCTACTGGATGGGAGAAAAGAGGACAACCTTAATAATTATCCATCAATAGTGGGGAAAGAAACCCCATTGGTGCCAGATAACAAGGGGAAGTGTATTTCTAGGAGAACCTTGCATGTTTTATATAGTTTATGGAATGATAAATAGGGTGTGATTTTCCAAGACTATCTGACTTGACAATATGGTTTCATCAATAAATCGTTATGATGTTTGAAAGGGAGGGTGGACCTGAGGTGGTCGTGTTGTAAAATTAGTCTATCTAGATGATTATAGATAACATAATTACCCCGCAAGATATGATTGTTATGCTGGAAAAGTATATAATGATGGAACTAGTGAAAAATTAGTGGGATACTTTTGGCTCAAGATGAGAATATGTAGGGCATGGAATGGTATTAACTATAGGATAAGTTATTATAAAACTAATACTGTGAGACCATGAGGCATAGAAAGGTCGAGGAGATTATTCACTTGACTCTAGGAGGTAAGAAAATGATGGATTATGTTATCTACTTCACATATATATTATATTCTACTCTATCATTGATAAGAGATGAGGTGGATTTGGATAATAGATTTCAATATGTGATAATATGTCAAATCATGTCTCTGGTAAATATCCTTTCCTAGAATATATTGGATGAGGTTGTGGTCTAGTTTCTCATATCTATATGGAACCTAAATGAAACATCTGGTGGATGATATATCATTTTTATTCGTTAAAATTTTTGTATATATTTCGATTGTAGGAATCACAATTATGAGAATTTCCACTAGATAAGTTGTGGAACAAGTATTTGGGGATGATGAACTATTTCCTAGGGAGGTTGCTCAGTAAACTACTTTCATTGTGTCAGGTTGGGTAGAATGTGAGTTTAATGACATAAGACACTAGTGGAATGGAGAAAATGTTGTAATATGGGTCATATATAGAGGTTTTCTAGAATCCAGCATTAACCAGGATGTTGTATAGGATCACTTCCAATATAGAGTACCAGTGGGGAGTTAGCTACTTCATATCAGTCAGACAGTTGTAATTCCACTAGTTTTATCTATCGATGAATGGGACGGGGTAATTAAGGACATGGGAATCCGTAACATCAGGGTATTTCATACCCTCAGACACAATCTAGTGCATGTGGCAGGGGTAGATCAGCCTCATTTAGTTCAGTATGAACATATTGGTTTGGACGTTGGAACATCGACTAGTTGAGGTACGATTCATGTATCATCCTTACATGAAAGTACTTTATTTTATATCGGATACTCACATTATATTATATCATATCAATTTTATAAATTTTTGGGTCTAGAAATAGAATATACATGTTTATTTATGTAAATTGAAACAACATTATGAGTATGAGAAGAAATTATCTGGCTATGTAAAGAGTGTTACCTCAGTGTTGGTGTAAACATCTTCCTTTAGATCTTGTGTTTTCATGAGATTTATAATTTTGATCTGATATTGGTGATGTATTTATTAGTAATTTATGAATAATATAATTAATATTATAGTAAAAGGGTAATGTTTATGTCTCTTTATGGTGACACTTATCTCTTCCATGGAGAATGGAATATTCAAGAAGTTTATGTAGGGATTTTTTATCAACAGTTACGTGAGATCAAAAAAAAGTGGCATGACTTAGGATTGAAAATGTGGGAGTAGAGCATGATTTCATTAATCCTATGATGAACCATTTTTTTGGATGTGTTTCTAAAGGATTTCATGGGGTTACCACCAAATATAGGTAATTAATTCTTGATTATCTTAGTACTTAAAGGTGATCCAAAATATATTATGCCAAATAGGATGGAACGAGCTGAGTATCTTGAGCACAAGACCCAACTAGAGAAGTTAAAGGTTAATGGATTTATCCATCAAATTTCATGACCTTGGTGTTCCCCAGTATCATTTACCATGAAATCCAATGAATTGTTGCACTTGAGTTTCAATTAAAGGAAGAATAATAGGTTGAAATTTATAAGTTGGTTTCCTATTCTCTGTATTGATTATTTTTTGACCAACATAGGGGTTCTATTGTGTTCTCCAATATTAAATTGAGGTAAGTATATCATCATATGAAAGTGATACAACCATATATACTGCATAATACTTTTTAAAGCATGCATAGAATTCATGAATATGTTGTGATTTCTTTCTAGTTAACGAACTCTCTAGTGGTGTGTATAGATTAATGAACCATTTTTTTCACCCATTAATGTATAAATTTTCGTATTTTTTCATTAAAATAATCTTAGTGTACTCCCAGAATTAATATGCTCATTTAAATGATCTTAACATCAACATGAGTAAACTAAGTGAGCATCGGCTAGATACTAATCTAGGTAAAAAAAATTTGGATACTTAGGGTACATTTAATGGTTCACATCATAACCAGTGGATGTTTTTTATTAGACTGATATGAAGTTAGAGCAGTTGTATCTTAAGAGAATCCCAATATATTTTCAAAATCATAATCCTTTTAGGTATATGGGGCAATTATGGAAGGGCCATCCATGAGTTTTCATGCTCATCATGATAACATTCAGACTTCAGTAGGAAGGGTATAAATTTCTAATGGTATAAATCATGTAATAATTCCTTCTAGGAATAGATGAAGTGTTTGAAAATTGCAAATATTTTTATCCTAAATAATCTTAGTGAGAATTATAACTTGTTTTTTTTTATTTTTACATGGCCAAAATTAGAGAAATATTATTGCAGTGAGATCGATTCATAAGTATGGTTCATTATAGTGAAGTCCACATGTGTAAATTGACGTTTGGTATAATCTAGAGTTGTTTGTGGAGTTTTAACACAAAATTTGTCAATGGAATTACCAATTGGGATAAAAATATTTGGTATAACGACCATAAAAGACTACTATATATATTTTATTTATATGATTTTACCCTTTAACAATGGAGATAGTTCAAATATATGGAATCATTCAATTTTTAAATGGATTGTATTTTCAGATAATTAAATAGTTATGTTGATTATTTAAGCTAAAATACACTGGATCAAGAATTCATTGTGTCTAATTCTGAGTGGAATATGCTGCTTTTGTTCATTGAGATATATAAAGAGGTTTAGGCAGGCCCACAAATGATGACCCTCATATCCTTTTTAGTTTATTACACACTCTTTATTCACATAAAGGAGATGAAGTAGGAGAATCTTAAGTTTTATGATTTTAATGAAATCCATGAATGTGTGGAGCAACATTTTTTATAGACTATTGTTGACGATGAGGTGGTTTATGTTTGTCATTGTTTTGTTGTGTTTAGGTGTATGAGGAAGGAGCTGATGTCTGGGTTCCATGCCTCAAATTTGGAAGTGCATCATGTCTTAACCCAAATATATCTATATATTCATAGATTGAATTGGTGGTGGGGGATGGAGAAAGAGGTTTTTTGTTTAGTGAAAATGTTCTACACTTTTCAACTGGTTAAGGATAACCATCATAGATCGGGTGGTATGCTACATCTATTAGCTACTCAACAATGAAGTGTGATGATGTCACCATGAACTTTAATGTTGGAATTATGAGTACCCCATTGAAGAGTGATGTGATATGGGTAATTTCATATAAGTTGAAAATGGTACCAAATTTCTTATCAATATGACTGAACTTTTCTATTTACTAGTTGAGTGAATTATATGTTCACAAAAATGTTTGGTTCAATAGGTTTATATGAACTACAATTTCATATTGTGATCCCTGTTTTAGTTCATACTTATAAAAAGTCTTGTAGAGGTTTTTTGGTACTCTGGTATTTCTTTGAAAAGATTTCCACTTATAGATATATGTGAAATCTAAGCATATTATCTAGGTTCTTGAGGATATGCTGAGAGCATGAGACAACAATTTTTTTGGGACTTGGTAAATAAACATGGTTATCCTTTTATTTCACCAAAAACAACAATTACCAAGAGATAATCCATGTGGAACCAAATAAGAAGTTTTATGGTAGGTTATATAGATTAGCACTATATTGGATGAATACTAATGGTTTAGAGTTATTGGAACCGAGTTCATGATGGTGAAATTTGATCAAGTCTAGTTTATTTAGAAACATGTGGCTATGGATCTTAGTAGGTATAATTAATATGATGATCAATTATGTAGACCTCATGAATTTATAGTGGAAGATCATCTGTTCATTTGAGTATCTATGATATTGGGGCTCTGTTGGTTTAAAAAACATTGTAAGTTGGCACCGAGGTATGCTGGTTCATTTGAATAATGGATATCATCATACCAGTGGCATACTTATTAGAACTTCCATAGTGGAATAGTTTTTTGTACAATTTTATTCATATGCCTTATCTTTGGTAGTATCATCCTGGACCACCTATTGTGATCAATGTTGATAATGTGGAGATTGGTGATGATAGAACCTTTGTGGATCTTATGTATCATATGGTGGATAATATTTATAGTGTATTATGAGGTAGGGACATTAACTTTTTTAGTGTATTGTGGAACCACAAAAACATTTAGGATTAGCATGAGAATGGGAAGAAGATTTTCTGGCCTAATGTCCCAACATTTTTACCATGGATGAATAGTGATTCTTGGATGAACAACTCTTGTATGGTATGATATTAAGGTGGGGAGGTTATAATATCCCAACCTTTAAAATAGGCATATCCTTTTTTATATAATTACATTAACTAGAAAATTTAATAAAATCATTTCCATTGATATGATCCACCATTGGGGATTCCTTTAGGTTTGGGGAGTCAAAATGGGAGAAAGGTGGTCATCTAGTGATTAGTGCATTGTAGGAGAATTTTTAGATATAATAGTGCCCCACAACCTAGTATAATGATGATAATGGTTTTTTAATTACCACTATTCAATTTAATTTTTATTTACCTAGTAATTCACCATAGTTTCACACCCTTCTTTCGATCACAATGAGGTCTCCCACAACACACATACCTTTCTATTTTCAATAATTATAATATTACTATATGAAAATAAGAAAGTAATATATATGTGGGTTAAATTAAAAAAATAAATCATATATAATATATAAATATATTATTAAAATATAAAATATAGAGAAAATAAAGAAAATAGAAAAAGTATTTAGTAAAATAAATGTATTTTTCTCATGGATCATAGTGGTATTATCATTATTATTCAGAATGTAAATCATTATGTTATTCAATGTGAAGATCAATACATGTCAATCCAAAACATCTCATTCAAATTTTATTACCCTACACTCGTACCTATTCATGTAAGAGTAATATCTTCAACATAAATACCCATTATAAACTTCACAGTTTCAATGAATTAAATATCAATGAGATGTAAAATAAATGAACATGGACGATGAATGAAATGGAATTGGACGGTGTGAGACTAATCACAACAATAATTTTAATCACTAATGAATTCTTATAACAACACATAATAAAAAATAAATGAAAATTTAACTCAAATAGAATCACTTCACCCTCAAACAATAGTGAGTGCTAGCTCTCCAGAAATATGGAGATAAAAAAATAATAGCGGGAGAAACACATAAATTAAAAACAAATTGCACAGAAGAATAATATGATATATGAAAATATAAATTTAAAATCATTCAAACTAGTACAAATAAGAAAATACACCTTTCTCAAAAAATGGATATCCTTTTCAAAGGGTGAGGGGTTACAATTTAAAGGAAAAAGTGAGAAATTTTCACTCTAAAATTTTACCTCGGATTGTATTCTCTTGTATGACCCCATAAATGTCCAAATAGATTATTGTAAACATTATGAATGCTTTCCATTAATTTTTTTCATGTCCATCCAAAAAAATAGATTTATTAATCCTCATAGAGATGAGTTATGTATGTTTTAATTTAATAAATTTTAACTACCCAAGTAAATCTTTATATTCCAAAACATCTACTTCTAATGCAATAATGACCATACATAATGCCACTTTGAGATATAAGCTAAAATTTTAAAGAGTCAATATCAATGCAATATTTTATAGACCCAACATGTGAGATGGTTTTGCGATTCCAAAATATTGATTGTGGTTTGTGTATAGAAAGATTAAATGAATCCAAAGATGTATAAAAGCCTTCAAAATAGTAATTTAATAATTTAATTCATTTTTGAAGTTGTTATTACGTAAATAGAGAAATTAATTAAAATAATTAAATTTAAAATCAATTCTTTTTTAAAATTAGTCCCAAAATACCACTAAAGAAAAAAATATGTGATTATTTACCATAAAATAATACTGTGGTGTGATTTAAAACATATAATTATAGTATAAAATATATGAAAAGAGTAGTTTCATCACTCCCCAAAACTTATCCATTTCACACCTGGGTAATCATCATATATTTAAATAAAAATTCAAAAAAATAGAAAAACAATCATTATCATTTCCAAAATACAATTCCATCATGTTTACTCTATGAAAAAAATATATCATTTTTTCTCACATTTAGATTTTCTATATTCATAAATCCATCGATGGACTAATCCCAACCTACCACATGTTGAATTTTATGTAACATTTCACTCAAGATAAATTGAATCTTGATTTAAGATCATTTATAGAAATTTTATATACCACTATAGGCATGTGAAAATTATCATTTATCCAAGAAATTAAACTTGAAAATTAAATAAATAAAGATTAATTTTTCATAGTGAATTCTGTTTCATAGGATTGGTGGGAAAATGATTAAGAAATTTAATTCTAGAAAGTTGAGGCTTGACTCTTAAGTAAAATGCATGAATAATAAAGTGAAAAAGTTGAACCTCACTCAATACCCCTTGAAAATTTAAATCAAAATTACACCCCATTTTATAAAATGGGACATGTTCCAAGAAATGATTATTTTGAATGATTTCATCCAAATTCTCCCACTTTTTTGTTTATTTTTTCTTTTTTTAAAAATATCCTAGAATATAAAGATTTTTTCTTTTATCTTAATTTTTCCATGGATGATATGGTGAAAATTGAATACATTGAATGAATGAAAAAAATTCCCTTGATTTTAGATTGGAACATGAGTCATAAAAGAAAGTACAATTAAAAATTTAAGCTCTTCTCAATTGTTTCTTTTTTTATATTATTTTAATGATGGAGGTTTGAAATTATCCACTATTAAAAAAATTAATATTATATTAGGATTTCAGTATAGTACACTCTCTAGGGTCTATTGTAAAGATACAATTCACAACAAGTATATTTTTCTACTTTCACTCTATTAAACAAACTAATATAAAATTATTATACTAATATATATGGGGGTTTCAAATGCATAAAATATGAATATAAAATATATAAATTCAAAGAAAAAGGAATTTTACTAGAAAAAAATAAGGAAATAAATTGTTTTTGGGGTTGTAGTTTTTTGAAAATGGCTCTCAGAATTCAACTCAATGTGTTGATCATTTCATTTCACACATCACCTTATCAATTAAAGTGTGATTACACCATACCAAGAATAATGAGTATGGGATAATAACATATGTTTATTTATCTAGGATATCTATTCACTGATCATCCATACACATTCCATACTCCACTATATATATTCCTTACATAATTAAGGAAAGGATAATGATAGACAATAATTTTAACTCAATGGTACTGAAAATAGGGAGACGACAAAACATAATCATTTAACCACTATCAAAATTATAATAATTGAATAAATAGATATAATGTTAAAACACAAGAAAATCATTCAAAACACCATTCCCTTCCTTAAACATGCATCTAGATTAGTTCTCCATTTTTAGTGGAGTTGAGAAGGGATCAATGATGGGAGAACAAATAAATTAAAAAAATTTAAGAATGGAGGAATAGAGAATAAGGATAGTATATTACAAGAAAAGGACTATTATATAATTCAAAACACTACAATGGTTAAGTAAATAGATAATAAAGGCTACCCCCAATGTTGGCCAACCTCTTCTAATGAATAGGAAGAAACTTTTTTATAGGGAGAGGGGGTGAAATTTTAGGATCCCTGTTTGATCGTCAAAATTTTAATCATGGGATTCCAATTATTGGTATAATTGGAAATTGAAGTTTTCTAACAAAAACTCCCCTAATTTATCCTCATTTAGAATCAAAATTTCATCTAGATTGGTCAATAAATGATGGACTTATAGAATATGTACTCTGATATATTAATTCTCTCTAGGTGATTCTTTTTATTAATATGATCCCACTCCCCATGTATTAATGTCCATGAATAAGTTTGTATCAGGGGAACTATAGTTAAATAAAGTGTTCCTTCGGTTTTATTCTATTTTTATATATTATTTCATCTCATTTGGGTATTCAATTTAAAATATATTGGCCCAACACACACAAAATATCCAAATTTGTGCACATTTTTTAGGAAAAGAATGTGAGCTAGTATTATGCCTCCAAATAATGGAATGTAATTTGGGTCTATGAGAAAATAATGTAGAAAAATATGTAGGAATCCTAAAAAAATTGGTTTCACAATTTTATTTAGGGTAGTTAATGTTATGGTAAAAAAATTGAATCAATATAAAATACATAAATAAAAAAACTAGCTCATTTAGCAATTAAGCTCAAAAAATAAAAAAGCACAAAAAATGTTCAAATTTCTAATAAAATAAAACTATGGTGGTATTAATAACATTAACTTAAATTATAAAATACTTTAAAAAGTTTTCTTCATCACACCCTTACAATTAAAAATTTCACTCCCACAAAATCATCAAATACCAAGGTCAAAACAAATTTCTCAATGCATAAATGATAATAAAACTAAATTATCATATAAAAAGAAAATCCGATGATTCCTATACAAATAATGATTTCCTATATCCTCAAAAATCATAAGAATCCATTCAATTTAATATTAATCCTCATGTTCATGTCATACCTACATCTCTTAAAAAATTATTTCTCTCTTCACTCAAGGATTTCTTATAGAGTTTTTCTCATTACAAGCAATATGTGTGATTTTTATAGGATTGATGTTCTCCAAAAAAACTCTAGATAATATATCAACTTATTTTCAAATCATTATGGACCACCCTAGGTTTGGCCACATGGCAGCTTCTCACAATACATATATTTTTAAGTAGTCGTTATTTATAATCTCACTAATATAATGTTAATAAACCAATATAAATAAGGGTTGATTCCAAATATACATGATATATATATATATATCTATTATTAAAATATAAAACCAACTAAAATAAATAAAAGAAACATTATGTTAATAAAATAAAACCATTATTCTCTAGTTTAATACTAGTATTATCATTTTTATTCAAAATATCTTCCAATGTTTAATTCAATGTGGAGATAAAGACTTATAACTCTGAACCCACTATTAAAATGTTATTAACCTACAAAAAGTCCACTAATTGTTTAATAAATCACTTCTATATCAATAAAAAATCCAAAAACCACTTTTTGAGTGAACTAGATAACAAAAAGACAGAAAATGAGTGAACAATTATGAAGAATACAATAGTAGATAAATTATGGTGACTGCTCACCACAATCATTTTATTGACAACTAAATTATTAGAATAACACATGATAAAATATGAAATCCCAATATTGTAAATTACCACCATTTTTTCCCTTTAATAATAGTAATTACTATCTCTCCACAACCATTAAGATAATAGAAGCATGGTGGGAGAAACAATGATAACAGTTATGTAAATAGGTTAATGATGATGAAACTACGAAATTGGGATTATTGCCTTATTTATTATAATAAACGATATAAAATAATATATGGTAGATATATGAGTGTTGATTATAATAATAATAAAAGTTTTAATGATTATTTTACATCATTTTATAAAAATTGATATTAAGAAAGAAAATATATGACATCGACAACAAATACAATGAATATAAAATTAATGTTAAAATCTAAAAAATTTGATGTAAAATTGTTTTTTCTTTCTAATTAGGGATTTGTTTAGTGATATACATATAATATGATGTATTAAAATTTCATGAGTTGTTACCAAGGAATGGAATCCATAAAATGGTTGATAAGGTTTTATAAAAGGTACCAATTTTTATGGCATAAAGATAAAACGTGCATGACAAGGATACCCATATATAAGGAATTATTGAATATGAAATGTTAACCACTAGTGACCCCATTTAGAAAACAAAATCTATGATAAAGGATTCTACACACTTGAAGAACACTAGTTGAATTTCTAAAAAATGATTAATAATAATTTAATGGTTGGAATCACCTAATAATATAGTATTTAAAACCCATGAAATTGGAAAATTATTTTATGATATTTTTGTATGTCATATTTTTTTATGATTGATAAAGGTATTTGAGGTGGAGGGAATCATAGTTGGTGGTGATGGAGGCACATGTCATCATCTTTGATCTAGAGGCATGCCACTATCTCACTAGTATAGATCCAACAAATAATAGGTGGGGAAGGGAGAGGATTTTAAATTCTGCTGGTCGCATCAGCAAAACAGTGGTAAAGGGTGTGGTGTGGAACCTCTACCAAGCACATTGTTGAACTAGAGGCCCATCATCGGTCGGTCAGTGCTGCCTAGATAGCCCGATAAGTGGAGACATAACCATAATTTCAATCTAACATGTATTTTTAATATTTCAATCATATGGATTTACCACAATTCGACTTGGATGATCCCAATGAATTCATTTTGGGGAATATTTCTCTCAAATTCTCCAATCAACAGGACATGAAGTCAATATCAATCTATTAGGTTACATAAAGTAAGATTCGACATTTCTAGTTAAAATATTCTTCTTGTAGTAATTATAATGAACGAATTGTCCATGGATCATTGTTATGGTGCCTATATCTGTATATTTCTTCATGATATATCAAGTTATTCTTGGGTAATCGATATACTTATATAAAATAAAGATAGTTGAGATCCATTTAAATGACTAAACATTGATCAACAATTGAAGCTTGTTGTTTTTTCATTAGTGAAATCATTTTTATTCCTAAATCACTATCTCCTACATGGAAATTTTTATATAATCCATATTTAGATGATGTTTTATTTCTTATACAATCATTTTTGTTCAGTCATGATGTGGTATTTTTTCAGATATGATTTTGGAATTATATGTTTACAAATAATTATGTTGTTTCAACACATTAGAAGTAAAAATATCCTTACTATATATGGATATTTTATGATTTTTACATAATTGATCATGTTTATGTTAATGTGTATCCCACGACCCCATTAATGTGTATATTATTATTTGGGTTTATTTTTATGTGTGGTTGTGATGTCTCATTCTTGATATTTTATCATTTTAATATATGTGTTACTCAAGGTGGTGTAAAAATATATACCCTATGTAGGTTTTTATTTTAGTAAAAAGTGACATTTGGACCATCCTGGAATGGTTATCCTTTAAAGGGAGTGTATTTGGTGCTTGGGATGATGATTATTTGGTACATTGTTATATGGAAGGTTGTATGATGACCTCATGGACTGTCCTAGGGAAGAGACAATGTAGGTTATCCTTATAGCCTTACTCTTTATAGGGTAGGGATATGACAGAAAAGTGTCATGACCATTAATATATGTGTGGCTAAAGAACATTATTCCTAAATTGATGAATTGTTTTCATGTTACTACTTAGAGGTATATGTTGGCCTTGTAGTCAATTAATTATCATGACTATCATTACATATTTTATAAAAGCTCTGATATTATGAATGTATGTCCATAGTTCATAGTTTCTTGTTTAGTGAACAATCTACAAATATTTGGTTGATGGTTACATTCATCTATAAATATTTGTTGTAAGGGAATACTTTCTTATGCACATGCACCTATTTTAAATAAATATTTTTTGTTCCCTACTACTTTGGAACTCATAACTAGCATGGGATTATCAATTTTCATAAACACGTTATGATCAAGGACCTAGGAAAAGAAAATGTCCCAATGACATGGAGTTGAAGGGATACAGTTTGTTGTCTGAAGGTGGTATTATTACTGACTCCAGAGTGACACAACAGGGTCTTCATTTAGTTTTTATTCCTTACTAATAATAAATGTTATCCTACAAAATGTTTTATACTTTGTTTATTCTTTTATATGAGTCTAATGTATTTAATGTGATATATATTCTTACATCGTATTTAGTTTTTTACATTTTCTATTTTTGTTTTTTTATAATTTTATTGATATGTTTATTATTTATTGATCTCAACAATTAAGTTACAATTTAATGACTTATTTTCTTAGACCCTCACTACATGTTGAAAATGTATTTCTTATAGAGAGTCATAAATTAGGTGACACTGATCACCATCCCAGAATGAGTAATTCATGTCTGGGCATAACAAAGTGGTGTCAGTGGAAGTTTTAATTTTTTATCATTTATATGTTATGGGATTATTATAAAGGATTAATGAAGTAGGTAAACCCTTGTAGGGGTGTTACATATGTTCATTTACAACACTTATATAATGAAATTCCATGTTACATGATGGGGTATTAGTGTTAAATTGGTGAATTTATAGGTTTATGTTGATCATGGTATTTTTGTGTTGTTATAGTCTATGGGATTTAAGAGTTTTCATGCATCATTAATAGTATTGTGACATTACATATCATATATATATATATATTCCTAATTCTTATTATGCATGGCGTTCATTTAATTTAATGTCATGATATGTGTTTTTAAGATATATCCTATTGAAAATTGATTTATTGTAACTTGATAATGTCTATTATTAGATATATATATATATATATATATATATATATGTATGTATGTATATAAATTTGACTAATGGGAAGGTATAGAAGATGAGGTGTGCACTATGGGTATTGTAGGGAGGGTTATTCCTTATCATTGTGGATAAAATTATAGGATTGCACTTCCTATTAGAATACAATTTTTTACCTATAAACATCTTATTATGATATATAAAGTAAACTTTTTTAAGTGTTCTAAGAAATCATTTTTTATTGAAGACATTTTACTATAAAATAATACTTTAGTGAATTCATGCATAACCAGGATAGAGTGATACTTCTGTTGAGGATTCTATAATTGAACAACTAGTTATGTTACATGGATGTAGTTGAGAAATTCTTATGTTCTTGCTTCAATTGTTCATTTAGTAAAAGACTCCATATTAGGGTCTTCTTCATAGTGAATATCCTTGGAAGAGTATTTTCTAGAACAATAGTGAATTCTTCCTAGGACTTCTTGTTTTAGCATTCCTCAACCTTCTAGACAAGAGAAGGCCCACTTGATATTGATGTTTGAATTGATTTAATTAATGATATCATTAATTTGGAACAGATTCCATAAGACCAATGGTTATTTTTATTATTATTTAATGCTATATCTAACTTCTCGAAGTTTGTGGGGATTTATGAACATGGTGAGGAGATGTGAGAATCCAATATGGATTTTATTCAAGAATCTATACTTCATAGATTTCATTACAGATATCCTAATGTTGGGGCATTCTTATTAGTTTATAGATAATCAATAGGTACTGATGTCAATTTATATTTTCACTTATCATTTCATTGATCAACTTTCCTATAGTCCAAACACTAATAGGAACAAGGAAAAAAGGCAAGGAATGTTTTGAACGAACTCCAAGAAGTTTTGAGGCCTTAGGATAAGATCATTGGTTTGATTATATTTCTATAAGTTATTTGTAATTACTTGAAGATCAAGAATGGAATTGGGGAGTAACAAATTGTAGGTTTACTTCCATACCATAGTTTATTGGAAAGAAGACACCATAGTGCTGTAATGGGTGTGTCTTTTTGTTATAATAAGAGTATTTTCGATTGGTTTATTAATGGTCTGGCATAAAATAAGAGTAGAGTGAGGTTTCACCTACCCACTCTGTGGTAGGAGGAGGTCTACAGTGATTCAAACTTGAATATATTGGAAATTACCTTTAATTTCCCTTAGGAACTCCTAGAAATTTTCCTCTATGTGGAAAATAGTGTATATTTAATTATTGGGGTTTTGAGAAGTAACAAATAAGTTCTCATTATATCCCAAGGAGGATATGCACTATGAAACAGGGATATGGCCATGTTCTTTAGAAATAGTCTCAATCCATAATGTCTTTAGCAACCAATACATGTTATGTCTCAGGGAGGCATACTGGTTGAGATAAGGTAGGAAATTTTTATAAATTAGTCTTGGTCCATGATTGTTGTGAAGAGGCAACATTGAATATTATAATTATATTATTGATCACCTTTATACTATTTTATACCTTATTTGATATAGGATACTCCAATTCATTTATATCTTATCATGTTTTTATTAGAGTTGAATTAAAATCTTAGTTATATTATGATTTTTTCACTCTTGATAAAACCTTGGGGAATAAAGTGGATCACCTACATCGATTACGAGGAATTATAAAAGTTTTTTTTGTCCATTTAAATTTATGGAAATTCAGAATTCAGGATATTTATAACATGGTTTTCATATTTAGAATAGATAATTTGATAAGTTATTGGGAACACATCGACTGATAGTGGAGATTTGTATTATTAACCATGTCTAAGGTAGAGAATCCAGTTTTTTCCAATTAATTTGGTGTTTTAGTGTTTAGAATTGAACTATAAATATGAAATATTGGGTCTACTATGTAATTAATTGAAGGGATAATTCATATGGTAGACCAACTAGATTCTGTTTCTTCTTTTAATAATATAGTGTACCTCTACTAAGATGTCTTTTATGATGACTTCTATGGAATTATTTTATATAGAGGAGATAATTTTTTGATAAAACATAATTTTTGGGTCCAATATGTATCAATTACTCTTTATTGTATAGTTCAACAAAGCTAAGGGAACTCATGGTGTGGCTTGATGATTTATAGGATAAGAGACTTTTCAGACCGATCACTTCATTGTGGGGTGATCCTATATTGTTATTGAAGGTGGTTTGTGGTGTTGTATGTTGTTGTTTAGTACTGGAAGATAGAGCAGTTTATAGTGAAGAATATATAAAAAAATTTAAGGATTGATGGATTTTCCATCAGTTTTTCTGGGTGGTGAATTGTGGTTCAAGGAAACTGGTATATGATCATTCTAACACTAGATTCCTGGTAAATATGAATATATTACTATGAAAATGATAAAGAGTATATATAGTGTTTATGAGTTTATTTTCATGCCTTTTGGTTTCAATAATATGACAGTAGTGTTAATGGATATCTTAAACATGATATTTCATCCATATCGTGACTCCTTCATTGTGTTATTTTTTTGATGCTACAGTCCTAATCTCATAGACCTCAGATATTCATGATGTAAAAGTAGAGAATATATCCATTATATTAAAATAAAACATTCCCTTTTCTAATCTCTAAACGATTCAATTCTACATCATGGAAGAATATTTTATTTTACATGTGATATCTGTGGAGAGATTTTCTATGTGTAGAGGATGCAATGTCTTAGTAATGCACTTAAAATGTATTCATATTAAAGAGATTCCATCTTTTATCTAGGTATTACAGACAGAGCATACAAGAATTATCCTATTGGGAATAAACTATGATAGGACATAACAAATAGGCGTTGACTCTTGAGTGGGATGATTCTTGTGAAGGTCCCTTCTTAGAGCTTAGGAG
This sequence comes from Viscum album, assembly GCA_963277665.1. Lineage (NCBI taxonomy): Eukaryota > Viridiplantae > Streptophyta > Magnoliopsida > Santalales > Viscaceae > Viscum > Viscum album. The sequence continues at coordinate 1,769,982,065 of OY728145.1, forward strand.
GATACTGACGATAGCTTTGATCAAGACGTTTCTTGATCCTAGTATTGGATTTATGGTTTATTGTGACTCCTCAGGTGTTTGTTTAATAATTTATATAATTTCTAGGTATTTGGTTTTATTTTATGGTCTTTCTAGAAAAGACCCCATGAGGGTAACCACTGTACGCATGACTCTAAGTTGGTAGCAGTCATCCATTTTATTAGGTGATGATGTTTGTATATATTTGGTGAGAGAGTTATCTTATACATGTATAGTGATATCATTCATCAAAAATTCAATTATTTTGTAATAATTCTCAAAGATATTCATTGGATGGATTATTTACAGATATTTAATTCTGAAGAGACATCTAACACCTCGATTTTTTATGAACTAATTTATTTTTCAAATAAATTATAATTCACTAATTTCTTGTACAGCATGATTAAAAAACATAGGATGTCTCTATATGCAATGTAATGTTAGTATTGTTCCATCTGAAAAAATTATATTATGTTTTTACATAAAACTCTATGTTTGGTTATGTTACACACAATTTAAATTTCCATCATTTGCATGCATTACATGCAAGACTATGTTTTACCGAACTACAATATTATTCTTAAAATATTGTTAATTTTTTACATGACCATTAGAATTAAAGATATAAATACAGCTAACTATATTATTAATCTATTATTTATACAATTTTATAAAATGAATTCTTTAGTTATCAATTAATTATAAATTAAAATAAAAACCAATTGAATATAAAGGAATCCATTTAAAGAAAATATATATATTCTTATAAAGGTGGGTTTATCATAATAAATTAAGTTAATCACTATTATAGAGATATATTAATTATATTAATAGTTTTTTAATAAATCCAATGATTTTAAAATTCATCCCACATGCTTTATAGGAATAAAATAAGAACAAATCCTATTTTATGAAAAAGATGCTATATTTTTCTGAAAGATAGGTTTAGAGAAATTTAATAGAAGACATGGTTAAATACTCAATATTGAAACTTATTTAATTTTTATTTCCAAAAAGATAAATAATTTATTTAATGAATAATATCAATAATTTATTCTGTGAAATGGTTTTAATTTTTTATTGAATCTTTCATTTTTATTTTTAATAGTGAAAAATACAGAATTATATTTAAAAACATACATTACATCTAATTTATGTATTTAGACAAAATATATTTTTATTTGTTTTTAAATATTATTTAGATCAAATATTCCTTTATTATTAAAATTTAGGTCATTGAAATCAATTTCAAATTGAAAAATGAAATAAAACCATTTCAATATTTTCAACATTTTTTCAATAAAAACTAATTGCCTCATCCCATCTACGAGATTAATTTTAAATTAATTTCTTCAAATTATATTTTAAGAATTTTAAAATTGGATTCCATATATTGAATAAGTATAATTTATAATTTTTAAAAAATTTAACATTGTTTTGGAAGAAAGTAATTGTTGAATGTAATTTAAATTAATTACAGTAATTGAGGAAAAAACAAGTATACATTGTTGTTAAACATTGATCATAAGTTGAAAATGACCAAAAAACATTTTAAAAAATTTACTAGATTCCAAATTAATATAAAAAAATCCATTATCTCATTATATCAACCTCACATTCAACAGAAATTGAACCTTGTATTCCCTTTGGTGCAAACCAAAATGAGTTATCTAAATAAAATGTAATATCCTTCAAAAAGAACATCTATTATTTTTCTATATCCACCCCATTAATTATTATAATTCAATTATTATATAATAAACTAACTATAAGAAATATTTATAAATATTTTTATGTTAAAAATATGACCTAAATATTCACACACTTCCATCCAATGGGATACACAATCATCATTCATGTGTACAGAGGACTGCTACCTTGTAAACTGATGTCCATAATTTTTTCAATACCACCTCTCAATGTTGTGAATAATAATTTAAGTAATATTTTAAATCATATATATAATTTTAATTTTGACGTTATTATTATTTTATTATTATATAATACATAAATTCATGCATTCTAATTTATGGGAATATGATAACATTGATTATGGATGTTCAGACAACAGTGTCCTCAAAGCGTTGTGATTTGATCACAAGTTGCATAGAATGTATTAAGAATGGGGTTGATAAAAATATTTGATGAATATTTAATAATAATGTTGTTGTAACAATAGTACATATATATATTAATTATCATTAAATAAAAATATAATGATAAAATCGAAACAACGTTCATGGGTACATACAACCAACCCTCTCCATGAATGGTGTATTTCATTTCATATTTATATAGTTTATAGAGTGTCATAAATTCATATATAATGAATATAAGTGATATTTATATCATTTTTAAATAATATATATACTAATAAATCATTTTTTAAGTGATATGATTGTGAATAAAAGTCACTATATATTTGAGAAACAAAAATTTTATTACTCGAAACATAACTGTAACCTGACATTGTTTATAAAAAGGTATTAAAAAGCTCATAATAAATTAAAATATGGGCTGATATATAATAATAGGGTTTTGTGGTTGATGAATAATAAACATATATTTATTATACATGTGTTTCTAACATGTTTGAATAATGTCATGACTGAAGGTAAGGGTTTTCTCATGTCACTTTTATTTATGAGATATATGTGCTATATTCATGAGTTATTATTATTATGTGATGCATATAATGACTTATTACATGTTTTATAATAAATTTAATTTATTTTAAAATATAAAATTTTAAATTGTAATTATTCTTTCAAATAAATCATGTTTCAAATATTACTCATGTAGTAAGTGGGTTTCATGTCCCGCTATTATTTATGCATGACTTATGCAATATTCACCATTCATTTCATTTGTGTTCAGTATAAAATGATCATAAATTTAATAAATTATTATTGTCCTTAAATTTATTCTTATTTACTTTTCCATTTTATAATTTCCCATTCTTGGTGTTTATAGATCAATATTTACAAAATCTGTAAATTAAATTTGTTAATATTTTTCTTCTTTAAGACACAAGATATGTTATGTAGCTTTATTATTTTATGAGGTGTATAGAATGTCCCTTTGACTTTTTATATCATTAAAAATATTATTTTTTTATTATTTCAATGTTCATTTAATTTTAATCTTTTATTTTTATTTTGATTCAATGTTACAAAATGGTAAGAGTGTTTTGATACAAACTCATCATTTATCAGAATTAATGATGATTATGATTCCATTGTTGAAATATTTTGATAAATATCTTATTAATTATCATGAATTTTGTTCTATTATTATGATTCATTATATATCAATGTAATGTAACCATTTTAACACTATTAATTATTTAATAAAGTTTAGAAAATATTTTTTTTATAAAATTAGACTATATTTCACTTTTAGGATGTAAATATAGTTTCTACAAAACCATGTTTTATAAAAAAAATAAAAAATGATTTATGTTTAAAATTGTTTTAAATCAATTAAAAATATTCTTATAGATGCTATTAATGATGTTTTAAAAAACATTTTTAAAACTATTTTATGTTCCATAAGTTCTTTAAATGATTTTCATAGTCCCCTTTGTTGGCTTTAAAATTTATTTTCATCTATGAAGTGTTTCAAAAATGTTTTTTCATGAAATTTTGTAAATGATTTTCAATTATTCATTTATATCATTAAAATATATTTTCAATAGAAAATGATTTAAAAATATTTTCTGTTAATAATTTATTTTAAATGATTCACATAGTTTCATTTATATGTTTAAAAATAGTTATTTTCAATGAAAACAATTTAAATTATTTCTAATATACTTTTATGTGTTTTTGAATTTTTTAAAAGTAATAAAAAATTTTAAAAAAATATTATTTTCTTGAATTTTTTTTAAAAACAATTTATATTCATTAATAATTATTTTAACTGATTTTTAAATCCCAATTCATGCATTTTCAAAGATGTTTTCTAATATAATGATTTTTAATGTATTTATTATTTAAAAAAATTATTTTAGGATAAAGTTTATTTCCCTTAATAAATTATCCAAGTTACCAATCAAAATTCTTCTTTATATAAGATTACATCAATCTATATAGTTTATTCTTTACAAGGGATATGATGTGAGGACACTATTTTTTTCATTCTATGAATGTTTAATGATTAAGATGAAATTTATTATATGAAATCCAGTTCTCTTCCATTGGCTAAAAATGATAAAATGATTATGAAACTCACATGTTTTCATGGGTTATGCTATGATTATGGAATATATTTATATTCCCAAAGAAATGATATGATGAATTTTTTTTTCATATCCATTTTATTTCATGATTTAATATATGTTGTTTATGAAACCCATCTCTTTTATGGGTCATGATATAATGAATGTTTTATATTCATGTTGAACACATATGTAGGATTTAATTAGGAGATGATTGGGACCTAGATATCCCTCAAATGAATTATGTAAATATTTATATCTCATAAAATATACATGGCTAAAATGGTGATTAAACACAGTTCGATAATGGAATTTGATAACTAAGACGAACATGTGAAGGAAATATCCCTACTAACCTGGTATTGGTACTAAAACATGACTACTATTATTTTTTGAGAATGGAACCCATTAAACTATAAGAAAATGAATTCAACTAGGGATGGTTGTGTGTCTTGCCTAGCATGTTTATCAACTTGAAGTGAATAGAAATGTTTTGGCAATGAGCCATGACTTATAGGGAATGATTTTATATGCTTATGTGTCTACCACAATTCCATATATTTTTCCTATATTACGCTTTCTTTCCTTTTTATATTGATTCACTTATGATTAATGTATTATTAATGGCCTATATTTACGAGATTACACTTGATTATTATCTTTGATTTGTTGGGAACAATCTTCTGTTGTTATGATCTTGTTCTCATATACTTATTATAATGATTATTCTTACATATATCCCTTTGGTACCCCTACTAAGAATATGACCCCACCATTTAATATGTTTCTTTTCCCAATGTTATAAAGAATGGTTTTGAGTATCATTACTAAAGGGGGATATCTTTATAGGAAAAATTAATAATCATTCACCTAGTTAGAAAATATGTTCTATGATTCCATGACATTAAAATAATATAGTCCTCAAGCACGTTCCTATTCAATGTACATAATTCATGTATAAATTGATGTAATATCTCTAAATATTAAGCCACGATAACTATAATTTGTATCAAATGAATTTTTAGTCATCCTTTTTAATCTAGGAAAAAAATATTTCTGATATCCCAATGGTTATTTCTAGGGATATGTCTCAGGATATCGCTAAAGAAAATTATAAGTATGAGCCAATGATTTATAAAATGTAATGAATTTTTGTAAATTATTATGTAATATGTTTCCTATAAAATAATCTCTTTCTAGGTACAACAAGTGGATATGGATCTAGAGCATATATATAAAGGAGTAACATTCATGAAAACACCATATTGAGATGCAATACAATGGGAACCAGTGCATGACAGCAAGCCTTGTTTCACCCCTAGAACATATATACAAAGTGAATTTTCATGATTATAACTATATTCAACATGATAAGTCTTACTCATTATATTATTTTTGGTTTTAGTAAATGTAAGAAACAAGAAGTAGCTGAGCTAGTAATGAATGTGGATGAATTTTTTTGTTGATTTTTCAAATGGGATAATAACTGGATTGAAGGACATTGTGATCATTCCGACTAATTTTTTATGGAATGTTTTTCACAATGTGTACCATAACAAACTGTCAAACTCACTAAAAAATATTAGGTAAGAGTTATCTAAAAATCTAGGTACTAGATACCATAGATGAAGGAAGATTTAGTTTCATACATGTCATTAACATTGGAAGAAGATCCCTAATGAACAAATTTGGAGGAATGGGAATATTTTACGATAGGGAAAATAAGGGAAAATCTAGTAACTTCAAATGGAAGATGATATTTTTCATTAACACAATGATTGAAAATAATGGACTCTAAAATAAAACACCATCATTTATTGCATAAAGTGTGGAATGATATGGGATTAGGAGATAAAATGTCCTCAGTGTAAAGCTCCCCAAGGGAATCGACTCAGTGGTATGAGTAATGGTAATATTTTTCATGATGAAGATAGTAAAGGTGAAATGTGAATGGAAAAAGGTATTGAGTAATAATATGATATAGCCATGTTTTTGGTAGAAGGACGAGGTAAGAGGATGTTTAATAATTTTTATTAATGAATTAAGTTATATGAACTGTGAAATATATAAGTATGATTTAGGTTATGTTTTACATTATGTATTGAAATGGATATGTTGAATGGTTCTGATAGACCATAAAAGTGATTTAATGGAAAGGAATTATTCATGGGAAACACAAGATTAAGGAATATATGACCCTTAATATGTATCTAATGTTGATATGGTGATGTTTGGATAATGATATGATGGATATGAAAAAGTAAATGGGATGGTACTAATTTCCTTATATCTAGATAATGATTTTTTCAAAAATTATATTATTCTATCAGTGATGAAGTTTACAACATGTTTTTATTTAAGGAATATATATATCAATATTTTTAATAATAAGGAAATAATGTTTTCAATAAGTATTTTTTATAATTTATATATTTGAATAGAATACTTGATGAATTTTTTTTCATTTGTTACAAAAATAGGTACTTTATGATATATGGTAGAAAAATGATAGTTTGTTATTTTTTAATTTAGTTACATTCTTTTTAATGTTTTATATATTTATATTTCATATTGTTTATCAGGTCATCCATTTATGGTATGGTTTATCTTAAAATTTATATGACTTTTTATATATTAAATTATTATCTTTTCATATGAGTATTCATTCATATTAGATAACATGTGCTAACCATTTTTTATGATAATGATACAAGGAATTACATATCATTTTATTTATTGATCTCATGATCTAAAAATGTTTCAAGATTAAAAAATTCACATTTATTTATGGGAATAACAGATGAAGCTTAAATTTATCTACACACAATAGATTGTGGGTTAGTGATGAAATCATGAATGTATATATTCTCATTATAATTATTCAACATTTTGAAATGGATCTTGAAATAAATTTTTTCCCATTATCAATAATTTTTATGGTATAAATGTACCTTTTAAAACCACTTTGGCTTATGGATTTTGGTTTTTTACTTTATCTTGAATATGGTCTCTATACCCTCCATCATAACATGATAGTTATCTTTCTCTTCCTTGTTAACATTTTCACTTTCCACCTATGTTCTTATATGGGGAAAAATATATATGTGTTAATATTGGTAATCGTTATCTTTATAATATTTATTTTTTAATGGAATATTTAGTATTCATTTTTATGATGTGGGTTTCCATAAAACTCATATATTAAGAGTTAATATAAAACAAATAAATTTCGAGGGATAAATTCATTTCAAGGTAGTGTAATGTAAAACCTCAAGTTTTTATGAGTTAATATAAAATGGTGTATTGTTCATATACTAAAACACTAAAAATAATTAATTTCATGGTATAAATTCATTTTAAGGGGGTATAATGTAACACCCTAAGTTTTTATGAGTTAATATTTGGGGATAAATTGATGTTCTTTGATTTCATGCATTACAAAATACACAAAGTTATGCATTTTATATACAAAACAAAATGGTAATATTGTGTTATTAATAAAAATATATATTATCTTGCTGTATGTTCAACACTATGTTGTCTTGTATTCTACACAATTCCATATAAAGGAAATGATTTTATAAAAACCAATTTGTATTCCAATAAATGTGCTTTTAATTAATTAATTAAAATAATAAATATTATTAAAAGATAATAATTAAATTTATATATTATAAAATTGACCACATTTTTTTTGAAATTCATCCAATAATATGGATAGTAAAAAAAATAATAAATACAATTTTAGGCATAAAAGCTATATTATTCTAAAAGGTTTTTTTCCAGCCATTTAATGGATGACTTGTTTAAAAAGTAATTTTATAAAATTTTATCAATTTTATTTAAAAAATTAAACATCATTTATGAAATAATAATATTAAAATTTAATTTGGGTTAATAGTTTTTATAATTTTTAAAAAAGCTTCATTTTTTTATAAATAGTGAAAAAGTCAAAATTTTAATTGAAAACATCATTTTATACTAATTTATTATTCTTGATAAATTATATATTATTTTGTTTTATAGTAAATTTAAATAAATCGTATATAAATTAATATAATTTAGGTAATTGGAATCAATTTCACATTAATATTTGATATTAAAACATTTCAAACATTTGATAATTTTTATATTAAAAACATGTTGTCTCGTCCCATCTATGGGATTAATGTTAAAAAAAATTTATTATTTGTATATGTTTATAATTTGTAAAAATGGATTCCATACTTTTAGTCATCATAATGTATAATTTCCATTAATTTCATATTTTTTTACCAAAAATAACATCGATAATAATTAAAATTAGTAACAACGATTAAGAGATATACATATATATATATATATAGTTTTTAAACAATAAAATTAAGGCGATAATAACCAATAAAGTTGTTTTATGGTCCCTTAATTCCCATATTAAAAAAATATTCCATATTTTATATTACATGGATTATTATTGGATTCACATGATTCAATTTATACCTTTCAATAGACTTGAACTTTTTATATTTAAAAGAATTCCCCTCATCCTTATCTAAAAAATGTTACTCACACCCCTCACCTCTTCACACCTCAAAATCCCTTTAGTTCGTAAAATCTCTAAAAAAATAATATCCAAAATTACATAATATAAACCCAGTATCATTGAATTAGGTATAAATCCAACCAAGGATTCCCTTTGGTGCAAACCAACAGGATTTACCAAAAGTAGATGTACCATCATTCAACAGGAACTTTTGTTTTCTTTCATTATCCACCCATAAGTTATTATTATTACATGATTATATTTTAAATTCCCTATCCTAAATATAATGATATTATTTACATTAATAATATGAACTAAAAATTTTCACACGTCCATCAAATGGGATAAACAGTTACCTTTCAGGTCTACGGTGGACTATCAACTCACGTACCAATGCCATTTATTCTTCCATTACCACCTATCATGGTTAAGAATATATATATATAATATTAATTTTATATGATATATATGATACTAATTTTTTCATTAAACATATATTATTATTATAATCCATATACCTTCATGATTTCTTATTCTTTTCGGGGAATAAGATAACTTTGTGTGTGTGTGTGTGGACTATCTCCTCCTCAAAGAGATGTGATTTTCTCACGCATTAAATGGAATGTATTAATTATAGTTTTAGTAAAAATTTGTGATATATATTACTTAATAATTATTTTGGAAGTAATATATATATATATATATATATATATATATATATATCAATCACATTTTATTCTTTAAAAATTGATAACAAAATCGATATATTTTTTATATGTACGTCTAACAATCCATCTCCAAGAACGGTGTATTTCATTTGATATTTTAATATTTTTTATATTATTATAAATACATATATAATGAATATATTTAAAATTTATACCATGTTTTAAATTCCTCAAAAAATTAAATCATGATCCTTGTAAAGAGATCAAGAATAAAAAATAGAAACATATAAGAAAAACAAAGAGATTATTACCTGAAATGTTTCTTTGAAAAGAAATTGTTAATATATGGGTAATAAAAATTCATAAAAACTAATATTTGATATATTATATTATAATTGTGTTATTTTATATTTTTATAATAAACATATATACATTATTATGAGATGTGAATTTCTATGAGGAAATTAATGACTTTATGTATGGGATTTCTCATGTTACTTTTATTTATGTGAGATTTATACTATATTCACCACTAATTTGTTGTGTGGTGTAAATAAAAAACTATGAAATTTTATGTCATGAAAATAATTTAATTCATGATATTAAAAGTTTAATTTGGTTTTATTATTTCATATATCTCTTAATTGAAAAGATACTCAAGTAGTAAGGGTATTTCTATTTTAACTTTTATTTCAACAGGACTTATGCCATAATCACCACTCATTTCATTTTATTTAGTGTTTATACTGATCACGAATGTATTGAATTATTATTATAAATAATTTTTTAGTTATTTAAATATCCATTTTATGATCTCTTTTTTGGGGTTAGCTGTTCAATATTTTAAAAATCATTAACATAATTTTGTTTCAATTTTACTTTATCAAGACACATGTTATCATATGTGCCTATATTATATTACATGGTATATATACTGACCCTTTGACCTGGTATATCAAAAATCTCCTTATTTTCATGATATTTGTAGATTCATGTAATTTTATTCATTCATGCTGAATTTTATTGAATGCTACTAAAGTGTTAATAGTTTAATGTAAAATATCATTGTTTATCAAGATTAATTCGAATTATGAACACATTGATTAAATATTACTATCCATATCTTATTAATTATCATTATTTTTCTTCTCCTATAGTTATCTATGATATACCCAAGTAATGGTATCATTTGTATACTCTTTGATACTTATGATAATGATGAATATGTATTTAATAAAATCTGACATTATTTCTCTTTACAGATAGAAATATGAGTTCTTTTAAAACCATGTTTTCAAAAAATGTTTTCAATGATTTTTTGATCAATATTTTTTTAATGATTTTAAAATCTTAATTAATATATATTCAAATCTATATTCAATTAATACTTATTTGAAAAAAAATTAACTTCCATAATTTTTTTAAATGATTTTCAACACTTACATTATATGATTTCAAAGCTATTTTAGAAGTAAAATATTTTCAAGTTAAAAGGTTTTCATAAATTTATTATGTTTAATAATTTTATGAAATTATTTTCATAGATTAAATTATATGTCATAAATTTGATTTTAAAAAAAATTGTAAAAAATTTATTTTAAAAAATGTTTTAAATGGTTTTATGAAATTCCATTATGTTTGTTCAAAATGTTATATTCAATCAAGATGATTTTAGTGATTTGAAATATTAGTTCATAAATTTTCAAATATATTTTTAGATAAAATGTTTTCCAGAAAAAATTATGTTCTATATTTTTTTTCAAAAATGAATGAATAATTTTACTCAAAAAAATTATTCCTATATCTTAATTCATATTTTTTCAAAGTGGTTTTCAAATGATTTTTTTTGAAAATATATTATGTTAAAAAAATTTAAAAGAAATGTTTTTTTCTATATGAAATTCTCCAAGTGTTATTTAAAAATGAATCTATATCTAATATGACATCCTTTAATATATTTGAGTATTAATTAGGGATACAATCCAAGCACACCATTATTATTTTTTCTTTGAATGGTATATGATTTTGATGATATGTCTATTAAGAAACCGACTTCTCATCCATGATTTGTACCATGATAACATGTTTAAGAAACCAACAAACATTAAAGAGATATTATATGTTTATGAATCTTATATATTTTCCATAGGTCATGATATCATTATATGATTATGATACCAATTAAATTTCATGGGTTATGATATGATTTGTATGAAACCCATATCTTTTTAAGGGTCATGATATGATACATGTTTTTTTATATTGTGGAACACATATGTTATGATTTCATTATGAGATTTTTGGTAATTATATGTTCTTCCAATTAATTAGGTGTTTATTTATGTCTCATTATATAGACATGGGTATAATGGGAGTTAAATCAGTTCAATAAATGTCTTTTTCAACTAATATGACATTGGGAGTGATCCTTGGCAATTATGATGGTCTTGGGAGTGAACCTTGACTACTGGGATTGTTTATGGGGTCAAACCACTCAAACATAAGGAAACAGTTGTGACTGGGGATGGTTGTGTGTCTCGAGAAATAGGAGTTTCACCCATGATGTTCCCTAATATGTTTTCGAAATTAGACATGACTTATAGGTACTAATTTTATATGATTATGTGCCTCTCCAATTCCATATCTTATTACTGTTTTATACATTCATGGATTATTATCTTGATTACCATATCATTCATATCCTATGAACTACCAATATTTTTTCCATGACTCTTGATTATGATCTTTGATATGCATGGTATGATATTATAAATTTACGAGGATTGTAGGGCAAGGGGGAGCTTCGTGCGATCAAGGAGTCCATGCACATCCTGTATCTGAAGACTTTATAAAGGACTCTAGGGAAGGGAAGGATGTTGCTTAGTTTAACATTGTGGGAACAAGGAACTTTTCCATCTCTGTGCTTCAGGTAAAGGTTATGTGCATAATGGTGGGATTCAGTTAGAATGCATTGGATCGAATCGACAATTTTAGAAGGTTTTGAAATTGGAAGGGAATACCTCCCTATACATTGGTATTCCCTCTTCAGGAAGGATCATAAGGAAGGGTAGGATCACTCATGTCTCCACCAACCAGGATGCGATTGAAGAAATAATAAATCTATGTAAATTATCTATCATTGCGAGAGTCTAGTCTCTGAAGGGTGAGATGTCATGGAGGTTTAATAAGTTTTTTGATATAATATCTAATTTCTGGGGCTTTGTGGACTAGAAAATGACTACTATTGGAAGAGGACACTTTCACATTACTTTCTCGTCTAATAACTTGAAATAGTGTGCTTGGATTTTTGGTACATTAAACTTAAAACCTGGAGTACTTAGGATATCGAAGTGAGATAAAAAAATTTATCCACTGAATGTGAGAAACACTCATACGCAGATTTGAATCTAGATTTTTAGGATTAATTGGTTTTATTAGAACCCTAGAATTATGTGGAATATCACTTCATCTGTTTGAAATTCTGTTAAAATGATAACCAAATGGACAATCCTAGGTTTGGAGACTATGATCGTGTACTAGTGGAAGTTGACAAGGCCAACACGTTTGTGAGGAAGGTTGTTCTCACAACCAGGTATGACAGTTTCAAACTAGAAATCCATTATGAATGGAAACTGATTTTTTATTAGTAGTGCATTGTTTTTTGTCATGTGGACATTGAATATAATAAATCCAATGATTTCATGATATGTAATATCAATGGGCATGAATGTCAATCATGTTGGAGGGATAATACTAAAAGAAAGGGAAAAAAATAAAGTGACTATCAGCCTCTCCACTAGGGATGACCCTCAGTCCAAGGGACATACTGACACATATCTTGATTCTAATGAAGCCCTTGCACTAGAACCCGATGTGGTAGAATTTCTTGGCATGGTGAAAATTGAGGAGGTCAAAAAGGATTTCAATTTTCCTCAAGTAGATACAAAACTGAATATGATACATATGGATTCCCTTTTTCAGATAGAGTGTGCAGAAAGTTATACAAGTGGTGTCACTAAACCCTATATACTTGACATGGTTTTTTGTTCCAGTAGTGCAGGTGCTGACTTGGATATGTCTATGGATGTGCAAGCTGTCCAGTGCAATGTTCAGGATTCAACTAAAGGCAGTGCAGGTGACCAATCTGTTCAGTGCTCCACTCAAGACTCAACCAACGTCCCCCACAGTAAGAAGATTCTGGGGGAGGTAGAGGAAGATGTCTTTCTTAAATATGGCCCTAATCATAGTATAAGTGTGAATATGTCTCATCAGACCACTCCATCTTTTCCACAAGAGAAGGGTACCCTCCACTCTGTGCCTCTGCAGGTGGAGAAGTAGGTACCTGGAGATACATGGATTGGTGGCATGAATTAGGCCTCTCTAAATCATCCACGGGAAGAGTTTCCTATCTCAGGGGTTAACTCAGGGGCATTTCCACTTATGCTGGTGTAAGAGCAGGTGCCTAGACACACCCAAACTGATGTCATGAAGCAGGTTATGGCTCAAGGAGAATATGGTCATGTTGATTTGATGCATCATGTGATTATCGATCCATGCCAACAAGCCACTTCTTGGAAAACTACATGGAGGATAACACATCAGGGCTCTCCCATGGGAATTGATAAATATAAGAATAAATTTAATCCAATAAGTAGACAATTATGGTCTGATTATAGTGAAGATTGTGAAATTTATGAGACTCCCTCTGAGGCTAGGAAATTAGGAAAGGGGAAAGGAATGCGAAAGGGTAAAAAGATAAAAGTGGAACCAGTACAGAAAGAAGGGCCTCAGACAAGGGGGAATTCAACCATCAAATGAAGATTCTTTTTTGGAACACTTAGGGGCTTGGGAACTCTCCCAAGGTCAAGGCACTGAGAAACTTTATTATGAAAAATAAACCTTTGATGTTTTCAATTGCAGAACCCAAAATGAAGTTCGACAACTAGAAATCCTTTAGATGGGACTTCCTTAGTTACCCTTTCGTTTCTCAAAATTCAAGTGATATTAGGGGTGAGTCACTTTGGGTTCTAAAAAAACAACATTTTCATTCAATCGATGACCAAGATGCACCAGGTTGTTTTGGTGGATATTGTATTTCATGGAGATATCATCTCTCTATCATTTTTTTATGCCTAAAACTTCTATACTAAAAGAAGGGGTCTTTAGAAAGATCTTGAGTCTATTTTATACCGGTTGGCTAAGAGATAATTTGTTTTAGGTGACCTCAACACTATCTCCAGTCCTGATGAAAAGACTTTTTCTCACTTTAACAAACTGGATGCAAATTACTATTCAATGTGTATTGACAAATGAAATTTGTCTGAAGTCCCAATTGTTGGAGAAGATTCCACATTATGTTTGTACACTTTGAATGGGTGCCAAGCCATTAAAATGGATAAGATATTTTTTCAAATCAATGATAGGAATGATTATTTTACCACATTTGGTCTCACCTTACCCAAATGCTACTCTAATCATAATCTGATTCTTGTGGATATTTGTGTTGGTAGGATGTAGTCATCTCCTCTTCCTTTCAGGTTCATAAATGCATGTCTATTAGTGTATGGATGCACAGAGGTCATCCTTAAGTCTTTTGAGACTGAAACAATCGGAAACCCTCTTACAATAATGACCAACAATCTGAAAAACACCAAAAAATGCTCAAAGAGTGGAACAAAGCATCTGTCTCCAACATGGAGCATGAAATCTAGGCTGGTGATATAGCGACTCTTGTTTTTGGCCCTGTCAGACTTTGGAATATTTCTAGGAATAATTCCAGAGCTAGGCGTGAAGAAGGCGTGCGATTCCAAGGCCCGGTGAGCCCGGAATTAATTTTATAAAAATATTAAGTATTCTTATACTATGCATGTAGCGGGGGTGTGATATCTCCTAAACGGTAGCTCATAACGGGAATCTGAGGGCACGGTTGCGTCCGGAATGTGCCGTTTACCCTAAGCGGGGTGTAAACTTTGCGGGCGCGGGCCTGCGGTGAGAAACGCCACCAGGGGCGTTTTCGTAAATAAGTGGCGAAGTTAGTGTGCGAGCATCGGCTCGAATAACTTCTGAACAGAGTCTCGGATGAAAAATCCGAGTCCGCCGTTGCGTTCAGAACGGCGTGTTTACCTTAGGGGTGACCTTACTTTTGTTCGCATTGGGCGTCGGGTCTGAGGCGGGTTTGGCGCCGGCGGGGGGCTGATGTAAATATCAGTGCCCCCCCCCCTTTTTATCGTTCCTCTCGGAGTTCTTCACCGTTCTTCGTTGCCACTCCGCTGAATCGAGCAAATGAAGCGCCCACGAGCTCAAAATTTGATGGCGGACGTTCTAGGAGCGCGCAACGGAAGCTCTGGAGCGCGGATCTGAGGCAGAACGTCGGCGTTTCGCCCGCAAGGTAGGCGGATTTGAGTTTTAACCCCCGATCCAGTTTTTTCTGCATTTTTATGAATATTGAAGTCGTAGCAGTGTAGATCGGGTCCTGAGGGTCGTGTAGATGCCTCCGGATAGCGAAATGGACCACCGGGGTGCTCCTGGCGGTTCGCAGAAGGTCCGCCGGCCCGACATCGGCGCGGCGGAGGCCGGCCGCCCAGCACGGCGGCGCGCGGCGGAGCCACGGCTTCCGGCCGCCCCGCACGGCGGTGCGCCGGCGGCGTGCGGCGGAGGGCAGCCGGCCAGGGTGGGCCGACGGCGGCGGTCGGGGCCGGTCCGACCTCTATTCTTATACGGGGGTCTTTAAACCCCCGTATCATGCAAACTGGGAGCCGGATTCTCGCGCTGTTTGCGGAGACATGACCCTGACAATGAGGAGAACCCTCCAGTGTGGGTTTGAGGGTTTAAAGGTTCGGTATCGTGGCCCGGGAGCTAGAAACGTCGTATAAAATAATATTATTTTATTAGTTTACGACTTCGGGCCATTGTAACTTCTACCCGGAGTCTCCGATTGACGTGCCGTCAGTGGCGTTGGGACCCTGATGGTATGAAGGACTTTTTGAGATGGTTTCCGTGTGTTGGGACTGAGAACGGGGTGCGGGCCCCACGAGGCCGGGTTTTGGCATTTACGGAGAAACACAGCTTTTGCACCAGGAGTCCGATTTTGGCGGATGAATAGTCGATCCTGTGTGTTTTTCCAAGAGGATCGCAATGGTGCGATCCATTCGATGAGTTTCGGAATCCAGGTGTGGGCCCCACCCGAGCTGGCCTCGGTGAATTATACCTTTTTTACCGGGTGTCCGTTTTGGACAAGCGAGTAGTCGATTCCGCTTGTTTTTCCGAGGAGATCGTCGTGGTGTGATCCGCTCGATGGGTTTCGGGATCGTTGTGTGGGCCCCGCATGAGCTAGCTACGGTGAATAGTGCCTTTTTCACCGGTGCTCCGTTTCGGGCGAGTAAAGATCCTATCCTGCTTGTTTTTCTGTGTTGAACACGATGGTGGCCTCGGTTTTGGCTTCGGAGGTGCGCGGTGTGGCATTGGGGCGAGTCGCTCGGGTTAGCGACGTTTGGACCAGCAATGGTTGAGGGTTCTCCCTTGGTTCGTTCCTATGAGGGTTCGTGTGGTATCAGAACATTCGTATGGTTTTGTGATCCTCTCGATGGGATGGTTAAACTGTTATAGTTGTGGTATCCCTCCGGTGGGCCCGGAGTGGATCCTCTAGCATCTTTACCCTAGATCGGGTTCTTGGTATCGCTGTGACCGCTTATTTACGGGCGGTGATCCCCTATCTAGCAGGTTAACCCCGTAGGGTTTGTGGCATCATCAGAAATATGATCCCCTATACGGTGGGCCGTGCTCAGTAGGTTTGTGGCATCGTCGGGTATACGATCCCCTAATCAGCATGTGGTTTATAGTAGGGTTACGGTATCGTTGGTTATGCGATCCCCTACTCAGCGCGTGGTTTCGTTAGGGTTGTGGCATCGTCGGTTCGATCCCCTACATCGCGAGTTATACCAGATAGGGTTCCGGTATCGTCGTGACCATCTTTACATGGACGATGATCCTCTATCTGAGTGTGGAGCTTCTGTCGAGCGCCAGATCGGGTTGTGGTATCCCCCAACGGATCCTGGGTGTGATCCCCTGTCTGTGAGAACTACGTATGCCCGATCGGGTCGTGGTATCCCCCATCGGACCCTGGGAGTGATCCCCTATCTGTGAGCTATGTATACCGGAGTGGGTCTTGGTATCCCCTAGCGGACCATAACGGCGATCCCTATCCGAGGAGTTTGGTGGTTATGTTGTTTCAGTGAGGTTTCCTCAGTGATGTTATCCGACGAGCATGGTCTCTCGGGTGAGCGTCTGAGATGTTTGTTTGGGACCCGATGGAGTGTATCTCTCGGATGAGTGTCATCCTGTATGACAGTGTTCGTGTGGTGTACTCTCCTGGTTGGGGGCAGATGCTAGTGATGAGGTCAGTACCTCTTGTGGCTTTATGGCGTGAGCTGAGTATATCTGGATTGTTCAAGGTGTATGTATGGGCATACAACTGAGCTGAGCTAATCTGACATGTTGTGTTTAGCCGACAATGGTCAAGATATGGAGTTTCTCTCTCGTCTGGGTTCCCTCTGGCTAGGTTGAGCGGACTGTTTCCTTTCAGTTGATCCCTTGGGTTTTGGGTTTTGCGGGTGCCTACTGAGAATGTTTATACTCACCCCTGCATGGGATTTTCCCGCACATGTTTGTGTCTTGTGCATACCACAGGCCTTTAGACAGAGTCCTAGGAGGACCCGGAGCAGGCGGAGCTTAGTGAGCGAGTTGACCGCGGTGTTTACCAGAGCTGTGCTGAGGGAGCTTTTCGGTGGGTGTTTGTGGGAGCGTTCTCCTTCTTCAGAGCAGGTTGGACGCGCTTTGTAGTTTCCTTTTGGTGGGCCCTGTTTTTCCCTTGTACTTTTTCTGTTGCACTCTGGTTTGGGATAGATTGTATGCATGCATTTACTTTTTAGTTTCTTATCTCTACACTATTGCATGGAGTTGTTTGTGGGTGCGTATGTACAGGTACCTTAGGCCAATTCCTCCCATGTGTGTGATAGCCTACTCGGTGCTGGTCGCCAGCCCCTGGCCTATTGGAGGCGGGCTTGGGGAGTCGCGGCTCGAGCCCCGTTGGGTCGGGTCATGACAGAGTGGTATCAGAGGAGGTTCCACCTTTGGGATCTCCGAGCGTAGCTGGTCTAGATGTGATCTTGGTTTGGGTTGCATAGCGGCAGTGTTAGGGTGTTTCGAGCTCGGCTTTCAGGCCAGAGACTCTAGTGTTGGTGCAGCGGCCGACGTATCCATACACCAGGACTCTAATAACCTGCCTTTCGACTCAGGACATTCGTACACTGGTCGTGGGGACATAATGGTACATGCATCATATAGGACTGGGTTTTTGGTTTATCCTTGTCCTTCTTGAGTCAGCTCACCAGATATACTCTTGACTATGGTGCGTCTTGAATGTATTTCAGGATGCCTCCACAACGACAGCCAGCGAGGGTGCTGCAGCAGGATTGTGCTGATGACCCGCCCCGTGTAGTGGCTGTGGAGCAGGGCGCAGGTTCTGAGGTTGCACCTCCAGGTGGTCTACCTGTTGAGCCACCACCTGTCGAGCAGCTAGTTGTGTCGGCGGTGCAGGATAAGGTTGCGCGCAGGCTGAGTGCACTGCACGAGTTCCAGAGGCAGCGACCTCGGAGGTTCCGGGGTGATCCAGACCCCTAGGCAGTTGATGACTGGCTTGAGGCAGTCACCCTGGTTTTCCACCTAGTGAGGACACCTGCAGATCAGATGGTGGTCCTAGCGGAAAGCCTCCTGCATGGTTCTGCCGGGCGATTGTGGAGTTTGGTGACGTAGTCCCATGACAAGGAGACGCTCACGTGGGCAGAGTTTGAGCAGCTCTTCGGGGAGGAGTTCTATCCGGTGACGCTGAGGTCAGTACGGATCCAGGAGCTTCTACAGCTTCGATAGGAGAGAATGGCTGTGTCAGAGTACTCAACGAGGTTTACAGACCTGTCGCGCTACTCCCTAGATATGGTTCGAGACCCGTTCATTAGGGATCGGACCTTCGAGCAGGGCTTACGCAGGGATATCTGAGCAGGTGTGGTTTCCTTGTGCCTACCCACCTATGCTGGAGTCCTGGAGCAAGCATTGGTGGTGGAGAGTTTTCTGGGTGAGCAGATGCCCCCTGTTAGTTCTAGGCACTCGAGAGATGAGACTTCGACGGTCGGATCGGCATCTAGTAGCCGACGTCAGACTCAGGGGTCTGGATGTGGCCGACGCTTCAGGAGGCGACCCCAGGATGGAGGATCTGAGCCTCAGGGCTCACAGGGCTCGCATGACAGTTTTGGTCAGCCGCAGGAGAGGCGGTGTTACGCTTGCGATGGACGGGGACATCTTGCTAGAGATTGTCTGACCCGATGTGCTGCTGTGAGGGATCTGGTCGATGGACTGCCTTGGTAGAGGCAACGTCACGAGCAAGGAGGTCCGCAAGGCGGCGGACGTGGTGGCGGAGCTGGTGCAGCGGGAGGCGGTGGTAGGCGGCACCAGTTGCCACCACCCCAACCCCCAGGTGGTCAACGCCAAGCTCAGGGAGCTGGTGGCCGAGGGTGAGGACAACTGTATACTCTGGAGGCAGTCGACCTAGAGGCACTGCAGATGGATAGAGGTACGCCTTGTGTCCTTTCTACTTACTGCAGTAGTTTGTCAGACACTGTTTTTCAGTACTCTTCCCTTTTGTTGCTTGCTCGAGTTTTGTTCAGGGTGTTGATAAGACCCTCTGTGGGTGTTTGTTGGTGAGCTCGCTGGTGTGTGAGACCTAGTTGAGAGTCTCATCGTTTTCCTTGTACTTAGGGCTTTTCGGGGGTGAAAAGTTCTAAGGAGGGGAGGATGTAGAGACTCGGGTTTTTTGCCCTGTCAGACTTTGGAATATTTCTAGGAATAATTCCAGAGCTAGGATCGAAGACGACGTGCGATTCCGAGGCCCGGTGAGCCCGAAATTAATTTTATAAAAATATTAAGTATTTTTATACTATGCACGTGGCAGGGGTATGATATCTCCTAAACGGTAGCTCAGAACGGGAATCTAAGGGCACGGTTGCGTCCGGAATGTGCCGTTTACCCTAGTCGGGGTGTAAACGTTGCGGGCGCAGGCCTGCGGTGAGAAACGCCACCAAGGGAATTTTCGTAAATAAGTGGCGAAGTTAGTGTGCGAGTGTCGGCTCGAATAACTTCTGAACGGAGTCTCGGATAGAAAACCTGAGTCCGCCGTTGCATTCAGAACGACGTGTTTACCCTAGGGGTGACCTTACTTTTGTTCCCATCGGGCGTCGGGTCCGAGGTGGGTTTGGCGCTGGCGAGCGGCTGATATAAATATCAGCGCCCTCCCCCCCCCCCCCCCTTTATCGTTCCTCTCGGCGTTCTTCGTCGTTCTTTGCCGCCACTCCGCCGAATAGAGCAAACGAAGCACCCACGAGCTCAGAATTCGATGGCGGACGTCCCAGGAGCGCACAACAGAAGCTCTGGAGCGCGGATCTGAGGAAGAACGTCGACGTTTCACCCGCGAGGTGGGCGGATTTGAGTTTTAACCCCTGATCCCGTTTTTGCTGCGTTTTTCTGCAAATTGAAGTCGTAGCAGTGTAGATCGGTTCCCGAGGGTCGTGTAGACGCCTCCAGATCGCGAAACGGACCACCGGGGTGCTCCCGGCGGTCCGCGGAAGGTCCGCCGGCATGGCACCGGCGCGGCGGCGCGCGGCGGAGGCCCGCCGGCCGGGGCGGGCCGGCGGCGGCGGTCGGTCGGGGCCGGTCCGACCTCTATTCTTATACGGGGGTCTTTAAACCCCTGTATCTTGCAAACCGGGAGCCAGATTCACACGCCGTTTGCGGCGATGCGACCCTGATGAAGAGGCGAACCCTCCGGTGTGGGTTCGAGGGTTTAAATGTTCGGGATCGTGGCCCGGGAGCTAGAAACGTCGTATAAAATAATATTATTTTATTATTTTACGTCTTCGGGCCGTTGTAACTTCTACCCAGAGTGTCCGATTGACGTGCCGTTAGTGGCGTTGGGACCCTGATGGTATGACGGACTTTTGGAGATGGTTTCCGGGTGTTGGGACTGAGAACGGGGTGCGGGCCCCACGAGTCCGGGTTTTGGCGTTTGCGGAGAAATGCAGCTTCTACACCAGGAGTCCGATTTTGGCAGATGAATAGTCGATCTTGTGTGTTTTTCCGAGAGGATCCCAATGGTGCGATCCGTTTGATGAGTTTCGTAATCTAGGCGTGGGACCCACATGAGCTGGCCTCGGTGAATAGTACCTTTTTTACCGGGTGTCCGTTTTGGATGAGCGAGTAGTCGATTCCGCTTGTTTTTCCGAGGAGATCACCGTGGTGTGATACGCTCGATGGGTTTCGGGATCGTTGTGTGGGCCCCGCACGAGCTAGCAACGGTGAATAGTGCGTTTTTCACCGGTGCTCCGTTTTGGGCGAGTAAACAGCCCATCCTGCGTGTTTTTCCGTGTGGAACGCGATGGTGGCCTCGATTTTGGCTTCGGAGGTGCGCAGTGTGGCGTTGGGGCGAGTCGCTCGGGTTAGCGACGTTTGGACCAGCAGTGGTTGAGGGTTCTCCCTTGGTTCGTTCCTACGAGGGTTCATGTGCTATCACAACCTTCGTATGGGTTTGTGATCCTCTCGATGGAATGGTTAAACTGTTAGAGTTATGGTATCTCTCCGGGGGCCCGAAGTGGATCCTCTAGCATCTTTACCCTAGATCGGGTTCTTGGTATCGCTGTGACCACTTATTTACGGGCGGCGATCCCCTATCTAGCAGGTTAACCCCGTAGGGTTTGTGGCATCATCGGAAATATGATCCCCTATGCGGTGGGCCATGCTCAGTAGGGTTGTGGCATCGTCGGGTATACGATCCCCTACTCAGCATGTGGTTTATAGTAGGGTTACGGTATCGTTAGTTATGCGATCCCCTACTCAGCGCGTGGTTTCGGTAGGGTTGCGGCATCATCGTTTCGATCCCCTACATCTCAAGTTATAACAGATAGGGTTCTGGTATCGTCGTGACCATCTTTATATGGACGATGATCCTCTATCTGAGTGTGGAGCTTCTGTCGAGCGCCAGATCGGGTTGTGGTATCCCCCAGCGGATCCTGGGTGTGATCCCCTATCTGTGAGAACTACGTATGCCAGATAGGGTCCTGGTATCCCCCAGCGGACCCTGGGAGTGATCCCCTATCTGTGAGCTACGTATACCAGAGTGGGTCTTGGTATCCCCTAGCAGACCATAGCGGCGATCCCCTGTCCGAGGAGTTTGGTGGTTATGTTGTTTCAGCAAGGTTTCCTCAGTGATGTTATCCGATGAGCGTGGTCTCTCGGGTGAGCATCTGAGATGTTTGTTTGGGACCCGATGGAGTGTATCTCTCGGATGAGTGTCATCTGGTATGACAGTATTCGTGTGGTGTACTCTCCTTGTTGGGGGTAGATGTTGGTGATGAGGTCGGTACCTCTTGTGGCTTTGTGGCGCGAGCTGTGTGTATCTGGATTGTTCAAGGTGTATGTATGGGCATACACCTAAGCTGAGCTGAGCTAACTTGTTGTGTTTAGCCGAGGATGGTCACAAGATGGAGTTTCTCTCTCGTCTGGGTTCCCTCTGGCTGGGTTGAGCGGACTGTTTCCTTTCAGTTTCTCCCTTGGGTTTTGGGTTTTTTGGGTGCCTACTGAGTATGTTTATACTCACCCCTACACGGGCTTTGCCCGCACATGTTTGTGTCTTGTGCAGACCACAAGCCTTTTGACGGAGTCCCAGGATGACCCGGAGCAGGCGGAGCTTAGTGAGCGAGTTGACTGGGGAGTTTACCGGAGCTGTTCCGAGGGAGCTTTCTGGTGGGTGTTTGTGGCAGCGTTCCCCTTCTTCAGAGCAGGTTGGACGCCCTTTGTAGTTTCCTTTTGGTGGGCCCTGTTTTGCCCTTACACTTTTGTTGTTGCACTCTGGTTTGGGATAGATTGTATGCATGCATTTACTTTTCAGTTTCTTATCTCTTCACTGTTTCATGGAGGTGTTTGTGGGTGCGTTTGTACAGGTACCTTAGGCTAATGCCTCCCATGTGTGTGATATCCTACTCGGTGCTGGTCACCAGCCCCTGGCCTATTGGAGGCGGGCTTGGGGAGTCACGGCTCGAGCCCCGTTGGGTCGGGCGTGACAGGTGAATAGTGACTTCTGCTTTTCCAGAATACATGTTAAAATCATTATTTCCCCTCAAGGGATTAAATCCATGCCATTTTTTGTCATGTTGACCTTATCATACTACAAGAAAAAAAATTTAGGAGCCAATAAAATGTAAAATGGATGCATTAAGGAGATAGGAACTCAAGGTTTTTTCAATGCATACATAGAGAATAGATGTCTAGGAGAGGTGTGTCTACGATTGAAGTAAATGGGTCTCTTTATACATTAGAACTAGAAATTAAAAATTATGTGGTGAAATACATTAAAGATCTATAATCACTGAAAGGAATCAATGTGACTTCTCACTTGATGGACAATATTCATCCCACAATAAGTACACATCAGAACAAGCTATTTGTGGAAACCCCAACGGAGGGGGAAATCAAATATGCTCTTTACTGATTAAAAATTGATAGTGTTGTTGGACCAGATAGGTTTACCCATAAATTCATTATGTTTTATAGGTATATTGTGTGACATGAGGTCATTAATGTTGTACGGGAGTTTTCCATCAATGCATCCATGCCTTTCAGTGGCCATGCTTGCTTCATTACTCTGCTTCCATAGAAAGAAAATTCCTTGGACATCAAAGACTTCATTCTAGTGGCTATTGGAAACACCATCACCAATGTTATCAGAAAGATAATTTCCTTAAGGCTTGGTCACATTATTAGCACAAGGATTACATAAAATTAGTTTGGATTTGTCCCAGGAAGACATATTCATAATTTCCATCTCACTGCCTCAGAATGTGTTAATGTTGTAACAAAAAATATGAGGAATGGAAGATTTTCCCTCAAGATGGACAATTCTAAGGCATTTGACACCCTGAAATAGAGCTTTATGTTTTTGGTTCTAAAAAAACAGGGCTTCTCTGAATTCTTCATTAGACTTGTAAATATAATTGTCAATAATGTGAGGCTTTCTATTATTACTAATGGATTGACCAGGGGTTATTTCCAATGCTCTAGGGGAGTTATAAAAAGAGACCCCTTATCTGGAGTCATATTCACTCTAGACGAAGATTATATTAGTGTTTTCTTGAATAATATGGTGCAGGTTGGTCTTCATATGAGAATCAAGGTTGGAAGGGATATCTTCACCCCATCACACCTCTTGTATGTTGATGATATTAATCTATTTGGACAGGCCAATAGAGGTAAAATATAATCCATTTAGAAAATCATTCCTCATTATGAGGATGTTTCTGGGTAGTTGGTAAGCTAGAATAAATCCTCAGTTGTGTTTGGGAATGGAATGATAGTCTCCAAGGAGAATTGAATTTCCAAGCATTTGGGAGTTAGGAGAAGTGCCCTTCCTTTTATGTACCTTTGAGTACCGCTTTTTTTAGGGAAGGGTGAAAAGATGCTATCTTGAACCCATATACCCCAGAATTATTAATCAACTGTCTACATTGAAAGGGAAATAGATCTCTCAAGAAGGATGAATTTTTCTTATGAACTTTATTATCACTTCAAGGTTTATATATTCTTTTTCTGTTTATCGGTGGCCTTTTCCCTTATTAAGGAACTTCAATGTTTAATCAAGAACATCATATGGACTGGGTGCATATGTGAAAAGAAACCCATCTCTGTTTCTTGGAAAGATTGCATCAAACCCACTAAAATCGGGGGCATGGGTGTAAAGGACCTGAAAGGCTTCAACGATGCTCTCATAAGTAAATTCATTTGGAACTTGTAGACTTCTAATGATTACTTCCTAGATTTTAATACACGTAGATACATATAGAAGCTGAATAATGGGTACTGAGAATAAGTGTCCTCCTCTATATGGCCTGCCATTAAAAATGCTTATATTGGAATCATGAAATACTCCTCTTTTCTGGTTTCTAACCAATCCAACCTTAATTTCAAGACAACAAAGTGGATGGAAAGGCCCATCATAGAATTCGTGGAGATCCCTCCGCAGTGGAAGGATATCTATATTGCTGACATGCACTAAGATAGATCTCTTTATAATTATCTTCCAAATCATACTATGTTGTCTATGTAGCACTTTTACTTCAAGGACATTGTCACCATGATCTGGACACCAATCACCTATGGGAAGTTCACTTCAAGGGAGTATTAAAAAGACTTGTGTGGAAGAAGTGATACTTCTCCCTTGTGGTTGTAGAATTTTAAAAAACCATTCATTCTCCCATCCGATTATGAGATGATAGGGCATATTTGGAAAGGCAGGATACTTGTGAAATAACTCCTACATAGAATGGGAATACATTTGGACTCTTTATGATCTTTGTGCACCCTGGCTGTAACACCCGGGACTTTTATGAGAAATATTTTGTTTTTAAATCATCAAAGGAATCTTTCACTACACACAACACTTACTTGGCTTGCTTTACACTCAACCGCGGCCTTCCTCAATAGCTTGCGTTGTACGCAATACCGACTTTCACTAAACAACAATATGATATTAAAATATTATTAAAACTAGCCGTTATGAATAGTAATACCCACTTTTTGAAATTTTTTAATTTTTATTTTTCAAAACAGACTTCGTTTTTGGATTCGGAATATCAAAGTTTTCCTAGGGTGAAATTTTGGTATTTTTCTGTAAACATTCATGTTTTGATGAATAGTGGAAACACTAGGTTACTATTTAAAAATCGACTTTTTATTTAAATAATTATTTATTTTATTTAAATTTATTTTAGGTCAAAATTGATACATAATACCTATATATGTTCAATTAAATTCATTAGAGTCATTTTATAATAATTTTAGATATATAAAACTTTTATCGAACTTTTCACCGTCTTTTATCCAACTCCTAGGAGAATTGGAAAATTTACATAAAACATAATTGTATCGACTCTGTGAGTGGAATTTCGAAAATCCTAGAGACACGATTGATATCAGAAAGTAAAATGTGGTTCATTGAAATGAAAATAATTTTTTTTGAATAGTAACTTCTTTATTTTTATTTACCACCGTTAAAAGTAAATAGGG
The DNA here is from genome assembly GCA_963277665.1 of Viscum album. Lineage (NCBI taxonomy): Eukaryota > Viridiplantae > Streptophyta > Magnoliopsida > Santalales > Viscaceae > Viscum > Viscum album. Next base: position 1,770,008,652 of record OY728145.1, read on the forward strand.
TAATTAAGGGTAAATTGATATTATTATTATCCTAACACATGTCCTAATTCTATTGGATAAGTGTAATTCAACTAAAAACAAACTTAGTAATAATATATGGCCATTTAGGCCCACATGGATTAGATTAGGACATTTATTATTAATTTATTTAAAGAAGGGTTAAAATAGTTAAAATCAAAGCTTAATAAGTAAATCATTTTTAATATAGGGTTATAAATAAGATAAATTTGACTATAAATATTCATTAGAATTATAAAAAGCTTTAATACATAATTTTATTTTGTTTTTAATTTTTATACTTTATATAATTTAATTTATTAATGACACAATGATGATGCAGTAATTATATGATAAATGAAATATTGATATTATTAATTTTATAAATACCCAAATAAATGTAATTTGAGACATTTTATGAATTATAATAGTTTTATATGTTAATATGACATTTTAGTATTGATTTAATTAACTTTTTTCTAACTAATATATCTTTTATTATTCTCACAAAAATCAATTACCAAATAGTGTCAAAATTGACATAAAATAGTTTTTAAAACAAATATTATATTATTAATTGTTATTTTATTCCTAAAAATATAAGGTTCTTCAAAATCACTTAGATAAGGTTATATATATTAATAATAAACAAATTGGGGTTCTTTTGGTTGGATATTGTATGTTTATTAACCTTATAGTGTAAGAAAACAAGAAGACATGGTGAAAGTTAAATTAGATATCTGAAAGTTAAATCTAAATGATAAGGTTAAAATAGATACCTAAACATTCCTAAATTCTATTATATGAGAGGATTTCAACCCATAACCACCTTATCTTTGAAATAAATTAATTTGTAGCTATTAAAAACCGAATATTACTTTATAATAAAATAATATTTTTAGTTTTTTCAAAGGTGCCCCTCTCCTCCCTTATAAAAGGGCACCTCCTCCCTATTTTACTCACACCACTTTGAGCCTTCAAGATCAGCCAACCCCTGAAAAATTCACTTATCCACTTCCATAGAAACATATTAGAGGTCCTAGTCTTCTTCAAAGACAAATATTACTGCCCTAAGAGGTGGTCTCAAAGAGGCGCTTCAAAGAAGAGGTAATGTCCGTTTCCGATTCTTTCAACTTTATTTCTTCTTCCACTTCTTCTTCTTTAGTTGTTTCATTATGAAGTAATAACACCAGTATCAATAATATACTTATATGTTATTATATGTATGATTCAACCCTATTTCACCATCTATCCATCCTACGGAAAATGAAATCACCGCGCGTGTGTACGTACAAAATACCGTCTCCACACCGTGGTGTAATCTATTTTCCACCACCACCTTACAGGGATGGGTATAATAGTGCAAATAAATAACTATAAATTATTATCGTAATGTGGTATTGATTCTAAAATAGTATACATACACTCCAATACAATTCTACGATCATGGGAACGATATCATCGCTCGTGCGTACATACAGAATACCATCTCCATGATGTGATGCGACTCGTTCTACATGATATTCATTGCATAATGATTATATAAATGAATTAAATGAATAAAAATTATATGTAGTACACTAATAATATTCTGGAAATGAGTTATCTATAACCTAAATATATGAATAAGAATTTATTCTACAAAACATGGATAAGATAAAAAATTAATAAACACCTGAATAACAAGTAGCAATGAAGTATTACTAATAAGAAGCTAAGTATATGACCATATATGATATCATAACAATGAGTATGATTCTTTAATAAGTCAATGACATTATTTAAATAATTATACAAGAGGTTCGGACACTTACGAAACAAATCAGACCAAAGGTAAGGGAAAAACTCACAATCTCATTTTAATCTGAGATTGTTTATAATTCAAAATTTACTGGGGAATATTTATCATCCACATCCATGTTTCCTCCATATGTAATATTATTTCCACCCACCTAAAATTGTTTGAATCCAATTTTAACCTTCAGTGTGTTTTTAGTAAAAGATATTAAAGGAAGCTTTCGTCGTTATTCGTATGAGGTACTTTTTGACTTTTCCGATATAAGTACGAGAAGAATGTTTTTTTAACTTGTACGACATGAATGGATTTTTAAAAAATTATTTCCAAGAAGATTCCTTTAAAAATTCTCATGTTTATTTTTAATCAACTTCTTTTAGTTTAAAATTTTATGACATGTTAAGAAAGGATATTTTTTTTGAAGTAGAAAGGATATTTTCCTCAAGAATGAAGTTCAAGTGTTTTATCAAAATTATTTTCCATATAAGATAATATAAGGTTATGTTTAAATCCCTATTATTACATTGATTTGATTATGTTATGATGGAATTATTTTTATGAATTCCTTTATCTTATATGAATTGTTTTATGATTTCACGATGTTTAAGAATCCCATTTTTATTACATGGGTTATAAAATGTTGTATGATTTTTGATTTTGTGGCACACATAAGAATGGTATCATTATGAGATGTGTGGTACATATATCTCCCTCCAATGCATTGGGTAAAGATTTATATCTCATGAGATAGACAAGGCTGGAACGGCATGTTAAACCAGTTCAATGGAACAAGACTGGAACGAGGAGTGAACTCGGTTCAGAAATGGACTTTGTCCGCTAAGATAGTCTTGCAAATGAGTCTTGACTACTAAGAAATGATTCTCTATGATTATGTGTGTATGCCACAAAGTTTCATGTTTTATGTTATGATTATTGGGATTACATTTCACTACTATGATTTATACCATGTTACGAAATTATGATCTCTTTTGCAGGTTATGATTTCCAAAATGATATGTTCTTATGAATATGATGTGATTGATATTTCTTTTGTTTATCCTTACTGAGCATTTGACCTCACCCTTTTTTATGTTTTCTTGTCCCCAGTTCAGGAAGAATGATTTTAAGTAAGATATGCCAAAAGGGACTCTAGATATGATAAAAAAAAAGGGAGACAGTGTAGATGATTTATGAACCAGTTGTTTATGTTTCCTAGTTTCTAAAGACACTATACCTATATGGTCCTTTCCTGGTTTTGTTATATGTTGTAATAAGTGTGCTTCAATTCTGAAGTAATAACAATGTATTTAAAGTAAGGGTTGTTATAGTTGGTATCAGAGGAAAGGTATAGTAAACCTTTGGAAACTAGGATGTGAAAGCCTTAGTAAGAACCCTAAGGAAAATTCTAAGCATAGAACACAATCTTAGTGTTTTAGAAATGGCCATGAATAACCTATGATAAAACCTTAACTGTAAAATTTTATTCTTGATTACGTGTTTTTCCTACTATAATTAGTGTTTCTCACACTATTCTTATTGGTTTTAGTCAATGTCTAGAACCCGAAGGAACAGTGTTAATGCGGAATGTGACGGGCAATGAAATGATTGTCCCCCTGAGCAACCAAACGTTATGGGTGCTGGAATGAAAAATCTTGTAGCCATGCTCACACAACATTCTCAAGATATGAATCATGCAGTACTTCCAAAGGAAAAAAGGAAGGAGAAACATTTTGTTGAATCCTTCATGAGGTATCATCCACCTTCATTCGGCAGGTCTACTGATCTATTAGTTGCTGAATAATGGATTAGTACTACTGAAAAGATATTTTCAGTTCTTCAATGTTATGAACATGATAAATTCATCTTAAGAGTGTATATTTTGGAAGGAGATGCTGATCAATGGTGGAATCTTATCAAGAATACAATGCAAAGAGATGAAATTGAGTCCATGGAATGGGACTAGTTCAAGAACTTATTTTTCAATAAGTACTTCCCTAGTATTCTTCGAACAAAGATGGAGAAGGAGTTTCTTGAACTAAAGAAAAATGATGATGAATCTATTGGTACCTATGAAGCAAATTTTACAAGACTTGCAAGGTACGCTTCTGGTATTATTATCCAACCTAAGAGTAAGATCGATCGATTCATTAGTGGCTTAAAACCAAGTCTTCGAAGGGCGTTATCCATAATGGACTTCAATTACTATGAGGAAACTGTTTGATGTGCTCTCAAAGTTGAGATGGAGATTGGAGTAACCCATCAGTCATATGGGTTTGATAAGAAGAGGAAAATGGAATTCAAAAGAAAATCTAAAGAGCACACTGAAAAGAATATGAGTTTTCCCTTATGCTCAATGTGTGGAAAGAAACATGGAGGGAGTTGTCTTAAAGGGACAAGTAAATGTTTCAAATGTGGAAAGGAAGGTCATCGGGCATTTGAATGCCGTAATGATGGGAAGAAGATGTCTAGTTATGCAAACAAAGAAAAGGCTACACAGAGTCACCTCCTATACTTCAATGTTACAAGGGCAAGGAAATGGGGCATTATGCCAATCAATTCCCTAATCCAAGGGGTGTTGATGATGATCGACGTCAACAAACTTTTAAGGATAAAGAAAAAGGAAAGTCACATGAAATTTCTATTAGTGATGAGGAGTATGATAATGAAGTGGTGAAAGGTACACTTACCATCCACTCTAAAGTAGAAAATGTTTTATTTGATTCTGGATCCACCGACTCTTTTATTTCTGAAAAATTTTCTAAGGGTATCACCATATTACCTCAACAATTAGATGTTGAGTTAGTTGTGACAACCCCTAATGGCAAAACAGTCACATCAAAAGTTTATAATTTTTCTCCGATTGAAGTTTGTGGGAATGTGATTCCTGAAAATCATGTGATCCTTCCTATAGTTGAATTTGATGTGATTATTAGCATGGATTGGCATTCTCTATATGGAGCTCATATCAATTTCCAAATAAGGGAAGTCACATTTCATATTCCAGATCAATCTATGATCGTCTATCGTTGCAAGGATGAACATAACATTCTAGTGAAAAGTTCTTCCATCTTATGGGTCTTGAATCCACTAAATTTAGGTTATTTACCTCAAATGGTTTGTGAGAAAATCACGATTAAGAATATTCCCATTGTACAAGAGTTTGATGACGTCTTTCAGGAGGAATTTTTGGGTCTTCCACCAAACAGAGATGTTGAGTTTTCAATAGAACTCATACCAGGTGCTTTGCCTATTTCGATGACACCTTATAGAATGGCCGCAATTGAGTTGTAGGAATTGAAGAAGAAACTCCAAGATAATATTGATAAAGGATTCATACGCCCTAGTGCATCACCTTGGGGAGCACCTGTTCTATTTGTTAAGAAGAAAGATGGATCAATAAGACTTTGTATTGATTATCGAGAACTTAACAGTATCACAGTCATGAAAAAATATCCTCTCCCACACATTGATGAATTATTTGACCAACTACATGGAGCTCAATACTTTTCCAAGATTGATCTTCATTCAGGGTATCATCAATTAAGGGTCAAAAGGGAGGATATACCAAAGACGACTTTCCATATAAGGTATAAACACTATGAATTTATAGTGATGCCATTTGGTCTTACTAATTCCCCTGATATATTCATGGATCTGAGGAATAGAGTCTTTAGAGACTATCTTGATCAGTTTGTGGTAGTTTTTATAGATGATATTCTTGTCTATTCGAAGAGAAAGGAAGAACATGAAGATCAATTGATAATTGTATTGAAGACCCTGAGAAAAGATAAGATTTATGCCAAATTTACCAAGTGTAAATTTTGGCTTCAAAAATTTGCATTTTTGGGTCACATATTCTCAAAAGAGGGGATATCTGTGGATCCAGCAAAAACTGAGGTTATCGAATGATGGTCGAGACCAACAACAGTAATTGATATCTGAAGTTTTCTTGGTTTGGCTGGATATCATAGACATTTTGTTAAATATTTTTCACTATTATCTAATCCACTCACCAAGTTGAATCGAAAAGGATTTAAGTTCGTGTGGATGGAGGAATGTGAAGAGAATTTCAAGGAGTTGAAATGAAGGTTATCCAGTGCACCTGTGCTCACACTTTCTTGTAGTGGAGAAAGGTTTGTGATCTACAGTGATGCATCCAAGAAGGGATTGGGGTGTGTTCTCATGAAATATTATATGGTGATAGCTTATGCCTCACGACAGTTGAAAATCCATGAGATGAATTACCCAACTCATGATTTGGAGTTAGCTGCGATAATCTTTACATTAAATAAATAGAGGCATTATCTTTATGGAGAAAGGTGTGATATTTATACTGACCATAAAAGTTTAAAGTATATTTTCACACAAAAGGAGCTAAATATGAGCCAAAAAAGATGGTTGGAGCTGATTAAGGATTACGACTGCTCAATTCATTACCACCCTAGGAAAGCAAAACAAGGTCGCAAATGCATTAAGTCGACAAGACCATGCTAGCTTATCCATGATGAGGATCAAAAAAGATCCAATATTTATTGATTTACAAAGGATGGATCTTGGAATTATAATGAAAGGGGAAAAATTGTATCTTTATCAAATGAATGTTCAACCATCTATACATGTGAAGATTAAAGAGGCACAGAAAGAATATGTAGAGTTACAAAATAAGGTGAGAAATGTTCTTGAATTTAACCTTGATTTTGATGGGATAATAAGGTTTAAGAATCGGGTTTGTGTTCCTACCATCCCAGAATTAAAGAAGGAGCTACTGGATGAGGCTCATAGTTCTTCATTCTCTATTCATCATGGAAGCACGAAGATTTATAAAGACCTAAAAGAGTACTTTTGGTGGGATGGATTGAAAAGAGATGTTTCTAAATATGTCTCTCGATGCTTGGTTTTTCAGCAAGTTAAATCTGAGAGATAGAAGTCTAAGGGGATGTTACAACCATTACCAATACCAGAATGGAAATGGGAAAACATCACTATGGACATTGTCACTGGACTTCCTAAAACACCCAAAGGCAATAATACTAGCTGGGTCATAGTTGATCGTCTTACAAAGTCATCACACTTCATTACTATTAGAGAGGATTTCTCTCTAAATCAGCTTGCCAGGATATATGTAAAGGATGTGGTAAGATTGCATGGAGTACCACTTTCCATTATATCTGATCGGGATCCGATATTTACCTTGATTTTCTGGTGAAGTCTTCAGCATACTCTGGATACAGAGTTGAGTTTTAGCATTGCTTATCATCCTCAGACAGACGGTCAGTCTGAGAGGACAAGTCAAACTCTAGAAGATACGTTGAGAGCTTACTCTATGGATTTCAAAGGTGGTTGGGATCAACAACTACCTTTGGTGGAATTTTCTTATAATAATAGCTTTCACTCCAATATTCTGATGGCTTCTTATTAAGCTCTCTATGGAAAGAAATGCAAAACTCCAACTTACTGGGATGAAGTTGGGGAAAGAAAGCTATTAGGACCTGATCTTGTTGATGAGATGGCAGAAAAGGTCAGATCTATTCAAAAACACATAAGAGCAACTCAGAGTCGACAGAGAAGTTATGCCGACAATCGAAGAAAAGACCTAGAGTTTGAAGTGGGTCATAAATTGTTCTTATGAATATCTCCCTGGAAGAGGGTCATGAGATTTGAAAAAATGGGAATGTTTATCCCTAGATATATCAGTCCTTTTGAAATACAGGATCATGTTGGGAAGGTAGCTTATCGATTGGCGCTTCCACCGAATCTTTCCTAAGTTCATGATATGTTCCATGTATCTCTTCTGAGAAAGTACATACCTAATCCTTCAAATGTACTCAGCTGAGAATTTGTACTACTAGATTAAGATCTTTCTTGTGAAGAACAACCGATAGAGATTCTGGATCGTAGCAAAAAAGTCCTACAGAACAAGACCACTCACTTGGTGAAAGTTTGATGGAGGAAACACCAATTAGAAGAAGCTACATGGGAGCTTCAGTATATGATGAGAGAGGGGTATCCTCATCTTTTGGTTACAAAGTGATGAATTTCGAGGGCGAAATTCATTTTAAGGGGGGTAGAATGTAACACCCGAGACTTTAATGTGAAATATTTTGTTTTTAAATCATCAAATGAATATTTCACTACACACAACACTGGATTGTCTTGCTTAACATGCAACTGCGGACTTCCTCGATAGCTTCTGTTGTACGCAATACCGAGTTTCACTAAACAACGATATGCTATTAAAATATTATTAAAACTAGCCGTTATGAATAGTAATACCCTCATTTTGAAATTTTTTAATTTTTATTTTTCAAAATGGACTTCATTTTTGGATTCAGAATATCCAAATTTGCCTGGAGTGAAATTTTTGTATTTTTCTGAAAACATTCAATTTTTGATGAATAGTGAAAACACTAGGTTACTATTTAAGAACCGACTTTTTATTTAAATTTATTTTAGGTCAAAATTAATATATAATACCTATATAAGTTCAATGAAATTCATTGGAGTCATTTTATTTTAATTTTAGATATATAAAAATTTTATCGAACTTTTCAACGTCTTTTACCCACCTCTTAGGAGAATTTGCTAATTTACATGAAACATAATTTTACCGCTTCTGTGAGTGGAATTTCAAAAATCCTAGTGACACGGTTGATGTCATTATGTAAAATGTGGTTTAGTGAGATGACAATAATTTTTGGTGAATAGTAACATTTTACTTTTATTTACCGTGGTTAAAAGTAAATAGGGTAATTAAGGGTAAAAATGATATTATTATTACCCTAACACATGTTATAATTCTATTGGATAAGTTTAATTCAACCAAAAACAACATTAGAAATAAAATATGACCATCTAGGCCAACATGGATTAGATTAGAACATTTATTATTAATTTATTTAAAGAAGGTTTAAAATAGTTAAAATCAATGTTTAATAAGTAAATCATTTTTAATATTGGGTTATACATAATATAAATACAACAATAAATATTCATTAGAAAGATAAATATATTTCCTACATAATGGAATTTTATTTTTAATATTTATACTTTAAATAATCTAATTTATTTATGACACAATGATGATGCAGTAGTTATATGATTAATGAAATATTGACATAATTGATGTTATAAATACCCAAATAAATGTAATTTGAGACTTTTTATGAATTCCAATAATTTTATTTGTTAATATGAAATGTTAGTATTGATTTATTTAACTTTTTTAGAACTAATATTTCTGTTATGATTTTCACAAAAATCAATTACCAAATAGTGTCAAAATTGACATAAAATAGTTTATAAAACAAATATTATATTATTAATTGTTATTTTATTCCTAAAAATCTAATTATCGGCCAAATGACTTGTATGCAGTTATATATATTAATAATAAACTACTTGGGGTTCGTTTGGCTTGTTATAGATTGTTTATTAACCGTATAGTGTAAGAAAACAAGAAGACACGGTAAAAGATAAATTATCTAACTTAAAGTTAAATCTAAATGATAAGGTTAAAATAGATACCTAAACTTGTCTAAATTATATTGGATGAGAGGATTTTGACCCATCCCCATCTTAGCTCTGAAATAAATCAATGTTTTGCTATTAAAACCCAAATATGACTTTATAATAAAATAATATTATTAGTTTTTCCAAAGGTGCCCCTCTCCTCCCTTATAAAAGGGCACCTCCTCCCTCTCTTCCTCACACAACATTGAGCATTCAAGATCGGCCAACCCCTACCAAATTCCCTTATCCACTTCCCTAGAAACATACTTGAGGTCCTGGTATTCTTCAAAGACCAATTTTAAGTTCCCTAATAGGTGGTCCCAAAGAGGCGCTTCAAAGAAGAGGTAATGTCCGTTACCGATTCTTTCAGCTTTATTTCTTCTTCCACTTCTTCTTCATTAGTTGTTTCAATATTAAGTAATAATATCAGTATCAATAGTATACTGATATGTTATTATAAGTATGAAACAACCCTATTTCATTATCTATCCATCCTACGGAAAACAAAATCACTGTGCGTGCGTACGTACGAAATACCGTCTCCACGCCGTGGTGTAATATATTTTCCACCACCACCTTACTTGGATGTGTATAATAGTGCAAATAAATAACTATATATGATTATTTAAAAGTGGTATTGATTCTGAAATAGTATACATACACTCAAATACAATTCCACGGTCATGGGAACGATATCATCGCTCGTGCGTACATACGGAATACCGTCTCCACGATGTGATGTGACTCGTTCTACATGATATTCATTGCATAATGATTATATAAATGAATTAAATGAATAAAAATGACATATAGTACACTAATACCATTCTGGAAATTAGGTATCTATAACCTAAAGAGAATAATAAGAATTTCTTCGACAAAACATGCATAAGAAAAAAAGTAATAAACACCCGAATAACAAGTACCAATGAAGTATTACTAATAAGAAGCTAAGTATATGACCATATATGATATCATAACAATGAGTATTATTCTTTAATAAGTCAATGACATTATTTAAATTATTATACAGGAGGTTCAGACACTTACAAAGCAAATCGGACCTAAGGTAAGGGAAAATCTCACAATCTCATTTTTATCCGAGATTGTTTATAATTCAAAATTTACTGGGGAATATTTATCATCCACATCCATGTTTCCTCAATATGTAATATTATTTGCATCCATCAAAAATTTTTTAAATCCAATTTTACCCGTTGGTGAGTTTTTAGTAAGAGATATGAAAGGAATCTTTTGTCGTTATTCGTACGAGGTACTTTTTGACTTTTCCGACATAAGTACGAGAAGAATGTTTTTTTAACTTATACGACATGAATGAATTTTTAATACATTATTTCCAAGAAGCTTCCTTTAAAAGTTTTCAAGTTTATTTTTAATTAACTTTTTTTAGTTTAATGTTTTATGACATGTTAATAAATGAAAAATGTTTTTGAAGTAGAAAGGATATTTTCCTCAAGAATGGAGTTCAAGTGTTTTATCAAAATTATTTTCCATATAAGATAATATATGGTTCTGTTTATATCCCTATTATTACATTGATTTGATTATGTTGTGATGGAATTATTTTTATGAATTCCTTTATCTTATATGAATTTTTTTATGATGTCACGTTGTTTAAGAATCCCATTTTTATTACATGGTTTATGCAATGATGTATGATTTTTGATTTTGTGGCACACATTAGAATGGTATAATTATGAGATGGGTGGGACTTATATATCTATCCAATGCATTGGGTAAAGATTTATATCTCATTAGATAGACATGGCTGAAATGGCAGGTTAAACTATTTCAGTGAAACAGGACTGGAATGAGGAGTGAACTTGGTTCATAAATGGACTTTGTCCACTAAGATAGTCTTAGAAATGAGTCTTGACTACTAAGAAATGATTCTCTATGATTAGGTGTGTATGCCACAAACATTCATTTTTTATGTTATGATTATTGGGATTACATTTCACTACTATGATTTATCCCATGTTATGAAATTATGATCTCTTTTGCAGGTTAATATTTCCAAAATGATATGTTCTTATGAATATGATGTGATTGATATTTATTTTTTTACCCTTACTGAGCATTTGAGATCACCCTTTTGTATGTTTTCTTGTCCCCAGGTCAGGAAGAAGGATATTTTGTAAGATATGCCAAAAGGGACTCTAGATTTGATAAAATAAAAGGAAGACAGTGCAGATGATTTATGAACCAGTTATTTATGTTTCCCAGTTTCTAAAGACACTATACCTATACGGTCCTTTCCTGGTTTTGTTATATGTTGTAATAAGTGTGCTTCAATTCTGAAGTAAAAAAAAATGTATGTAATGTAAGGGTCGTTATACAGGCTGATGAAACAATTCACCATCTTTTCTATTTCTGTAATTTCTACTGAAGATTTTGGGAACATTTTCAAGAGGTCTTTGGGAATCGGTTATTAATGACCAGTCTTGATGATTTCATAAACTCAGTCACTTTATCTGAAAAAACTGAGTATGTTTTAGCACTTACTATCACTATTGTTGCAGTGGTCTTTGCTCATATTTGGTGGGTGTGAAATCAGGTTATTTTTGACAACTGCAATACCTGTTTAATGATTGGTCTCACTGTTGTTTATAAGGAAGTGAAATATGCTTCTAAGATACAAATTGGTAAAATTAATATTAACAATTATGATCGTATAACACTAAAAACGTTTTGGGTATTTGGCAGGGTCAAGAAACCTTTGATGATGAAATCAATTAGATGGATTCCTCCCATATCATCATGGTTGAATGTGAATGTTGATGGGGAGACATCTAGTACACAAAGACCTTCTGGTTTTGGTGGGGTGTTCCATAACCATGAGGCTCCATTAAGGGATGCTTCTATCATTATATCGGAATTAGTTCGACACTTGATATAGAATTATGGGCTATGAATAAAGCTTTATACTCTACTTTCCAACATGGTTGGAGGCACATATGGGCAGAATCTGACTCAAGTACAGTGGTGCACATTTTTGCGGGCAAGGTCCAGGGATGTTCCTTGGAGGATTCTCCCATCAAGGATAAAATACCTGTGTCTCCTTGAGCATCTTAAACTAGAAGTCAATCATGTTTATAGGGTTGAAAACTAGGTTGTTGATGCTCTGTCCAAGAGGTCGGTTGTGGTGGATTCCTCACAATTTTCCTTTCCCATCTGAGAATGTTGCTCATATCGTTTTGACTTGGACATGCATTATATGCCCTATTATCAACATTTTAAACCCCCTTGTGCAACCAAGTTTTCTTTTTTTTAATCATTTTATAAGATGTGGGCTTTGTCCAGATCCTAGAACTTGTTTTATAATCATATGATATTATTCCTTGGTGGTGATGAAATGTTTTGAGTATGTATACTAATGTGGAATATTTTTCTGAGAAGCATTGATGATATTTCACCTGGTTAGAAGATTTTGTTCCAGTATTACAAATAAAATAAACCTTTATGGTTCTCAAGCATGTACTTATGAAATGAATTGATTATTCATCTAAATTTTTTAAATATCAATGTATGTTAATCATGTGTCTCTATATGGAATATACTACAGGGAAAGGTAATATTGTTAGATATCTCCTCAGTAGGAATATATTGGAGCATAGATATATATCATTATAAGAGAAATTATGGATCCTGATCATGATTGATGATTGTGTTGTGGATATATCTATGTACTTATTGGTGATTTGAGATCTCCCTTGGTTGTCACATCAACATCGGTGAATGAGGTGAATACCATATGAGATTCAGATATATATTTCTTACAAATATAGGAACCATTTGTGGTATGTTACCTAGTTATAGGATGGTCAGTTGATAATAAATTGTGATATTTAATCTTGTTATAGTTGTGGTTACTTTTCAAATAAGGTAAGAGTAGATGAAAAACTTCAATACCAATTACTAGTTCATGAACCCAAGTTATAAGAAGATGTATCTTGATATCCAGTAATACTTTTTTGTTAGTAATGAAGAAAGTTTATCATGAATTTTTTTTATCATTCCATGACCATCAAGAGGATAAAGGTGGGGAATTAGGTGATATGATGATAAATTTAGGATCACCACATTCCTTTGTAAAACTGAGATGAGGTGATGATCCAATTAATTTTATGGGTACCTAGGATCCTGAAATTTTATTATGTTATTTGGGATATAGTTGATCAGTTGATTATAGTGAAACGTTTCTTGTCAATATAAATGAATCTTTCTATAAAATATATTGGAAAACATTAAATATAGGATACTACATGATTGTATGGATTACTATAATGTATCATATTGGATATGGATATGTTTTCCATGTTGTTGTTTTTGTAGGGATTACATAATTCATTAGGGACTTAGGTGCATATTAGTACGACATATCATCCACATAACAACATAAATTATGATACAATAATCCATACATTAGAAGATAAACTATTTTATTGTGTCCGAAACTATGGAAGAGTATAGAAAGATCACCTAGGATTATTGTAATTCATGTACAATAACAATTTCTTAGCATCGAATAAAACTAGACTATTTGAGGATCATTATGGTCTGTCATGTATCTCACCACTATATTGGCATAAGGAATAGGAGTAAGAAATTTTTGGGATGAGTATTGTGAGAGAGCTTCGAAAGGTATTAGCTTATTGTGAATTATTTGATAATCACTTCAAGTAGTATGTAAGTACATTCCAACTAGAGGATATGAATATTTCCATTTTTTGGTTAATAGGATTTTCTCTCCATTGTTACATCAGGTGGGGTATTTTTATTTATGAAGACGATAGAAAATGGATACATAGTATGTGAGAAATTTTTTATATCACTATGTTTATCTTATTAGTGGATTATAGACAATAAAATTTTCAATTATATAGATGTATTGAAAATGTATTCCATGACTCTCATCTTCGAAGGCATTATATTGATATTATGCATGATAATTCTTATAGGAAAATTGAGTTGGAAAATTAGGAATCATTTATGGGAAAATTTGGGTGAATTAAATAATTTTTTGACCAAGTATTGTGGATCTGTATTTTAACCCTTATTATACCCCAATATTTTAAAATATTATTTTTTAATTATTCATTCTCATCGTTAGCTTACTCCACACACAATAAAAAACCTAAATGTAACCATGACATTCTTATATATAAAAAAAATATTAATGAATATCCATTAAAACCCTATTCATTGAAATTTTAAGATTTAATATAAGGAATATCTTTAAGAATTTAAGGTATATTGGAAATAAAGGCTAATTTTAATATGATTAAAATTCAATTAGATAACCTAAAAGACTACTAATATTTGTTATTGTCATTACGTGATAATAATTTAAATTTCAGGAAGCATATATTTAATGATAAACTACTTTTAATATTAATATATTGATAACACATATTTATTTAGTAGATGATATGAAATAAGAATAATAATAGCTAATATTTGAAAATTACATTTTCTAATTAAAAATATTTTTCATTTATATTTCATTATTATATTCAAAACGATAATTTATAAATTTTTGATTTTTAAAAGAATAATAATAAACTTAATTATTAAATTTCACAAATTAAAATTTAATTATTATGAATTTTTTATTTTTTCTAAAAAGTTTCATTTTTATTCGAAAAATTATTTGTTCAAAATAAACATATAATTTTTGGGAACATATCATCATATAAGAAAGATATATTAATTTAGTAAACCCTTTATGTAAAAATATATGAATATATTAATTAATATTATTTGTTTTAAGATTTTATATGAACATTGAAAACTAATGTAAATAAATTTTAAAACTAAATAAATATTACCTTAAATATTATTTTTTTCATTGAATAAATTATTTTACAATGGGGATTTGGTTTTTGAACGATAAATGAGCTTAATATTATATATTGTTTCGTTTTAATTCAATTAATTTTAATATAATAACTATCTACGAGAATTTTACCTTAAATAAATTTTAATGCTAAAAATATAACATCTCTAAAACCAGTTTTATGTGTTTTGGTTCTTATATAGTAATATTAAATTTTCTAATGCTTATATATATTATTACATAAAATTGTTTAAAAATTTAAATCATAAGGTTAATTTATTTTTATTATGCTAATTTTAGTTTCTTAACTAATATTAATTAAAAAAGATAAAAATTAGTTATCAACAGAAAATTTACAAAATGGTAAAAATATTTTTATAGTCGGGGAAAGGAAAAGATGATAAAACTTGGATCTAAATGGATGGTTGATGATTGTATCAACAAAAAAAAATCAACATATTTCCTCATTTTTTCAATTTTTTATTCTCTTGACCCATTAATAAGTATATTATATTTTTAAAATTCAATGGTTACTTCCAAAACTACCTTTATCTTCCTTCATAAATGGGAAACATCTTCACAACTAATAGTCTAACGTATCATTAAATTTTCTAATTAAAACTATAAATTTTTATTCTAATTATAACCTACTACCACTAATGAAATCCCTTATTAGATAATTGTAATCTAAATTAAATTATCTTTAAGTAGACTTGCAATAAAAAATAAAGCCCCTTACATGACTATTATCAACTACATAGATTCATTATTAATTATATTATTTCAAATTTATTCTAAAATAACTAATATTATGGTATTATTATAATATTTATAATGTAATTATATTATTTTAAGGTATTATCACTATTTATTAATTTATTCAATCCGTATATAAAAACAAAATCGGTGTTCGTTCATTGTATAGACTTTTACCTCAAGGACTCAACTTGGTTCATTTCCCTTTACTAACATTAATGTATAGACCAATGTATGGTAATAATGTATAAAAATTGTCATTATGAAATCACTAAAACTATGTTATTTGAAATTATGTATCCTATTAATATTTTGATCGAAAAAAGATCGTCATTAATTTAATCATATTAAATAACCATATTAAGTGGATCATAAGCACTTTTCCCTCATAAATGTATTTATATAAACTGTCGTCCATTTCGACTCCATTAGAATTACAAAAATAACAATAATAAAAATAAATAATTTAACTGTACTTATTTTTATAATTATATTATAAAAAAACCACCTCATAATCAATAATTAAATAAAGGTATATTCATGTTTGGGTTGGTTTGACCACCAATTGAGGATATATTATGTTTATAAATAATGAATGACTATGGAAAAATAATTAATTTTATAATGTTATAGAAATATTTGAAAAATTATTTTATAAAATTAGATGTTATGTAAATATTTAATTTGTTACTAAATAAAACACAATTCCATTTTTATGAATCACTTTAAATGATTATCATTAATTTCATCTTCACAAATAAAAAATTAAAACAAAAATAAATAGAGATTTTTAATATAATAATTTATTATAAAAAATAACTATAAGTAACCATAATGAAATATTAAGTATTTATTTTTTTAGAATAATGAATATAGCACTGATGTTATTAAACTTATTTTGACAATCAAGAGCCTAAACACTCAATACTGAAAATTTGAAGAATTTATGGACATAATGATTATTTATAAAAGTTATGAGTGAAAAAATATAGAATTATTGATATTATTATTTAATTAATATAAATGTGTTTTTGATACATGATTATATTGTATTTTCATTGATTTCAGGAATAATATGTTAGAGTACAGATATCAGATTCCTATATTTGAGACATGTTTGGTATTATGCACTAGATTCTTTCATGTGATGTATATACTTAAAATTAGAGATATTATATTGATATTAATATTTAATATGTTGTATAGAAAGTAAAATTATGATAAATATAATTAAATTGGTTTTGGTTAATGTGTTGGAATATATAATATGGTATTTCATATTCTCGATTAAAATTATTTTTTACTTTATTCATGTTAAGAAAAATTATTACACTGTATAGTGTATTCCCTACCCATGAATAATTTTTAATCATAATATTTAATATGAGGTTATTTACTATGGAAATCTTTTTTTCTTAATAAATTATATTTTGATACGATTTTGTCCCATATATTAATGATTTTTGGTAACTCAAATCACATTCTTTGAGATATAATGTTTTATCTTGTACATTATTCTTCCATTTAGTTTACTATCAAGATAATATTTTTTGCTATATTATAATACAATTTTGTAATGTATTGTTTTATTATAATTATTTTTTTTATTTTTAAATATGTGATTTCATCAAGGTAATTTCATGTATTAGAAATGACCCATTCATAATCAAAGGGTTTCTATCCAAATTTCCAATAGAAAAAATTATTTCATTTTCAAGGATATATTTTTGTAGATTATTTTAAAATTAAACATATTTAATAACCATCATCATTTCCTTTTGAAAATAAATTTTTAGAGTGACATAAAAATTTCTGTTTAATTTCAATTATAATAAATCTATAAATATCTTTGATATATTTATATACATTTCCCTTTCCATCCACTATATTATTTTAAAAAACTGTGATTATGTTTCAAAATCTATACTAATATATATATATATACATATATATATATATATCATTGGGTTAATTAACTAATGATCCATAAAATTAAAAAACATGACCCCTTCTTGGGTGGTATGGTAAATGAATTTTTTATTGGGTTTTTTATATGTTATTATCCTTATAGGATTACTTTTTTATAATGGGGTATATTAATTTTAATCCATCCAAATTATATATTTGGATGGATTATGACCATGGTAATTCTAGATTTTACTTCCCTATGTACTCATTTATCTATATGATCTGGTATTCCCATTTTAAATATTTCATATTAGATGATGTTAAAATATATTGTTATTATACTGACATGGGGAAAAGTACTGGAATTATGTATGATGATATCCTAATATAGATAATTATTTGATGATAACATAGACTAATCATGAATTAATATTCTATATTCTTAATTATATTGATATAAAAGTTTTTATTTTGCCAATAGTTTCTAAGGTATTGGTGTATAAGGAATTGTTGACTCCCATGATGAATGCATTAGACATAATATGGTGATTAGTTAGTTTAAAAATTATAAATGACCTCAATGAATATATAGGACTCATGAGACTAAATGTGTTTAAATATTTCTTGGTTTGATGGAAATTCAAAAAAAATATTTTTACTATAGTCTTGATGACATGTAAACTATCTCAGCATAAGGCCAAGAAAAAATGTTTTTCATGTATTGTATTTTGAATCCCATAAATATGATATCAGTAGTATTGATATTTGTGATTCTATTAATTTTCATGGTTATATAAAACTCCATTTATATCATTGATTATGGACTTATTTTTTTCTTATTCCTTATATAATATTTATAAAATCTTTCTTCCATGATTTCTTAAATTATAAGTTTCTCTTATTGAATTTTTTTCCCAATCCGTTCTTCTCTATCTCATCCCCAACTAATTGAGGAAAGTAGAAAATGTCACATTATCGAAGGATTGCTTGTCTGAAATATTTTATAGGGGATTTGGATGACATGTACGAAATTATGTTGTGTATAATATATAATTGGAATAAATTTCCACTACATGAGCAATAAATAGTATTTATTTTTTATGATGTTTCTTAATTATCGAATTCTCTAAACTAAAAAAATATTTTTCAGATATAAGTGATAAAAAAGAATTATTGAATCTATAATAATGGATGGCTATATATTAGACTGAATTTCTAGTATAAAGATGAATATTATAATTATGTTCTTATGAGAATTGAACTAAACAATGTGGGTTTGGGGAGTCATAGTTGATATGAATGGAAATTTTGGGATAATATTATAAAATATTATATTTATTGAAGAACATTTACTGGTTGACATGTTAATATGTATCATCGTTTAAAAGGTATATAAAACCATTAATTATAGGTATATGACTAAATTTTAAGGTAATATTGCAAATATTATTTGGGTATTTCGATTAGAATTTTTTTTGAAAACCCAACGAATATTTCATAGGGTTGATTAAATTTTAGATATTTTGGTAAATTCTTGACCATGTGGGTTTAAATAAAAAAATACATAGTCTAGATACTTTATCTTGATGTATTATCTAAAATAGATGAACCATGGGTTAATAACCCAAATAATGGGGAATTGGGTATTTTCTGGATTGTTATCTAATGTATGATACATGGGCCTAACCACATACTTGTTTGACACCACCATGGTATTTCCTACGGTAAATCACATTCTCATTGTTAAAAATAATGATTTTTTGAATTTTTGATATTAACAAAACAAATTGAGAACCGAACACTAGAAAGTACCATGGTTAACTAATGATTGAAAATGGAGTGACAGGTTGGTCCAATAGTATAATATATTAGATAAAATAATACATATTAAAATTGGTTTTTATTTATTTATATTTCTAATATTATAATTTCCATTTTTATAATTGTATTTTGTTGAATCAAGACCGTATAATTGATGGGGAGAAAGGTATTTATCGAGAAACCATTATTTATTGTAATTAAATAAAAGGATATTCTTAACATATTGGTAATTTTATTATACTTTAATTATGATAATAAAATGATCAAGGCCATTTAAAAAATATGCTGGGGAGATTATCATCATAATAAAAATTATTTCTCAATTCTCATAGATATTTTCATTTGTTAGTGATATTTATCGATGTAATTCTAGTATATTCTAAATTTAATAAGTATTACGTTAACCATATAGGAAAACTATTATATATTTTATCTTTAAATGTATACAAAAATATATTAAATGAAAATAATTACATTGAGAATAATTTTATAATGGTTTTATATTTTTCAGATTAAAAATTGTAGAAAATTGGATTTGTGTAGGGATAGATTTTTAGTTTAAAATACAATATAATTTCATATTATAATAGGTTGTATGAATTTAAATATATATGTTATATAGTAGTATGTATTTTTTGTATTTATAATGGATTACTTATGTTTTATCTGATGTATATCTAATTGTAGGGATTATAGTGATTGGACTTATAAAATTTTTATAAGTTACATTTGAGGATTAATGATATATTTATTTTTGTATGAATATGTAATATCACTGTTCTTTACTTTCTTACAGATTCATATTAGTTTGGGGAAGTGAATTTTTGTATATATAGAAAATATATTTGAATTTTTATTTAGTTTGTAATTATTTAATGTTCTTGGAAATCATAAATTTCTATTATTAGTATTGATATAAAAATCACGAGACAACCAAAATCAATGTAACCTAGTTTATACTAATAATGAAATTTGATAAACTGAGAGGGATATATATTGAACAGAGACTAATTCTTGTTGAGTCATATAATCAATAGTCTAATATGATATTTTAATAAAATTAGACATTAGAAGATTATATTTTACAAAGCTCATTTTTGAAAACTCAACTATAATGACTATCACTCATGCAAAATATTTTAGTTTTAGTAATAGATTTCACTAAAAGGAACCACGATTTTGAGAGGTAATATGGATATTACGATGAAAAACCCCATCAAAATGAGAGAATTAGTGAGAAACCATGTTATTGTAACATACCATCTATCATGAAATATGATTAACAATGTGTCTATATTTTATGTCCTAAACACACCATATAATATTATAGAGGTTATACAAATCTCAAGGGTAAGGAAAATATTTTTTATATAACAATATATTTCTTGAATTACAAGATTGTTTGCAATTATTTGACCCAATATCCCAATCAAAGGGCCACCCAATGAAATAAAAACTAATATCTATGTGAAAAAAATGAAATATTATAAAACTAGTTATAATTAGTCATATTGTGACTTTTCAAACATTATTTTATAGTCTCATATGTCATGTTTGTTTTTACTTGCTACTTAATATTGAGTTACTAAAACACATTGTGGTATTATTATAGTAAAAATAATTTTCATGGATTGTGAGATGTTATTCCATATAAACATATATATATATATATATCATTATCCATTATAATAATTATATGTGAATGTAACAATGGATTACCCCACATTATAAAAAACAAGAAATAGTTTTTCATTTAGAAACATATCATTCAATATCCCAAGTCATCCCATAATCATAAAGAGTTGTATCATTTATTATGTGTCCCCATTAGAAATTATTATGCATAAAATTAAGGGGATTCAATTTATTTATGTGGGGGACTGTAATAACCCTGGAATTTAATATATTGTCATGTTTAAATAATTCAATGTGTTTGATAACTTCCTCCAAACACAACACTAATCCTAAAAAACATATATATTTAGATATAATATAGATATTTCAGTATAATCATCGAAAACTTTATCGATGGATAATATTTAGTGAATTAGAGTAACTCTGTAATTAATTTCATGAATATAAAAATAAAGGATACTTTTAATTTTAATGAAATACAGTTAGTTTACAAAAAATGGATTGTAGGATTATTTGTTTCCTTTTACATGATAATAATTTATAATTTAAGAAGCATATGATTAATAAAAATTTAAATTTTATATTAATAATTGGTTGAAACTAATTTATTTGGTAGATGATATGAAATTTGAATAATAACACTGTATATTTGAAATTTTTATTTCCTTATGAAAAGGTTTTTTAATTATATTTTTTTATTTTACTCTCAAATATTATTTTAAATTTTTTTAATTTTGTAATTTTAATTTATTAAAAATAAACTTCATTATTTATTTCAATATAAACATTTTTACATTGTATGAATTATTGGTTTTGTTCTTGAAATTGTCAATTTTTAGTCAAAATATACAGTTTCCATGAGACTTGTAATTTGTATGGCCTCATCCGTATATAAAAATAAGCCAAAATTTTATAAATATGTTACTGTAAGTAAAAATAAATTTTATTAATGACAATATCCATTTTAAAATAGTGTTTCATATTAGAAAACATATGCATAATATTTTTGTAATTAATAAAAATGTAACATTTTTATAAAAAAAACATTTTGGTTCTTTTTATAGAATAAAGTGTTCTTCAAGGTTGATTCTTTATTTTGTTTAAATATAAGAATAATATCCTTATTTTTTTTATAATAATACAATTTATTTAAATATAATCATTTTCAAATACAATTTACTAAATATAAAAAGTTATGTCTTAAAAACAACATTTCTATAAAAATAGGTGTATTTGTTTAACATTTTTATATAAAAATTAAAATTTAATACCTGTAAAAATATTATATGATAAAAATATTATGAATTATAAATATTAATTTTCAAATATTGTGATCACTTCAATTTTATTTTTGGTTATTAAAATTATTTTCTTTGATTAGAAATTTGTTACCCTCTTAAAAAAATAGTAAAACAACAATTACTACGTTTAAAGAAAAAAATGATAATTTTTTTTCAAATGGATGGTTGAGACATCGATTTTCTAAACCTCATCCCATTTTAAAAATTCTATTTATGAATCTAATGACCCATTAATAGTAAAATAAAATTATTTAAATTCATTCAGTATTTCCAAAACTTTCTTTATATTAACTTATATGATAGTAACATCTTATCCACTTCATAAAAAATTATATTTAGAATTTCTAAATTCAAAACAATATATTTACATTCCTTATAACCATATCCCATGAGAATAATCACCTAGTCACTCATTGTTTTGGTAGTCCCTTTAAATTAAAGGAGACATCCATGGAATATTCTAGTCCCCAATGTTAGTATTATCAAATAAATATTTTTTCAAATTATATTCCTTAAAATTTGTTCTAGTAATGAAAATATAATGATATTAGTATTATTTATATACATTAATGTTACATTATTAAATTTATTTTCATTTTTTATTCGTATCTCACATCCATTATAAAAATTAAAACCATTGTTCAATAGTTTTGTGGACTACCACTTCGATGACGTATTGTGTATAATTTTACATGACCAATAGAAAAGGATACAAGTAATGATGGATTTAATAGATAAATATGAATATTATGTTATAGTTAAGGTTGTGGTATAAAAAATTTGAGTAGTTATTAATGATATTGTCAACAAAGAATCATCCTTAACATAATCATTTAAAATAAGCCTAATAATATTATAATGATCCATTATTTCTTTGATATTTATTTACATAAATTTATATTTCATTATAAACCATTGTAATTATAAAATAACTAACTAATAAGTACTAAATAAAATTATTAAACTTTTTGTCTAATTATATTATATCTGCCCCACCTCAATGTTATTCATTATATTTGGGTATCTACATGTTTTGGTCAGTTTAACCACCTACTTGAAATATGCAATGAATTTATATCATGAGTGAAAATGGGATCATAACTAATTGTATAATATGATGTAATTATTTAATAATTATACTCTTATTTTTTATATTTTATATCATTATTTTATAAAACACACATTAATTGTCAGGAATCACCTAAAAAAGCATCTTCTCATTTTAACCTTCATGGATAAAGACTAAAACACACATGAAAGTATCATTGAACATATAAAATGCTTAAAAATGTCAATATTACTATCCATAATGACAAATTAATTATTAATATTGGATGGCTAATTAATATGATCTATGCTATTATGATACTAACATGAAAGTTCAAGACCATAAATAACTAGTGTGAAAATTTAGAAAAATTTATGTAGAGAATGAAAAATTATGGAATTGATGAATTAAAATTCATATGAGTTGGGTTTTAAATAAAAAAATTGATTTAAATATGTTTTTGAGACATTATGTTATAGTATGTTTGTGGAATTCATGAATAAGAGGTAAGGGTGTACTCCTCAAATTCCCCTCATTAAAATATATTTATTATTATTTATCTAGTTTAACTTTTTTACTATATATACAACCAATTTTTTATTTTATTTCATGAATAATACTTTTATCCGGGATGTTTAATCCCCATTTCATTCCCACCCTTTCAAGTGGAATTGATAAATGTACCACTCAAGCTACAAAGGTTTCTCTTAGGTCAATTATAAATCATTGAGACATATTTCATGTTAAGCATAGTGATTCATTTATATGGTGTATTCACATCCCATTGATATTTTTTATCATAATATGTTTTTTGAATATTATTTACTAGTAACATCACCTTCCCTTATTTAAGTGGTTAATGATATTGTAGTTTCCACAGTAATACTTATTTTTGGTAACCAAAATCCATTTTGTTGAGTTATATTATTTCTTCTTATATAATGTTATTCAAATATTGGGTTCTCTAAAAATAATAGTTTATGATTTTTATTATAATCAATGGTAAATGAATTTTTATGATAAGAAATGTGGTATTATACTTTTTCAAAAATAGTTTTTCAATATGTGTAATTTCACGTATTAAAAATCACTATTTTAGAGTCATTGTTTTTTTTCATAATTTTATATTGAAGGAATTATTTAATTTTCATGTCTATAATATTATATATTCATTTAAAAGTAAAATATTTTTAGTTTTATTACAACATATTTTGAAAAATCAATTTCGATGCTAATTTTAAATAATTTAATTAGGTCAATGTCAATTGTGTTTTCTAAAAATCTATTTCAAGATTTCACTTCCATTTTAATCTACCTTTTCAAAAGGATTTCACCAAAAAAGAGTTTATTATTTACAATGTACACTATAATATATATTTTCTTTAGGATAATGACCTTATGATTAAAATAGTCCATTTCATTATCTCTTCATCGGTGGTCCCTTTCAAGAATTCTTTTATAATTTTATTTTTCATCTATTCCAATGTCCATCATTATTTATTTTTTTATAATGGGATATATTATATTTAAATAAACCACAATTTTAATTTGGATAGATTATAATCCTGATTATTATAGTAATTATTATTTTAAATACTCATTACTCCATATGATGTGACCATTATAGTTTTCAAATTTAATATTAGATGATGTTCACCAGGAAGGAATTTTATTAAATTGACTTATAAAAAACTAATTGAATTTCATATGATTTCAATTCAGCCAAAATTATTATTAGAAACTAACATTATATTATCATGTATTTAATTTTTGAATGCTTCACTATAAATATCACTATTATCATATTTATTGAATTTTTCATTAAGTAATGGTATAAAAGGACTTTTTATTTCATTTGGTGAATTCATTGGACTTAATCATGTTGTAGGTGAGTACTTATTTTATATCCCTTAATGAATTTATAGGTATCATGTGGAAAAATATGTTTGGATATTTGGTGTATTTTTGTAAACTCCTGAAGGATTTATTGAGATAATTATTATGTATATAATTTTCAATTATCTTAATGGATATATTGTGCTCTCAACACTACTCGAAAATAGACTTATACCCACGGTTTTCCCCAAATCATGGGTATAGGGCACCCATATCCCTATTGTTTTGGAAAACAATGGGGATAGGGGTATTTTTGGGAACCTATAACCGCTGTTTTAAAAAATCATGGTTATAGGAGACCTATACCCACAGTTGTTGGAAAAAACCATGGGTATATGTTTTCTTGAAGACGTATTCCAATAGTTTTAGAAAACTGTGGGGACAAAAGACACATATACCCATGATTTTGTTCAAAACCATGGGTATGGGTAATTTTTTGAATACCTATTCCCATGGTTTTTGAAAAACCATGGGTGTAAGATTTTTTTCGAAGACAAATACCCAATGTTTTATAAAACCATGGGTACAACATTCCCCCATTATGGCAGGGAAAAAATCATTTGGACACAAAAAATTTTCATGAAAACCTATCCCCCTGGTTTTCACACCTATACACACATATATAATCAATATATTAAGGTAGATACAATGATATAAATATTAAATCATAACATATGGGTTGGTGAGGACCTTTTAATTCTTCATTGTGGTCGTAGGGTCAAAATTCTATGGATAACTTTTTTTCTAATACATTGAGAGAAATTATTATATTAAGATAAATGATGATATATTTATAAAAACTATTTCTTGCTTGATGGGTTCGGCGTTGGATTCATGTAGGTGGGAACGCGGGTTTGAAACCTGCACGCTGTTTTTTTATAAAACGAAGCTACATTAATATATTTAGAAAAATATAGATAGATATATAAGAATGTAACATAGGTTAAGTGGTGAAGCGCCCAGAGTAAGATATCAGTGTCGTTGGTTCAAAACTTATTACCCATTTCTAGAAGAAAACAATTATACCCATAGTTATAAAATTGCGGGTATAAGGTATTGATAGTGTGGAAATTGGATAAAATCATTTTACATGGTGGAAAAAATGGTTATACCCACAGTTTGAAAAACTATTGGTATAGGTTCTGGACCTATCTTGATGCCTTGGATTCTCATGGTTCCCAAAACCATTGGTATAGGCTATACCATTGGAATATGTCATTTTTCCAATAGTGCGCATTCAATTAGATTCCTTGTTATAGTGTGCTCTCAATCATATTCCTTTCTTATGATTCAATTCCACAAGATATAAAAAAAATTAGTAAACATGGTATTTTTATAATGATATAATGTGTTGAATAATGTAAGGGGAATGTTTAAGAATTATAATTAATTAATTTTTTCCTTGTATATAATAGAATAAATTATCAAATAATTTTTAAATTCATGGTCTTTATTAGTTATTTTTTTCTTATAATTCATTAATCTATTAAACATTAATAGATCATTTGGATGTATATATTTAAAAATGATGACTTATTTTGGGATTATTTATGGATATATAATGGATTTTATAGCTGTTATAAAATTGAGTATGTAAAGATTATATCTATGATCATCGAGCTCAGATGTTTGAGTCCAAGGAATCACAACATCTATTTAATTATAATTTTTTGTATGGATATATCAAAGATTGTAAATTGGAATTATAGTCTAATGTTTGAGCTCAATGAACAAAATTGTTCGAAAACACCTTTTAAATGTTAAAGAATCTAAAACCTTGGGACTTTAACTTTTTTACCTAGTTAATTTTCTCTATTCAAACACAAATTCTAGTTATTATAGAGGCCCTATCACCTAATAGATCATGGTAAATAGTATTTAATCGTATATTCTTCATATTTCACCAAAATATCCTCTTATATTATTTTTATGATTTTTTTATCTAGGTTTTCATATCATGGTATATGGTTTCTGATGGTATCTATTGAGGAATTCATGAAGGCTCATGCTTTTTAGTTATGTTAGTCCTTTCATTATTACCTAATATATGTCTTTTTCATTATTCATTACATGGATGATGTATTGAGTAACTTATGGATAATACTAAATGATATTAAAATATCTTAATGGGGTCCAAGTTTTCAAAATAGTTTTGCAAAAAAATAAGGTCCACCCTTGAAAATGATTTGTCTTTTTGGAATGGGGAAGAAGATTGGGAATGGTTGGTTAATGGTTTGAGAAAACAACATGAAATTATACTTTAAAATATGTAACTCATTATAGTGCAAAATTAATCATGGGTTCCTCATTTACCAAACCATGAGGCTAAATAATGATGACACCATGAAGAGGTAGTAAGACTCGCAGAGTTTTTTCATTGTTTGGAAAAAAATGCGTGAAATTTTAATTATTCTAAAAAATCTTATATTAACCTAGAAACCCTATAAAACCTCAAAATTTTCATATTATGTCTATGTATCTCAACACAAGGTACTACAGCGGATGTTTCTAGTGATTCATACCCATCCAAACTCAAATTCCATTATATTTATAGTCCATAGGTCATTATAATTTAATATAAGAGGTTATTATTTCTTTTTTATATGTGTTTCTTTGAGATTTATTCATATCTTATTTGAATGAATAATAGTTCTATGATGTTGCAGCTATATGAATAAGTTATAATTTTATCAATTGAGGATTCAGGAATTCTTGGTTGATAGTTTTTTTGTTCTATAAAATTATCATATTCTCTATGAACACATATTGATCTACAATTGGCATAGGATCTCATTGAATATTTTGATTTACCTCTAAGTCCATGTTACATTACTCTTCATTAATATTAATTCTATAAATACAGTTGTGAAAAGATGGGATTTATTCTAGAAATCATTAGTGAACTAGAGTGGTTCAATTATGGATCTTGGAAATAACGTTGGTGCACATGGGGAATTATGTACAAACCTCTTATGAAAATTTTATAAAGTAGATTTGTGTGATATGAATGTGTGGGTGCATGCGAATATTAATAATAATCATTCTGTGATATGAAATTCTTGTGATTTTTATATAGTGAGCATGCATTTCCAATGATACCTATTCATTATGTGATATTATTTTTCCATTCCTAACTATGAACTGTTGTGCGTGACTTATTATCTATTGGGATTTGGCATCCTATATCAATTTTGGAGTCGGAATCATCAAGGACTGGTTATCCTCTATTTGGGTATCATGCTCTAATAGGACATGTCATGATTATTGTATAACAGAAAGATATTATAGTGGTATGATGACCATTTTTTAAAACTTATGAAAGAGTTTGTTTTATGTTGGAAATGTGGTTGGGCTCGAGATAATATATGTTATGATGGGCTTATGTCATAACCAAAGACAAAGAATTTTATATGAAATCATTCTCTTATAGCCTATTATAAATATGGTTATGTGGGACTTATTTCCTAGCCCAATGTTGATATGAGGGTAAAATAGCCCAGTGACCACACCTAAGGCCTAGTTGGTCGTGGGCCTTGATCATAGAAATGGATTTTCCTTATGGCCTCATCTGATATGTGATAGTGTATTATGAATTTTTTTATATGTAGAAAACAAATATATTTCTAATGATCATGGTAGTCTATTAACCGCACAATCTATGAGGACATGTTTGGTTTCTTATTTATGAAGTTTATTTCCCTTATGACACCCACCATTGTATAAATAAATACATTATATAAATGAAAAGTATCTGGTTCCTTAATGGGATTATACTCACACTCTACATGTGTATCTTAACTTGTGGGAAATTTTTCTACCCATCGATCCAAATAAGAGAAAGGCCTTTATGTCAATTAGTGAGCGGCCGATGCTTGCATGTTGGAGGAAATGTTGGGAAGGTCTCCATAATATTACTACAGTGTATATAGTTAATTTTAATCCTTTAGAATACCTAGGTTTACATACCTCATTGGGAGTCTTTAATTTATATTGAATGATAGGGATCCCGTTTTAAATCACATGGCCATATTTATTTAGTTTCAATCATGCACTTTTA
This sequence comes from Viscum album, assembly GCA_963277665.1. NCBI lineage: Eukaryota > Viridiplantae > Streptophyta > Magnoliopsida > Santalales > Viscaceae > Viscum > Viscum album. Next base: position 1,770,038,235 of record OY728145.1, read on the forward strand.
GTTGTTTATTTATAAATTTTTTTATTCTAGAGTATGTATATTGTTAACAAGTGAATATTATACTCAAGAGATCATTTAGGCCCTTTCCTCTAGTTTTTATTTCCTCGTGTGTGTGGAAACATGCATGAGTTCAAGTCAAGTACAAGATAAACCTTGTGATCTGGTTGGTGTATTCTGAATAGGTATCATAGTAGGGTTCTTTTTATTTTTTTATTAACTATATTTAAAATTGGTAGAATTGAGATTTATTTTATTGAAATATGGTCGTGGAGTCACACATGTGTCTTACTAGCTCATGTGTAATGGAATTCTAGGTTCCCAAGGTATGGGTTCACTATTATTAGTTTTTCATTTTCACATTCATATTGAATTTAGATTTTTTTATACAACTATAGTTTATGGAATTCTGGTATATTCATGCATTATGACTATCCACATAGGTTAACATGTCATATTAATCATTCCATTCAAACATTGTAACATAATTAATTAATTTTCATTAATTTGTCTTGTCGTTTGATATAAATTTGCTAACATTTAAATTACATGAACCCAAAGAAGACATGTTATATTAGGTATATAAAACTATGACTCATTTTTATGTGTACAATAATTATATTATTCCATGGGTAGATCTAATATAGTAATTCATTATATCCTTAGGAATCCTCATATGAGGGGTCTTCCTGTATCAGTTCATTATGTGTTCTTGTACAATTATTGATTGGATATCAAAGAATGTTTTTATTGACCAATATAATTGTAAATTATGAAATTCAATATAATTTCACATTGATGATGCCATATGAGAGAACATAGGGATTCTATTCAGAATGCTTCTATAATGGAGTATTCTCATGTTGCACTATCAGATGAACTAGGAGATGTTTTCAAGAATTCTCACATAGCCTCCCTAGTAGATCTAGTAGTAGTTATGATCTAATTTGGTGCCTTTCATTTACTTTTTATTCTTGTTGGATGATCTCATGGGTTAATGGTATTTTTTTATTTTTATTTCTAGTGTCATCATACTTAAATAATACAAGGTATTATATGACTCCAGGATACTTAGTATTAGATAAGTTTCATCAAGTGAATATTTGAACTAGTAATGAGTATATTCGATAGAAGGGATAAGATAACAAATTTGTTTCTTTAGAGACACCCCCACTAGATTTTGGGCCACTATGAACTAGGTGAGGAGATGTGCGTGTATTAAGTTGGATTCCATTAATAAATTCATTCTTAAGGTGTTTTTTTTCTGATAAACTAATGATAAATCAAGATCAGATTTTTATAGAGTTTTAACTGGGGTGATTTTGGTGACTTTATATCATGATCATTTCATATAATTTCTTCTCTTCTCTCTTATTTTTTCATGGAATGAAAAATGGATGTCTTGTATTCCCAATTTCATCTTTTGGATATTTCTGAGGTCCCCAGTCAAGATATTTACCTTGATGACATATTTTGAGATTGTAAAGAACCAAAAATATTGATGAATTTTTTTTCATAAATTCTTTGGAATTTTACGAGTTCGTAGTTTCTGACGGCGCCTGATTTCGAGACCCGGTGTGCCTAAAATTAATTTCTGAATTTTTTTCTGGTATGTTCATTAAACATACGTGTAGGTTTTCCTATCTTTTGAATAGGTTCTCATAATGGAAATATGAGGGCACCGTTGAACTCGCAGCGCCAGTTTTTGCTTAAGAAGGATTTCACCTCGATGGTAGATGATTGGGTATGAGAGTTGGTTTTTGGGTTTCACATGGATTAATAAAATAAAATAAGTAACAAATTATTTTATTTTTGTTGAACTCATTCCATGTGGTAATGTTTGTAAAAAGCTCCACATGGGGCCTAACCCCCCATTTAGTGGGGAGGGAGAGGAAACCTCACAACCCTTTCATTTAATGCTGTATGTCAGCATAAAATTAAAGATATCAATTAATATTATTTGTCAACATAAAATTAATAGCTATCAATTAATTTTATTTTTCAATGTGAAATTAAATTATGTGTGTCAACATAAAATTAAAGCTATCAATTAATTTTATGTGTCAACATAATATTAATTGCTAGAAATTAATTTTATACGCGAACACTTTTATTTCGCTTGACCCCCTTTCTTTTTTTAACTGCATCGTTGGAATTTATGATGGTTCCTAATAAATGAACCGTCATAAATTCCTAGATGTTTACATACATATCCCCCTCTACTATATATAGGTATCTTGGGAGGAAGATTTGGGATAGCTTCACCAAGTGACGAAGCGCTGGTAATGTCTCACGACTCCCAACACTTGGAGGATTATGCCTCCTCCGACCAAGAACACAAATATGTCAACGATGAAAAATCCTTCCTTGACTTCTTCCTCAGAACCCCCCTTCTGATTTGGGATCTCTTTGACGACCCTTCTTCCTTCGTCTTCGTCGTCAATGGACCGAAACATGAGCTAGTAATTGGAAGTGTACGGCGAATTATGACAACATTGTCTTCCCCAGCGACAAACCAATGTCTGTCGATTAAAAAGGTAGGGGTGTGTTTGAAGTTGATTAATGCATAATATTCTCTTGTTAATTCAACTTCGTGATCCACTTGCTATCATTCTAACATTGAGGGTTCGGGCCGAATGAACACGGCCTGACTCCTCCACAACCTTTATGGTTTTGGAACCTTGGATCGATGACGAAGTAGCAGTGGCAAGGCAATGTGGCGATAACGACAAAGACAGTGAATATAGGTCGTGCTACCCACGACCTCCGCATACTGCACTGCCGTCTGAGTGGCGCCTGACCAGCCTACCCTCGCGCTGCCTGGCACATGCCTCAACCGAAACCGCAGTCTACCTTGTGCCCCGTCCGCCTGCCTGGTCCCCTGGCCGCTTGCCCGGTGTCGTCTCGGTGCCTGCCCAGCACCACCTGCTCCATGGCCTCCTGCTCAGTGCCCTCCCAGCACTGGCCAAGCACCCCTCGGTGCCCAGGACACCTGCATGGTGGCCCCCCTAGTGCCTACCCGGTGCCCCCTAGCACGCATACCACCTGCACGGTGCCCCCCAGTTCCCAGGCCGCCAGCCTGGTGCCCAGGCCGACTAGCCAGTGCACCCCGCAACCCTTCCAGCACACCTGTGACTTGCCTGTGCCCCACGCATCAATCTATTTCCCTCCTAGGCCGAGCCGCCCAAGACGCACCCCTCGTGGCACCGGCCTTACCTTCCACTGGCCTTCGGGCCGAGTCACCCACATGGCGACTTTAGCCTGAGTTGTTAGCGCAGTCCACTGGGCTGAGCCCAGCAGACTGGGCCAAGCTTAGCTGGATGACCCACCCAACAGGCCGGGTCAGATCCAGCAAGTCTGACCAGGTCGACCTAGCCTGGTTTAGGCCAAGATGGACCGAACTCAGGCCCACTTTTGACTCCTTGCTTGTGCTGGCCATATCTTTGGTACCAGACGTCTTTTTGATGAACCGTCAGCGGCGCTGGTAATCTCTTTAAGAGATGGTCCCTTCAAAAATATACCTTGTGAATTTGGGATACAGTTTAGATATGGTTGGGTTGGTTCATACATGAAACCAACCGAGCCCTTGGGACAAAAGGCTAATAACTCATGGACCAGGTGTTCGATTGACACGCCATCTATTGCGTTGACACCCCATTGGCGTGGCAGACCTTCAAGATACTTTTTCGGTGGACTTCGTGGCACTTGGAGTATCAGATTGTAGCTCATGGATCATACCCTCTCGAAGATGAGCATGTAGATTACGAAGACCTAGAAGCTAGCTGAGAATTGATGACTGCTTCTCTGAATCGTTCTGAGTGACTTGACTAGCCCAGGGGGGAGCGCTACTATGTGAGGTGGTAGAACCATGGTGGACGAGCTCTATTGTGTGAGGCGGCAGACCTGCGGTACTCGACAGGATGATTACATATGTAGGCTATTAAGGGGAGAGTTACTGTGTGAGGCGGCAGACCCATAGCGTGGAGCGCTATTGTGTGAGGCGGTAGACCCGCGGTACTCAACAGGAGGAGTACCTTAGCAGTTTAAAGTTAGTGAGAAGCACCTTAGAGCTGCGACAGGACTACTGTGCTCCACAGAGGAGGAGTTCTCCAGCAGCTGTGGTCTCATGAATAAAAAACATGATTTGAGATGAGTCAATGACCTTTGTGTTTTTCCTCATGATTGAGATGAGTTACTTGACAACTTAGTTATATGTATCAGAATATATGTATGTAATGGTTATCCATTGATTTTATCCTTTTTGGCTTATTCTTCTTTGATTTTGTGAGACCTTGAGTGTCTCAGGGTCCCTACTGAGTATCATTATAGTCACCCCTCCACGAGCTTTTCCTGCACCACGTTGTGTTGGATGCAGACGATAGAGAGCGTCGACGGAGGCCGAGAGTGAGCCAGGACTGGACAGTTCCCGGAGGTGGACTACTCGGCTAGACAGTACATGGAGCGGACTGATAAATGTGGAGTACTGAGGTGGAAATCAGTACCTACCCTTCATATAGGAATCATGGATGACAATCCTAGAGCATCTTCTACATTTCAGTTGTTTGTCCCTTTCTTTTCAGTTGTACTTTTTTTCAGTTGTACTTTCCTACTGGGCTTGTATTTAGGCCCCTTTACATTTAGTACGCTTGTTATACATTTTATTTTACTTAGTTTTTGCTTCCACTTGTACTATGGTTCGGTGAGTTTAGGTTTTATAAAGGCAATGCCTTCCTAGATTTAGGAGATTACACCTTTATTGCTAGTCTCCTGCCCCTGGCCTATGGAAGGAGGGATTGAGGAACTCACAATGCTATCCATGGGGGACAGGTTATGAAAAATGCCTCTGATACGAATTTGTCATGAACTGTCCCCGATGGCCCACATCATGACTACCCCAATTCCGCCTTCCCTAGGATAGGGGCTGGGGACTAGCACCAAAGGTGTAATCCCCTTAAACTAGGAAAGAATTGCCTTAATAAAATGTAAACTCAAACAACCAGAGTACATGTGGAAGCAAACAAAATGTAAAGAAATTGTATAACAAGTGTACTGAAAGTTAAGGGGGCCAGAATACAAGCCCAGCAAGAAATTACAACTGAAAAACAAGTACAACTGAAAAGAAAGTGTCAAACATCTGAAATGTAGAAGCCCCTCTAGAATCTTCATTCTGGATTCCTACCTAAGGGTAGGCACATATGTCCTCCTCAACACTCCACGTCTATCAGTCCACTCCATGTATCGTCTCACCGAGTAGTCCACCTCCGGGTACCATCCTGTCCTGGCTCACTCTCGGCCTCCATCAACGCTGTCTGTCATCTACATCCAACACAACGTGGTGTGAGCAAAGCCCATGCAGGGGCGAGTATAACGATACTCTGTAGGGACCCCTAAGACCATCAAGGTCTCACAAAAACCAACAAGAATAATCTACAAAGCATAAAATCAATGGATAACCATTTCTTAGGTATATTCCAATACATATACTTAAGTTGTCGTGTAACCCATCTCAATCATGAGGAAAAACACAAAGGTCATTGACTTAGCTCAAACCAAGATTTTTATTCATGAAACCACAACTGCTGGATAAATCCTCCTCTATTAAGCATAGTATTCCTGTTGCGACTCTGAGGTGCTACTCACTATCCTTAGACTGCTGAGATACTCCTCTTGTTAAGTACTGTATGTCTGCTGCCTCACACAGTAGCGCTCCCCACCATGGGTCTACCGCCTCACATAGTAGCGCTCCCCCTAATAGCCTATAGAGGTGTTCCACCTATCGAGTACCACAAGACTGTCTCCTCAAACAGTAGCGCTATTCCGCCATGGGTCTGCGGCCACACACAGTAGAGCTCCCCATTGGGCTAGTCACGTCACTCCGAACGAATCGGACAAGCAGTCATCAGGTCTCAGTCAGCTTCTAGTTCTTGGTAATCTGCTCACTCGTCTCCAGGAGGGTCCGCTCCATGAGCTACAAGGTGATACTACGTGTGCCAAAAAGTCCCATGAAGAAGTATCTCGATGGTCTGCCATGTCAAAAGGTTCTTAATTCAACAGATGGTGCATCAATCAGATGCCTGGTCTATGAGTTATGAGCCTTTTTGTTCTGGGGGCCTGGTTGGTTTCGTGTACGAACCAACCTGACCGTATCTCAACTTTACCCTGAATTCCCATGGGGTATTTTTGAGGGGACCATCTCTCAACGAGATTACCAGCACCGCATTCTGCATTGACGAAGAAGTGAAAACCCTTCGTGTGGTTGGAGATATGCATGTAGAGTTTCAAAGAGCTGAGGCAGTGGCTGACTAGTGCCCACAACTTGAGGCTTCTAGAAGAAGTCATTAGGTATATAGTTTACTGTGATGCATCAGGGACTAGACTCAGGTGTTTCTTGATGTAAGAGCGATCAATGATCATGTATGGTTCATAATAGTTGAGAAAACACGAGCAGAACTACGCTACCCATGACCTGGAGTTAATAGCAGTGGTCTTCACCTTGAAGATGTGGTGGCACTATCTTATTGGAGAATGTTTCACTGTGTACTCTGATCACAAGAGTCTTAGGTATATATTCACATAGATAGACCTGAACTTGATACTGCGGTGGTGGCTTGACTTCCTCCAGGACTATGACTTTGAGATAGTCTATACCCCTGTGAAGGGGAACATAGTAGCAGATGCGCTCAGCAGGAGATCGGTCATTCAGCTGCTAGGAGAGGTGACAGAGCAGCTGGCCGCGTTTCAGATATCTTTTGTGGATAAAGATGGAGAAGCCTATCTACAGTCTATTACAGTCATGCCCCCACTTCTTCAGCAAGTAAAGTAGGCGCATCTCGGGGATGTTGAATGCAATACGTGACTTTCTCAGATATTCATAGTGTATCACCCCAAGCTTCTATGGTACGCTTCTCTTTGAATAATGCGATAGCGTGTGTTGTACGCAACACCGAGTTAAAACAACCAATCAAACTAGCCGTTATGAATAGTAATACCTACTTTTTAAGATTATATATATTTTATATTTCAAAATGGACTTCAATTTTGGATTCGGAATATCTAATTTATCCTAAGGTAAAATTTTGGAACTTTTCGGATAACTTTCATATTTTGATGAATAATGAAAATTACTAAATTTTAATTAAAAACAACTTTTTTAATCAAAATAATTAATAGTGATAAATTAAGAATTTTAGTAGTTTTAAAGTATATTTAGAATATATTTTTACCATTTAATATAATGTTGGTCATTGGACATAATTTTACAATTAAACCGAACATAAACAAGTGTCAATCTTTTGATAGTTATTATCTCTTAAAAACACGCTTTTTGTTTTGACAGCGGGAATTAATTTTAAATTAATTTCTGCCACTTATGTGTTTTGAATTTAGTAAAATGGATTCCATATATGGAATCAGGATGTTCAAATTGTGTAAATAGGTAACTTTTATTTTTAGACATTTTGAATAATTACTGCGGTAAATATTTTATTTACCATGGTTAAGGGTAAATTTGGTAAATAAGGGTTAAAAAATAGTATTATAATAATACTAAATTACCCTAAAACGTGTCTTAACCCTATTGGTTGATACAGGGTCGACCATGGGCATCTTTGGGTCGATTTGGGGACCCCATGGATCCACTTGTAAGTGATAATGACACTTTATTTTAATTAAGTTAAAATGAATACAAAAATGACACAATCATATATCTTTTAGAAAACCAATTGTTACATAGGGTTATATATGTTGGATTTTAGATTATAAATATTCATTAGAAAGATAAAAAGATTTCCTACATAATGATATTTTATTTTTAATTTTTAGACATTAAATAATTTATTTTATTTATGACACAATGATGATGCAGTAATTAATACAATAGTGAAAAATTAATATAATTGATATTATAAATACCCAAATAAATATAATATGAACCTTTTAATGGATTAAACTAATTTTCTAGGATAATATGATATATTAGGATTGATTTAATTGACTTTGTTCGAAGTAATAAATCTGTTACGAGTTTCACAAAAATCAACTATTGAATAGTGTCAAAATTGACATAAAAGAGTTCTTAAAACAAATATTATATTATTAATTGATATTAAATTCCTAAAAATCTAAGGTTCTGACAAGAGACTTATACCATGATATTTTCATCATTAATGGACCACTTGGAGGTCTCTTGGATGTATATAGTAAGTTTATTAACCATATTATATAAAAATACAAAGAGACATTGTAAAAGTGAAACTAATTATCTTAGAGTTAATACTTAAAGATAAGGTTAATATAAGTACCCAAACCTGTCTAAATTCTATTGGTTGAGTAGTTTTCGACCCATACCCACCTTAAACTTTGAATAGTCAACTTTGGAGCCATTGGAAACCGAATATCAATTTATTATAAATTAATATTTCTAGCTTTTCCAAAGGTGCCCCTCACCCCTCTTATAAAAGGGCACTCCTCCTTCTCATTTCTTCACACCTTCACAGCCTTTTGGTTCGGCCAAACTCTACCCAAATACTCTCCAAACTTCCCTAACTACCACCTAGGGGCCTTAGTTTGATCAGAAATCCAACCTAAGGAGCTCTTTTGATCAAATCAAAAGGAAGAGCCTGAAGAAGAGGTAATGATTTCACCACCCTTTTCCAAGTTCCTTTCTTCTTCCACTTCTTCTTTCTTTGTTCTTACCATTTTAAAACAATAACTCCAGTATATTACATATAATTTGATGTTATTATAAATATGGTACAACCATATTCATTATTCTATCCACCCTTTGAATAACATGTCACCATACATGCGTACGTACGACTTACCGTCTCCATGTCGTGGTGTAATTGTTATTCAATATATTATTATTTGGATGGGTATAATAATGATGTGAAACTCATGTAAATAATAAATATAACATGTTAATTATTCTGTATATATGATATAAAATCCATTTTTATATTATTTTAATATCAAAAGAATGATATTGTCGCTCGTGCGTACGTACGGACTACCGTCTCCACGAACACGATGAGATTCATTCTTCATCGTATCCATTCAAGTATAATTATCATTTGATGATTTAAAAATGATGTTTAAGGACTTGATATCATTCTGGATATGAATAAGATACAACAAACATTGCTTATGTAACAAAACATATAAAAGAAAATGAGTAAGTTCACACCCGAAACAACGATAATACTAAGATATTATTATCAAATCAATATTAAAAGATCATATATGATATCATAATAATGTATATGATTATTTTATAATTTAATAACAATTATATCGCCATTATACAGGAGGTTAACCTACCCCAACCAAGGAAAAGTACAAGGTAAGGGTTATTTCACAATCTCTTCATTATCCGAGGCTGTTTATACGTAATAATCTACTGGGATCTCGTTATCATCCACATCCATGTTTCTTCAAAATGTATTTCAAAACATTTTTAATATTTAAAAGAATATGGGTTAAAGTCATTTATACCCTTGTTTGACTTTTTATAAGAGGTTTATAAGGGAATATTTCCGTCATTTTCCAAACAAGGTGCTTTTTAACCTTTTTGACAGAATTAAGATAAGAATGTTTTTTTAAACTTATACGGCGGGTGCGGTTATTTTCCGCCATTATAAAATATTCAAAGCTTTCCTTACAAGCTTATAAGACTATTTTCAAAGAAAATGTTTTATTTTATATGGATGTTAAATGATTTCAAAATAAAAGGAGATATTTCCTTAAAAAGAATTTTGATTTTATCTATGTCAGCATCCTTTGATGGATTTTAAGATTATTTGAAGTTGATTTATTATGATACAAAACTTCTATATTGTATTGAAGGTTTTGTGATATGTTTGACTGTGGATGTTCTATTTTTATACCATTCATAGTTTATGGTGAAAGTATTGACATTTCGTATGCTAGTTTTAATACGAATGTTTATGTTATGTTTAAACCTTTTCATATGGGAATGCATTGGACTTAATATGTGACGGGTGGAGCCCGCTATAGCTCCTCGATGCATCGGTAGGTCTCATGAGACAAACTAGTGTCTTGGCACAAGGCCTTGACAAAATCTTATTTGTAGTCTTGGCATGAGGCCTTGGCTATGTGGTTATGATAGTCTGGCATTATGCATTCCATCATTATGAAAGTGGTTATTGATTTTGCATGTGATTATTCGATTAGTAGAATAACCATGTGAATAAGTAAATGGCATTATCTCATTTTATTTATGCCATACTATGTTAAAAGTTCAAGTTTAAAAGGCTTTTGTTTTAGTTATACATTGCCTTAAATGTTTATTCTTATTTATGAAAGTTTATGCTATATTGTTATCCTTAATGGGCATTTGAGCTCACCCCTTTTCTATGTTTTATATTTCCCAGGAAGTGAAGAAGTAAATTATGAATGACCTGCAGGGATATTATGTGGGGATATGAGTGTGGATTATGGAGACAATATGTTGTTGTAGTAGTTTTTCATTTTATGATGTAATGTAAGCCTTATGAATATATCTAGTGTTTCCAAGACTACTAAACCAATCAGTCTTTCGAGATTTGATCTTTCTTGTGATCATACCAATGTTATGTAATAATGCACCGACTCTGGGTAACTGGGGTCGGGGCGTTACACATAGGGCATGCAACTGATGGATTTTCTGAAGGTGGGGAGCACATCATCCTCTTTAGAGGACATTCCATGGTACCAGTTGCACTATAGGAGGAGGTGTTGAGTGAGTTCCACACTTCCCCTCAAGTGGTACATCGAAGAGTGGCGAAGATGTATCAGGACCTCAGAATACAACACTGGTGGCTAGGTTTGAAGAAAGCAGAAGCTGAGTTTTCCTATCAATGCCTCACTTGTCAGCAAGTGAAGGTAGAGCACCAGGTTCCAGAAGGCTTGGTTCATCCCTTAGAGGTCCCAGAGTGGATGTGGGATGGGATAACCATGTATTTCGTGATGGTACTTCCACATACATCAAGAGGACACGACTCTATTTGGGTGATCATAGACCAACTCGCCATGTCAACCCACTACCTACTGATCAGAGAGCAGGGCTCAGTAGAGAGCTTTGGATGCCTCTACGTTTAAGAGATCGTATGGATTCACGGTGTTCCATCGACTATCGTATCCTATAGAGATGCTCATTTCCCTTCCTGACCGTGGAAGGGGTTGCAGGAGGATTTAGGAATGCACTTCGCTTGAGCACCGCCTTCCATCCACCGACGAATGGTCAGACTGAGAGGACCATTCAGACTCTCGAGGACATTCTATGTGCATGTGTCCTTGACTTTGGTCATTGCTGGGAGGATCACTTACCCTTGGTGGAGTTTTCATACAACAACGACTACCACTCCACCATCGGGATGGCCCCTTATAAGGCACTGTATGACCGACATTGCAGATCACCACTATGCTTGACAGACCTAGGGGAGTCAGCACTAGTCGGACCAGAGATGGTACGAGCTACCACAAAGAAGTTGTAGATCATCGAGTAACCGATTAAGACTACACAGAGCAGACAGAATCCCTATGATGATAGGAGGCAGAGACCACTAGAGTTCAAGTATGGTGACTATGTCTTCTTATGGGTCTCACCTCGATGAGGTCTTTAGAGATTAGGCCGAGGTGGAAAGTTATCTCAACATTTTATCAGGCCGTTCCATGTCCTCGGTAGAGTAGGTAAGGTGGATTACCACCCGTCCCTTCCACCTTAGTTGCAACGGGTGCATGAATTCTTCCATGTATCTCAAATGAGTGGATACGTTCACGACCCATCCCACATCATCGACCATAGGAAGCTGGAAATCGATGATGGGGAGACATTCATGGAGGTCCAAGTGGAGATTGAGGATCGACATGAGAGGGTCCTATGTGGACGGTCAATTCCTCTGGTGTGTGTTCACTGGCATCACGGGAACATCCAGAAGAGCACATCGGAGCGGGAGGCTCATATGCGTGCTCAGTACCCTTTTTTGTTTCCCTAGTGTAATTTGTAGCTTTACGGGGACGTAAATCCCAGAGGTGGTTGTAATTTAAAGACGCGTAAATTTCAAGGAATTTTATTTCTTAAATTCTTTGGAATTTTACGAGTCCTCCCTTTCTGAATGTTCCTGATTTCAAGGCCCGTTGGGCCTAGAATCAATTTCTGAAGTTTTGTTCGTGTACATTTAGTAAACGTACGTGTGAGTATTTATATCTTTTGAATGGGTGCTCAGAATGGAAATCTGAGAGCATCGTTGAACTCGCAGTGCCAATTTGTTCTTAAGAAGGATTTCACCTTGATGACAGATGATCGGGTATGAGGGTTGGTTTTTGGGTTTCATGTGGATTAATAAAATAAAATAAGTAACAACTTGTCTTATTTTAGTTGAACTCATGCCATGTTGTAATGCTTGTTAAAATCTCCACATGGGGATTAACCCCACATTTAATAGGGAGGGAGAGGAAACCTCACAACCCTCTCATTTAATGTTGTATGCCAACATAAAATTAAAGCTATCAATTAATTTTTTGTGTCAACATAAGACTAATTGCTATCAATTAATTTTTTTTGTCAATGTGAAATTAAATGATGTCTGTCACATAAAAATAAAACTATCAATTAATTTTATTTTTTAACATAAAATTAATGCTTCCAATTAATTTTATGCACCAACGCTTTTAGTTTTCTTGACCTCCCCTTATTTTTTTATTTGCATCATTAAAATTTAAGAAGGTTCCTAATAAATGAACCATTAAAAATTCAACGACGGTTACATACATCTAGCCCACTCCTATATATAGGGAGCTTGTGAGGAGGATTTGGGATGGCTTCACCAAGCGATGAAGCGCTAGTAAAGTGTCGTGATGCCCAACACTTGGAAGATTGTGCTTCCTTTGACGAAGAACGTGAAGACACCAGCGATCAGAAATCCTTCCTTGGATTCGTTCTCAAAACCCCCCTTCCGATGTGGGATCTCAACGACGACCCTTCTTCCTTCCTCTTTGCCATCAACGGACTAACACACGAGCTCGGAAGTGGAAGCGTAGAGATAACGATGAAAACAATGTCTTCCCCCGCGACGAACCAATTCTCATCGTTTAAAAAGGTAGGGGTGTGTTTTAATTTGTTTAACGCCTAATCTTCTCTCGTTAAATCAACATTGTGAGCCGCTTGCTATCAAAATAATGTGGAGGGTTTGGGCCGAACGAACACGATCTGATCCCTCCTCAACCTTTAAGGTTTTGGAACCTTGGATCGACGGTGAAGTAGTAATGGCATGGCAACATGGCGGCGATGATGAAGATGGAGAATAGAGGTTGCGCTACCTGCGGTCTCCACGAACTGCGCTGTCGGTCGGGCAACGCCCCACCATCCTACCCGCGCGCTACCCAGCACACGCCCTGGCTGAATCCGCGGCTATGCTGCACCCCGGTTGCATACTCGGTGCCCCCCGGTGCCTAGGACGCCTACCCGGTGCTCTCCAGTCGCCTGCTCGCTACCCCCGAGTGCCCTCCCAGCGCCTTCCCGGTGCCCAGGCCGGCTGACCAGCACACCCCACGCCCTTTCCGGCACACCTGCGGCCTGACCGGTCCCCACACGGCCCATAGTTGGCCTCTTAGACCAAGACACCCAAGTCTCACCCCTCATGGAACCAGCCGAACCTGCCACTAGCCTTCGGGCCGAGTCTCCCACGTGGCGACTTCGGCCCGAGTTGTCCACGCAGTCTGCTTGTTTGGGGCCAGCGGACTAGGCCGAGCATAGCGGGATAACCTTCCCAACAGGACAAGTTATATCCAAAAAGTCTGACTGGGTTGACCCAGGATGGGATGGGCCAATTTGGTCCGACTGGGTCAGACCAGACCCGGGCCCACTTTTGACCCTTTGCTTGCGTTGGCCATATCTTTGGCACTGAACGTCCATTTGACAAACCGTCAGTGGTGCTGTTAATCTCATTGAGAGGAAGTCCTTTAAAAAAATACCCCATGGGAATTCAGGGTACAGTTGAGATATGGTCAGGTAGGTTTTTACATGAAACCAACCGGGCCACCAGAACTAAAAGGCTAATAACTCACACATTGGGCGTCCGATTGACGCGCTGCCTGTTCCATTGAGACCCATTTGACATGGAGGACATTGCAGATACTTATTCATGGGACTTCTTGGAACATGGAGTATCATTTTTTAGCTTGTTGAGTGGACCCTCTCGGATGTAATTAAGAAGATTATAGAGAACATGAAGCAGGCTTGGACCTGATGACTTCTTGTCCGATTCGTTCGGAGTGACTTGACTAGCGCAGTGGGGAGCGCTACTGTGTGAGGCGGTAGACCGATGGAAGAAAAGTGCTATTGTGTGAGGTGGAAGACTAATGGAGGGGAGTGCTACTGTGTGAGATGGTATACCCACGGTACTCAACCGGAGGAGTACCTCAATAGTCTAGGGTTAGTGAGTAGCACCTCCGAGACGCGACAAGACTACTATACTCGACAGAGGAGGAGTTCTCCAGCCATCATGGTTTCATGAATAAAAAACCCAGTTTGATATGAGTCAATGACCTTTGTGTTTTTACTCATGATTGAGATTGGTTACTTGAAAACATGGGTATACGTATGGGAATATACCTAAGTAATGGTTATCTGTACATTTTATTCTTTATGGCTTATTCTTGTTGGATTTTGTGAGACCTTGAGGGTCTCGGGGTCCCTACTGAGTATCATTATACTCATCCCTGCACGGGCTTTGCCCGCACAATGTTGTGTTGGATGTAGATGATGGACATCATTGATGAAGGACGAGAGTGAGCTAGGACTGGATGGTACCCGGAGGTAGACTACTCGGAAAGACAGTACACATAGTGAACCAATATACGTTGAGTGCTGAGGTGGATATCTGTACATACCCTTCTTGTAGGAATCCTAGACGATGATCCTGGAGCTTCTTCTACATTTCAGATATTTTTCCCTTTCGTATTAGTTGTACTTGTTTTTCAGTTGTACATTCCTGCTGGGCTTTTATTCTGGCCTCCCTTTATTTTTAGTACACTTTTTATACAATAACTATTACTTAGTTTTTTCTTCCTCTTGTACTCTGGTTGTGTGAGATTATGTTTTATAAAGTCAATACCATCCCAGTTTTAGGGGATTATGACATTGGTGTTAGTCGCTAGCCCCTGGCCTATAGAAGGTGGGCTTGGGGTAGTCACGATGCGGGCCCTAGGGGATGGGTCATGACATAGATGCTACTCAAGGCCTCAACAATTCATAAGTGTCTGTAGGAGGATAGAGAAGTAAGAATTATCTGAGATCTTAGTGCACTAATTATTTATACTCCAAATGATTCATTGGGTTCCCTTTTAGGTAATGGAAAGATGATGGTTGATGTGATGAATAAGGGATGTAGTACGTAGTCATAACATAAAACGCTATCTATAACTCTTACTAGGTTTGTAGGAGTCACCAAATCCATTAATTGTTGATAGGGTAGACACTATCAATATATTTTACATGAATATTGGAACTAGTTTAATCTATGTATGAATATGGATTATCTATATCATTTCTATTTGATTACTCTATGAATAGATTTCTATAGGGGTGATGGTAAAATGTGGGGAATTTTAGGGGACTGACTGGGTGTAACAACATATGATTTCAATTAATAGTATCCTTAATCAGAATATATATTAAATAGTTTTTCATAAAATATACCAATAATAAATTGAGAAACCATGATATATTTTATATTTTATATATTATAGTTAAAAAATATTTTTATTTCGATTCTATAATAACAAGTAACCATATAATAAATAAATTAATAATTCTAGAATAAATGGAATCTCAAAGGAGAAGTCTTCCTAATTAATTCTATTCTTCTAATCTCAAAAGAGAGGTTGCTTCTCTTGGGGTTTTCCCCAATACTATACCAAACTCTAGAAGTTATTCCTTGATAAAACACATATATGAGAGAAATTAAATGTCATAGATATTACAAAATGATCAATGCTAGTTGAATCAACACTGAAAACATTGATCTGTGCATATCTAATTCTTAAGTATTACCAATATATAATAAGGTGCTATATAACTTGACATTTTAATGATGTTAATATTTAATAAAATATTTATATGCATTGAGATATCGTGAATTTTTATAACCTTTTTTTAAAATTTTATACTAATACTCATTATACTTAAACTGTGTATATTCAAAAAATTAGAATAATGTTTCACAAAATTGTGTTTCTTTTTCGATTTAATAATAATAAGATATATTGATAATATGAATAAATTATTATCACCATATTTATTTAAAATTTATAAGAAAAAATAGTTAATATATCATGGCTTTTCCCATAAAATAAACTGTTAAAAATATCATTTTATTTAAATTAAAAATAAAATCTATCAAATCAAAACATATAATTTAAAAAATGAACTCATTTCTCTAATTTATCATGTAAATATATTCTTTGGATAAAATTTTGATATTTTTCAAATAAAACAAATTTTTTTCTAAATACTACAGTATACTTTTTTATAATACTTGGACTATTATTTAATTATTAGCATCTAAGTATGAATTCAAAATTCATGAAAAATGTGTCTCTAAAATATTTTTATTTTTTATAATTTAGTTTAAGTATTTTAAAGTGTTTATTATTTTTCATGGACCAAAATTTTTTATTTTAGAACTCACGATTTATTTTTCTCAAAAAAAATTAATACATATTACATTTTTTATTTTAATGTTATTTTCAAACACTTGTAGAAATTGAATCAAATAAAATGGATTCAAAATTAATAATCTGTGGTTCGGAATAACCAAATAAGAGCCATGCTATTTTTAATAATTAATATTTTTTTCTCTATGTAAAAACTAGTAACAGTGGTAAAGGCAAAAATTAGTAAAAGTAATAATTAAATGAGTAAAGGGAATTAAACATTTTCAAAAAATTCATAAAATTAATGTGATTGATGATTTTTCAACCATAACTCTTTCAAACCAAATTATTTTAAAAAATTTGATCCACATTTTTTTAATTCTAACTTCACATTAAGGATAAATTTTGGGTAATAACTTAAATGTTATCCCTCATCCATATAAATGCAGATCACATATCCTCATTTCCTCTCACAATACAACCCATAGATTGGTCCAAAATTTTCCAAAAAATTAATAAAAAATATTATCCATCTTAAATAATTTTTGGTATTCTCAAAATATTTTCAATTAAAGGATTAACCCCCTTTAAAATTGTGAGAATCCATGAAGAGTGGTATAGATTGTTAAGCTGACTTTATCATTTCAATTTAATTTTTTGTACTCCTTATTCGTAAAATTAAATTACATAATAATAAAATAATTGAATCAGTATCCTTAGGATACTTATATGTTATTTCAATGGTTTTATAATAATTAAAATAATATTATATTTTCCACTGTAACAAACAAATACGTGTAATGTGTGTTTGTTCAAACTACTACCTATAAGAACAAACGTGTTTGTGATTCTTCACTCCCTAACCTTCAAAGTCTAAAAAAGTTATTTTAATATTTAATTAAGATTAATATAACTTATTTATGATTAGTTTATTTTAAATGATCTTACATTTTTATTTGGTTCATCAAAACATGAAATCATCCCCCATGCATACATATGAACTATAACATACATGGTTTCAAGCATTCCATTTTTCAATACTTCCTTTCAGGTATGGTTACCATAATAGTTGTAAAAAAATATAAGTTCTATGAAATTATTAGTATTTTGGAAATATAGGTTTCATAAACACATAATGATATGATCAATAATAATTCTTTATATAGTTAACCATTTTAAAAAGATATACTAAGAGGAAAATAATATCTTCAATCTATGTAATGGTTTAATATAAATAATATTCCTCCTATATTTAATTACCATTAGGATATATAACAAAAAATAAAATTAAATAATATCATTATTCTAATGGTATAATAATATAATATCTAAAAAACCCCATATTCATCCATTAATCATCTTATTTTCGTGTTTTTTTTCGGTTTGACCACTTACCTGGACAATGATATAAAAATATACCAGGGATGAGTATGAAAAGATATTTTATGATGTAATATTATATAAATTTTAAAATAATAATTTTTATCTCAAAGGGATATATTAATATTTAAAATGTTAACTAAGAAAACACACATCATTGGTTAAGGATCCTTGAAATGGGCTTATTGTATATCTCAAATTAAAGGATAATGGTTTAAAAAATAATGAACATAGGTTAAAGGATCATAAATAATTATTATACATATAAATAAATAAATTCTATGCTTTTGGAAATATGAAATTTTGTTGTGGAAAAAATACTAACACAACTCTTATTGAACTAGTATAATGAAATGAAATTATAAACATTCGATGTGGTATAATAGTTAAAAATTAAACAATTTAGATGTATGGAATTATTATCAATGAGTAGTATAAATAAAATCATTTTAAATAATTTTATTTTCATTATATTTAATAAAATTAAACTAATTTTTCAGCACGTTTGGTGCAGGTTTAGAAAAAATCTAGACTAATTTAAGAGTCTCTCATCTTAATTTCAAACCCCTTGATAATGGTATTTCTAATGACCCATTATTGTTATGAATCACCATTCTCTTATAATTCATGATATTCAATTGTTAATTCCTTTTTATTTATCCCATGTGGTTTTGAAAGAAAAATTTAAAAATGCATTATGGGTTTCAATGCATCAATTTTTGGGTCATTGGGTTATAGTTTTTCTTACACGAGCATACATTTCCATACATTCATTAATTCCATCATTACCCTATTTTATATTGTATAACCTATTATTCTATATATAAATTACTTATCACCATAAATAAACACTTCATTTTTGAAATGTTTTTTGGAATTAGTCTCTGATGTTTTTATGAATAAATCTCATACTTTTCAAAAAGGTTTTTATTATATGCCTATGTTTTTATTTCAACCAATGTTAGCGTATATTTTTTGGAAATAAAATATGGATTATTTTCTATGATTTTAAAAATTATCATTATCAAAAATATAATAGAATATTTAATACTCTTTTTATGGTGTTTGCTTTCAAATAATGGTATTTCAAAATAAATAAATAAACAATTTTTTGTTTTCTAAAAGTAAATTTGTTATCTTCCAGTAAATAATATTCTAAAAAAAATTATGTATTTTAAAGGATATTTTATTTAGAACACTTAATTTTAATACTTTCAGAATAATTTTATTTCCCCTCATAATTTTATTTTTTGTATATAATTTGTACTTCATAATTTATATTAATGATTTAAAGGGTTTTGGTGAATACATTTTTGTTGTCCCTAATATTTCACAACAAAAGTTTATCTTTGATGAGGTTTGGTTTTCATCACCAAATATATTTTATTCTAATATATTTAGTTTTGTAAAATAAAATTTTTATATCATTTTATTTAATAACATCATCATATATGATTTCTTTAAGGTCTTAGAATCTCATTCTTTTTCCATGAGATATTTTTTATAGGATTAATGTTTTATTCATGACGGAACAAATATATATGGATGATTGATGGGTGGGATCATATATATAAAACCAATGTATCTATTAATGATTTAAATTTATTGATAAAAATATTTTAGACATAGAAAAAAAATTTGTTTACAACATGCTATTTTGGAATTTTGTTTGTTTACCACAAAAGCGTGATTGTTTTGGTTTTTTATAATAATGAACAAGAAACAAATTTCAGTTCACAACATGCATAATTGTAAAAAAATTTCCATAGATATTAAGAGAGATTTTTTATTTTTCATCATATAAATCATGAAATGTTTTTTTATAAGATTAAGTGTGGTAATTTTGTTTATTCACAATCAAAAACATGGAAATTTTGTTTCCTAAAAATGCTATAATTTCCACATTGGTTATATTTCTTAAAAATATTATTATTACACTATATTTCAAATTATATTCACATTTTAATGTAATTAATTATGATATTCCACATTTTCAATATTCATTTAATTTTATTGTAATTTTATATTTTTAAGTTAATCATTTTTTAAGTAATTTTTCACTTCTATATAATATCAACATGTTTTATAATTATTGAAATTTATTTTGATCAATTATAAAAATTTATTATTATTAAATTTCATTTTTATTATCATATATTTCTCTATAAATATTAATTGATATAAACAGTTATCTAAGGATATTTTATAAAGATATTGATGTCTCGCCCATGTTACTCTTCATATTTATGATCTGAAACATTATGATATGTTTTCTATATTTGAAACTATGATATACCATCATTTTTATTTTCATCCTTAAGAATAGAAATATTTTTTTAAACATATGAATTTTCTAAAAGGTTCTATATGATAATAAAAATGGCATATAGTTTTCTAGTTTTATAAAATATGTTGTTTATATAACTAATCATAAATAAAATAATCATTTTCATTATAGGGTAATGATTATGTTTACGAAATATATTATCTATGACAATATATTATTGTTTTAGTTATGTTACGCTTATTTTTTTAAGTCATAGTTATTATCAATGTAATGGTTTACTTTTTTGTTCAATAGTTTAATCAATTTTTTAATCATGGTTCGAGAACCTTGGTGGTAACCATTGAGATGAGTATTAATATAATATGATATCCTATAATATTATAATTTTTTATTATGTGGTTTTTAAAAAAATAAATCCATTTATGGGAAGTGAAAATATGGTGTGGTTGTGTTATAGATGATCTTAGGGGTAATCCACTAGAAAATAGTTGTTTGATCATTGGATTGATATTAACTCTCATGAAAGATGAGTGGGCATGAGACAACATGCCATCCTAGAAACAACGAGTATATATTCATTAGTAAATAAAATTTTATTTATAAAGAAGTATTAATTATTTATTATATAAATGAATTAAGATAATAAATAAGATAGTAACAAACATAAAGATACCTATATTAAACCTAGATTGGTTTAGAATGAACAGAAAGCTAATGTATTAATTTCAAAGTGTATGATATTTTTATATTGAATTACATTTCATTTACTTATCCTATAATAATTACCAAATAATTTTAATGGACTATCACCACAAATTATCTCTATTTTGTTTTATAAATGGATTGTGTAAAGGGGAACTAAATTTGTAATATATGTGATGGGCCCCAGATTTATTTTCCTAATATTCAAAAAAAATGACTTAAAATATGGCGTTGAAAATAGAATTGTTATTCTCACCCAAATATCTGTATTTATGTTCAAAACTTCATACTTGTTGAACATATGAACATACAATAGAAGAGAGGGAAGGGGTTTTTATAAGATCCATTTAAGAATATAATTGAGAAAATAAGATTCAATTATCATCATGTCAAAAATTTGGGAGGAGATTACTAGGGGAATATCTCAAAAGATTGGGAATATTTTTTAACTTTCATAATTGAGTACATTGAGTGAAAATATTCCAGTGAAAAAAGGAAATAATCAATTAATATGATGAAAAAAATAATGTTCTTCATAAGGATCCAACAACATTTTGATGTTTTATATGTGAGGAATTTATGAAATATGTAAAAGTTTACCTTATTCAAATGTATTAATATAGAAATTGAAAAAATACCCCCTAGTACATAAGAACAATTAAAATAAAATGTGACAATAAATATTGAAGTGGATGGTGATAAAATATAGTTCTTGGAACATTCATTCATCATGCTATTTTTTTATAGCATTATTCCAAATATTTTTTCACCAACTAGAATCTATTTATATAACAAATATTAGTAGTATCAATATTTTATCCAGGGTATATGAATCTTCATAATATATTGTTTAATTAAGTATATGTAAAGTATTTAATATCCTTAAATTATATAAATTTATCTTAAATTTAAAATTTTATTTTAACTCTACATATAAGGAAAAATTATTTATCAGCATAAAGAAATACCATTTCAAATCAACCAATTATTGAATAGAAATTCCGAGATAACTATGAGATCTCTAAATAACATATAATAAACTAATATTCCAAACACATAGTTATTTGTGATTTTTATTTCAATGGTTATAAAGAAACCTCACATTGTGATATGCCTACTATGAAAGAGATGATTGTTTCCTTGTCTTACCAAATTTACTAAGGTTGAAAAAAAATTTATATAATAAAATTATATGTTAAAAAACTCTTAATGACATCATTTAATATTTTACATTCCTTATTAATAATTAAATTTATAAGGTAGCAATTTATTTATATAGGTAGGATGTAACCAAACGATATTTCACTCTAAATTCTCCATATGAAAAAAATATTTTATGTATTTTTGTCACACCTTATACCAAAACTAAATTGAAAACCACAAATATATTTTGTAAAATAAATATGACCATTAAACATGGCATTTAAATTATTTTATATAAAATGAATAACCCCTATCAAAATTTCATTAAAAAATCAGTAAGAAACGGTAACTTGAAGAGGAATTCTTCTTTATGAATTCTGTTTTTTTATCTCTAAAGTGAGGAACATTCATTAGGGATTTTGCAAGTTGAATACCAAGAAAATATTGAAAAATTATAGTTTGTGATAAATTATATACGTGAGAACATCATGCTCATGAACATTTACAGATGATCAATTCTTTCTAAAACTTGACAAAAAATTTGAAACAAAACTTTTTTTATGCTTCCGTTTTATTTTTTGAAAATATGGTGATATTTATGTATAAATTAGGATTTTATCTCCGTATAATATTGTATTTATATATATATATATTGAATTTTTTTTCTTTTCAAAAGATCATTTTCTTAATATTCACTTTATACTTCAAATATGTATTTTAATAAAATTAGCATGTTATTGAAGGGAACTGTGTTTGTTCTAATTGAATAGTTACAATATTTATTGATTTTATAAAAAATAAGTTAACAATATACTAATTTTTATTTTATTGAATCAAGAATCGTTAATAAATGAAAAATTGTTTTCCATTTAGAACAAAGTTTCTTTATGTTATATGTTTTTAATTGGAAAATATTTATTAATATGAGAACGTGGATTTGAAAAAAAATATCTATAAAATTGGATTTACCGTGGAAATATTTTCATAAAATGAATTTTCAAGAATATTCTTTAAAAAATGATTATTATGTAAATATAGTAATATATTGTTTTTTTTAATATTGTGAATTTTTTAACTTATTATAAAATTAATATGAAAACAAAAAATATTTTTTTTAAAAAATATCACTTTTAGTATTGGAGCTATATAATTTAATATATTTATTATTTTATAGAATCATATATTCGATATTTTAAACCCTGAGAAATATTTTTCAATAAATATTTTTAATTAAAATTAATTTAATTAACTTAAAATTAATTTTTAACTCTTTTAAAAATTGAATAAAACAAACTGATTAAAAAAATTAATCATTATGTCTAAATTATCTAATAACTACCACATTAATTTTAGGCATAATGATTAACTTATAAACACAAAAACCAATTACCATAATAAAAGCTAAAATGGTAAGATTAATAATTCAAGGGGTAAAGTGAAGGAAACATGATAAAAATATGTATTAAAAATTGGATGAGTATTTCTCAATACTATATCACCGATATTCTACTATTTCAAATACATTCTATCCACTTTTCTTTTGATTTAATTCAAATTATTAAAAAATTATGGGTATTTATAAAAAAGGCACCCCTTTGCACATAATGGAAGGGATCTAGTCTCTACAAATCCCCTCACACCACCACCACATTAAATCAATATAAAATCTACATAATCCCATCCTAGAAATTAATATCCCCCATAAATAGGTTTTTTATCAAAAAATTCCATACCTCAAAAGAATAACCCCCATCGTAAATGAGATAATACAAGAAGTGTGTTATAGCATCCTAAAATCTAATTTTAATTTTAATTTATTTTGGTAAACTATTTATTCATAAAATTTATTTGAAAACCAATAAAATTATAAAATTATTATCTATATTATACATTTATGTTATTATAGGGGTGGAAAATTAATCAGCTCATTTTTTCAAATTTCCATTAAAAATGAAATTGTGATATGTGCATGTGTATAGACAACCTTTTCCATGAATTCATGGGATAGTTTTACATAACCTTATAATGAGGTTGGGAAAAAATATATTTTAACATAAAATTATGATATGTATGATTTATTAAGGATTTTTTAATACTAAGTGATATTACTTCTCAATCTTATTTCTAATAAAATACAACCAGCATTTATCCGTATGTAGAAACTACCTACCCCAAGTTCTGATTCATTTAGTTTTTCAATACCTAAATTAATGGATAGTTATAATAATGAATTTAATCAGTAAATATCATTTTTTGTAATTGTTTTTATTATTCTAAAATAAATTTAATAAATTCCTAATTATAGAAAAAATAAAATGTCATTATAACACTAACAATAAAAAACTAGCATACTAAGTTGAAAATGATCTCATTTATCTAATTAATCTATTTATATAAATTATATTCTCATTATAATTAATTTTTATTAGAAATTACGACAATAATAAATACTAAATAATATTTCAATTCATCTATTATAATTATATTACAATTAAACTTCTTGATAATCATCCATTAAACATGGTTTGTTAATATTTTGGTTAGTTTGACCACTTACTTGGATAATACTATAAAATTATTTCAAGTATGATTATGAACATAAATTTAATAATACGATATATATATATTAAAATAAGTATTTTTTTATGGAATATTTATATCAATATTTAATTAATTATCTTCAGATTCACACTTTATTGATTAAGAATTACTAAATATTCCATATTGTTGATGACATATTCAATGATAAGGAATGAAACACTAATGAATGAAACAATAAATTTCATAAATCAATATAAATCATAATTCAATTTTAATTTATTGTTTTGGAATAATATGATTCGAATTTTAAAGATTAATGATGTGGATTCCCTGAAACTATTTCGAACCAATAATATTTCAAATAACTGATTTTTAAATTAGTTTACTAAACATAGTAATATTTCTATACACATCTAAAAATTATCAAATAGTAGTTGTAATGGTTATAGTTATGAATACGATTATTTATTATTTAATTAATAAAATAAATTTAATTATCTGAGATTTTTTCATGTGCTGAAAAATATTTCTCCCATAGTAAAGGTATCATGTCTTAATTTCCCCCCGAATACATATATATTATTATACAACATGTTTTCATTAAATTTTTTATATAATACCAATAATATTATTTTTTATTTCTATCTTATATTTCATGACATTAACTATTTTAATTTTGATATATATCTCTCATTGAGTTTTGACTCTAAAATATTTTAAGGCTATAATGATTTAATCAACTCAGTTTCTGGTTCGTTAGGTCATTTCCTTTGATAACGTAATATAAATCATAAAGATTTATTTTAAAAAATAATTAATCTATTTTTCACTGTATTACCAGTTTGTATATTTTCAAATTAATTCTCATCATAAATAACTACACATTTGATAAAATATTTTTAGAAAATTTTTGTTTGATTTGTATAAGAATAACTCCTCTTCATACCAAGCAATATTTTCTCTGGTGTCCAAATTATCACACTTGGTACAGATCACCATTAATTATGGGAAATATAAAATGTTTTATATCCTAATATTCTTATAATTTTAATTACCCATTTTTATTTTAAATTTTTATTTTCTTTTAATGATGTGGGATTTGTAATAGTGGTATTTAAATATAAACATAAAAATGGATTTCCATCAATTTAAAATATGTTTTTTTACCTTTCAATTAATATTTTTTCTATTAAATTTTTTTACTTTCAATGATATTTTATTTAGAACTATTTATAATATTTTTTTAATGGTATTTTCTTTCCCTTCAAAAAATGTGAATATTATTTTTAAATTACCTTTTACACTAATAGCTTATAATATATAATAAAAAATTTATATTTTAACATATATTTATCTTCATAGATTTATCTTTTATGTAGTGAAATTTTTATCACTCTATATATGTTAAAATGATATGTTTATTTTTAGAAAAACATATTTTTTATTAAATTATTTATTAATATCATTTTTTTATATTTTATTGAATGGTTTAAAATTGTCATTATTTTATCATGTATTCTTTTTTATATGAGGATTTGTTTTTGTTTTTAGGTGGTATACATATGTATGTATGAATTATGGGTCTTTTCATACCTATCTCCTATAATAATTGGTAATTTATTTATAACACATTATACAAGGTTGTTAATATTAGAAATTTTGTTTGTTCAAAACATTATGTAACACCCCAAGATTTTATAGGAAAGATTATTTTATATTCATTTATGTCTTGTTTTGTATGCCACACCAATATTATATTTTAAAATATGAAACACCATAATAACTTATAGTAAATGCAACACTGACTTGGCTTACATTACACGCAAGACGGACTTTCCTCAATAGCTTTCTTTGTACGTAATATCGAGTTTCAATAAATAATGATATATTATATAAATATTATTAAATAATTAGATATAAACTATAATTTATGAATATTATTATCCAAATTTTTAATTTTATAATATTAAAATTCATCTAATGAATTTTCTAGAACATGATATAAGAACAAACTCAATAGTTCAGATAAAAGAAGTCATTTTTGAAAAAATGTGTTTTTTCCGCCTTTTGATGACACACCCATTTTAAATATAGTTTTGGATACATTTATAAGTTTAATTGGTCAAAATAAACTTTTTCTTCTGATTTTTGATATAAACATTTTATTTGGATGATGTTTTTATATTTTTATGATAACTTTTATATTTCGTTGAATAGTAAAAATACTGTAACATTTAATAGAAAATAACTTTTTTCATCGAATTAGTTTATATGGATAAAATATATTATTGAATGGTTTTAAATTACAAATATAATATATTTTTATTAATTAATAAAATTTAACTAATTTTCATTAAATTTACATTTAATTCATATGTAAAAACATATCAATGTTTTGTAGTGTTTTAACTATTAAACACAACCCAGTTTTTTTTGACAACATGATTAATTTTAAATTAATTACTTTACGTTATTAGTTTTGAATTTTTAAAAATTGATTCCTTATTTGTAATCATTATATACAAATTAGGTTAATAGTCTACTTTTATTTTGGGCCATATGAATAGTAACTTTCGTAATTATTTTTATTAGCACTCTTACAGAAAAATCAGGTTATTAAAGGTAATCATAATATTATAAAACTACTTTAACACTTCTAAAAATACTATTTTGTTAATTAATACATCCCATATCATTTATATTCCTAAATGTTAGAACTTAATTGTCACTATCCTAGGAATATGACATGAATATAAAAAATTAATTAATGTGACAAAATGTGACACTCTCTTTTAAAATAAGTATGTTAATTTTAATTTAGGGATTACCATGGAATAAAATCGATTATAGGTAGTATCTATAAAGATTATATAATTACCTACATCATTTATAATTATTTTTAATTTTTATAGATTAATAATTATCATTAATGAAGACTCAATTGTGAGGTATAAATTCTTTTATTAATTGAAATATCAAATAAATGATATTATAAATATTTAAATAAATATAATTTGAGAAAATTAATGTCATAAAATAATTTTATGGATGAATTATGACATGTTATTTATGGTTTAAATAAGTTTTTTTAACATATATCTATTTTATGATGTTTCTAAAAAGTAAACTAATGAAAAGTGTCAAAATTGAATCTATTGATATTTTAAAAGAATAATATTTTATTAAATTATATAAAATTCCTAAAAATATAAAAATTAGATAAAACTATGTTTATGAAGTTAAATATTTCACCAATGGTCCTTTTATAGCTACTTTTCTATTTTATAGTGATTATATTAACCCTTAGTAAATAAAAATACCTATTGTCAATGTAAGAGTTAGAGGAATTAATTAAGGGTAAATCAAAATTATATGCATTAAAATAAAACCCAAAAACGTCCAAAGAATTTTTTGGATGAAATATAATCAATATGTATCACAATATGATTGATTTTAATTTTTTTTAATTGACACTTTTAGATGAATATGAATTATATATTATTTAAATCAATGATAGTTAAAAAATATCACTATCTTTTATTTTAATATATTTTTTGTGTCCAAATAGGACCAAAATCAAGCTATGATCAAATATAAATTTCTATTTTTATATAAGAAACAATTTTCATTTTATTATATTATTTTCTATTTTTATAAGTTATATAATTTCCTTACATGTCTATCAAATTCTAAGAGAACATTTATTCAATTAACATAAAAATAGAATAAATGATTTTAATAATATTAATTTTGCCATATTATGGATTATTTAATGTGTATAAAAAAATTTAAAGATCTATAATATATATTATTGATGTGTGAAAGCATTATATTCGAATTTCAACATTGTCCTATTATATTTTAGGAAAAATTAAATGAATAGTATTAAATTTGGCTATAGTAATATTTTCTTGAATTAATTTATTATAAAATTATTAAAAAATAACTACATGTTATATAATAAAAAGTGGTTAATATATGGTAGAAAATTTATTAATAATTGAATTTATAGGCCATATTTAATTATTTGAATCTAGAATAGTATTATTATATTTTAATATTTTGAGAGTTTCAAAAAGTGCCCCTCTCTTCTCTTATAAAAAGGCATCTACTGCCACATTTCCTCAAACATCCATGTGGATTTAATTTAGACCAAAACATACCCAATTATCATATCATCATTATTAGTAAACTTTTATAGGTCATCATTTTCCAAAAATCCCATCCCTAATGTCCCTAAGAAAAGATCCAAAGGAAGTCCAACGTAGAAGAGGTGATTTCTTTATGAATTCAATTGAATTTATTTTCTTCTTATACATCATCTTTCAATTTTGATTCCATACTAATGTAACAAATACAGTATATTAATAAGTATTAGATTTTATTATAATTAATGGACAACCATATACCTCTTTTTATCTATCCTACAAATAACAATATCATTATGCATACGTACGTACGGTTTACTGTCTCCACGTCGTTGAGTAATTTTTCATTCAAAAACACTTTATTACGATGGGTATAATGATGATTATAATGGATTTAAATAATTAAAAATTGTTAATTATTCTTTATAATTAATATACAATCCAATCACATACCATTTAACCATAAAGATAATGATATTGTCGCTCGTGAGTACGTATGGTCTACTGTCTCCACGACATGGTGAGATTCATTCTCCATGTTATCTATTCAATAATGATTATAAAATTTATATGATGAGTGAAAATAAAATTTTATACTTAATTTTATGGATAAAATACATCCTATTCATTATAAACATTACTTACATGAAAAACAGGAAAGGAAAAACTAAGCAGTTAACACCCAAAATAACGGTAATATTGAAATACTATTAACAAAATGATATAATACGATCATATTGGACCATATATTATATCATAATTATGGATATGGTCCAAATATAATTTAATAACAAGATTAAACCATTATACATGAGGTGACCACATCCTCTACTAACGTAAAGTATAAGGTAAGGGATAATTTTGCAATATCATTTTTATCTGAGATTGTTTATACGTAAGTATTCAGTAGGGATATATTTTTCATCCATGTCAATGTTTCTTAAAAATATTTTCATATATGTTTACTATTATTCTATGTAATTTTAGATTCACTTCTACCCATTTTTTACTTCTACTACATTATATAAAGAAATCTTTCTATTGTGTACCATATGAGGTACTTTTTGACTTTTTTGAAAAAAGTAAGAGGAGAATGTATTCCAAACATATAGAGTATGAATAGTTTTTAATGGATTCATGAAACCTTATTTCCAAAAATATTCTCTATAATATTTCATGGTTACTTTAAAATAAATTATTTTCTATTAATATTTCACTACATTTGGAGAAAAGATAATTTGTTTGAAGAAGAAATGATATTTTCCACAAGAACTAAATTCAACTATTTTATAAAAATTATTTTCCATTTAAGATGATTATATTAAATAAGGTTACATTAATATCTCCATTATTACTATTATTTTATTGCATTAATTGTTTAGTGATCTTTTATATGGATTATGTCATGATGGAATGACATTTAAGAAACCAATTTTTTCTTATGTTATGTTCTGATGAATGATTTATTTTTTGTGGAACTTGTAAGAATGACACGATTATGAGAAGGGTGGGACCTCTATCTCCAACCAATATATTTGGTAAATATTTATATCTCATGATATAGACATGATTGAAACGTAAAGTTAATTTGGATCCGTAATAAATGGCTGAAATGGAATGTAAATTCGATTTAGTAATGGACTTTGTCCACTACGATAGTCTTGATAGAAATGACTTGGATACTATGGAAATCATATTATGTACTTATTATTTTGAAAAAATTCAATGTTTTATACCAATTATATTCTATCATGGTTAATTTATTTATAATCCATATCACGTGTATATTAAAGATTTATTTCATGACTCATGATTATGAGGTTTTAAATTTTTGTTCTTGTTTTTATAATCACATTTTTATAGTTTGTTTTATGTTCTCCATGTTTTCCCTTAATAAAAATTTTGGATCACCATTTTTAGGTTTTATATTCCCTGTGATATAAATAATGATTTTAGTTAGGACAAAAAATGGGAAAACCATTGTGGGAGATGTTGAATATCTTTCACTAAGATAAAAGATTATTTTCTAAGTATTCAAAGACACAAACTAATATGGCCTTTGGACATATATTTCTATATTTTATTTTGTATACTGAAATATAAATGTAATTTCCATGTACATCAGGCATGGTTTATTAGATTTGGTATTAGAGAGAAGGTTAAGTTAACATATATAAACTCGGATGTAAAACTTTGCTGTGATCTGTAAGGAAATTTATAAGGTATGTATAGGGATATACATAAGGTTAATTATTAGAATAGATTGAAACCTTAGAATTGTGATAGTGATCAGAAATAACCAATGATTTAATCTAAGATGCTATAGATTGAATATACCTCCCCCCTTGATGATGTTGTTTTCCTAATATGTTTTTTCCTCCACACAATTATTTTTGGGTTTTAAGCAATGGATTGAACCCTAAGGAACCATGTTAATGATTAATTAAATATGAAATGAAATTATTGACCTCTTGAGCAAGAAAAATTTATGGGGGATGGAATTAAAAATCATGTTTCTATACTTATACAATCTATGAATCACTCATGAATTCCAAATAAGAAAATAATGGAACAATATTCTATTGATTCCTCTATGAAGAAACATCCACCTTCTTTCAGTGGGTCTTCTAATCCACTTATTGCTAAATAAGGATCAGTAACATTAAAAAGATATTTTCCATCCTTTTCTATTTGGAATATGAAGAAAAAATTTTGGTTTTCTCTCATTTAGAATTTGAATCATACCAATGGTGGACTCTAAATAAGAATACAAGCAAGATGAAATTGAATCCATAGAATTGTAAAAGTTCATGAACTATTTTTTCCGAAAGTACATCCCTCATATTATATGAACGAAGATGGAAAAGGATTTCCATGCACTTATTCAAAAAGATGATGAATATTTTCATATATACAAGGTGAATTATTCAAGACTTCAAAGGAATGATTTTTTCTTTATCATCCAACCTGAAGGTAATGTTTATCGATTTTTCAGTGGCATAAAACAAAATAATTAAGGGGAATTAGCTATAAGAGAAATTAGAAGACATGAATGGATTTTTAATTGATTTATCACGGTAGAACTATAATTTGGTGATACATATTCATCTCATAGTTTTTACATGAAATGAAATATGGAGTTCAAGTTACAATCTTGAAAAAAATGGTGAAAAGAAGATTAATTTTTCTTTATGTTCAATGTTTAGATAGAAGCATTTTTGAGATTGTCTTAATGGGACTAAAAAATGTTTCAAGTGTCAAAAAGAAGGTCATCGAGCATTTGAGTGCTGAAGTAATGGGTAAAAGTTTTCTAATTATGTGAATATAGAAAAGTCTACAGGGAAATAACCACCAACACTTCAGCGCTACAAGTTTAAGTAAATAGGGAATTATGATAACTAATAACCTAATCCAATGGTTAATGATGATTGATATAGAATCCTCTTAAGGTAAAAGACAAAGGGATGCCACATGAGATCACTATTGTAAATGTTCAGTATGAGAATGAGGTGGTAGAATATTTAAGTGATTCTGTAATGTGATAATGTTGTGGAATCTCATTTATAGTATTATGGAATATTGGAATATCAATTTATTACACTAATGTGGTTTCCCATAATTATATGGTCCCAGTAGCCATGAAAAGTGATAAAAATATTTTTGAAACACATGATATGTGAATAATGAAGGGGTAATGATATAATGAGATGTTTGACAATATTAATGAGCTCATGAATGATATAAGGACAAAGTGTTTTCATGGTTTGAGTATATTTCTTTCAAGTGTGTAAATAGTTAATTTTGAAATAATGTGTGTTTTTAATAAGGTTCTCTCATAATTCATGTCATTACAATGTATCAGCAGAATACATGAATAAGGTATTCACAAGATTGATACGTGACAATAAAGAACTACCAAATGAGATACGGGAGAAAAATGTTAATTCAATTTAGTTCACCTCTTTCTAAAGTTTAATATTTTCAGTTTTTAGATGTATTATTATTTTATCCATTGATAGAAAGGATAAGTTATATTCTATTGATGTTTTTTTAATATATTATCTCACTATAAGTGGACTCATACATATTTGATAACATATTCTATCCTTTTTTCGTGATAGATGGAATGACCAATCATTATATCTCATGATCATCTAACACTTCAGAATGAAAAATTCAACTTCATTTCTTTAAATAAGAGATAATGTGGAAATTGTTCAAGTAATGATCAATGGTGAGATTGTACTGAATTCAAGTATGTATTTCTTCTCGAAAAAATCATGGACATTTGGAAAAGGATCTTGAAACTAAAAATGTTATCCTAGTTATTTATTATCTGATGAATCAGGTGGTCTATTAAATCATCATAGATTTATGGTTTTCAAGAAGTTAACTTTCTCCAAACCTTATTATCTTTCAATATCTATAAGAACATGATGGATAGATTTCCCTTCCATATACATGTTTTCACTTCCCACCTATGTTCTCCTATATGGAAACCCATGGATGAGTTACTTAGGAAAACCATTTTCTTTCAAGAATATCATTTTAAAATGATGTTTTAGTATTCCATGTTATGATGTGGGTATCAATGATTGAAAAGTTTAAGTAGTAAGATTTAAGAACCCAGGGTTTTGGAACAGGTCAAAATCCCTACCCTGTTTAAATATTAGATTTGTTTCTGAGGAAACAGGATTAAATGGGCAGTTTCTGGAAATTTCCAGATTACAAACCGTGTACTTCAAGTACACGCCATGTATGTGTAGACGAGTGACTGGCTGTGTGTTCGCCGAGTACATGTCGTGTAGTGACGGTGTAAAATTTTCTTACTACACGGCGTGTAGTTTTGAACACGTCATGTATACCCCCGACCATATGAAGCCATACACATCGTGTAGCCCTGTTTTTCGGGTAGAACCGAGGACATGCCATGTTCCCCTTGGACATGCCGTGTACTCTAGCCATGTATAAGGGAAACACATGGTGTGTGAGTATGTCGGTGAGGAAAGTAAGAGGAACCAAGTATACATCGTGTACCCCTAGGTACACGCCGTGTACTCATGTCGGCAGGTACAGAAAGTAAGTCGGCGGGATCTTGCAGTATTATGAACAGTTAAATGAACCATAAATGGCATGTAGTCCAAAAGTACACGTCGTGTACTTTATTTTGTTCACTTAAAACGGGCAGTAGCCTCATATTGAAGTAGAACCTCATATCCTCCGTCTGGATATGCGAACCAGGCCAGCCGAACCTCTCTTCCCCTCCCAAACGTCCGTCTGAGACCCGATCCAAACTATGATTAGTGCATTGGAACCCCATAGGTATGTCCTCGATTCCTCTTTTGCAGTTTCTTCTGATTTTTGTTCTAGAATGAGTTATTGGAATTTAAATGGTATTGAATCTTTTGTAGATTTACTGCATTTTAGACCTAATTAGTGGGTGTTACCTGAGGAGTAGCATCTTGCGGGTCTCAGGTAGGTGGTGCATACTTTATTTTGTGTTTTTGTGGTTGTTTGGGTAACGTGGCCTACGGGGCATTTTCATTTATTTTGAGCGAGACCTATTTTATCTTATTTTTCATACTTTTTTTCTTAGGGGTCCTCTATGATGCTATTGGGTATGCCCGGTTACCAGTTTTCATGAGCGGGGTCGGGTGAGGGGTCGTTGCTCATCGGGGCATTTGGTATAGGGAGCACCAAAATGGTTTTAATTGACATATGATTGTTATAAACTATTTAGTATAAATTATTAATGTTTGATATAAATTTCTAGAGGTATTAAAGACCTTAGTGGTGGTATGGGACAACACCTTGTATAGTGAAATTCAACTTTTTAGTTTGTTTTTCCTGGTGATGTTTTCTGTTTACATATGAATTTATGCAATTGCTGAATTGCATCTGTTGGACCTTTCGGGTTGTGTTGGGCTTGGCCCGGTTACACTTGAGTGATGTGAATCACAGGTTGGTTCTTTTCCTAGGTTTATTTGGGTTGTTTTGACCACGGGATTGGGCATCATGGACGTCAGCTTGAGGCAGTACAACTGTCATGTTGGGGCATGGCCCAAGTTACTTGGATGGTGAGGCCATTGGACTTGAGCAACGTGGTCGCAGGGACACAATGTGTCTGATGATTTGGTGGGTTAGGTACTATTTTGGTGATTACCGCTCACCGGGACATGAGTAGTGTGCATAGAGAGATACATATTGATGAGGTGGTTTTGACCACTCGTGTGGGTAGAGGCCCCCGTAGTTTCGGTTAGTTTTTCTGGTTGGGGGTGCTTGCCGTAGAAAGCCACGTGGGAGGTGAGGAGCCTTCAAAGGATGGGAGTGCCATCGGGATGTTGGTACATGAGACATGAGGTGTCAGGAGGCACATGGTGCCGAGTTACTATTCTAGGGTGTGCCTTCGTGATGTCGGTACTTGAGACACGAGGTTTCCGGAAAGAGGCCAGCTTCAGGAGTTGTGATGCGTTAGTTATTGCATGGAGATGTTATGGACCTTGAGTTCATGCCTAGCTGGGTTTACTTTGTTTTGTTTACTTTTTGTATCAGCATGCTTACTTATTGTAGCTACTGTTGGTTAGCCATTGGTGCCCTTTTTTATATTCAGTGGTGTATGACCTACTTTGGATGCATGTGTTACTATTCTGTTGTAGTTACATGATATCAGCATGTTGTTTTGTTATTTGCACTGCTGTTGTTTATCTTTATTGCTTCTACTATTTTTCTATATTGTTTATGCTTCTGCTCTATGGGTCTGGTTCGAGTCTGCTGAGTCTTTCTTTTCACTACATCTTTATTGTTATACATGGACCAGTACCCTTATTATGATCCTCTAAGAGGGTATATCCTCCCCAATATACCTATTCAGACCCTCACTACTAGTTGGCAGCCTTTGGCGTTCAGGGGAGGTGTGCCGAAGGTAGTGACCCCTGACTCATTCGGCACTGTTCGGGTGGCTGGCCGGGTCCGGGACGTTACAAAGTAGTATCAAAGGAGTTCTTGATAGGGGTTTACTAGCTGTTTTTTACTGGCTACTAATGAGTTTGAAGATTCTCATTTATTTATGCTAGTTTTATTATTTGGGATATGGTAGACTGGAGATAGTTTGTTACAGGGACTGGGTTTCTAGCTTGTGCTTGGGTGCCTGCAGCCCTAGGTACGAGGAATGGACCAAGTTTCCATGGGCGGGAACTTCTGTTTTCTTTTGCTCAGATTACAGTTTATATGATTTCCACCTCGGTGGCTCACTAGATGTGTGATGTTCATGATTGTGATATGTGAACCTTGACCCGGTATGGTAAGGGAGAATTGGACCGTGGCCTGGTATGTCAAGGTTGGTTTCATGGATTTTTATAGGCACATTTTAGGGTATTTCAATTTCATAATTGCACGTATGCTTTGTGAAGTGATAATTCCATGTGAATGAAATATCAAATTCCATACTTTATATGCTTTAAAATGTGAATTGGTGAAATTACTGATAGAACTACTAGTTGTGAAAAATAGTATGCCATGCTTTATATTTTGTAGAATTATATGAGGTAGGATATTTGGGTCTGCTCTTATGAGAGCAGGCAGGTTCTATGGCTGAGGCAGTGTAACTGTTGGGATTGGGCGACTCGGTCGTCGTTTTGAGTCAACGTGAGTTGTCAGGACAGGTATCTCCTGAGGTACTTTGATACATGGCTCTATTGAGGGTGGGTAAGGAGGCCATGAGGAGGGGATGTCGTGGGGCATGGTTTGCAGTGAGAGAGAGTAAGGGTAGTTGTTATACACTGACTTTTACTGATTTCCTTATCTGTGTAGAATATATTTATATATATATATGGTCTGTCTGACCATTTATGGTATTCAATGGGTTACTCCTTCATGGCTTAATGGAGTGACAGGAAAAAGATGATACAGTGCCGCAGGATCAGGGTCAGAATTCGATACAGGCTGAGCACGAGCCATAGGTACAGGATCAGGGACAAAAACAGGGTCATGATCCATTGCAGGCAGGACAACAACCAGGTTTTTCATCGTTAGGGTCGTGGCTCAATGAGAAGCTCTGATATATCCTAGTACATGTCATTCAGGGGATTAACGGAGGCACACATGGTTTAGATCCTTCTATGGAATGTCTGACGCGGAAGTTCCAGTCATAGAACCCACTGCTGTTTCAGGGTGAGGGTGGTCCGCAGGCAGCTAAGAACTGGATAAAGAGCATGCAGATGATTTTCGAGCAGTTCGAGATGCCTCCAGGGTGAAGCGTCAAGCTAGCGACATAAATGCTAAGAGGACCGGCGAAGCGCTGGTGGGATGTACAGGTACGGGCTCGTAGGAATGAGGGACTTTCTTAGAAGGATTTCAAGGACATGTTTTTTGAGCACTTCTACCCGGAGACACTGAGGGCAGAAAGAGCTTAAGAGTTCTTGAGCATTCAATAGAAATATATGTCAGTCATAGACTATACAACTACTTTCACTGAGCTATCTCACTTTGCACTTGGTATGGTAAGCGATGATGCAGCTAGGGTAAGGTGCTTCGAGGATGGCTTACGACGCGCCATTCGGGTCCAGGTGAATATCTTTAGGCTGGGTTCCTTCTCCAAGGTAGTAAATCAGGCACTCATAGCTGAGGGCAATGAGATGGAGTAATAACGCATGGGTAGGATGAA
Organism: Viscum album; assembly: GCA_963277665.1. Lineage (NCBI taxonomy): Eukaryota > Viridiplantae > Streptophyta > Magnoliopsida > Santalales > Viscaceae > Viscum > Viscum album. Next base: position 1,770,075,748 of record OY728145.1, read on the forward strand.
AACTTCGGGTGATGGCTCGGACATCAGGAAGAGAGGACGAGATGATTTTCAGCAGGTTAGTTAGTCCAGGGATTTAGCTATACCACCTCGTGGGAGTTCATCAGTGATTTTCTTCCAGTGTGGAAAGCCTAGACATGTTTGGGCTCAGTGCAATAGGCCTCTGAAGGAATACCAGGCATGTGGACAGGACAGACATCTCGAGATGTTTTGCACGTAGCCATCTCAGATAGCTGGTAAGAAAGGACCAGGATAGACTGTAGCGTCTGGAGTTGGTTCAGGTTCGGTACCCAGAGAGGGTATTCGAGGTTCAGCTGTGTGTGGAGGTCATGATAGAGACGGTGGGACCCAGCTGAGGGTTCAGTGTCCAGTGACTAGAGAAGCATCAAGAGGTCAGGCGTCAGGTAGTCGTGTTTCAGGCTAGGTGCACGCAGTGGAGCTGCCAGAGGATGAGCAGGCTGGTGAGCCGACAACGGTTTGTGGTACACCGCAGTGTGGCCGTGATCTCCGTGTTTACTTTTTGGCATGACCTATAGAGGCATGTATGTTTTGAGTGCACGTGGTGCATATGATCTATTTGGTCTGACTAGATGCAAGTCAATGGGATTGGAAGCATATCGGGTTCGTGATATATATATATATATATGTGTGTGTGTGTGTATGTATGAGGTGTTGTGGGCATGAGGGAATTGTGGATGCGGGTTACATGAGGTGATGTGGGAATCAGGGCATCTTGGATGAGGGTTACTTGAGGTGCTAGGCACCAGGACCTCGTGGAGGCGGACACCGATGCGGTGCAGGTTACATTGGGTGTCAGAGGCAACACAGGATCACCAACAAAGTACAGGGGTGACGATGCATCACGGGAGGACTGTGCATCCGAAAAACAGGTTAGTAATCCTTGTTTGCTCTAAATTTTATTGGTTGAGACAAATTAGGCAATTCTTAAGGTGGGGATCCCCTTGAAGAATTTAGCCAGAACCATGGGATAGGGGTAGTCTAGGTTGTTTAACTGGTATGGGTGTGTTAGGTGCCATCTCCGGGTTTCATTTGGTAGCTCGGGGATGAGCTACATTAAGGTGGGGAGTTTTTAAGAACCCCTGTTTTTGGAACATGTCAAAATCCCGACCCTGTTTAAATTTATGACTTGTTTCTGAGGAAACTGTATTAAATGAGAAATTTCAGGAAATTTCTCGACTGCACGCCGTGTACATTAAGTACACGCCATGTATGTGTAGGCGAGTGACCAGCCGTGTGCTTTCCAAGTACATGTCGTGCAGTGACCGTGTAGAATTTTCTTACTACACAGCGTGTAGTTTTGAACACAACGTGTTTTCCCCCGACCGTGTGAATCCATACATGGCGTGTAGGCCTGTTGGCCGTGTAGAACCGAGGACACGCCATGTTCCCCTTGGACACACCGTGTACTCTAGCCGTGTATAATGGAAACACATGGTGTGTGAGTACGTCGGTGAGGAAAGGAAGAGGAACCAAGTACACGCTGTGTACCCCTAGGTACAAGCCGTGAACTCATGTCGGCAGGTTCGTAAAGTAAGTTGGCGAAATCTTTCCATATTATAAACAGTTAAATGAACCATACATGGTGTGTAGTCCCAAAGTACACGTCGTGTACTTTCTTCTTTTCTCTTAAAACGGGAAGTAGCCTCGTATTGAGGGAGAACCTCATATCCCCTGCCTGGATACGTGAACCAGGCTAGCCGAACCTCTCTTCCCCTTCTGATCGTCCGTTCCAGACCTGAACCGATCTCTGATGAGTGCGTTGGAACCCCCTCTGTAAGGCCTCGATTCCTCTTTGGTCGTTTCATCTGGTTTTCATTCTAGAATGAGTTATAGACATTTTAGCGGTATTGAATATTTTGTAGATTTATCGTGTTTTACATATAATTGGTGGGTTTTACCGGAGGAGTAGCATCGTGCGAGTCTTAGGTAGGTGGGGCATACTTAATTTTGTGTTTTCGTGGTTGTTTGGGTAAGGCGGCCTACGATGCATTTTTGGGTATTTTGAGTGGGACTCATTTTATCTGCTTTTTCATACTGTATTGCTTAAGGGACCTCTGGGATGTTTTTGGGTATGCCCAGTTACCAATTTGCGTGAGCGGGGCTGGGTGAGGGGTCCTTTCTCATCGGGGTATTTGGGACAGGGAGCGCCAAAATGGTTTTAATAGACATATGATTGTTATAAACTTTTTAGTATAATGTATTAAAGTCTGATATAAATTACTAGAGGAATTCAAGACCTTATTGCTGGTATGGGACAACACCTTGAATAGTGAAATTTAACTGTTTAATTTGTTTTTCCTGGTGATGTTTTCTGTTTACATACGTATTTCAGCAATTGCTGAATTGCATCTGCTGGACCTTTTGGGTTGTGTTGGGCTTGGCCCAGTTAATCTTGAGTGATGTGAATCACAGGTTGGGGATTTTCCCGGGTTACTTTGGATGGTTTTGACCACGGGATTGGGCGTCATGGATGTCGGATTGAGGTAGTACGACTGTCAGGTTGGGTTATTGCCCGAGTTACTTGGATGGCGAGGCCATCAGACTTGAGTGACATGGTCGCAGGGACATGAGGTGTCAGATGTTTTGGTGTCTTAGGTACTATTTTGGTGATTACTTCTCACCAGGATGTGGGTAGTGTGCACACAGAGATACTCTATGATGAGGTGGTTTTGACCACTCATGTCGGTAGAGGCCCCCGTAGTTGCAGTTAGGTTTTCTGGTTGGGGGTGCTTGTCGTAGAAAGCCACGTGGGAGGTGAGGAGCCTTCATAGGATGGGCGTGCCTTCGAGACATTGGTACATGAGACACGAGGTGTCAGGAGGCACATGGTACTGGGTTACTATTCTATGGGCATGCCTTTGGGACGTCGGTACTTGAGACACGAGGTGTCAGGAGGCACGTCCTGCCAGGTTACTATTTTTGGGCATGCCTTCGGGCCGTCGGTACTTGAGAAACCATGTGTCAGGAGACACGTGGTGCCGGGTGACTATTTTTGGCATTCCTTCAGGACGTCGGTACTGGAGACACGTTGCGTCAGGTGGCACATGGTGCTGGGTTACATGACAGAGATTCCGGCATTGGTCGAAGCAGGTGATGCTATTTGGTGGCTGTTAAGCAGCAGCAAATTTTTCTTTTACTTGTGCATTGTATTGTTTACTGCTTTCATTATAAATGCATGTTTTCTTAAACACATATATTTGGTACACACCATTGGGTGGTATCCTAATTAGATTTGTCTCACACCCTACACGGGCCCTTTGGGACACGTGTAGACTTTTTGGATTTACATGAAGGAAAGAAGCCAGATTCAGGAGCTGGGCTGCGTTAGTTATTGCATAGAGATGGTATGGACCTTGAGATCATGCCTAGCTAAGTTTACATTATCTTGTTTAATTTTCATATCAGCATGCTTACTTGTTATAGCGACTGTTGGTTAGCATTTGGTGCCCTTTTTTATATTCAGTGGTGTATGACCAGCTTTGGATGCATGCGTTAGTGTACAGTTTTAGTTACATGATATTACCTTGCTATTGTGTTATTTCCGCTACTATTGTTTATGTTTATTTCTTCCTCTGTTTATCTATATTGTTTTTTCTTCTGCTCTGCGGGTCTGGTTCGAGTCTGCTGAGTCTTTCTTTCTACTGTATCTTTACTGTTATACTTAGACCGGTACCCTTATTATGATCCTCTAAGAGGGTATAACCTCCCCACCATACCTATTCAGACCCTTACTACTAGTCGGCAGCCTTTGGAGTTCAGGGGAGGTGCGCCTAAGGTAGTGACACCAGACCTGTTCGACACTGTTCGGGTGGCTGGCCGGGTCCGGGACGTTACATAAACCATTTATATCCCCGAAACATTTTGAGGGTCAAATTCATTTCATGGTGGGTAGAATGTAACACCCTGAGATTTTATGGGAAAGATTATTTTTTTACTTTCTTTGATGTCTTGTGTTGTATTCTACACTAATATTATATTGAACTATACACAACACTGTATTATCATATAGTAAATGTGACACTGACTTAGCTTGCATAACACGTATGAGAGGCCTTCCTCGATAGTTTGAGTTGTACGCAATATTGACTTTCACTAAACAATGATATGTTATTAAAATACTATTTTTTTACGCGAGTTAAGATTTCTATTATGAATATTATTAACAAAATTCTGAATTTTAGAAATAAAAAATCAATAATTTTATTTTCTGATACATTATATAATAATAAATTCAATTTTTTATATAGAAGATGTTTTTTTCCTAAAAAATGTGGTTTTGCCGCCATTTGATGGTGCAACCATTTTAAATATAGTTTTCGACATGTTTATAAGTTCAATTTCAGAGAATTAAATTCTTATTTTGGAGTGGGATATAAAATTTTAATTTGGTTGACTTTTTTAAATTCTTCTGATATCTTTCATATTTTGATGAATAGTAAAAATGAGCTAATTTGTAATTGAAAACAACATTATTCAGTAATATAGTTTATATGATTAATATATTTTATTGAACAGTTTTAAAGTATAAATAGATTATATTTTTTATATTTTAATTAAATTTAAGTCATTTTTATTAATTTTACATTGAATTCATATGTGAAAGCATTTTAATCTTTTACAATGTTTTAACACATAAACAGAATCCCATTTTTTCCAACCACAACATAAGTTTTAAATTAATTAAAAAAACTCCTAAGTTTCTAATTGTGGAAACATGATTTCGTATTTGGAATAATTATGTCCAAATTATGTTGAGAGGCTACTTTTATTTTCGGACTTACGAATAAAATCTTTTGAAATTATTTTTATTACCATTGTTAAAGGTAAATCTTGTAATTAAAGGTAAAAATCATATTATAAAATAAGCTTAACTCTTTTAAAATTATTATTAGTTCACTAAATCCAACCCTTATCATTAAATTTTTGAAATTTAATAACATAATGGACACATAAATGTGAATATAACAGGAATATAAAAATAATTATTGAATGTTACAAAATGTCACTCTCATGTTATAGAACTATATTAATATTAATTTGGGGATTACCAGGGAATAAAATTGACCATATGTTCTTAATAAGAATATAATAAAAATACATAGATCATAGAAATTTATTTATAATTTTTATAAATTAAATAATTATAAGTAATGATGATTCAATGGTGATGAAGAAATTATTTTTTAAAAGAAATATCAAATAAATTATATTATAAATATTTAAATAAATATAATTTCAGTGAACTAAGGTCATCCACTAATTTTATATAGAACTTTGTCAAGTAATTTATGTTTTAAAAGAGTTTTTTCGAACATATCTCTATATTATGATATTTCTAAAAACTCATCTAATGAATAGTGTGAAAATTGACACTATTGATTATTTAAATAAATAAATAATATTATATTATATTAAATTCATAAATATATAAATATCATCCAAAATAATTGGGATGAAGTTAACTATTTCCCTAATAGTCCATTTATAGCTCATTTGGCATTTTAGAGTGATTATATTAACCATTAGTAAAAAAACACATGTTTCCCTGGTAAGAGTTTAAAAAAAATAATTAAGGGTAAATCAAAATTAAATGGTTTAAAATAAAACCAAAACATGTCCAAAAAAATGACTAGTTGGAACAGATTCAATACTTATCAAAATATAATCGATTTGGAGTTGTTTAATTGAAACATATACATAAAAATAAATTATATATTATTTAAATCATAGATAGTTATAAAATATAACTACCTTATATTTTAATATCTTTTTTGTGTAGACATAGGGACAAAATCAATATATGAACGATTATAAATGTTCATTTTAATATAAATGAAAATTTTATTATTATATTAATTTATTTTTACTTTTAGATGTTTTATATTTACCTAATAAGTCTCTCTGATTCTAAAACAACATTTATTCAATTAAAATAAAAATAGAATATATGATTTTAATAGTATTAATTTTGTTTTATTATGGAATATTTAATGTGTATAACAAATTTTCAAGACCTATATGATATATTATAGATGTGTGAAATAATTATATTCAAATTTCCACTTTGTATTATTGTATTTTATTTATAATTAAATGAATAGTATTAAATTTGGAAATAATAATATTTTACTGAATTAATCTATTATTAATTTTTTTAAAATAATTATATAATAATACAAGGATAAGATATAGTTGACCCTGTTTTATAAATTTCATTTTTCGGACAATTTTAGTTATTTATATCTAGAATAGTCTTATTATATTTTAATATTTTGATAGTTTTCTAAAGTGCTCATCTCCTCTTTTATAAAAAGAAATCCCCTCCCACATTTCCTCACACATCCTAGAGACTTATTTCTTGAGCAACCCCTACCCAATTATCCTATAATATTTCTTAGTTAACATATAGAGGTCCTGGTTGTAAAAAAACATACATCTCTAGTGTACCTAAGAAATGATCCAAAGAAAGTCCACTAAAGAAGAGGTAATTGATTTACCAATTCAATTCAATTTATTTTCTTTTTCTATTTATTTTTTCAATGTTTATTCAACTCCAAAGTAATAACTATAGTATATTCTACATGATAATATGTTATTAAAATTTTCATAAAACCTTATACCTCATTTTATTCATCACACGAATAACAATATCACCATGTGTATGTATGTACGACTTACAGTCTCCACATTGTGGTGTAATTTTTTAATCAAAAATACTTTATTAGGATGGGAATAATAATGAGTATACAAGATTTAAATAAATAATATAACTTGATAATTATTATTTATAATTAATATAACTTCATATTACATTCCATTAAACCATCAATGGAAGGATATTGTCGCTTGTGTGCATGTATGGTCTACCGTCTCTACGACGCGGTGAGACTCGTTATCCATGTTAACAATTCCAGATTGATTATAAAATTTATACGATGAGTAAAAATAATAATTATGAACTTTATTTCATGGAAAAAATACATCGTATTCCTAACAAACATCACTTACATGACAAAAATAGGAATGGGAAAATGAAGTAGTTAACACACAAAATAATAGTAATATTGAAATACTATAAACAAAATATTATAATAGGATAATATAGGATCATATATTATATCATAAATATGGATATGGTCATATAAAAATTCAATAACATGATTTATCCCTTATACATGATGTGACCACAACCTCTAATAATGAAATTTACAAGGTAAGGGATAATTTTAAAATCTCATTTTTTATCTCAGATCCCTTATACGTAATTATTTAATGGGGATATATTTATCATCCATATTTGTGTTTCCTAAACATGTTTTCATAAAATGATTACTATTTTTCTATGTATGTTTAGATTCCTTTTACCCAATTCCCACTTTTATAACATGGTATGGAAGGAATCTTTATATTTTGTACCATGTAAAGTACTTTTTGACTTTTCTGACAAAATTACTAGGAGAATGATTTTTTAGCTTATAAAAAATGAATGGATTTTTACAATTTCATGAAGCCTTATTTAAAAAATGATTCCTAAATAATATTTAACTTTTATTTTCAAGTAAATTATTTTCTTTCATAATGGCACATCATTTTGAGAGAAGAAATTTTTTTTGAAGAAGAATGTATATTTTCCTCAAGAACAATTATCAAGTGTTATACAGAATTTATTTTCTATCTAAGTTGATGATCTTAAAAAGTTTTATGATTCTGTCCCTATTATTAATATGATTTTATTGTGTTAAGGATGGAATGACTTTTTATATGGATTATTTTAGGATGGAATGATATTTAAGAAACCCATTTTATTTCATGGGTTATGTTATGATTAATGATTTATGTTTTGTGGCACAAGTAATAATGACTTTATTATGAGGGTGGAGGGACCTATATATCCCTCCAATGCATTGGGTAATGTTTTATATCTCATGAGATAGACCTAACTGAAACTGAAATTGAATCTAGTTCACTAATACACTGTTGGAAAGGCATGTAGACCCAGTTCACTAATTTACTTTGTCCACTATGATGGTCTTGGGAGAAATGACTTGTCTACTATAGAAATAATATTATTTTATTATTTTTTTTCCAAAATTACTTGTTCAATGAATATTTTATTCTATCATGGTTAATTTTCCTTTAAGATCCATGACTTACATACTACAAGGATTTATTTCATGACTCACGATTTTTATATTTAAACATTGTGTTTGTGTTTTTATGTTAAAATATTTAAGGTTGATTTTATATTCTAAATGATTAACAAAAATATGCATTTGAGCTCACCCTTTTTTCATTTTCATTTCCTCAATATATAAAAAAAGGTTCTTGGTAGGAAAAAGAAGTGGAATAACTTGTTAAGAGATTTTGAATATCATTCACCATATTAGTAGATTTTGCTTTGATATTCCAAATTCTCTAATAAAATACTGTCTTTGGGAATGTATTTGTGTAAGGTGTCATGTATTCAAAAAAAGAAATGTAATTTACATGTACATCAAGAATGGGTCATTAGATTTGGTATCAGATTAATAGTTAAGTTAACCATTGGAAACTAGGATATGGAATCATTTGTGAGATACCTAGAGATATTTCTAAGTATGTCTAGGGATATAACTAAGGTTAAGTATGACTATAGATTAATATCATTGACTTATTGTAATGATCATGAATAACCTAGGATTAAACCTATGATTCTAGAGATTGAATATACTCCCCTTTGGTTATGTTTTTTTCCATCTATGATATTATCCCCACACTCTATTATGTCTGGGTTTTAGACAAAGCCTGGAACCCGAAGGAACCACGTCAATAGTCAATTCATTGGGCAATACAATGATTGTCCTCAAAAATAACGAAATGTAATAGGATATGGAGTGAAAAATCTTTTTGCTATATACTTACACAAGATAACAATCATTCTGGACTTCCAAATGAGAAGAGAAAGGAACACCATTTTTTCAGTCCATCATGAGGCAACATCCACCTTCTTTTAGTGTGTCTTCTGATCAACCTATTGCTGAACAATAAATCAGAACCATTGAAAAGATATTTTCTATCCATAACAGTTTGTAATATGAAAATGAAATTTTGGTAGTCTATTATTTAAAAGGTCAAGCATACCAGTGGTGGAATCAAATTATGAATACAAGGCAACAAGATAAAATTGAATATATGGAATGGGACGAGTCAAGAACTTGTTTTTCAATAAGTTCTTCCCTCACATTCTTCGAAAAAAGATAGAAATGGAGTTATTTGAGATTAAGAAAAATGATGATGAATCAATTAGTACATATGAGGATAATTTTACAAGAAATTGCAAGGTATTCTTTTGGATTAATTATGCAACATGAATGTAAATTTCATCGATTCTTCAATGGCTTAAAACCAAGTCTTTAAAGGGCATTAGAAATAAGATACTTCAGTACCTATGAAGAGATTTTTTGTTTTTATATCTTCGTAGAAATTGAAGTTGGTGTTACATATCCCTATCAAGGTTTTGGAAAAAATGAATGATGGATTTCAAGGTAAAATCTCAAAAACAATGTTGAAAATAAGATGAATCATTCCTTAAGATAGAATCTTTTAAAGAAGCACGATGCATATTGTCTTAATGGGACTATAAAATATTCCAATTTTGGAAAATAATTTCATCGAGAATTTCAGTGCCAATGTAATGTGAAAATGGTTTATAATGATTTCAATAGTGATAAGACTAAATAGAACAGACCACTGACACATCAATGATACATGTGCAAGGAAATGGGGTATTATGCTAAACAATTACCTAATCAAAGAGTTAGTGATGATGGAAGTCAGCAACCTCATACGGTAAAAGACAAAGGGAAGTCACATGAAATCACTATTTGAAATTTTTAGTATGACAATGAGGTGGTGGAATGATTAAGTGATTATATAATTTGATAGTGTTGTGGAATATCACTTAAAGTATTATGGAACTTTTTAATATCTATGTATTGGAATATTTTGGTTTTCCATAATTATATGGTACTGATAACCATGAAAAGTGATAGAATTATTATTTGAAAGCACGTGATATGGGCATAATGAAGGGATAATGAGATAGCGAGATGTTCGATAGTATTAATGAGGTCATGATAGAGATAAGGATAATGTTAAATCATGGTTTGAGTATATAGAATTTTTGGTATTTTTTGGTGTTTGTAAAGTGTTTATTTTGACGGAATATAAGTTTTTTCTAAATTTATATCCAATTTAATTTCATTACCCAGTTTCAAGAGAGTATATGAATGAGGTATTCATATTTTTTGAATGAACCAACCATGAAATGCAAAATCTGATAGGAGAGGCAAATGCATAGTCAATTTAGTTCACCTCTTTCTAGTATTTTATATTTTCAGTTTTTAGAAGGGTTGAAATATTATCCATTGATTAATATTATATGTTAAATTAAGGATTATGTTTTTTATATTAATTTATTATATCACTATATGTGGACTTATTCATATTTTATAACATGTTCTAACAATTTTGTTGAGATAGATGGAATGACCTATCATTCTATCATATAATCTGCCGTCACTTCAAGAATAGGAAATTCACCTTTATTTATTTAAACAATGGATTAATTGGAAATTTTTTAGGAAAATATCAATAGTGATATTGTACTAAAATCAACTAAGTATTTATTTTCATGAAAAAATTCACCATCATTAGTAAAATGATCTTGAAACAAAAATGTTATCCTTGTTCCTTCTTATATGATGAATCAGATGGTCCCTTAAATAATTCTATATTTATTAATTTATTATATTTAAATTCATCCAATCCTTATTATCTATTATTATAAATCATAACATGATGGTTATATTTCTCTCTCATGTCAATGTTTTCCCTTCCTATATATGTTCTCTTATGTGGATAGCCTTGCAATACACACAATACCCAATTTAAACAAACACTTCTTAATCAAATTCTGCACAATAAATAAAATTCTAAAACTTTGAGATATTTTAAATAGTAAATTTATATATTATATATCCACCAAATATTTTTAAACTCATCTGATATATATTTTATAGGAATAAGAGAAAAAAACCCAATAATACACATAAAATACTATATTTTTATACATATTTTTTCCATCCATTCGATGGAGAAGCCTCTTTAAATACAATTTTGGACTATATTATAAATATTGTATGTAAAAATAAAATTATTATTTTCAAGAGAATCATAAAAATTACCTTAGGGTGTTATTTGGTAATTTTCTATAATGTTTCATTTTTTAGTAAATAATAAAAAATACTAAAATTTTACACGAAACTATAATTTCATCTAATTTCTTTTTATGGTTAAATTTTAATTATAATTTATTTAATGTTTTAATTATATTATATATTTTCAATTAATCAAATTTATATTACAATAATAAATTATAATTTTGAAATCTATAACAAAAAATAGCAAGCTTGATGATATTTTTACTCTAAAAACCTGTATTGTTATCCCATCTGCAAGATTAATTTTAATTTAATTTATCCCACTAATGTGATTGGAATTTGGACAAATTATTTTTGTATTTTGAATAAGAATAATTTCTGATGTATAATAATCTAAAAATAATTTTTAATAAAAATATTATTGAAAGTAATTAAAATTAATTACAATGATTAAGGATAAATTATGCTTAATAAGAGACTAAACCATAACCATAGGGTCGAAATAGTCCTATACACCTTACAAAAATCCATTTTCTATCCATATATCTACCCTATGCTCTGTTGTACAGAATTTGTACCACTATTTATCCATTATTACTAAAAAAATGTTGTTGGGGTTTCATTCTATTAAAATGTTACAAAGGTTTCACCCCTCTTCAATTATAAAAGGTCTCCATTACATCCACATCCTCATACCTCTAAAAACCCATAAGTTCTAACAATATATTAATAATAATATTACATAAATCCCTTCCTAACTCTTTGAAACCTCTCTTTAGGAATACCTCAATCCAAGGAATCATTTGGGGAAAACCAAAAAGAGTTACCCGATTAAGAGGTAACATCCTTCCCAAATATCTTCAAATATATTTCCATTATCTACCCCCTAGATTTTCTTTATTACTTGGTAATATAAAAACTCTAGTATAATGTATATATAGTAGGATTTTTTTATGTTATAATTTTGACTTTAACTTACACAAACTTCCATCTAATGGGTAATGAACATATTGTTTATGTGTAGGTGGACTATCACCTCCCAAAATGATGATGCTTCAATTTTACATTATTATGTCTCTAAGTGGCCATTATGATGGAAATAATATTTATATATTTTATATATATAATTTATTATGTATTTAAGCTTCTATAATTATTTTACAACACATTTCCTTATAAATTACAATTTGTGTAAAAAAGATAAGATCATTTGTAGAAATGCAGACTATCTCCCCCTCAAAGCGATGTGATTTGTTCATGATATACATGGAACATATTATGTAAAATTTTAATAAAAGTATTTAACAAATATGAAATTTATATGATATTGGAATTATGATATTCATATGTATCATTTACTTTTTATTCTATTAAAATGGCAAATAAATGAAAGTAGTGTTCATGTGTACGTACATACTACTGTCTCCCAGAATAGTGAATTTCATTTATTTTAACCGAATCCTTATATATTAATCTAGATTCATATTTATTTGATATATATGTTATTAAAATAAAGTTTTTATATTATTAAACCATGATAATAATAAAAAATAACATGTTAAAACATTCTCCATGAACTAGGAAAATAATACATGATATAATTAAATTAATGAATGTTGGTTAACAAACAGGTAATTAGAGATTAGAAGAAGATAATAATCGGGTATTATAAACATGATTATGGTTATATTTTATGTTAGTAAAAAATTATTAAACAAAACAAAATAGGATTAAAACCACACAACAAAAGGAATGTTTGGTAAAGGGAATCTTATCTAAATTTACATTCTATTGAGACTTATTTGTTATGATGCGCCAACTCGCATTTACTGGGTGTATATAATAAATTTTACATGTTATATCATAAATATCATTATTTTAATGATATTATATGTTTTATTTAATGTCATACCATTTTGGGGATTATAATTTAAATGTTTTTAAGATTAAGGGCAACTTTGGATTATTTAAATATTATTTTCTTCAAGAATATTCTTAATGATTATCTTTGAAATATCATGTCTATTTGTGATTTTTTAATTTATCATAAAAATTAAAATTATTTTAATTCATTTAATTGTAAATTTACTTTAATATCCATTTTCTCATATAATGGCTATTAGTACATTGTAAACTGCATACACTTTTTCCTATAATTATTACTTTGATAGTTATTTGATTAATTTTGAAATTACTAATAAATATATAAATATCATTTAATATAGTTATTTTCTATATAATATTATTTATTTTTACAATTAAATATTTGTAATTATTTTTAAATACAATTATGAGTGGATCTCAGACATTATATATCTCTTTGATGCATCGATAAGACCTCATTATATGATTATGTCAGCCTAATTAAATAGGCTCCTTCCTAGAGTGTTAAAATGTCGGGATGATTTATCTTGAAAATATAGGTTCTCATGTGAAGAAAACATTAAAACCATTAAGAAATAACTGCCTCTATTTTATTTTCAGTTATTATTCATCCATGAGATTTTTTGTTGACACATCTATAGAAATATTTGATTACAGTTCATTGATTAAATATAATGTGTTCCATTTTCATAGTTTCCTATATTAAATTTTAATTATCTAGTAAATTGAATGGAATGTGTTATCAGTTTTTTTAATTTCCATGATAATGTATTCCTATTGATTAATTATTTATTATTCTTCCCTTAACCTTACTAATCATTTGAGCGTTCCCTTATTGTGTTTCATTCCCCATTTCAAGAATAAGAAATCATGGAATAAGCATTTAAGGACACAATATTTTTTATATAATGTTTTTCTTCCTATTTCATAATGTATTATGCATATCATGTATGTAATCAGTATTTACAAGAGTGCTAAATTGGACAGTCGTTTGGGATTTATCTCCTTGTTACAATGAAAGTATATTAATATAATACACTGACTTTGGGATTCCTGGGTAAAGGAATTATAATTTGTATCAGATGAGGTGTAGAAACAACCTTGGAAACTTGATATAGAAAAAATAGAGTAGGTATCACATCCCTATGATGTAAAATAGGGTATTTTATACAATAACATCCTAGAATTTTGGTAAGGTAGAGATTATGTGGGTATTCCTAGCAATACATCCATAAATGGATATAATAAGATGGTGTTGTTCTTGAATAAATGTTCCTAGTAGTAACAAAACTAAAAGTGTGTTCTAAGCTTAGCTTGTGGTAACCTGGTATATGAAATTGGGACTTACTATGCACTTGGTTGGAAACTAACGAGGTATATGCTTAGGATAATTCCCAATTAATTTTCCTTTCATTATAATGCATTTAAAAGTAAATATTTACCCAATTAACCAATTTTTATGATTCTAAGATTTATGTTGCATGAATTTATGGTATGGTTTATAATATATTTGAAATAATAAATTATGAGCTAGTTTAGTGTATTCAATTTTTTAGAAATATAACATTAAATTATGAATGGAATCATTACTCGTTGAAAATATAGTGATTTACTTAATGAGTAAACTAGTACATCTATTATTGGAACAGAGAAATCAGGGAAATATTAGGGTAACATTGTCATGTTATGAAAAATAATTCCCAAATGAAACAACCTACTCCATGAAAGGAATATCTTACATTGAATCACTTTATATGATAGTATCCCCCAACCATTTAGGGGGACTATTAATACCATTATATCTCACCAATTGATTAAGTCCCTAGAGAAGATATTTATGTCCTTAGAATATATCGAAAAGGAAAAGTATACACTTGTGGTATATTTTTTCCAAGGAGATGTAGATCAGTGGTGGTATATAATACATAATACAAGGTAGGAAGATGAAATTGAACTCACAGAATAAAGGATATTTATGGAGACATTATTTAATAAATATTTTCCTCCTAATCAAAAAATTGAGATGAAGAGAAAGCTCCATAGCTTAAAGAAGAAGGAAGAAGAGAGTGTTGTAGATTATGAAGCTACCATAAAAAGGTTAGCTATGTATTCTATATATTATATACGACACACATAGAGAAAGATTGACCACATCTATAAAGGTATTAAGCCACATCTCTGAAGAAAACTGTTTTCTCAAAATTATTTATCATATGAATATATTTTTTTCCATAAAGGGGTAGAAATAATTTTCAAGAATCAATTTATTCATGTAAAACCAGTATAATCAGAGGCTATATAAACATCATCTAAAGGGTAATGCAATTATGAAGAATAATAAAACTAAATATTTTCAATCTTGTGAAAAATATATAATAAGAACCTTGGGAAATGTTTTAAGGGAATAAGATTTTGTTATATGTATGGAAGTATGCATCACCTAGCTAATGATTGAATATGTAAAAAGGATAAAATTTTTGTATAGTATTTTAACTTTATAGATGTAGGGAACTATGATAATGAAATCCTTGTGAGTCCGGGGAATATACCAAAGAGGAGGATAAGGGAAAATAGCCATGATTATGTGATCACTACAGTTGAGCTAGATGTACCAAATGACATGGTGAAAGTTACAATAATTCTATCTTAAAATTCAAAGAAGCATTATTTGATTATGGATTGTCGCACTTTTTATATCTACCCACATTTTGAGGGAATTAGTTATTTAAAATTTTAATTAATAGGTGAGTTGTTGATAAACAATTTTAAAGAAAGTATCATTGCAACTAATATGTGTCTTTAAGTACAAATTATGACACATAAATGTATTTTATGTGCCGACCATATAATCATACTAATGGTTGACTTTGATATTATCATTAGTATGGACTAGCTCTTGAAGTATGATGCAAAAAAATTATTTCAATATAAATGAAATTACAATTTGTGGGGAACATGTAGAATCCCACATCCTCAGTTCAAAATCTTTCTCACATTATTCTTATTTATATCCACACTTTGTAGCTCTACTGAAAGAAATTCAAAGAGAATAGAAGCAAATAAGGTGTAGTTATAATGGAGGTAATGTCCTAATTAAAGATGTACCTATTTTGCAAGAATGCATTGTTTTATTTCCTAATGAATTACTTGGAGATCCCCTAGAGTGTGATGTAGAATTTTCCATTCATTTATTTCCTAATGCAAGGCCAACATAAATGACTCCATATAGAATTTCCACGGTGGAATTAGCGATGTTTATGAAATAACTAGTGGATTTATGTAATAAGTTATTTATTTACCCTAGTGTTTCATCATGGGGATCCACTATCCTATTTTCTAAAAAGAAGGATTGATCCATGTTTTTTCTCTGATTATAGGGAAATTAATTCCATTACAATAAAGAAAAATTATCCTCTTCCTCGCATTGATTATTTGTTTGATCATCTTCAAGGAGACAAATATTTTTCAATGATTTATCATTGTTTCAAGAGTAACCAATTATGAGTGAATAATTAATACATTCCAAAGATAAGTTTTCATATGAGGTATGTATATTACTAGATTATAGTAATTCCATTTGGATTGAGTAATTCATCCTCTATTTTTGTGGACTTAATGAAGAGAGTATTCAATGAATATTAAGGACACGATATAATAGGAATAAAATAACCTTTTCTAATGACTTATAGATGTCAAAAAGACATGTACTATTTTTTTTTATTAATATGATTTAATAACCATTAATTATCATTATCTTTGATAATATATCCCTTAAACAGTGATCACACAACTGATTATTTAATAACCATTATTATTAATGTGTTTTATCGTGGTTGGAAGTTAATTTTTGGGGATTCTAAATAAAATAAAATAAAAATAAATGTACATATTTTTATTTGATAGGTGGATAAAACCACCAACTGGAGGTTAGAGGTGGGTCCGCCACACCCTAACCTCCCATGAAAGGATATAACTAGGTGGTCCCCACTCTAGTTTTAACCCCCATTAACTCCCATGTAACATTCATTTAATTGGGGGAGGTCTATTAAACTTCCCTTTAAATTAATAAATCCACCTCTCATTTAATTTTGAACCTTCCATCTTCTCTCATTAATGTGACAACACACATTAATTAATGAATTGAGCACCCACAATTAATTCATTAATTTGTAGAGATTTTAATTCTATATAATTTCATTTTGAATGAATGGCGTAAAGAAAATAATAGGGAGGCTATTCTTTTTGTTTGGATGGACACATAATGGATTTGGGAGAAAACATGGAGAAACAACTTCTTCCAACAAATAATGACCTATTCCAATGAAGAAAACTCCTTGTATCTGAAGAACATGAATCATCATCATCTGTATTCTTCATCTAGAGCAAGGAAGGGATGCACCATCGCCCACGGAGTAAACCGACGGCATCATCTCGACCCGTCTTCACTGAGTTCTACCTCCTCCGACGTTGACAGAAGGACGCCCATTTTCCGCGATGTTCGTCTTCTGTGACTCATCAATGTAATATGAAAAATAAGAGGTAGGGGGGTTTACCTTTTTTGGGATTTAATTATATTTTCTTATTTCTAAACGACTAATGCGGACTAGCCAACGAATAGGCAGATCTGCGGTTCGATCATTATTTCGGGTAAGGGAAGAATTTCATGTGGAGATTACATTTGGGATGGATTGGTCTTGTAGATGATCTTTATTGAACATTGTTATGATCTAATAATGTGGAGGGAGTGGGTTAATCTGAACACGGCCTGATTCCCTCTGGTGACCATATGATGTTCTTAGGATTGTTGTGTTCTTTGTGGGTGACGGTCCATAGTGGCAGTGACTGAATCTGGAGGGTCCAGCGTTGAGGGCGGCATCCCGGAAGGACACCCTGTGCAGAGGGATCCAATTTCCAACCACCAGTGTAGAACTGGTGGTCCATAGAAGGTGGGACACCGGGCGGTGATTCCGCCGACCAGAAGAGGTGGCGGTGGCGGCGGCTGCACTCTGACCCTTTGGAGGGACCGGCGGCCGCTCGGGCTGCCTCGTCCGTGAGCCGACCGGTCGGCCAATCCGGCTAGCCCGCTAGAGAACCGCGGTGCACGCAAGCGATGCATGGAGGAGGACATGGTGTGCTTCCGTGGGCCGATCGGATAGGTGAAACGATCGGTCGTGTGGCAGCCGGTCTGGAGAAACACAACGCCATCAGGCACCACATGGGGAGAACCGCGGCCCGCACCGCGAGCCGCGTGCCCTGGGCCGAACCGGCCTACTACGGCTGACCAG
Source organism: Viscum album (assembly GCA_963277665.1). Lineage (NCBI taxonomy): Eukaryota > Viridiplantae > Streptophyta > Magnoliopsida > Santalales > Viscaceae > Viscum > Viscum album. Next base: position 1,770,094,136 of record OY728145.1, read on the forward strand.
GTTAGATGAGGAGGCGGAACCGCGTGGCACTACCAGGAAAACTGGACCGACCAATAGCACGATCCGATTCCATGTATGGGACGTGCCCCACCAGTCTGAGCTGACCCCCAGTCGGGTCGGACTAGCCGAGCTGGGTTAGGCCCATCTTCGCTTAAATGCGAATAACTCCTAGACTGCACGCCTGATCAACGTTTTGTCTACGACACTAGGACCCTCGTGAAGAGGAGGTCCTTTTGGGATACTATAAGTGAGTTTTTGACAAATTATAAAAAATTACGGGTTTGGATCGTGCGTAAATCCGATCAGGCCCCTAGAGCAGAAATGCCAATAAATCTCAAATCGGGAATCCGATTGACGTGTCATTTGTCGCATTGGTTCCTTATGATGAGATAGAACTACAGGATACATCAACTCATTACTTCATGATAATTGATTTATTGACACTTGGCTCGAGGATTGGACCCTCCCGGAATCGAGCGTGCTATGTGCAGGAACCCAAGGGCTGGCTGCGACTGAGATGACAAGATCCTCCGTGGGGTTGATAGGGGTGATACTGTAAAAATATCCTCTATGGCATTGACAAAGATGACTAATGTACTAGGATCCTCCATGGGTATGACAGTTCTGACTTCTGTTCCTGCATCCTACGTGGTTCTGATAGAATAGTTGGTCTTGTATCCTGTGTGGGTCAGATAACTTAGCTGGTGTTGTATAATGTGTGGGTCTGATAGCTTACATGAATCAGGGAAAAAATCTGATAATCTATATCACTCTATAAAATATGTATACCTATGTGAGCTGAGTCATGTCTTTTAACCATTATCATCGTTGTGATTGACTTTACTTTCTTTGTAGAATGGTTTGTGCTTGGGCTCAGGATTTGGAGTCAGACAGTGATTGATAACTTAGGAATATGTATGGGCATATACATAAGTAGGGTTTGTTGATACGTTGTGATTGTATCGTTCTACTATGTTTTATTTTTTGTGGATTATAGGAGACCTTTGTGGGTCTCGGAGCCCCCTGCTGAGTATTGTTATACTCACCCCTGCACGGGCTTCGCCCGCACCTTGTTGTGTTCTATGCAGACGACAGACAATAGTGATCGAGGCTGAGGGTGACGGACGGGAGGCTTATTAGAGCTGGACTAGATGAGATGTACGGTAGTGATGAGTTGATCGAGTTCTATACTAACCCTTCAGGTAGGATTCCATGGTGGACGATCCAAGAGTTGTTTTCTCTTTTTACTTGTACTTGTTGTTCAGTTGGGTTTTTATACTAGCCCACATACTTTCAGCACACTTTTCTTTTTATATTTTAGTACTTTTTTGCTTCTACAGCTGGTGTTTAATCAGTGTGTGTTACCAGTTTTATAATGACCCATACTTTACATACATTGTCAATGGTTCAAAATTGAAGCACACTTACTACAAAATATACAAAACCGTGAAAGGACCGTATAGGTATAGTGTCTTTAGAAACTGGGAAACATAAACAACTGGTTCATAAATCATCTATATTGTCTCCTTTTTATTTTATCATATCTAGATTCCCTTTTGGAATATCTTACATAATACCCTTCTTATTGACCTAGGGAAAATAAACCATACAAAAGGGTGAGCTCCGATTCTCAGTAAGGGTAAAAAAAATAAATATCAATCACATCATATGCATAATAACATAACATTTTGGAAATCTTAACCTGAAAAAGAGATCATAATTTCATAACATGGGATAAATCATAGTAGTGAAATGTAATTCCAATAATAATAATATGAAACTTTGTTTCATACACACATAATAATATATAATCATTTCTTAGTAGTCAGGACTCATTTCTAAGACTATCTTAATGGACAAAGTCTATTTCTTTACCAAGTTCACTTTTCGTTTCAGTCCTGTTTCACTTAACCAGATTAACCTTCCATTCCACGCATGTCTATATCATGAGATATAAATCTTTACCCAATGAATTGGGGGGAGAGATAGGTACCACCCATCTCATAATGATATCATTATTATGTTTGCCACAAAATCATAAATCATACATCATAGCATAACCCATGTAATACAAATGGGATTCTTAAACATCATGCCATCATAACATAATCCATATAAGACAAAAGGAAATAATAAAAATAATTCCATAATAACGTAACAAAATCAATGTAAAAATAGTGATACAAAAAAACCCTATATTATCTTATATAGAAAATAATTTTCATAAAACGCTTGAACTCCATTCTTGGGGAAAATGTCCATTCTACTTCAAAAACATTTTTCCTTTCTTAAAATGTCATATAATTTTAAACTAAAAGATGTTGAATAAAAAAATCATGATAAAATGTAAAGGAAGATTCATTTAAATAATTTTCTACAGACCATTCATGTCGTATAAGTTAAAAAAACATTCTTCTCGTACTTTGGCTGGAAAAGTCAAAAAGTACCTCATACTAAAAAAGACAAAAGATTCCATTCATATCTTTTACTAAAAACTAAACAATGGGTAAAATTTTATTTAAAAAATTCTAGGTGGATGGAAATAATATTAAATATTGAGGAAACATGGATGTTGATGATAAATATTCCCCAGTAAATTCTAAAGTATAAACAATCTTGGATAAAAATGAGATTGTGAGATTTTTTCTTACCATAGGTCCAATTTTCTCCGTACGTGTCCGAACCTCCTGTATAATGATTTAAATAATTTTATTTACTTATTATATTATCTTACTCATTGTTATGATATCATATATGGTGATATTATTAGCTTTGTATTAGTAATATTTCATTGCTACTTGTTATTCGGGTGATTATTGCGTTTTGTTCTTATGTGTGTTTTGTCAAATAAATTCTTATTATTAATTTTAGGTTGTAGATACCTCATTTATATAATGGTATTATTGTAATATATATCATATTCATTCATTCAAATCATTTATATAATCATTATGCATTCAAGATCTTGTAGAACGAGTCGTATCACATCATGGAGACAGTAGGTCATACGTACGCACGAGCGATGATATCGTTCCCATGATCATCTAATTGTATTGAAGTGTATGTATAATATTTCAGAATGAATATCACTTTACAATAATATTATATAGTTATTATTTACACCATTCTACCCATCCAAGTATGGTGGTGGTGGAAAACAGATTACACCACGGCGTGGAGACGGTATTCCATACGTACGCACGTGCGGTGATTTCGTTTTCTGTAAGATGGATAGAAGGATAAATAGAGTTGTTTAATATTTATAATAACATATCCATATATGAGTGATACCGATGTTATTACATCATAATGAAACAACTAAAGAAGAAAAATTAGAAAAGAAATAATGTTGAAAGAATCGGTAACAGACATTACCTCTTCCTTGAAGTGCCTCTTCTTAACCTCATATAAGGGCACTAAATATGGTCTTTGAAGAAGCCCAAGACCTCTAGGATGTTTCTAGGGAAGTTGATAAGGGAAATGGGTAGGGTTTGTCCGAGCTTTAAGGCTCAAAGTGGTGTGAGGAGGAGAAGGAGGAGGTTCCCTTTTATAAGGGATGAGAGGGGTATCTTAGGAAAAACATAAAATATTATTTTATTATAAAGTCATATTCAGTTTTTAATAGCTCAAAATTGATTTATTTAGAATCTAAGGTGGGGATGGGTCGGAAGCCTCTCAACCAATAGATTTTACACAAGTTTAGGTTACTATTTTAACCTTATCATTTAGATTTAACTCTAAGTTAACTAATTTATCTTTTACCATGTCTTCTTGTTTTCTAACACTATATGGTTAATAAAATTACTATAACAATCCAAACGAACCCCAAGTTGTTAATTATTAATATATATAACCTTATCTAAGTCATTTGGATGAACCTTATATTTTCAGGAATAAAATAACAATTAATAATATAATATTTGTTTTACAAACTATTTAATGTCAATTTTGACAATATTTGGTAATTGATTTTTGTGAAATTCATTACAGCATTATTAGTTAGAAAAAAGTTAATTAAATAAATACTAATATGAAATATTAACCTATAAAATTATTTTAATTCTTGAAAAGTCTCAAATTACATTTATTTGGGTATTTATAATGTCCATTATATTAATATTTCATTAATAAGGTAATTACTGCATCATTATTGTGTCATTAATAAATTAAAATTATTTAATGTCTAAAAATTATAAATAAAATACCATTATGTAGGAAAGATTTTTATCTTTCTAATTAATATTATAGAAGAAATTATCTTATGTATAACCCTATATGAAAAAAAAATTAGTTATTAAACTTTGATTTTAACTTTTTTTAACTCTTCTTTAAATAAAATAATAATAAATGTCATAATCTAATCCACGTGGACCTAAATGGTCATATTTTATTCCTAATGTTTTTTATGGTCGAATTAAACTTATACAATAGAATTATAACATGTGTTAGGGTAATAATAATATCATTTTTACACTTAATTACCCTATTTACTTTTAACTGTGGTAAAAAAAAGTAAAAAGATACTATTCACCAAAAACTATTTTTATCTTATTAAACCAAATTTTACTCCTTGATATTTACCATGTCTATAGTATTTTTGAAATACCACTCATTGAAGCGGTAAAATTATGTTTTCTATAAATTTTCAAACTCTCCTAGGAGGTGGCTAAAAGACGGAGAAAAGTTCAATAAAATTTTTATATATCTAAACTTATTATAAAATAACTCCAATGAATTACGTTGAACTTATATAGGTATTATGTATCAATTTTTCCCTAAAATAAATTTAAATAAAATGCCTAACTATTTAAATAAAAATTCAGTTTTTAAATAGAAATCCTGTGTTTTCACTATTCATAAAAAATTGAAAGTTTTCAGAAAAATACAAAAAATTCACCCTAGGCTAATTTTGATATCTTGAATCCAAAAATGAAGTATTTTTGAAAAGATATAATTTATAAAATTTCATGAAGTGGGTATTTCTATTCATAATGGATAGTTTTAATAATATTTTAATGGCTTATCGTTGTTTAGTGAAACTTGGTATTACGTACAATGCAAGCTATCGAGGAACGTAACAATTGCGTGTAAAGAAAGCCAAGATTGAGTTGTTTGTATTGAAAGATTCATTTGATGATGTATATAACATAGAAACAAAATATTTTTCATAAAAATCTCAGGTTTTATAGGTTTAAAGGCAATACATTCCCTTTTATAGGTATTATGCCTTTGGTGCTAGTCGCCAGCCCCAGGCCAATGGAACGAGAGTTTGGGTAGTCACAACACGGTCCCTAAGGACAGGTCATGACAAATTAATATCAGAGGATTTGGTTCTACCATAGAAAATATACTCTGATTATTTTAATGGCAATAGTGTTAAGTGTTTTGGGCGTGGTTCGGCGGCCGAAGTATCCATACACTAGGACTATGACTTATGATTTCTGACTCAGTGCATGAAAAAACTGATTGCTTGTGTGTTTCCTTTAAAAAAGTTTTCTTCATAACTAATTTATCTCAGCTCACCAGGTATACTATTTCAAATGTGGCGTTCCTATTTCTTTTCAGGATGGCCCCATAAAGGCATCCAGCTGGGGTTTTGAGTTATGTACGAGATGGTAGCCCACCGAGCGACGAGACCTCGGTGCAGGGCCCCATCATAGTGGAGGTACTAGCGGTACCACTACCCGATGGGCCAACGATACCACCAACTCTAGCATAAGAGAGTGCATGCAGCCTGAGTGCATTGCACGAGTTCCAGTACCCGAGGCCAACCAGGTTCCGGGGAGAGACGGACCCACATGCAGTTGAGGATTGGCTGGACGCTATCCTGAGAGTTTTCAGATTGGTAGGGACACCAGCTAACCTCATGGTGGTCCTTGCTGCGAGTCTATAGCAAGAAATAGAAGGCAGATGGTGGAGCCTGATGCTCCAAGTGCATGATGATGCATCATTACTCTATATTGACTTCGAGAGTATCTTTCGCTCAGTGTTTCTTCCAGCCACCCTTCGTGCAGTGCGGATTCATGAGTTACTTCATCTGCAGTAGGGCATCATGAATATATCTCATTACTCAGAAAGTTTCACTTACATCTCGCGCTACTCCACGGATATGGTATGGTACCCATTCTTTGGGGGCTAGACCATAGAGCAGGGACTCAGACATGAGATCAAGTCTTCTATGATCCCCCTCAGCATCCCGACGCAGGTGGTGGTGCTAGAGCGATCCATTCTAATGGAGAGTTTTTCATTGAGCAGTCACCAACAGTGAGACCCACCACAGGGTGACACGTAGCAGATTTTTCTACAGCCCGTTGTAGGTAGATGTTGTAGAAGACCAAGCGGACCAGGCCATCATTTGGGTGACCCCAAGATACAGGTTCAGTGGTGTGGGGAACACGAGACAGAGCTAGTTATACAAGGAGTAGACAGTGCTATGCATGCGGTGGGTAAGGACACATGGCTTGTGACTACCCGACCCACCATGCAGATGAGAAATAGACAATAGAGGGACCTCCCAAGAAGAGTCAAAGGTTCAACTTTGGTGGTCCTCCGGGAGAAAGTAGATGTGGGAGAGGAGATGGTCGAGCAGTGGGTGGTGGCCGATGTTTCGAGGCTCTACCACCACCACCACAAGGAGGTCCACCCCGACCACAGGGAGCTGGCAGAAAGAGGTTGTCTCAGCTCTAGGAAGTTGAGGCCTATGACCACAGCACCCCTTAGATGATTCATGGTACTATCTGTGTCTACTCCACCCTTGACGTGTTACTCATATACATAGGTGCGAGTCATTATTTTATTACCACTGGCCTCATTCAGAGCTCAGATATTTTGATGGATCTGTTGGCTCGATTATTATAGCTGTAAACTTTTATGGGAACATACTTGATGGTTACGCACTGGTTCCAGAAGTGAGAGCTTACTCTAGGAGGTGAGAGCTTCAGCTGGGATCTTCTGGTAGCAGCATCGAGGCCTTATGACAACATCTTGGGTATAGACTGGTCATCCATAGTTCATGCCAAGATTGACTATATTAGGCACAATGTTTGGTGTATCCGTACAGATGGGACTAGGTTCACATTCTCCAATGATAAGAGAGCCTTTTTAGCACAGGATGGACTTACAAAGAGGAGGGGACTGCCAATAACACATTAAATGTCTACTCTCATACTCAGAGAGGTTGATGTGTGGAGTCCGAGTTTTCCTATTTTGGTAGATCATTATGAGGATGGTTTCCCTAACGAAGTTCCAGGACTACCTCTTCACATGAAAGGTATACTACTACATTGACTTGTACCCCAGGATGGCACCGATATCTACTCCAGCATATTGGATGGTTCCCACCACTCTTCGTTAGCCGCTGGTACAACTAGAGGATTTTCCGGGGAAGGGATTCATCCGACCTAGTGTTCCACTATGGGCATCCCTGATTTTTTTCTCCAAGAAGGCAGATGGGAGCTTGCCACTGTGTGTTGACTACCATCGCCGGAACTAGGTTACCGTGAAGAACACTTACCCACTCCTGAGGATTGACAACCTCTTTGCTAAGATCAAGGGAGCACGATAGTTCTTGAAGATAGACCTTAGTTTAGGCTATCACCAGCTCAGAGTTTAGGACAAGGATGTGCAGAAGACGACCTTCAGATGTCAGTATGGCCACTACAAGTCCTTGGTTATGTCCTTTGGCATAGCCAACTCTTCAGAAGTGTTCATGAGTCTAATGAACATGATCTTCCAGCCTTAACTCAATCGTTTTGTCATAGACTTCATCGATGACATACTGATATACTCGACTACTAAGGAGGAGCCTTCCTATCATTTACAGGTAGTAATGGACAAACTCCGAGAACACAAACATTATGGTAAGCTCTAAAAGTGCCAGTTATTGATTCAAGAGTTTCTCTTTCTAGGAAAATTCATCTCAGAGGCTGGAGTTGCAGTGGATCCAGCGACGATCGAGGTAGTACTTTATTGGAAGACACCTTCGACTGTAACAGAGGTATGAAGTTTTCTAGGGATGGCTTGGTACTATTCGGGATTTGTGCCAGACTTCTCCAAATTTGCAGAACAACTTTTATCATTTAGGAATTAGGGACAACCTTTCATGTGGTCAGAGAGATTCCAGTAGAGCTTTCAAGAGATGAGGTAGATGTTGACCAGTGCTCCCATATTGAGGCCACTGAAGGAGGGAGTTGGGTACTTAGTTTAATAAGACGCATCAGGGACTGGACATGGGTGTGTCCTGATGCAGGAGCAAGTAGTGATCACGTATGGTTCTCATCAACTGATACATCATGAGTATAACTATGCTACACATGACAAGGAGTTAGCAGTAATGGTCTTCGCCTTGAAGATGTGGTGACAGTATCTTATGGGTGAACGTTTTACAGTCTACTCTGAACACCAGAGTCTCAGGTGCATCTTCTCACCAAAGGACCTGAACTTGATACAATGATGATGGATCAAGTTACTTCAGGGCTATGAATTTGAGATATTATATACTCCTGGGCAGGGTAAATTTGTAGCAGATGATCTCAGTAGGAGATCAGGCATTCATCTACTAGGAGAGGTGACAGAGCAGTTGGTCGCATTTTAGATATCTTTTGTGGTTATAGATGGTGTAGCCTTTCTGCAGTCTCTCATAGTCACTCCTCCACTTCTTCAGCGATTTAGGGAAGCACAGCATGGGGACTTTGACTGTGAGACATGATGTGCTCAAATATCCACAGGGTAGGCACTTGATGGATTTTCTGAAGAAGGAAGTAGCAGAGTTTGTCTCAAGATGCCTCACTTGTCAGCAAGAGAAGGTGGATCACCAGGTTCAAATAGGCTTGGTTCAACCCTTAGAGGTCCCAAAGTGGAAGTGGTATGGGATATCCATGTATTTCGTGATGGGACTTCCACATACATCTAGAGGATATGACTCTATTTGGGCGATTGTTTACCGACTCACCAAGTCGACCAACTTCCTACCGATAAGAGAGCAGGGCTCAGTAGAGAGCATTGGATGCCTCTATCTACAAGATATCATATGGATTCATATTGTTCCATCTACGATCCTCTCCAATTGAGATGCTCGTTTTACTTCATAGCTATGGAAGGGGTTGTAGGAGGCTTTCGGGATGCATCTTCGCTTGAGCAGTGCCTTCCATCCTCAGATGGATGGTTAGACTAAGCGAATCATTTAGACTCTCGAGGACATGCTCCATGCATGTGTCCTTGACTTCAGTCATAAATGGGAGTATCACTTACCCTTGATAGAGTTTGCGTATAACAACACCTTCCACTCCACCATCGGGATGGCACCTTACGAGGCACTTTACTACCGACCTTTGAGATCACCTCTGTACTTGACTAACCCATGGGAGTCAGCACTTGTAGGACCAGAGATGTTGTAAGCTATGATGGAGAAGGTGCAGATCATCCAAGAGCGGATGAAGACATCACAGAGTAGGCAGAAGTCCAATACTGATAGGAGACAGAGACCATTGGAGTTTAGGGATGGATTCAACGTCTTTCTACCGGTCTCAGCTCGATGAGGTCTACGGAGATTTGGCCAAGGCAGCAAGTTGTCTCCAAAATTCATTGGACCATTCCAGGTCCTCAGCAGAGTAGGCAATGTGGCTTACCATATGGCTCTTCCACCTCAGTTTCACTGGGTGCATGACATTTTCCACGTATCTTAGCTAAAGAGATATGTGCACGACCTGTCCCACATCATTGACCACAGGGAGCTTGACATCGATGATGGGGAGACATTCATGGAGGTTCTAATGGATATTGAGTATCGATAGGAACATGGCCTATGTGTACGGTCAATTCCTCTAGTGCGTGTTCGCTGGCAGCATTATAACCTCTAAGAAATCCCATGGGAGCAGGATTCTTAGATGTGTGCTCGATAACCTCATTTGTTCATTTAGTATGACTTGTATCTTATGGGGATGTAAATCTCTGAGGTGGGGAAAATATATTTACCTGAAAATTCAATAATATTTTTTTAAAATACACGGGATTTTTATGAGTCTGCAGTTTTTGACGGCGCTTGATTCCAAGGCCTGGTGTGCCCGGAATAAATTTATGAATTTTTTTTAGGTACGTTCAGTAAAAGTACATGCGGGATTTTATATTTTTTTAATCGGTGCTCAGAATTGAAATCTGAGGGCACCGCTGAACTCGCAGCATCGGTATTCGCTTAAGGATACCTTTACCATAGTTTATTTTTATCGAGGTTGGATGTTAATTTTTGGGGAATATAAATAAAATAAAATAAAAATATGTGTACATATTTTTATTTGATTGTTGGTTAAAACCACCAAGAAGAGGTTAGAGGTGGTGCCCACCACACCCTAACCTTTATTGGGAGGATATAACTAGGTGGGTCCCACTCTAGTTTGAACCACCTTTTACCCCCATGTATCTTTAATTTAATTGGGAAATGTTTATTAAACATCCCTTGAAATTAATAAACCCACCTCTCCTTATATAATTTTGAACCTTCCACCTTCTCTAATTAAAGTGCCAACACCCATTAATTAATGAATTGAGATCCCACAATTAATTCATTAAAATGTACAGATTTGAATTCTTTTGAGTTCCATTTCAAACGCATGGCATGAATAAAATAATAGGGGCTATTATTTTAGGTTGGGAGGACACATAATAAAATTGGGAGAACTCTTGGAGAAACGATTTATTCCAATGAAGAACAACATATTCCAATGAATAACACTCCTCGTCTCCCATGAACATGATGCATAATCTTCTTCCTTCTTTAACCGGAGCAAGGAAAGGAAGCACCGCTGCCCACGAAGTACACCGAGGGCGTCGTCTCAACTCGTTTTCCCTGAGCTCTACCTCCTCTGATGTTGACAGAACGACATCTGTTTTCCATGACATCTATCTTCTGTGACTCGTCAATGTAGTACGGAAAAAACAAGGTAGGGGATTTACCTTTCTTGGGATTGAAGTTCTCCATTCTTATTTTTAAATGACGAATACGGACTATCCAATGAACATGCAGATCCATGGTTTGATCGTTCTTGCTGGTAAGGGAAGAATTTCATGTGGGGTTTAGATTTGGGATGGATCGGTCATATTGGCGATATTTATTGATCCATGTAATGATCTGATAATGCGGAGGGTGCGGGCCAATCCGAACACGGCCTGATTCCCTCCATTTATCTTGTGACGTTCTTCAGATTGTTGCGTTCTTCGTGGGAGATGAGCCAGAGTTGAAGCGACATAATCCGAATGGTTCAGCGTTGAGGGTGGCATCCCGGGGGCACCCCAGGTGCAGACAGATCCAATTTCTGACCACCGGAGCGAACCTGGTGGTCCACAGATGGTCGGCCGGTGAGTGGGGCACTGGTGACTAGAGGTGGTGGATGCGGCCGCCACCGTGCGCCGGTCGCATGGAGGGACCGACAGCCACTCAGGCCGCCCGTTCCACGGGACGATCGGTCGGTCGATCCGGCCGGCCCGCTAGAGAATCACAGCACCTGAAGGTGCTGCATGGAGTAGGACGCGGCCCTTGTCTTCGAGCCACTCGGCTGGGCAAACTGGCCGGCCATGTGCTGGCTGGGCTGGAGAACCATGGTGCCCGCAGGCACCGCGTGGGGAGAACTGCGGCCCGTAGCGCGAGCCACATGCGCTGGGCCGAACCGGCCGGCTACGGCCAGATGAGGTAAAAGAGGAGGTGGTGCTGATAGGTGAATAGGTACGGCCCACAGCACAGGTCGAGTCTGCGGGTGAGCCGCGCCCCACCGGGTCAGGCCCACCAAGCCGGGTTGGGCCGACCCGCCAGCCCACTGGGCTTGAAGGGTCGGGCCCATCTTCGCTTAAAGGCAAATAACTCCTAGACCGCGTTTCCGATTGACGCTTCGTCGATGACACTGGGACACTCATTATGAGGCAGTCCTTTTGGGATACTCTAGGTGAGTTTTGGAAAATTTTAAAAAATGGCTGGGTTTGGATGGAGTGTAAATCCAACCGGGCCCCTCGAACGGAAACACCAATAACTCTCAGACTGGACGTACGATTGACGCGTCGTCTATCGTGTTGGGTTCCTTATGATGAGACAGAACTATGGGATACATCAAATCATGACTTTGTGATAGTTTACGTATCAAAACTTGGCTCTAGGGGCGGACCCTACCAGAATTGAGTGTGTTATGTGTGGGAACCCTAGGGCTGGCTGCGACTGAGATGATAGGATCCTCCATGGGTTCGACAATAGCGATACTACACTAGGATTCTTCGTGGGTTCGATAGTGATGAATATTGTACCAGGATCCTTTGTGGGTCCAATACATCTGACTTCATTTCCTGAATCCAGTGTGGGTCCAACAGAATAGCTGGTCATGTGTCATGTGTTGGTCCGACAACTTAGTTATTCCTGTAACCTGTGTGGGTCTGAAATCTTAGATGAATCAGTGACTACATTTGATCATCTCTATCAGTCTAAGAAAGATGTATACCTATTTGAGATGATTCATGGCCTTCAACCATTATCATCTCAGGGATTGACTTTACTTCCTTTGTGGAATGGTTTGTGCTTGGGCTCAAGAGTTGGAGCAGGACTGTGATTGATAACATAGGTATATGTATGTTAATATACATAAGTAGGGTTTTTGATACTTTGTGATTGTATCTTTATACTATGTTTATTTCTTTTGTGGATTCTAGGAGACCATCAGGGGTCTCCGGGTCCCATAATGTGTATTTTTATACTCACCCCTACATAGGCTTCACCTGTACCTTGTTGTGTTCGGTGTAGACAACGAAAAGTAGTGATCAAGGATGAGGGTGACAGACGGGAGGTTTCCCGGAGCTGGACTAGAAGGTTTTTACCACAGGGATGAGTTATTCGAGTTTTGTACCTACCCTTCAAGAAGGATTCCCCAGTGGATGATCAAGGATTTGTTTTCCCTTTTTTACTTGTAATTTTTGTTGATTTGGGTTTGTATACTGGCCCGCTTACTTTCAGCACACTTTTCTTTTCTATTTTAGTACTTTTTGATTCGACATCTTGTGTTCAGTCATTGTATGCTATATGTTTAAGGGCAATGCCTTCCCTTTTATTGGTATTACTCCTTTGGTGCTAGTCGCCAGCCACAGGCCTATGGATGGTGGGTTGGGGTATTCACGGCACTGGCCCCGAGACAGGTCGTGACAACTATAGTGGAAACCTTTATTATTTGAGAACACTACTATAGAAGGATGTTGATCACATCCTCTTTTGAAGTCAATTGATCAGGCTATCAATATTCCCTTGAATTTCTAGATATTTCAATAATATTAGAACTCAGTGTTATGTTGATAATCCATGATAAATTTTAGATCAAAATTTTGAGACACTTCTAGATTATGTAGGTAAATATTTGGTCTCAGTCCTACATATTCAATAGTGGTGTTCCAAGAATCCTCACCACTTATTAAATTTGTATCATTGCATGTTGATCAAATGGAATGTCATAACAATTTACAATGAAGTGAGCAGTCTCTATAAGAAGATCCGCCACAACAAGTATAGTATTATTTCCTCTTGATTTATTCATAATACGAGTGACATATTTCATGGTTTTGTATTCCCATTTCCTTGTATGTATGGTTTATGGTTTCATCATACCCTTGGATTTATCCAATTCTTTAATTACTTGTTTACATAGAAGACATCTTGATGTATGTTCTTTGATCACATTCTTCATATTGTCCCACCAATAGCTCAATCAAATATATCTATACATCATTCTAATCCTTGGATGTATGGAGAAGGTTGATCTACGAATATTATCTAACAAATCCTTCTTTAACATGAAACATGTTGAAAAAAAAAACTTTACTCAAAATCTCACAACACCTTCTTCAATAACATCCAATTTGATGGATTACCCTTTCCTTATATCTTCCTCTTTATTTTAAATTCCAAAATATTTGATTTGAGTATCCTTCAACCTCTCTAGAAGGAATGGTTGATAAATCATTTATGAAATGATTGGTTGTGTTCCTTCAATTATGATTCCCACAAATATCCTTTTCATGAATGATAATGTCAGATCTTTATCAATTATCATTAATGATAAAATTATAGGATCCTTTCTACATACATAATCATCTTCTTTATTATCTTTCCCATAATTGTGGTGGATTGAGTTGTCATATTCCATGACAGACTCTTACCATATTTTTTGGTGAATATTCAACTCTTTCTATGAGAATATAAACATGAGGCTCTTATGATTCGTATATATTTTGAAATTCTCCCCAAAGAGATAATGCAACAAGATTTTCAATGAAAATATCACTATATCCATCTCAAGATCATGTTTTGGGAAGTCCTGTTCAAGAACCATCAATTTCCTTAAGGCATAGGCTATCAATTTTTTCATTCCACATTAACACATCACTCATTCACTTCTTAAAATCATTTTTGTATTCCATAAAACATTATCCTCGTATTGGTTGTGTAAGTTCAGGTTCATTGATAAGACACTTTTTCAACCCCTTGAATATATATTCACACTTATAATTCTAAAAAAGCATTAATCCATTCTATGTTATAGTGGTTAGAGGTGTTTAAATTATGAGAAAACTCTAAAAAATCGAGGATACAACACATCTAATCCATGGAAGCTATGGATTTATATCAAGGATGTTGGCCTCGACCATCTTTCAATTGCATAAATATTTGAAGGGTCCTCATATATCTCATTTATTTTGATAATATTATCCAAGAATGTGTCTTACTTCAACAAAAACACACATTTGTTTTAAATTTAATAAATATGCTCTTTTCTTAAGGTTTTTAGAATAGTGATCAAAAGATCCCCATACTCCTCCTTTCATTTAGATTATATTATAATATCATCTATAAATACTAGAATAAATATTCGGAGGTAATATTTTAAGACTCAACTCATGAAGTCCATGAATATTTCAAGAAGATTTATGAGTTCAAATTCGAATAATCAGAACTCATACTGCATGTACCTTGTTCAGAAAGTAGTCATGGTGATACCCTCATTCTCCACCTATACATAGTAATACCCTATGCAAATTTCCACCTTGGAGAAGTATTATGGTCTACATAGTTAATACAAAAATGATAAATATGGGGTATAATATACTTTTTCTTTATTGGTATCTTGTTTATCTCATGATAATCAATTCAAAGGTGCACTGAGACATCCTTCTTCTTGTAGAGGATGATTAGTGCACCACATTGTGAAGAACATGGGTGTATCAAACCTCTATATATATACTTCAGTAATTGTTTTTTAGCTGCAAAAGTTCCAAAATATTCATTCTATATGGTTTTTAAAAATATTTCAACAGCGCAGATATTGTTTACGATAAAAATTTAACATATCCTCTTGAAAGAGGACAAGAAATTATATGGAAACACCACAGTGTATTCCCTCATCATGGGAATGTCATGAAAGATGATATTTTCCATGTAATCAATAATTTTATCTAGTTATTATTTCTCACAAGGCGATAATATGCATTCACGATATTTTTTTGACATAGAATATTCATCTTTATACTTTAACTTGTACATAATTTGGGGATGATTTCTGATACAGAGAGTGATATCATTCTCATGATAATTTATACCAGATATATATAATAGATTCTATTACATACCGAAAATTGAATCAATGTTCACTTAATGGGGGTATCACATTGTTGTATGGTAATTTAAACCCAAAAACATTGATAGGGTATGATTTATATACTTAGGGTGCAATAATTTCACCATTTTTTGTTTCACTGAAATATCTATTTTCTTTCTTTGTGTGGTGTCTTTATAGTTCTAGTAACCTTACATGATATGAAAGAATGTGTGTAACAAGAATCGAAAAGTATTTTTTCTATTATTCAAGGAATACTAAATGACTATACTTCAATGTTAGGATCCATCTTAGGGGTTGTGATGGAAAATATTTCCCTTACATATTTGTAGTTTGCTGTTTTTCTACAAAAACCCTCCGCCAATTACAATTTTTTTCAAAGTCTCATGAATACTTGTAGTTGTAACAATGAAAATTTCCCAGAGGATTGATTGGATAATTCCATTCATCCATCAAATTAGTTGGATTCCCCTATCATAAATCACTTTTTAGGTGTCATTCCTTCCCACACCTAAATAATTGTTTCGTCCCCCTTATGTAATTTATGGATGTTTTTTTCCACACTTATAACTAGTGAGATGTTCAAATTTCATAAAACCATTATATTTCTCCATCAGACCATAAGAACAAAAATCCACATTGCAATTATTATCCCCATAATACCCTTGGGATACCACAACCACATTTAGAATTTGAGAGAACATCAATAAATTTATTCTTAGCAATCAATGTGTCATATCACCATGGCTTTTATGGACTATATTTTATCCCAAAAAATAAATGGTAAACCTTTAATCTAGGGGTATCAAAAATGATACATGTGTATTGTGAAATTCTTCTAAAATTTTCCTCCAACACATTAATAAATTTATTGTCTTTTTTTATAATGGAATTGGAGTCCCTTTCCATTTTAAGCCAGTGATTGTGAGGAAAATTTTTATAAAAAATACTTTTTAAAATTGCTTCCACTCCATTGCTTTGATATATTCCTTAAGTATTTTTATTCTTGATCATTGTACACCACTAATCAGTTTCTCCGTCTATATAATAAACATCCATTATAACCTTTTCTTACATAGAACAATTAAATATGGGTAAGATCTTGTAAATGGATTTGATCCATTATTTTTTTATTAAGGGGTCAGAAAATCCATTGAAATTCATAACACTTTTTTCTTATAAAGGTCTTAATAGTAGCTTATACTATATTATAGGGATTTGTGTGCTCACCCTGATCTAAGAATCTATTCACAATAGAATTTATCTAAGAGAGTATAATTACAATTTATTAGGTTCCAACTCTCATCAGTTCGGGCATCTCATCTCAATTCTCATAAAATTTCCCTTCATATTAGTTATTTACTCAATTCCCCCTATTTATGTATATTTAATAGAATAAAGGGAGAATTAGGGATAAGTATTTTTAAACTATTAAATACATGAATATAAATCCAAATACATTAAATGGATAACTTTTAAATATCATATTTTTTTAACATATGATTTTCAGGGATTCAATCTATATTATCTTATTTTCAAACATAGGAACTTATGAGAATTTTGGTTCCATTAATAATAATTCATAATAAGATTAGGAATTTAATAATGTATTTTCTCTTAGATTTTCAAAATTTGTGTGTGTCAAGGTCATTTTTTGTGAAACAATGATAGGTTGATTCTAGATCAATGTTGTGTTTTCAGGATTTACCCTTATATACATCTGTTCTAGAGCCACATTTTCTTATAGTATCATTAAAGGGATTTTTTTATTGAAACCAAAATACTCTATAATATACCAAAATATTGGTTTATATTATTATGTTTTTATTTATCCCAAATTCTTAATCTATTATTTTCTATTCATAATCCTGAAATAACAAAATTTTCCTTTAATCCTTACTACGAAAACCCTACTCTTTATTACACTTTAATTCATGATATATTGCATGAGAATACAGAAAATAAAAAATAGAAGATAAATTAGTATTTAGTACATTATACTTATCTATATGACCTGGAAGCATAAAATATTTATTATGTTATCCTTGTTTAAAACATCCTTAGCATTATCATATTAATCCTTCCTGCATAAATCTACATTGGATAACCTACAGACATATATAAAAAAGGGGCAAGATATAGAGACTAGTACGAGAATAAACATGACATAAACTATAGAAATTATTACATAATAGGCAAAAGGAATATCAGTAAGACATAAAAGGATTTATAATAATAAACATGAACAATGAGGCATTATATTGTATTACAACATATTGGAAAATGGGAAATTTCATAACAAAATAAAAATGGAATCATAAATATAGGTCAAGGATAAATTCCAAAAATCATGATAGAAATTTTATGCTTAGGGTTTAGGTTCACTCCATAATCCATTTCATGATGTATCATGAGACTAAAACATTTTCCCATTCATTGGATATTTATACAATTCTGGGCTCACCAGTGACTTTTATTTCACTCAACTGCTTATATTTTCCACATAGATCATACAACATGGAATCATTTTCATCATGTTTTATTCCATGATCATCGAGTGTGTAATACATATATGTAAATCCCCAATATTATAATTATAATTCAATAATTTAGAAGACCATTAATAGGAAATGGGTATCTTTTTTCACTACACAATTATTGGCTATCAAAAATAATTGAGAAATTATGAGATAATAATATGGGTGTATGATTTTTCATGTGAAAGATTGATGAAAGTGAAATTTTCTTCTAATAATTTAGAAAAAATATTTAAAATAAGAGGGATATATAAGAACATATCTCATCTTTTGGAAATTAATAAAATAATATATAAGATAAAAAGATACTTGAATAAATATGATAGCGAAAGGATCACTTACCTTGAGAGAGTGATTCTAAAATAACTGGATGATATTAATGATATTATTGTAGAACCTTGGGAGGACCCTAGATAATTGGGGGAATAATACTAATTTTCTAATCAGTTTTTTAGTTAAAATAAAAGGGATCATGGGAGGGTTATAAAGGAAATGAGATGGGAATTATTTATTATTTTTAATCTTTGGTTTTGTATATTATATTAATATAATCAAACCCACAATCATTCCAATGGTTGTGGCCCATGTTTTCTGAAAAAGGAGATTGGTTCTCATTATATTATTAATCCAAAGGCCTAAATTATTAAAATTAAATCCTTTCTAATATGGGAGTGGGTCATGTCCTTGAAGAAAATATTTTAAATCCATAAAATATATTATATGTTTTGAAGGATTCCTAAAGGATTTATAAAAATTAAAAAAATAAATTTTTAATCACATTATTTTAAAAATGAAACAAAGATTAATTAATGGATACCTGTTATAGTATTTATGAAATCATTTTTAAGTCATTAAGATTTAATAATACCTGTCATATACTTATAATATATTTAATTTTCACAAAAAAATACTAATTGATCAAATAATTATGAAAAATTATCCATTAGATAATTTCTATGTTCTAATTCTTAAAATAAATTGTTATATCCAAATAATTTCTTAAATAAGATAATTTTCACTTCTAAAATAATTGTGGATATTTATTGAAAAATTCACGGTTTTTTGACATTTAAATTTTTCGAACTGTAAAAAATTTTCATTTTACATTATAAAAATTATATAAACAATATATAATAAAAAAAATTAAAAATATTATTTATTTAAAAAATATATTAATTAATTAAAATAAATTCTTTATTTTAATTTTAATGTTACTGAAAAAAAATATTTTATTGTATAAAGATAAAAAAATTGTATTGTAACATTATTTAAATGAAAATATATTCATAGTTATATAAAATATAATTATTATTTTTGTAAGGATCCCGATATACGTACCTTTAATACAACATTTAATATCCTAAGAGGAAGTTGCACAATGGGGAGACTTTCATTGGGTGGTACGACGTACATGGTTGGGGTCGTGATCTCGGTGAGCATGAACATATCATGTGAATGAGTTTTCACTTACTAAAGTTTCTAGATCTTAGATTTGTATAGGTAAAGGGAATAACATAATGATTATATCCCCCTCATAAGCTCCAATAAATTTGCTTCATTGTGTATGATCCTACTAGTTGAGGTCATCACATACTTTGTTTGTGTTAATTGGATTTTTTAAAACCCTATATAGGTACTAATCAGATGATCACTATCCAATAGATATATTATATATGATAATTATGCTTAGTATTCATTTAAATATTATATTATATAATAAATCCAAATAATTTCATGGTTTTTCTATAACCACAAAACATAATAAGACATTTAATTCAACCACAATGGGAATTTCATTTATAACAGTTCGGTTCGTTACATCTAAACAAATAAAAATTTTATTTGATGGTAGTATTATGACTCATAATCTTATTATATTATAATGTTATCAATTTGGATCCATTTATACGACCAAATATATTTATATTAATATTATATTTAATGCAATTACCAGAGTGCTTCTCCCCTAATTTATAAAAGGGAACCACCTCCTTTCTCATCTTCATACCACATTGAGACTTCTAGAACAACCAAAATATTATAATATGTATTCTATAAATCACTAGACACATTATATAGGTATAATTCATTCCAAAATACAGACCATCGATCCCTTACGGAGATATCCAAATGATTCTTCACAATAAAGAGGTAATTTTCTTAATCAATAACTTTATTATTATTTATTTTTTTAACTACTACAAACATATTATTTTACTCATAAAATAATAAATTAAGTATATTAAATATAATTATTTTTTTATTATTTCTTTATTATGAATTAAATTTTTTTAACCCTCCTTCAATCAAATTTGAAAATAATGTATTGCTCATGCATATAAACATCTTATCATCTCCACCTAGTAATACAATTCATTTCACATCACCATATTTTATGTATGGGTATTAAGATCATTAAAATGTATTTATATAATGCTTGTAAATTTATTATACCTCTAAAATGACAATATCATATCTATGTTATTATATTCCAAACAATTGTATAATATTGACGTCGTTCATGTGTACATGTGAACATCCACCTCGATGAAGAGATGTGCTTTGTCTTTTATTCTGATTTTACAAGTATAGTAATAGGGTTAGATTTAATGACTATTATATATATTTATGTATGTATGTATTTATATTATATCTTTATGATAATTTCTTAGTGATTTTCTATTTACCTTTTTTTGATTCCATCCATCAAAATATGAAAGTAATGTTTTTGCGTATGTGTGACCTACCATCCCAATGATTGATGTAGTTCATTATTAAAAATTTACATTTATGAATTAATATTAACATTTATATAATGAATATATATGATATATATAATTTTCAAAATTATATATATCTTGTAATCATAATACATTTACAAGTAATAAAACTACCAAACCAAAACATGGATGAAAAATAAATCACATACCACACAAAATATAGATTTTAATAATAAATTGTTAACAAAGAAATGATAAATAGATATAAGTATATTAGATATGATATGATATATGTAATTATAATATTTAATATATATTTATATTAAATATGTATTTATTATACCAGTGGTTCTAATGATAATGAAGGAAGTAGGACCTAAGATAGGGGATTTCTAGTTTCTCTTTCATATCAATGAGAGATATATCATCTTCACCACTCGATTATTTTTTATAGTTTGTATAATAAAACATTGATAATTTATATCATGTATATCGTTCATGCCATGATATTTTATTTTTCAGTTTATTTTATTATTTAATGTGGGTTACAATTCCAAAACACAATCTGGTTAGATTTTTATCTCACTTTTATTTATATGGGACACATGCCTTATATACCACTTTTTTAGGGGAGTATATTATACCCATGAATGTATTTTATGATTCATATCATAAAACTTATGTGATTTACATATCCATATAAGGATATTTTTTCATGGAGCTTATGAATCAAATGTTATCAAATTGGTAATTGTTCTATAATAAAATCTCATTATTTACAAGGATTGTTTATGATTATAATTTTGATGATAAAATAATGTTATATATCTATTATAAAACTAAAATTTTTATTATACTCTGGTTATTTCATAAAAGTACATTTTTTACATTCATTTATTATCATCTTATGTACAAAATTTATAGAAATTTTTTCAAAATAAAATTCAATTCACTCTTCTCTTTGGTCAAAAAACAATTTTATTCCTTATATAAGTTTTTTAAAAATCCATTAAAAATGATTTATATTTTATCCTATGGTCAGTTATAGTGAATTTTAGATATTTATAAGTTTCAAAAAATGGTTTAAAAATTCTTTCCTTTTCCTATTCCTAATGATTCACTTTATGAATTTTTACAAAAATGGGATGGAATTTCTTTAACTTATAATAAATGAATGGAATTCTCTTCCATCGTGTTAACTAAATTCATTGAAATTTCATTAAAATTATTCTATGTTTGTTCTAAAATTAAACAATTTCTACAATATTTTCAATATATATATATACTAAAGAAGTGGTTTCAAAATGGAAAGGTAATATCTCTATAGAATAATTCCAAGTCATATTTCAAAATACATTTTCATCTATGATGATATCTTTTGATACTACATAACCTTTTGTGCAGATATATTCTAAATATTTAACATTTATACATTCTATATATGGTTTATTTTTTTGATGAAATTTTTTTATGATACCTATTCTTCATTACATGGGTTATGCTATGATGAAATGTTTATGAAGTGTAATTCATTTATCGGCTCTCTAATGATGAATGTTTTATGATCTTGTTTAAAACATATGTATGATTCATATTATTTGATATGTGGTACCAATATAATTTTTCATTTCATTGGTTATATATAGATATCTTATGAGGTAAATATTTTATGCTTGAACCTCATCTCACATTAATAATTTTATTTGTGGACATTTAATTAAAACATATATGTTTATGCATAGACCAGGCATTAATGTGCATTAGATTATGCGTAGACCAAGATTTACTGTCCATAATTTTATGTGTCTGCCTAGATCTTATGTTCATATGTATATGTTTGGAGCAAGTTTCATGTTCATTAGATTATCATAGGGCCTAATTTCATGTTATTAATATGATGAGTGTACCTAGAATTTATGCTCATATCTCTATGGAACAAACCTTTATATAATGCCAATTCTATTTTCTTAGAGATCATGTTCTTAAATTTATTTATCATTCATGACCTATAAAATTTCTATATTTATTCCATGACTCAATACTATGATATTTGATATGAAGGGTATGATTTTCAAATATTATGTTAATATTATCATACCCATATGTTCATTTTATTCTCCAATTATCATTAATATCTCTCTTGTATAACCTTACTATGCATATGATCTCATCCTTTATTATGTTTCCTTACTATAGATTATGAAGAATGGTATTATGTATCATACGTCTAAGATGGGTACTATATATGATGGAATTCATGGGAGATTATGTTGATATTTTATGAATTGGTTATTTATATGCCTAATATTACAAAGGAAATATAACTCTATTATTCTAGTATGGACCATTATTTTTTTTATTAATATTTATTTATTAATATGAGGCATATATTTATAAAATTATGGTTCTCTATAATGGATCTACTGTTGGAGTTTTTTAGCATTATAATATGGTTCAGAGCATGTTTTAGGAAAGGGGTGAAAAATACGGTCATGATGTTAATTCATATGGACTTTTGTTTAATTTTAGACCCAAATATATTTGGGTAACACACAGATAGTCCTATTTATATCCACCTTTCGTTAATGATTTCATATTTTCCAAATTTTATATATCATTTTATATATTATCTATTCCTGGAATACTTTTAATTGTAAGGTTCGTGTCTTCATTATTTATTTGGGGTGTTTATTATTATTATTATTTCTATTATTATTTCAAGTTGTCAATAATTGAAGGTATATAATCCCTATGATCACCAAGTAATCCCCATCACTAGTTTGGATCCTTCAGCATATTAGGAGGCCCACATGAGGTACAAAACACTTTAGTGATGTCATAGTGGAATTGAACAGGGATGAGGATACTACAATGTCGAATTTGATTAATTTATCGACTAAAATATGAAATAATATGTCGTAAACAAATTTCAACACCATCATTATACATCACATCCACCTCGTCATGTCCAACAATAATTTCCACATTCGATTGTACCCATATTTTCGGGTAACCATAAACCACAAAAAGGACTCCTGGTCACAAATATCTCCCGCTTTGGATTTTATTATGAACCATGGAATATAAATTACCCTTTATCATTGAAATGAGTCATTATGGATAATAAAACTACATATTTCAAATAAGGTAACTCATATAATCTTTAAAATAGAACTTTGGATTCACTTTCTATTAAATATTCTCAAAATCCTTATTATTTATGGTCTAGATTAAGAATTTACATCTCATATACTCAGTAGAAAATTTAAAATAGTTTACTCTATAAAATTATATCCTCCCACTTTTATAAATTCTACTTAAAAATATCCCCCTAAGGAGAAATATATTCTTAGAGATTATATTGTTATATATCTCTTTTAATCTAATAAAAAAATATAAGAAGTGACATTATTAGATATCATATCATAACACATTGGAATAATGATGTTAAAAATCCAATATTAAACCTAATCTTAAATATGGATCCATTTGAAATATCATGATAATTTAATTCTTCGCTTTTTTATCAGAAAGAATAATATCTAACTTCAAAAAATCTTTCTCAGCCATCTATTATTTTATTTTTCTATTTCAATGTTCACCGATAAAAACATTAAACTATATTTCATAAAAGGTTGGTCATTCAATTGTTATCAAATACAATAAAAATTTGAAAAATGAATTAATAATTTATATCCTTGTGTTATTTTATTATCTAGATCAACTAAGATATTACTTAATGTGTAGAAACAAATGGGAATTTTATTTTACAAAATGTGACTAAATCTAAAATATTTAAATGTAAATAAATTCATTTTAATCTCAATTTAAATAAATTTAGTTTTTTTACAATATCATAGGAAAAAATTAATTCCTTTAAATGTTTCATAAGAATCTTTAATTTAAAAAATTAAATTCATTCCCATCATTATAGAATTGAGAAATAGTAAGAAAATTATACTTAAATCCAGCATCACAACATCTAATCTTCAATTTTACTAAATTATCTTAATTTTTAATTATGAAAAATATTTTAATATTGAGTAAAAAAATATTTATAAATAAAATAAACTATTAATATCTTTTTCAAAATATTTGGAAAGATTTATATAACACTTCGGGTCTGACGGAAAATAACTGTTAGAAATTTATGGACTCACATTTTTTGAATATTTTATTGTCAGTTTTACTACAAGTCATTAAACATTTATTTTTTCATTCATATTTTCAAAAATTTATTCATTTAAATTTACAAATAAATTTACAAAAAGGATAGTGAATGGGGTTTTATCATCATCACTCAGTATATAACATCTTCCCTAATGTTCATTCAATTTCTAAAACATATTCCCCATTTTTATTATTAAAAATTATTATTTCTTCTAAACATATCATAACTGAATGGGTTAACATCACTATATAATTTATTAAAAAAATTTAAGTTTAATGTAAATAAACATCATTAATCCAAAATCTTCTCCCCAAAAATATAAAACAACCAGTACACTAGAAATAACCTTAAAACATAAATTGGGTTCCATAACTATGTTATTATATATAGTCTCTTCCATGTTAAAAATAAATATTTTTATTTTAATGTCTCATATTTTTCCGTGTATTTTTTTTAAATATTATATGGATTTATTTCGATATTGGGTGCGATGATGGAACATCATTCTATGGTCTAGTGTGCCTAGAATGGTGGTTTGAACATTTTTCTAGCTTAAGTGAGTCAACACTTATGCGCGGTTGTGTCAGTTGCCAAACTGATACCCAAATTAAAAATTGTAGGGTAGCATTGCGTTCGGGGCAACGACTTTACCTATGAATGAGCCTATCCTTGACCAGTGCAGGTTGAGGGAAAAAGTTAATTTTTCGGACGTTTTTAGTAAAATGAAAATAAAATAAATTTTATAATGTTTATTTTATTTTTATATAAACATCCGCTGCAGCGTAGTGACAGGGCCGCTGTTTCAGTCATTAATGTCATGTCATAATGACTCAGAAATAGAAATATTGTCTCATTAATACTAGAACCTGTTTTAAATGTCAATATGTTTCCCTTTTTAATGGGTTAATAGATTGGTGTTCCTTGAAAAACTTTTGGGAAAAATCGCTCAAGGATCTGCGGAGTGCTGGAGCGAACCATCAATGGGGGACGACGATGGATCGGAGTTGAGAATCATTTCGCCAACAATGTTGAAGGTTCTCGATGATGGAGACAGCACGACACCTTCATCAGTGACCGATCTCAGCTGAGGTAGGGGTTTGTTATTTTAATTCTTTTCCTCATTTTTTATTTTAATCGAAGAACACAGATCAACCACGAACAAGTTGATCCGCAGATTCGTTCATTCCTGCGGGAGGGTTTTATTGGGATGATTAGGGGAATTGATCCATGTTTTTTTGTTATTGCTGATTCTTTCTCCATTTAAGCCTGTTAATGGGAGTGGATCAACGCCATGAAGAATGATGGCGGGGGTTTTTTCCTCACTTTGTTAATTAGATTTCCACCCCCTTTCTTTTCTCGCGTGTTCTTTGTGTTCTTCGTGGGGCTACAAAAAACAATCCTTTCCATGATGCATTAATCCCAAATAGATTGTTTAACAATGCAAAGACCTTTCAGAGGTGCGGCGACTACGGCTGATGAGGAATCGGACCAGATCAGAAAATGGTATTCTGCGAGCATTCTTAACACGGGAAGATCAAATCATGTTTTCGGAGCCGATAAGAGGTCCAAAAACATTGGGAGCAGCATTATGGTGTTAGGGTGACCAAAACCTAGATGTTTCGCGATGATTGGGTGGCCAGATCGATGAATGGAACATCACTAGAGGTAGAACAGCGGAAGTCCGTGTTTCTGGAAATTTCCAGAATACATGGCATGAACTTCCAAAGAACATGTCGTGTAGTACTGGCTACGGCTAGTGTTTTGGGGGTTACAGAGGAATCACATGGTGTGTGACCCTAGTCACACGGTGTGTTGGACTTTCCTCAAATCTCAGTGTTTATTTAGGGAAGTACACGGACATGGGATGATCTACACGAATTCATAACACATCATGTACAGCATGACAGGAACGGCTACGTGGGAATCGGCGTGTATCCCATGGATACACAGACACGAGTTAGAGTACAATAGTTGATAACCGTGTACGGGCACATGGCCAGCATACACGGGGCCAACCCTAGTCACTCGGACATGGTGTGTACATCATAATACATGCCGTGTACTCAATTTTTCTACACGACCAGCCTACAACACGGGCCGTTGTACATGGGCAGTACCCAGGGTCAGACAACACAATGTGTAACTTTCTACATGCCGTGTAATTTTTGAAAAACTGCACGGTACTCTTGTTCACCGTATCTTGGTCATCTTTCGTTTGGGTTAGTGCCCCTTCTTCTCATTCCTCTAAAGGTCAGGCATCATTTCCCCACACAGGAGTATGATCCCTTCAGCAGGACTTTCTATGATAGAGTCAGGCATCCATCCGAGAGGCCTGGGTCGAGATCATCTATCCATTCCTGACCCTAGTTAGAGTCTGGAATCGATGTGACCAACTCTACTGAGCGTTGATCCTTTACCAACCTGGTGTATCATCTAATTGGTGAATTCGGATGAGTCACAGTATCCGCCATGGCCCTATCAGTGATCCTTATCTGTGTATCGTGATATTTCCCACTCAAGAGTGTGTCTCCCGTAATGAGTGCTTCTATATATTGGAAATCTTCCCACTCTAGAGTGTGTCTTCCATAATGAGTGTGAATACATCTCTTTATGGTTACCGAAAAACGGTACTTCTCGAATTGACATCATCAGAGCTATAAGGCTCATGGAGTGTGTTCTCTCGGTATGAGTGCTTCGCGAAATCATTGAACTGAATCCCTAACAGGGGTATTCGATTGTGCGACTTGTCTCTAGACTACGGGTCTAGGTTTCTCATATATCTGGTTTGTTCTATATGTTCTATAGACATACACTGTGCATAACTGACTGTACCTTTACTTTGTGTACCGTTTTGGGGTTTTCAGGGTCCTCTACTGTGTATTGTTATACTCACCCTTGCACGGGATTTCCCCACACGTCTGGTGTCTTGTGAAGAGGAACAGCCTTTTGACAGAGTCCAGGTTGGACCATGATAGGACCGAGCTTTCTGAGTTCCCTAGAGGCCTAGGGGTTCTTATGGATATGAGCAATAGTCCTAGTAACTTTTGTGCTTACAGGTTGGACTTTGCAGTTTTCAAACACTCTTGTTTTTTGTGGTCTTGTATTCTGGCCCAGTTTACTTATTTGTACTCTACCTTTCATTGTACTCTATTGGTTGGGTTTAGTTGTATGCATGCCTTTTTGTTCCTTAGTGGTTTTTACATTTCAACATTGTGGGCTTGAATATGTGTGCATGTGTACATGTACATAGGCAATGCCTCCCATGTTAGTAATATGCATACTCAGTGCTAGTCACCAGCCCCTGGCCTATTGGAGTCGGTCTTGGAAAGTCACGACATGGGCCCCACTGGGATGGTTCATGACAGAGTTGTATCAGAGGTGGTCGGTTCTACCTTAGTACCAAGAATCTATGAGTTTGGTTTGGGGCAACAGTGTTGAATGTTTCGGGTTCAGCTTTCAGGCCAGAAACTCCAGTGTTGGTGCGGTGGCCGATGTATCCATACACCTGGACTCTGATTACCTTCTTTTCGACTCCGTACATGAAAACACGGGTTGCAGGGGAATAAAAGGTACATGCATCATATAGGAATGGTTTTTGTTTTTCATGTCTTTTGTGCCGGCTAATCATGGTAAATGTTGTTTCCTTACAGGATGCCTCCGCGACACATACCCTCTAGGATTCAGCAGCATGATCACGAGGATGAACCCCTCAGTGACGAGGCTTCGATACAGGGACCAGTTCCCTAGGAGTTACCACCATGTGGTGCACCGGTTATGCAACCACCAGTGGAGCAGCCAGTGGTACCTGAAGTCCTAACCGGCGAGGAGCACAGGCTTAGCGCATCCCATGAGTTCCAGAGACAGAGACCCCTCAGGTTCTGAGGCGAGCCCGACCCTTAGGCGGCTGAGGACTGGCTTGAGGCGGTGACTATAGTTTTCCATCTAGTGAGGACACCAGCAGACCAGATGGTGATCCTAGGAGCGAGCCTTCTTTAGGGTTCGGTAGGACAATAGTGGAATCTAACCACACGGGCTCACTATGAGGAGACTCTTACATGGGTGGAGTTTGAGTGACTCTTCAAGGGGGAGTTCTCTATGGTTACGCTGAGAGCTTCATGCATCCATGAGCTTCTTCACCTCCAGCAGGGTAGTATGACAGTAGATAACTAGTAATCGATGTTCACCAACCTCGCCAGGTACTCGATGGATATGGTTGGGGATCTGTACTTTAGAGATCATACCTTAGAGTGAGGTCTACTCTGAGACATATGAGCTAGTTTTGTACCTCTATGCATATCAACTTATGCTGGAGTGCTTGAGCAGGCCTTGATAATCGAGAGCTTCTTGGCGGAGCAGAGATAGCCGTCAGCAGTCAGCTGCAGGCATACTATTGCAGTGACCCCAATAGTAGGGTGCTTATGTCAGGCACAGGGACCTAGATGTGGAAACATCATATGAGGACCCAGGACAGGGGATCGATAGTCTAGGTCTCTCAGGCTATATCTAGTCATCCTAGGGAGAAGCGATGCTAGACATGCGACGACTGAGGACATCTCCCTAAGGATTGACCAACCCGTCGAGCTGCTGATAGGGAAGTGGTGGAAGGAACACTGAGGTAGAGGCATATAAGGGAACATGCAGACCCACTGGGCGACAAACATGGCAGAGGAGCAGGGAGAGCTACAGGTGGTGGTAGACGCATCGACTTACTTTTACCACCACCACTAGGAGGTCTGCACCAGGCTTAGAGAGCTGGTTGACAGGGGTGGGGAAAGCTACATGCGGTTGAGGCATATGACGCAAGGATTCCAAGGATGATTCTAGGTATGATCTTTGTCTTATCTACCTTACCTGCCATTATTATAGACACAGGTTCCATTAATTCTTTCATAGCCACATGTCTTTCATGAAACCTTGACATTCTGGTAGAACTGTTGACTCGATCCTTATGTTTGGAGAAACCTATGGGAGGAGACTCAATGATCACACACCTTTGCAGACAGTTTGATCTTACCCTTGGAGGAGAGAGTTTCGTTTGGAACCTCTTGGTGGTAGCGTCGATTCCTTACGACATCATTCTCGGTATGGATTGGTTATATTAGTTCCATGCCAAGATAAACTATTTTAGAAGATGAGTGTGGTGTGTCCTCCATGATGGAACGAGGTTTTCCTTTGTCGGATAGAAGGAAACCCAGGCAGCACAGAATGGACTTATGTATAGAAGGGTGCAGCCAATCACTCATGAGTTGGCTAACATTGACCTCGGAGTAGTGGATGTTGTGAGCCCCTAGTTCCCAGCAGTATTGGCAGAGTACGAGGATGTCTTTCCCAATGATGTTCCAGTATTACCTCCCCATCGGGAGATCGACTTCTACATTGAATTACACCCCGGGATGGAACCGATTTCCTCATCATAATATTGGATGGCTACCGCAGAACTTCGCAAGATGAGGGTGGAGTTAGAGGATTTGCAGAGCAAGGGTTTTGTGAGACCCAGCGTCTCACCCTGGGCAGCCCCGGTCTTGTTTTCCAAGAAGGCATACGGGAGTCGGAGGTTGTGTGTGGATTACCGACACCTAAACCAGGTGATGGTGAAGAACAAGTATCCACTTCCGAGAATCGATGACCTCTTCGATCAACTAAGAGGGGCACAGTGGTTCTCAATGGTTGATCTTCAATCAGGCTATCACCATCTACGATTACAGGACAAGGATATACCGAAGAGGGCTTTCAGATGCCTCTACGGTCACTATGAGTACATGGTGATGCCTTCTAGCATGACGAATGCCATTACAGTGTTCATGGGACTGATGAAATGGATCTTCACGCCATACATGGACCGGTTCATATTGGTCTTCATCGAAGACATCCTTGTGTACTTGCCATCAGAGGAGGAGCACACGAGACACTTGCGGATGGTTCTGGACGTACTCCGGGAGCAATAGCATTATGGGAAGCTCTCGAAGTGCCAGTTCATGATTTAGGAGGTCCACTTTCTGGGACATGTCATCTCAGCAGATGGAGTATTTGTGGACCCAGCCATGGTGGAGGCTGTGTTAGTATGGGAGACACCTCAGAGCATGATGGATGGGTGGATCTTCCTTGGGTTGGTAGTATATTACCGAAGATTCATCCTTGATTTCTCCAAGATATTAGCAAAAAGGATGGCCTTAACCAGGAAGGTGAAACCCTTCATATGGAAGAAGAAGTTCCCATGATCTTTTGAGCAGCTGAGACAGTGTAACGACTCGAAATTTTGAATAAATCTTGTTTCCTAATTTTGTGTGTTATTTGATTTTTTTATACTCAACAAAAATGATTCATTTGATAACATGAGTATAATTAAAATGAATCCATTGGGTTTTGACTGTTATATGACCATTGGTCAATATGACCACTTGAAACTAAACGTTTCATTTATTGTCTCTTACTACAAGTGATCTTGGCTAATTAATAGAGAAAGAAGATTTGATAGCCTCACCCAGTAGTGTTGGACCGATCGAAATAAATCTAACAGAACTTGGGAAGGAGGTAGCGCCATTGGGCTTTGCTCTAGACCAATCCCAAGCCAAACATCATCGTGTGAATCTAGAATGGAATCACCTTCGCGATAAGTTCAAACTGATACAAATTACTACTCGTGCGATGTTGGTCGAGCCTCCCTCAGATTCTCTCACCTTAGCACACCTTACACTTAGGTCCTATGCTGGTGTGATAAGGGGATATGTATGGAGACCGTAACGTCCTTGGGTAATCTTTTGTTTTAAATAAAAATTTTGATTTCTTCTTATGATGAAGTTTACGAATTTTCAAATGTCTAGATAAATATTGTTTTCATATTATTGATGAATTTTAGAAAAAGAATATTTTAAAAATGGTTATGTAAACCTTAAATAATTAAAAATGTGTAATGATTTTCAAAAAATGGTCTTCTACGATTATGTTCAGTACGAAAATTAGAGTCTAATAAGATCAATTTAATTTTAGATGATAGTAAATTATGAATAGTGATTTGATGCTTATAATTAGTAATGTGACCAAATGGATTAGTAATCTCACTTAATGAAAGTATTAATATAATCTAGGCACGTTGATTAAGTAATGTGATTCAATAAAATGGTTAAATAATGGTTTAATATATTATTATTCAAGTATTATTTTTTTCGGGTGAATAGTGCTTTTTAATTAAAAACTAAAATAAAAATATTTGTAAAAATATTTTTATAAAATTTATTTCATTTTTGAACTCAGAGCATCGATATTATGTTAAGGTAATTTTTGTGGATTTTTCTGAAAAAGTGGATTTTCGGTGAATAGTGTAATTATTTAAAAATTAAATTAATAATATTTAGAAAATTATTTTTATAAAATGAAGTTCATTTTTGAAATCAGAGCATTGATATTTGGTTAAGGTTAAATTTTGGGATTTTTCTGAGAAAGTTGAATTTTTAGTGAATAGTAAAAATACAGTTTTAGGGTTTCAGTATGTTTAATGACATCATGACTGCATCATGATGATGTCATGAGATATTTTAAGGGATGGTCAACTGAAGGGGATGAATATTTTATGAGGTGTCCCATGTGGCCAATACCATGGTAATATACCATGGGCAAGCCCATGGTTTTGCCAAAACCACCAATGATGTGTCCCTTGGCCATTAATGCCTTGTCCCCTCACTTTCCCTATAAATACCAAGAAATTATCTCATCCATTCGACTCCCAACTCTCCCCCAACGAAGCTCTAGTCTCATTACCTTCCACGTAGTCCTCCCAAGGTTCCTCCAAGCCCTCAAGGTCCCAACCTTTCAGTTTTAAGATTTACGTTTTAAGGTAAGGGATCTATACTCTCTCCTTCCTTTCAAGTAATCTCTTTGATGTCATTTATTTTATGCTCCATGTTCTTATTTTGGAGGATGTTATTTTATATTCATCTTACTACCCTTTTAATGTTCATATAATGAGATACCCCCTCTTTCTCTCATCAATTCGTTTTAAGAATGTTTAAGTGGCGTCGTTAGTCTGCCGAATTTTTAAGGGATTCTTTCACCCTTCTCATTTTCAAGTTCTAATTTCATGTCAAGTATTTTAAGTTCATTTTTATTATGTTGGGTAAGGATCTCTAAATCTATCATACTGATATTTTATGTTCATATGATTAGAGACACTATTTTATCTCTTGAATTCAGTATTTTTACGTTTTAAGTGGCGCTGTTAGGCTACCAAATTTTTAAGGGATTCTTTCACCCTTCTCATTTTTCAAGTTCAATTTTCTTGTCAAGTCTTTCAAGTTACTTTATGTTGGGATATGATCTCTATATCTATCATACTGATCTTTTATGTTCATATGATGAGAGACCCTATTTTATCTCATCAATTCATTGTTTTGAAGTTTATGTGATGTCGTTAGGCTGTCGAATTTTCATAATAGAAATCTTATTTTTTTGTCTTCCTTCCAGGTTTTTCATTTCAAATGGTATGTCCTTCCAATTTCATTACCATGTTCATATATCCTTCATATTATGACCCTATACTGTTTTATGGATCATTTATGAATGTTTTACCCAGGTCCCCTCACTTTTCAATGTTTTCTAAAACCCTGAAACATAGTTGTTATGCTGCAGAATTTCTGTCTCAAAATGTCTCTCCCTTTTTCTAAATTTATTTTATTTTATTAAGTGAATACTCAAAGATCTATCTTCTATTGAGATATTCAAATATGTACCATGTTTTTTTATTTTATATTCTGGGATTTATATACATGAGACCCGCTTTCCCTTTCCATGGGTTTAAAGTGACATTAAGATCATGTCTTTGAAGAAGTTTTTGAAACATTATGATTATGAAATGAAACCCATTTCTTTTATGGTATATGGGTTGTTTATGAAATCATTGATGATGATATATGTGTCTCACATGATGATAAAGACAAATTTAAGGGTGCGCCCTGATAGCGCTCCAATGCATTGGGTAAAGACTTAATCTCTAGAGATGACCATTTAGACTGATACCTTGGTGAATAACCTTCGTAATTTTTATTGACACCTTGGGGATGGACCTTGGTGAAACAGAAATGATTGTCTTTTTTAATGTTTTTTGCCACATCTTCAAGTAATGATGTACGACATTTTTATTATGATATGCCTCATGAATTTTTTCTCATTCCTTAACGTTCTTTTTCATGACATTGTTGATGTATCTCAAGTTCACATGTTAAATGTTTCCCCTTGTTTCCCTTATTGGGCATTATGCTCACCCTTTCTTTTGATGTATGTCCCCAGGTTATGAGATTTAGTAATGAACCTATAATGAACATAAAGAGAATCCTTTAAAGTGTTTAAAGAATAATTTTTTATGTTTTCATGTTTTAAGTTCCTTGTTTCCAAGACACTAAACCTTAAAGATCCTCAGTTTTGTAAAATATAATAAAAGTTTATGTGATAAAAAGGCGGGATTATATAGTTGGTATCAAAATATGGTTTATTTATTTGTGTAAATTAGGATATTAAAACTTGAGAATGAATCCTATATAAAATTTTAAATATAGGAAATCTTCCTTGTATTTTGGTGAGTATTGAGTAAGGGGTTTCCAAGAAAATACATCCCTGTATGGATACAAGCAGGCAGAGGTGGCTCTGGAATAGATGTACATATGGGTAAATCCTGAAAACACTGTTTTGATCTAGACTCTAATGGGAACTGGTACATGAAAACGGGCCTTGCTGCACTCTTGGTTATGACACTCCCGGGGGATATGATTTGGTAAATTCATATGCTTAGTATGAACTATTATTAAAGGATCAAAGATAAAATAAAATGAAGATTCACATAAGAATATATGATCATGGATAACCTAGATTGGAACCTAGGGGATCACAGGTTAGGTTATACTTTTCTTCTACAAGTTTATCCTTCTATGCTTAAAGTTTCGTTTTCATGATTATTGGATAAATATTTAAGCCCCTAATTATACTTTCTTTTCTTAATTAATGGCGGGAATTGGAAGAACATGTCCCAACAACCAAGGTGATAGAAAATGTGATGATTGCCCTATTAATATGACAGAGATGAAAAGAGATCAATTTAAACATATTGCGATTATGCCAAACCTCCTATCAAAAATAACAATTAATAATTCATACCTAGTTGAAATTCATCAAGGAAGAAGAAGATGAAGTCTCAAGGATGTTCATCTAATAATGTTCATTAGGGTATTAAAAGATGATTACTATTTTGGAAGACAATCAATATTTTGGGAACCCTATTTGATTGAGGTAAATAGATTACTATGGTATTTTCATTGAGGAGTAATGGTTGAATTATATTTTTATGAATCGATGAATTTAAGGTGAACTTATGGTAATATAGGTTACTTATGGAAATGATTAACCTATCTTGGGGAAAATATGTTTAGGTTAGTTACTTTTGTTATAAGATGTTAGGAGTGGTTTATGTTGTTTGGAAATGAATGATGAAGTTTATTTTGGAAGACTATGTTATCAAATCCTTATTTTATTTGGGTTTCAATCTTTGTTTGGTTTATTTCAAGGAATTTTAAGGGCAGTTATTTATGGAATGGTCTATGATGAACTTTGGGTAGTACCATGGAACTTTGAATATTTAAAAGTAGTTTCCCTTCCTATGGGATTCTTTATTTCTGAAGAGCTGTTTTATCTTACCCTTTTTGTTTTTGTGATAATGTTTAATGATAGAAAAAATTGATAGTTGATATTTTGTGGATTACGTGACTCTCAATAACATGATTGTTGTGATTTGATGAGACCATGTAGTTTTCTTTTGGATAAAAGATTACTTTTGGTAGAAACTTATTAAAGGATGAAACATGACATGAAGGTAGGTATATTTCCTTATGTTTTTGTTCTATGTAGTTAATGAATTCCTCAAAATTATGAAAATGAAAGTAAAAAAATGTTGTTGGTTTAAGTTTCCTACTAGGTAATCAAAGAACGTTTACACACATCAGAAGTTTGGTATTTTCTCGTGGTTAACTTTCTCCTAATCATGTTTTCTATCACTCTCCCTCAGAACATGACCCTTTGTTTTCTCCTCCATGTCCATGTTTTTCTACATGGAATCCTAGTGTGCGTTAACTCGGGTGACCTTTGTACTTCCCTTTCATTCCTTTAAAGTAATAGTTTTACTGACTGCTTTTCCAGTGTGGGACTTTCAATGCAATTTCAAAACCCAATTTTAAAAATTGCGAGGACGCAATTTCTTAATAGGGGAAGATTATAACGACCCAAAATTTTGAATAAATCTTGTTTCCTAATTTTGTGTGTTATTTTATTTTTTTATACTCAACAAAACTGTTTCATTTGATAACGTGAGTATAATTAAAATGATACCATTGGGTTTTGACTGTTATATGACCATTGGTCAATATGACCGCTGGAAACTAAAAGTTTCATTTATTGTCTCTAAATACAAGTGATCTTGGTTAATTAATATAGAAAGAAGATTCGATGGCCTCACCCAGTAGTCTTGGACCGATCGAAGCCCATCTAACAGAACCTGGGAAGGAGGTAGCACCACTCGACTTTTCTCTGGACCAAACACAAGCCGAACTTCATCGTGTGAAGCTAGAATGGAATCACCTTTGCGAGAAGTTCAAACTAATAGAAATTACTACTCATGGGATGTTGGCCAAGAATCCCTCAGATTCTATCACCATAGCACACCTTACACATAGGTCCTATGCTAGTGTGATAAGGGGCTATGTAAGGAGACCGTAACTGCCTTGAGTAATCCTTTGTTTTAAATAAAAAATTTGATTTCTTCTTCTGATGAAGTTTATGAATTTTCAAATGTCCGGATAAATATAGTTTGCATATTATTGATTAATTTTATAAAAAGGATATTTTTAAAATGTTTATGTAAACTTTAAATAATTAAAAATGTGTAATGATTTTCGAAAAATGGTCTTCTATGATTATGTTCAGTAGTAAATTTAGATTCTAATAAGATCAACATAATTTTTGATGAATAGTAAATTATGAATAGTGATTTTATTCTTAGGATTAGTAATGTGACCAAATGTATTAGTAATCTCACTTAAATAAAATATTAATATAATCTAGGAACCTTGATTAAATAATGTGATTCAATAAAATGGTTAAATAATGGTTTCATATATTATTATTCAAGTATTAGTTTTTTTGGGTGAATAGTGTTTTTTAAATAAAAATTAAATTAAAATTATGTAGAAAATTATTTTTATAAAATGGACTTTATTTTTGAACTCAGAGCGTCGATATTATGTTAAGGTAATTTTTGGGGATTTTTCTGAAAAAGTGAATTTTCGGTGAATAGTGTAATTATTTAAAAATTAAATTAAAAATATTTAGAAAATTATTTTTATAAAATGGTGTTCGTTTTTGAAATCAGAGCATTGAAGTTTGGTTAAGATGAAATTTTGGGATTTTTCTGTGAAAGTTAAATTTTCAGTGAATAGTAAAAATACAGTTTTAGGGTATCAGTATGTTTAATGACATCATGACTGCATCATGATGATGTCAGGAGCTATTTTAAGGGATTTTCGACTAAAGGGGATGAATTATTGTATGAGGTGTCTCAAGTGGCCAATACCATGAGCAAATACCATGGGAAATCCCATAGATTTTCCAAAACCACCAATGAGGTGTTCCTTGGCCATTAATGCCTTGTCTCCTCACTTTCCTTATAAATACCAAGCAATCCTCTCATCCATTCATCTCACAACTCTCCCCCAACGAATCTCTGGTCTCATTACCACCCAAGGAGTCCTCCCAAGGTGCCTCCAATCCCTCAAGGTCCCATCCTTTGAGTTTTAAGAGTTACGTTTTAAGGTAAGGGATCCAAACTCTCTCCTTCTTTTCAAGTAATCTCTTTTATGTCATTTATTTCATGCTCCATGTTCTTATGTTGTAGGATGTTCTTTTATATTCGTCTTACTGCACTTTTCATATTCATATGATGAGAGACCCCTTCTTGCTCTCATCAATTTGTTTTAAAATGTTTAAGTGGTGTCGTTAGGCTGTCGAATTTTTAAGGGATTCTTTCACCCTTCTCATTTTCAAGGTCTATTTTCAGGTCAATTCTTTCAAGTTCATTTTTATTATGTTTTTGTATGATCTATAAATCTATCATACTGATCTTATATGTTCATATGATGATATACCCTATTTTATCTCTTCAATTCAGTATTTTGAAGTTTTAAGTGGTGCCGTTAGGCTACCAAATTTCTAAGGGATTCTTTCACCCTTCTCATTTTTCAAGTTCTATTTTCTTGTCAAGTCTTTCAAGTTAATTTATGTTGGGGTATGATATCTATATCTATCATACTGATCTTTTATGTTCATATGATGAGATACCATATTTGATCTCATCAATTCATTGTTTTTAAGTTTAAGTGACGCTGTTAGACTGTCGAATTTTCATAAGAGAAATCTTATTTTTTTGTGTTCCTTCCATGTTTTTCATTTAAAATGGTATTTCCTTAAAATTTCATTACCATGTTCATATATCCTTCATATTATGTCCCTGAATTATTTTCTGGGTCATTTATGAATGTTTGACCCATGTCCCCTCTCTTTTCAATGGTTTCTAAAACCCTGAAACATAGTCATTATGCTGCAGAATTTCCGTCTCAAAATGTCTCTCTCTTTTTCTAACATTCTTTTATTTTATTAAGTTAATACTCAAACATCTATCTTATATAGGTGTATTCTCATATGTACCAAGTTGTTCTATTTTAAATTCTGGGATTTACATACATGAGACCCACTTTCCCTTTCCGTGGGATTAAAGTGACATTAAGATTATGTCTTTAAAGCAGTTTTTGAAACGTTATGATTATGAAATGAAACCCATTTCATTTATGCTATATGGGTTGTTTATGAAATTATTGATGATGATATATGTGTCTCACATGATGATAAAGAAAAATTTAAGGGTGCGCCCTGATAGCGTTCCAATACATTGGGTAAAGACTTAATCTCTAGAGATGACT
The DNA here is from genome assembly GCA_963277665.1 of Viscum album. Classification (NCBI taxonomy): domain Eukaryota; kingdom Viridiplantae; phylum Streptophyta; class Magnoliopsida; order Santalales; family Viscaceae; genus Viscum; species Viscum album. Next base: position 1,770,133,199 of record OY728145.1, read on the forward strand.
ATTTAGACTGATACCTTGGTGAATAACCTTTGTAATTTTTGTTGACACCTTGGGGATGGACATTGGTGAAACGGAAATGATTTTCTTTGTTAATTTTTGTAACCACGTATTCAAGTTATGAAATACATCATTTTTATTATGATATGCCTCATTATTTCTTTCTCATGACCTAAAGTTCTTTTTCATGACATTGTTGATGTATCTCACGTTTACATTTTAAATGTTTCCCCTTGTTTCCCTTACTGGACCCTCTGCTCACCCTTTCTTTTGATGTATGTCCCCAGGTTATGAGATGCAGTAATGAACCTAGGATGAACATAAGGGGAATCCTATCAAGTGTTTAAAGAAGAATGTTTTATGTTTTCATGTTTTAAGTTCCCGGTTTCCAAGACATTATACCTTAAAGATCCTCGGTTTTGTAAAATGTAATGAATGTTTATGTGATAAAAAGGTGGGATGATATAGAAATAGTTTCACAAGCACCCCAGTCATGAGATTGTCGGAGGATGGTGTCGAGTACGTAGTATTCTATGATGCATATGGGACTAGGCTCAGCTGTGTCCTGATGCAGCGGCATGTAGTGATTGCTTATGGATCGTGCCAGCTTAGTCCACATGAGAAGAACTATGTGACCCATGATCTCGAGATGGCAGTGGTGGTCTTCGCATTGAATATGTGGCAACACTACCTGATGGGTGAGCGGTTTATCATCTACTCTAACAACAATATCCTTAGGTATATCTTTTCATAGATAGATCTGAATATGTGGTTGAGATGATGGCTAGAGTTCCTCCAGGACTATTATTTTGAGATCATCTATACTCCTAGAGAGGGGAAAAAGGTGGTGGATGCTCTTAGTAGAAGGCTCAGCTCACAGCTGTTGAGTGAGGTGACACAACAGTTAGCCGCGTTTCAATTATCCTTCGTGGATGGAGAGGATACAGCTTACCTGTAGTCGATGGTTGTCACCCCTACACTCTTACAGCGAGTTAGGGAGGCACATCTTGGGGATGTCGACTGTGTGGCCTTACATGCTCAGTTATCCACATGATATGCTCCTGATGGATATTAACAAATTGGGGAGCACGTACTTATTTTCAGAGGACGCACTATGGTACCAGTGGAATTAGAGGAGGAGGTTCTGAGCAACTTTCATACGTCCCCTTTGGCGATACATCCTAGGGTGGAAAAGATGTACCAGGATCACTGACGATAGTTCTGGTGGTCAGGTATGAAGAAAGTAGTAGCAGAGTTCGTTTCTCGAAGCCTCTAATGCCAGCAGGTGAAGTCTGAGCACCAGGTTCTAGCAGGGTTAGCTCACCCCTGGAAGTTCCAGAGTGGAAGTGGGATGGAATATCGATGGACTTTTTGATAGGATTACCATGGATGTCCAAGGGGAATGATTCGATCTGGATGATCGTTGACCGACTCACCACGTCAGCCCACTTCCTAGCTATCGGGGAGCATAGTTCCATAGAGATCTTGGGACGCCTCTATGTGCAGGAGATAGTTCGGCTTCATGGAATACCCTCGACTATAGTCTCAAATCGAGATTACCGCTTCACATCCCGGTTGTGTAAGGGATTGCAAGAAGAATTTTGGACTCAGCTACGCCTGAGCACAACATTTCATCCATAGACTGATGGTCAGACGGAGAGGACCATTCAGGTACTGGAGGATATGTTGCAACCTTGTATCTTGGACTTTGGTGGCAGTTGAGAGGACCACCTCCCACTGGTGGAGTTTGCATACAACAATAGCTTCCACTCCTCCATTGGTATGGCACCATTCAAGGCCTTGTATGGGAGACCCTTCCGGTTACCACTTTGCTGGACCGACCCCAGAGAGTCAGTACTCATGGGTCCAGAGTTGGTGCAGGCTACCACAGAGAAGGTTCAGATCATCCAAGAGTGGATGAAGACTACACAGAGTCAGTATAAGTCATATGCTGACAGACAATGGAGGCCTCTGGAGTTCTAAGAGGGAGACCATGTCTTCCTTTAAGACTCACCTCGATGAGGGTTACGGAGATTTGGCCGAGGCGACAAGCAATATCCGAGGTTCATCGGACCCTTCTAGATACTGTGTAGAGTTGGAGAGGTGGCATACTGCCTAGCTCTACCGCCACAGTTTCTTCGAGTAAATGATTTCTTCCACGTGTCATAGCTGAGAAGCTAGATTCACAACTCATCGCACATCATCGACTGGGTTATGAAGGACATCGAGGATGGAGTGACCTTTACTGAGTGCCCGACGGATATCGAGGATCAGCAAGAGAGGATCCTTTGTGGGTGATCGATTCCCCTGGTGCGCGTCTAGTGGAAGCATTGGAATCTTTAGGAGAGCACGTGGGAGTGGGAGGATTAGATCCATTCCCAGTACCCACATTGTTTTTAGTAGCCTTTTTCTTGGTTTTTTGGGGATGTAAAGGCCAATGGTTGGGAGAACGTAATGTATCAAATTTTTCCGTGTATTTATTTTAAATATTATTTGGAATTATTTTGATACCGGGCATGAAGATGGAACATCATTCTGTGGTCTAGTGAGCCCGAATTGGTGGTTTGAACTTTTTTTTAAGTTAAGTGAGTCGACACTTGTGCATGGTTGTGGAAATTTCCAAACATATGCCTGGTTGAAAAATCTGAGGGCACTGTTGCGTTCGAGGTGATGAATTTACCTTAGAATGAGCATAACCTTGACCGACACAGGTCGAGGGAAAAAGTTGATTTCTTGGAATTTTTTAGTAAAATGAAAATAAAATAAATTTCTAAATGTTTATTTTATTTTTATGGAAACATCTGCTGCAGCGCAGCGACAGGGAAGCTGTTTCAGTCGTTAATGTCATGTCATAATGACTCAGAAACAACAATGATTTTTCATTAATACCGCATCATGTTTTTAATGTAAATATTTTTCTGTTTTTAATGAGTTAAGTGATTATTGGTAATTGATGAACTTTTGGGAAAAATAGTTGGAGGATCTGCAGAGCGCTGGATCAAACCCTTAACAGCGAATGACGATGGATCAGAGTTGAGAATCATTGCACCAACAACGTTGAAGGATATTTATGATGGAGGTAGTGTGACACCTTCATCAGCGACCAATCCCAACTGAGTTTGGGTTTTATTATTTGAATTCTTTTACCCATTTTTGATTTTAAACGATGAAGGTAGATCAACCACAAACAAGTTGATCCGCAGATTCATTCATTCTTACGCGAGGGTTTTATCAGGATGATTCGGATAATTGATCCATGTTGTTTTTTTATTGTTGATTCTTGATCCATTTAAGCCATCTAACAGAAGTGGATTAACTCCGTGATGAACGATGGTTGGGGTTCATTCCTCACGTTTTTTATTGGATTTCCACCCCCTTTATGTTCTCATGCGTTCTTCATGTTCTTCACCGGGCGACGAACAACGGATTGTTGCGCATTTATTCCACGATGCAATGATCCCAAACCAAAGGTTCGACACCAAAACGACCTAGAAGATGTGTGGTGACGATGGTGGACGATTTATTTGACTGGATCAGAAAAGGGATTTCTTCGAACATTCTTCACGAGGGAAGATCAAATCATGTTTTCGGAGCTGATCAGAGGTTCAAAAACATCAGGAGCTGCTTCGTGGTGTCAGGGTGACCAAGACCTGGAAGTTTAGTGGAAATCGTGCTGCTAGATTGATGAATGAATAATTACTAGAGTTGTGACGGTGGATGTTCATGTTTCTGGAAATTTCCTGAAAACACGACCTGTACATTTGAATAACACACCCTATAGTACTAGTGACGACTAGGGTTTCGGAGGGTTGAGAGGAATTGCATGGCATGTGACCCCATTCACATGGCATGTTAGACATTCCCCGAAGCTCGACATGTATTTTGGGAAGTACACTGACACGGGATGATCTACACGGCATTAGAACACAACGTGTACAGCATGACAGGAGCAGTTATGTGGGACTCGGCGTATATCCCAGGGATACACGGACACGGGCTAGATTACATGGGTTGATAACTGTGTATGGGCACATTGACAGCGTACAAGGGACCAACACCAGTCACTCGGACACGGCGTGTAAATCCTAGTACAAGCTGTGTACTCAGTTTTTCTACACGATCAGCCTACGACATGGGCCGCTGTACACGGGCGGTACCCGGGGTCAGACAACACGGCCTGTAACTTTCTACACACCATGTACTTTTTGGAAAATGGAATTGTCCTCTTGTTCACCATATCTTGGACATATTTCATTTGGGTTAGTTCCCCTTCTTCTCGTTTCCTGGAAGGTCAGGCATCATTTCCTCACACAAGAGTATGATCCCTTCATCGGGACTTTCTGTGATACGTCAGGCATCCATCCAAGAGGCCCGGATCAAGATCCTCTATCCATTCCTGATACTAGGTAGAGACATTCATCGACGTGACTAACTCTACTGGGAATTGATCCTATACCTAGCTAGTGTATCACCTAACTGGTGAATCCGGATGAGTCACGGTATCCGCCATGGCCCTAGAAGTGATCCTCATCTGTGTATCGTGATTTTTCCCACTAAGAAGTGTGTCTCCCGTAATGAGTGTTACTACCTCTCATGATGGTTCCCAACGAACAGTACTTCTTGGATGGACATCATCAGAGCTGTAAATCTCATGGAGTGTGTTCTCCTGGGATGAGTGCTTCACGGAATCTTCGAACTGAATCCCTAACATGGGTATGTCGTTGTGCTACTTCTTACTAGAATACAGGTCGGGGTTTCTAGTATATATTGTTAGTTACTATATATTTTGTATACATAAACTATGCATAGCCAACTGTACCTTTACTTTGTGTACTGATTTGTGGTTTTTGGGGTCCTCTACTGGGTATTGTTATAATCACCCATGCACGGGCTTTTCCCGCACGTTTGGTGTCTTGTGCAGACGAGTAGCCTTTTGATAGAGCCCAGGGTATATGAGGACAGGACAAAGATTTCTAAGTTCCCTATAGGCCGAGGCGTTCCTACGTGTACGAGAAGTAGTCCCAGTACCTTTTGTGCTTAGAGGTTGGACTTTGTAGTTTTCAGATTCTCTTGTTTTTGGTGGGCTTGTATTTGGCCCAGGTTACTTTTTTTATACTCTACCTTTCGTCGTACTCTATTGGTTGGGTTTAGTAGTATCCAAAAATTTTTGTTCCTTAGTGGTTTTTACATTTCATTATTGTGGACTTGGAGATGTGTACATGTGTACAGGTACATAGGCAATGCCTCCCATGTTAGTAATATTCCTACTCGGTGCTAGTCACCATCCCCTGGCATATTTGAGGCGGGCTTGGGGAGTCACGGTGCATGCCCTACTAGGATGGGTCGTGACATTTATCTTACGATTTCATTTATTATTTGGATCCGAATTTTTTGGACCCTATGGTACTTTTTTCATCTAACCATGGTTTATCCATGAATTTATCAACCTCTTAGGAGTGTGACATTATTTATTCATGTCTTGATTTAAATAATTTCTATATTTCTTATATTTATTATATTTATTATCCTTTTAAACAATATTAATTTCCTTTGAAATCCAAATTAATTAATCAAATTCATAAACATATCAATGAACATTTCCTCATATTTAGTGAGAAATTTTTTACTTATAGAATCCATTATACATAACAAAATGTTATTTTAATTCACTAACATAGTTAACTAAATTCTTGAAGTTAACAATGAATTTTGTTTATTTGAATTTTTTTCTTCTAATAGGTTATGTTAAAAACATTGAAATATTTTTTATTATATTTCAAATTAATATATATTTATTCATTTATATTATACACATAAATGTGGAGCCCCATCAATTCATAAATCTATTAGAAAACTATGATTCCTTTTCAGAATGTGAAGAATTGATATCATTTGATGTTTGAGGGTCATTTAAATTTTTATTCTGTATCACAATCTTTGAGATCAAATAGTATCACTCGATAGGGAAATTAATTGATATAAACCTAATCTCAGTTTCATCTTCCTTTTCATCTCCATAATCTTCATCATCACAAATGAAAAAATAATTATTCATGTTACTAATCAACACCTTATCTTCTGAATCAAATGATGTTTCAATAATAGCATCATCATCAAATCTATTTTTATAATTGTAATTTGGTAAAAAATTTACCTTTTTTCAATTTTGATAAAATATTACATTTCCCCAAAAGGGAAACTTTTTCTGGTTAAATATAAATGTTCTCTTCCTTTATAAAATAATTTATGAATATATGTCATCATATAATTCTTCTTACTTCAATTTTATAAAATTACATCAAAGGTGTCTAATTTATATTAATCTAAAACATTTTAGTCAGTTTATAACTAATTATACTCCATTTCCATTTTTAACATATGTTGGGGTAAATTTCATCATTTTCATGTATTTCACCTCCACATATTTTTCTTCTTTAACATTATGTTTTTCATCCCAAACTTATTTATAAATATTCTTCTATATAGTCTTAATGAATATTTATTTTTCATCCTCAATCTTCTTTTAAAGATAACTTCCAATCATTAGCTCATAAATAACCAAAATTATATTCTAATTAATTGATGTTTTTTTATTAGAATCATGATCTTCATGAGTCAATACTTTTTCAAATAAAGTTAATTGGTTCATATTTTATTTATGACAATTTATGAGTCTTCATGCTTCTTACCGGAACCCCAATTAGTGGAAAATTCTTTTTTAAAACATATAAATATATTTTAAACAAGTTAATATTTTATCATATGAATTTATTCAAAAATGACACTCCTAATATATATTTTAACTTCTTTTAATTTTATATATTTTTCATAGGTGTTTTCTAAATTCTACCATATATATTTTCCTATATTAATCCCAGTGAATTTAATAAATAAATTTTCTTATAGATGTGAATGAATTGTATATTGAGATCAGAAATCATACTATATATTATTTCAATCAACTAATATCATAAAAATATAGTTTGTGTTTGGATTAGTGGTAAGCAACCCATAATTATACATGAAAAATGGGGGGGGGGGTCAAAACCCATTTGGCATAGGTCCTATAGCAGTATTGTAGCATACTATAACAAAGGTGACACTATTGAAACGATGGTACTCTAGAGGCAGCAAGTTACTATAGTGGCGGTAGGGTACTGTGTGGTACTATAGCAGTATGGGTACTATAGCAGTACTATTCATAGAATGGGCTATGGGACAAAAAATGGGCCTACAGGCCATGTAATGGGCAAAATGCCCATCGGGGCTTTGGGCTATATAATGGGTCTCCCTCTCACTAGATAAAGAGGTATTTTCTTTGCTTTAATAATAAATGAGGTTTTGGCCCCAACTTTTATAAAAACATATATCATAAAATGGTTTTCTATACAATAAACACATATATTTATACCAGCTTCGAAAATATCCAAACTAATTGATAATATGTGTTATAGAATCCTATAATTACAAATAATAAATTTCATTATATCAAACAACAAAACTAAATTTATATCCAATAAATTATTATGATATATTATTGTCATAAAATTTATAACCAACATCACATTATAACAAATGACACTTATCTCTACATACCCCAAATTGATATACTTTTCTAAAGAAAACCTCGAATATATCTCTAATACAAATTATTAAATATACCCATATAAAAATGGATTTTAGAATGATTATAAAATTACGTAGAGATAGAAAATTCATTGAATATTTATCTTTTATAACCCACCAATGAATAAAATATTTAACTAGTTAAAGTTATTGACTTTTATGTATTAATAAATTTCATACCACTTTATAAAATATAAACCAATTGAGAATAATTATTTTACATGGTTCACCATTAAATATGAATGCCTAAATCCATGTAATGATCCAAAATACCTGAGAATATATGATCTACAAATCAGGATCGATCAAAATGAGAAACATTATATTGAAACTTGTATAAAAAAATATTCCTCTTTAATGATGTGATGTTATCCTATATAAAAACTAAATAAACATTAATGATAAAAAAAGCTTATATATACACCGTATAATAAGAGACTGCAATTAAAAAAAATTGCAGACTACCACATCTTATATTTTTTTAAACTAATCTAAATATAAAATAGTGACTAATATTATTCTATGATAACCTAACATAATATTATTGTATTAATTGGTTTATCTTGATGTTTAAAAATCCATTTAACATTAATCATCAAGGAAACCACAAAACATCCTTGCAAACAAAATAGAAACCAACATTCTATTTTAGAGTATACATATTTTTTACATCTATTCATTTTCAATTTAGTCAATGATTTGATGAAAAACCTCTTCATTTATAACTACATGTTTTTCTACTTCCCCATCCTAAATTATACCTTATCAAAATTTTACTACCCACTTATCTCTCCTTTGATCATATCGTATGCTCTCTAATGTCATAAAAGTATCCGATCATCTTTTAATATTAATTTTAATTACTAAAATAAATTATAAAAACATATTAAATTAAATAATATTCATTGTTTTATTCTATCCTTTGGATTAATCATTTCCCATAATCACCCTTAGTTTATCTCAGATACAATAGAAATTATTTAAGTGCCCTCTTAGTCATTCTGGAATCCAAATCCTCAAAAAAATTGAGATTAATATTTTTCAGGAACCTAGTTGTGACCTTTTTTTAAGTGTGACCATGACTATTATTTCTCAATTGTATACTTCATCAAATAATATATGTGGTTTTCATCAACTACTCTCATAAATAATTTTCAAATCTATCGGCTTTGTATCATGGTTATCCAATTTTTCAACTAATTTCATAGATATTAAAATGAAAAAATCAAGGAAATATTATTTTTAGGTTGATTATGGAATAATTTAATATAATGGGAGTTACAAATTACCTTAGGAAAAAATCTAGACACCCAAACCAATGAGTGTTAACCTAAAAAATCACAATTTAACACTTTCGGCATGATCTTCAGGTCATGAATGAATGAAATAAAATCATGATATTTCATAAATAAGTCACTTTGAAATCACCACACTTGTTTTTTATCCCTTTAACCTTTCCCAAAACCTAATCCAATGTAGACGCAATGTGGTGTGATGATATCCTTTACAGTATAAATTTTTATACCCAACCAAAATTCCATTAAAACCTATTACAATAAATTCTAAACATTAAAATGAAATTTAAATCAAGTAAAACCCACATATTTACTCTATATGTAATTTTCATCATATATTTATCATGTGTTAATAATGGTATTTACAACAAATTACATCACCATTATCACACATATTATCCACATCACATTCTTAAACAAAATACTCTACCTTTGAAAACACCCATCTGATGAGGAAATGTTCAACCTAAAACAAATTACTGGTCATATTGTATCTATTTTATAGTTATATAGTTACATAAATATTGATTTTTTGATTTTTTTTACAAGGAGATATCATGAATCCATATTACATTCCCTATTTTTTCCCTTCAAGTTATAATTATTTATAGTGTAATTATTATTTTCATTTTCCATTTATTTTTTTTGAATATCTCAACACTCTTATTAAAGATATAATATGAATACGAATTGTGAGCTTATAATCATCATATTTTTTTGTTTAAATATTTATGGTATTCAATGAAATTATTGGTGGGGAATAAAATATTTTATTCTTATATTTTTTTCTCCCAATACATTTTACAACCTGGTGTTTTTTTGTATGTAAATATGAGATGGGGATCATCCTTATAATGTTTAATTATGAACATTTGATGTTCCTGATGGTACATTTAATGATTATCTTGTCTGGGATTTCATCCAAGGTTTTAAGATCTTCAATTTTCTAAAAAGAGGCCCATGGGTTTCTAAAGAACTAGTACTAAGTACCTACTATGAGTAAGAGAGGATTAGATGGTCTGATAAACCATTTAATGTATAGATACCCAAGGGTATGCAATGGGTGATGTGTCTATTTCTTTTTTTTAGAGTATCTAGTACCTTATTTATACCATTATTGTTGTTATTAAAAGTTTGATTACATTTAATTAATTTATTTTATATTAAATTAGGGGATACTTGTTCTTGTATTTGGAAATTGGGGATATCTCAATACCTTTACCCTCCATTCATCTACTTCCTAGGAGGGGACAATAAACTTCATGTTTTGGTTCATATATTATTATATTATAGTAAGTCACCACAGGTGTTGTTCATTATATTTCTCCAACTATTTATGATTTCCTCATCATTTTGTTGAGATTTATTTGAAATTTATATCTAATATTTTATTCTATAGTTCCGCATCTTTTTCCGCAACAAGTCAAATTAGAATACAATAGTATATGTGATGGACTACAATTGTATTAAGTTTTTGGTTTCTTGAAATTTCATTTGTAATATCTATTTTGTACATCATGTATGTTTTATCTGTTTGGGAAATGTCATTTTAGTTACTTGAAGACGAACCAGTCAAGGTATTCAGATATTCTTATGGTTTTCCTATATTGATCAAGAGAACTTTTGCATTGTTATGGGATGAGATAGGTCGATATATGGTTGTGGGTGGCCTTTAGACTTAGGTTTTGAATGGGAATTCATATACATTAAACATAAATATTTTTTAGATTTTTATGATTTACATAGTTTGGTGATATGGGTACTGTGGTATATATTATTATGATATGGGAGATGTTGAATATAATGAATGTAAAATAGTTCAATAAAATGTATGATAAGGGTAGTAATGACCACTTTCATTGGTAGTGATTAAGTTCTTTCTTTTACTCATGGAAAAAGGATGATTGTGATATTACTCTACATGGGTATGATGATGTTGGGGTCATGAGAACATAATATAAGGCCCAAGAGGTGGTGGTGGCCTTAGGTTCTCTGGTGGTATCCTCTATATACGAGGGATTTGTTGGCATGATTTGTATTATCATTTTCTGGAGGTAAATATCATACAAATGCACAGGGGAAATGGGTGGTTATTATGATTACTGGATGAGAGATAGTGAAATTAATGCATTTATTTTATCTATATATTGTGTCAAATGATTGGAATATAATCTGAAAAACTTTAAATATATGGCAGGGTATAGGGAATTTTTTTGGATTCAATAACAATGTAAATTAATATAATAACATGATAAAAATGGGAGGGAATGGTTGTTTAGTGTGGGATTTTTTGAAAGGATAATAGATCTAACAACTTGTTAGAACATGGCTAAATGTTCCCACTCTAACACTATCCAAATCTCCTAAATGATCTCAATATGGATAAATAATAATGGGTGTATCGATTTGTACATGTTGTATCTGTTTTTATACATTTCACATTTCATATTATTATGTGTGTAAAGATATTATCTAATTAATGAAATGATGGTGGGATATTTTTGTAATACCAAAACCATACATAGGCCCTCTAAGAAATGTATTGTCTTTAGTTCATGTGATTGGAAATAGATATTTATCATTTAATTGGCATTTGTAGTAAGAAGTTTTTGGGATGTATAGGTTATTGGGATATATTTTGGAGCTAATCCAATAGTCTCCTTGGTGTTGAGTTGGGTTATATTTTTTTCATTTTTGGTGTTTTTATATAATTAGCCAATGGGTGTCACAATTTACATTTAAATGAAATTTATGAATTTTTTTTAGTAATTTTATATTACCACTATTATACATTAACTTTTATAGTTATATTTTTTTTATTTGTTTACATTCACTATTATTCATAGTTGTTTTGTCTAAGGGTACATTATTCCCACTATAGCCTCGTAGACCCTCATTAAAATTAAATAGCATTTAGTGTATGGGGAGACATTATTGAGGTCTAGGTGCCCACTAGATTGAGTTTCATTTAGAAGATATAGGTAGAGGAAACCATAATGTTGAATCATAGTCAAATTTTATATATGGTACCATTTTGATTATTTTTTTGGATAGATTATTTGGAGGTGTAGGTATTTTTTGGATAAGGGATAGACATCATGTTCTATGTCTATCGAGTATAGGTAAGGGATCATGTTCATGTTTCAAGGGATCTAGTATTACTAATTTGGTTTTCATGATTATGGTTAACTTATTTGATCGTATTTAAAATTTTATTTTGCGAATTAATTGATTTTTTGACTCTTCTCCATTAGGGGAAATGGTCGGTACTCATGTAGAATTTGAAGAACATAGGACTTAGATAAATTCTAGGTTCCTCGTTGTGATTGATATTTTAATTTTTTGGAATGGGGTTTGAAATTTTTTTGTAATGGATTATGATTGTGAATTATTCTTCTAGGTGTGGTACATATCCTAGGAATTAGTTGTCAGGGATATACAACTACGTGGTATAGAATTGGGTATTAGTAGTGAAGTGTATAGACTAGTGAAATGTGTTTCATGTTATATCGTTTATTATTTTGTGATATTTGGACTCTTATATTTGTACATCCCCTGGTATTTGGGTTCCATGATATTCCAAATCCATAGCCTTTATTAGAGAATCAGAAGGGTAGGGATGTGGTTTAATTAAAGCCTACACAAACAATTCCCCTAAGGGGAAGATGATCATGACACACGTGTTCAGGTTCTATGGAATGAAGGTTATTCAAGATGGCTAGACAAGAATAGGATTTTTTTGATGTTAACAATAGATAGAGTCTTATGGGGAATATTCAGAGAAATGATTAGGGAATATAGGGAGATATTTTATCTAATGATATAATTTGGGAGTTCCAATATTGGTATCCCCCTATATTATAAAGAGAGGTATTAACCTAGGATTTTGATTTTTTCTGAATTTTTCCAAACTAGTTTAAACAAGATTGATATTCACTCATATAGAGAGTTAAATTAGATAAATATATTTATCAAGGACTAGTAAAATTATTGTGGGGAATGTTGGAGTTGTTATAAAGGCATTATGGGATGATATATAAATCTTTTAAGATTTCATTTTTCATGAAAGTTTTCTCTATGACACTAAGGGTAGACCATGTCAATTAATTTTTGCACTTGTTTTATAGAGAGTAATCAACTATATATTATGTTTCATTTTTCAATGATTTAATTATTTTTTCCACATTTCTTATAGGTGAAGATATCACCAAGGTTTTTCAATTCGAGGATGGTATTTTTCATGAGAATTGATTATATGTAATCATTTTTCGGGTCAATTCTTTCTCTTAAGGTAGTGATTATAGAATAAATATTAAAGTGGAACCTAAATAATCAGATTGTTCCCATTCGGGAAGTATTGTCTAGTTTCATAGATAGTTGAGATTTAGGTAGTTGAAAGTAGATATATATTTATACCCATCTAGAAAAATAAAATAGAGGATTGGTATTTCCATCCTATAGTGGTTCATTTTAGTTCTACTATCACAGTTTATAAATGAGGTATGTTTTATCCTAGTGTGATTGATCACAAAAGGAATGTTAGGATTATAGATAGATGAGATATAATGAGTTATATGGAAAGATTAACTCATAATAAATAAAATGTTTGTGATCTTATCTTACTCAGGAATATGAGGTATGACTCAGAGTAGTATAATGAGGAGGTCATCTAGATTCATATTCACTATAGGTTCAAGGTCGTTGATAGGGTATCTAGTAGTGTAGATAGTGGTCGACTATAGGTGAGACTTTGTAGGGAGGAAATGTGTCATGAAGTTAAGCCTTGGTTCATCTACATGTGATTGACCTATGTTTCTTAGATCTAGAGGTAGATTCGTTGATGTTTAAAAATACATTAATCATCAAGGAAACCACAAAACATCCTTGCAAACAAAATAGAAACCAACATTCTATTTTAGAGTATACATATTTTTTACATCTATTCATTTTCAATTTAGTCAATGATTTGATGAAAAACCTCTTCATTTATAACTACATGTTTTTCTACTTCCCCATCCTAAATTATACCTTATCAAAATTTTACTACCCACTTATCTCTCCTTTGATCATATCGTATGCTCTCTAATGTCATAAAAGTATCCGATCATCTTTTAATATTAATTTTAATTACTAAAATAAATTATAAAAACATATTAAATTAAATAATATTCATTGTTTTATTCTATCCTTTGGATTAATCATTTCCCATAATCACCCTTAGTTTATCTCAGATACAATAGAAATTATTTAAGTGCCCTCTTAGTCATTCTGGAATCCAAATCCTCAAAAAAATTGAGATTAATATTTTTCAGGAACCTAGTTGTGACCTTTTTTTAAGTGTGACCATGACTATTATTTCTCAATTGTATACTTCATCAAATAATATATGTGGTTTTCATCAACTACTCTCATAAATAATTTTCAAATCTATCGGCTTTGTATCATGGTTATCCAATTTTTCAACTAATTTCATAGATATTAAAATGAAAAAATCAAGGAAATATTATTTTTAGGTTGATTATGGAATAATTTAATATAATGGGAGTTACAAATTACCTTAGGAAAAAATCTAGACACCCAAACCAATGAGTGTTAACCTAAAAAATCACAATTTAACACTTTCGGCATGATCTTCAGGTCATGAATGAATGAAATAAAATCATGATATTTCATAAATAAGTCACTTTGAAATCACCACACTTGTTTTTTATCCCTTTAACCTTTCCCAAAACCTAATCCAATGTAGACGCAATGTGGTGTGATGATATCCTTTACAGTATAAATTTTTATACCCAACCAAAATTCCATTAAAACCTATTCCAATAAATTCTAAACATTAAAATGAAATTTAAATCAAGTAAAACCCACATATTTACTCTATATGTAATTTTCATCATATATTTATCATGTGTTAATAATGGTATTTACAACAAATTACATCACCATTATCACACATATTATCCACATCACATTCTTAAACAAAATACTCTACCTTTGAAAACACCCATCTGATGAGGAAATGTTCAACCTAAAACAAATTACTGGTCATATTGTATCTATTTTATAGTTATATAGTTACATAAATATTGAATTTTTGATTTTTTTTACAAGGAGATATCATGAATCCATATGACATTCCCTATTTTTTCCCTTCAAGTTATAATTATTTATAGTGTAATTATTATTTTCATTTTCCATTTATTTTTTTTGAATATCTCAACACTCTTATTAAAGATATAATATGAATACGAATTGTGAGCTTATAATCATCATATTTTTTTGTTTAAATATTTATGGTATTCAATGAAATTATTGGTGGGGAATAAAATATTTTATTCTTATATTTTTTTCTCCCAATACATTTTACAACCTGGTGTTTTTTTGTATGTAAATATGAGATGGGGATCATCCTTATAATGTTTAATTATGAACATTTGATGTTCCTGATGGTACATTTAATGATTATCTTGTCTGGGATTTCATCCAAGGTTTTAAGATCTTCAATTTTCTAAAAAGAGGCCCATGGGTTTCTAAAGAACTAGTACTAAGTACCTACTATGAGTAAGAGAGGATTAGATGGTCTGATAAACCATTTAATGTATAGATACCCAAGGGTATGCAATGGGTGATGTGTCTATTTCTTTTTTTTAGAGTATCTAGTACCTTATTTATACCATTATTGTTGTTATTAAAAGTTTGATTACATTTAATTAATTTATTTTATATTAAATTAGGGGATACTTGTTCTTGTATTTGGAAATTGGGGATATCTCAATACCTTTACCCTCCATTCATCTACTTCCTAGGAGGGGACAATAAACTTCATGTTTTGGTTCATATATTATTATATTATAGTAAGTCACCACAGGTGTTGTTCATTATATTTCTCCAACTATTTATGATTTCCTCATCATTTTGTTGAGATTTATTTGAAATTTATATCTAATATTTTATTCTATAGTTCCGCATCTTTTTCCGCAACAAGTCAAATTAGAATACAATAGTATATGTGATGGACTACAATTGTATTAAGTTTTTGGTTTCTTGAAATTTCATTTGTAATATCTATTTTGTAAATCATGTATGTTTTATCTGTTTGGGAAATGTCATTTTAGTTACTTGAAGACGAACCAGTCAAGGTATTCAGATATTCTTATGGTTTTCCTATATTGATCAAGAGAACTTTTGCATTGTTATGGGATGAGATAGGTCGATATATGGTTGTGGGTGGCCTTTAGACTTAGGTTTTGAATGGGAATTCATATACATTAAACATAAATATTTTTTAGATTTTTATGATTTACATAGTTTGGTGATATGGGTACTGTGGTATATATTATTATGATATGGGAGATGTTGAATATAATGAATGTAAAATAGTTCAATAAAATGTATGATAAGGGTAGTAATGACCACTTTCATTGGTAGTGATTAAGTTCTTTCTTTTACTCATGGAAAAAGGATGATTGTGATATTACTCTACATGGGTATGATGATGTTGGGGTCATGAGAACATAATATAAGGCCCAAGAGGTGGTGGTGGCCTTAGGTTCTCTGGTGGTATCCTCTATATACGAGGGATTTGTTGGCATGATTTGTATTATCATTTTCTGGAGGTAAATATCATACAAATGCACAGGGGAAATGGGTGGTTATTATGATTACTGGATGAGAGATAGTGAAATTAATGCATTTATTTTATCTATATATTGTGTCAAATGATTGGAATATAATCTGAAAAACTTTAAATATATGGCAGGGTATAGGGAATTTTTTTGGATTCAATAACAATGTAAATTAATATAATAACATGATAAAAATGGGAGGGAATGGTTGTTTAGTGTGGGATTTTTTGAAAGGATAATAGATCTAACAACTTGTTAGAACATGGCTAAATGTTCCCACTCTAACACTATCCAAATCTCCTAAATGATCTCAATATGGATAAATAATAATGGGTGTATCGATTTGTACATGTTGTATCTGTTTTTATACATTTCACATTTCATATTATTATGTGTGTAAAGATATTATCTAATTAATGAAATGATGGTGGGATATTTTTGTAATACCAAAACCATACATAGGCCCTCTAAGAAATGTATTGTCTTTAGTTCATGTGATTGGAAATAGATATTTATCATTTAATAGGCATTTGTAGTAAGAAGTTTTTGGGATGTATAGGTTATTGGGATATATTTTGGAGCTAATCCAAGAGTCTCCTTGGTGTTGAGTTGGGTTATATTTTTTTCATTTTTGGTGTTTTTATATAATTAGCCAATGGGTGTCACAATTTACATTTAAATGAAATTTATGAATTTTTTTTAGTAATTTTATATTACCACTATTATACATTAACTTTTATAGTTATATTTTTTTTATTTGTTTACATTCACTATTATTCATAGTTGTTTTGTCTAAGGGTACATTATTCCCACTATAGCCTCGTAGACCCTCATTAAAATTAAATAGCATTTAGTGTATGGGGAGACATTATTGAGGTCTAGGTGCCCACTAGATTGAGTTTCATTTAGAAGATATAGGTAGAGGAAACCATAATGTTGAATCATAGTCAAATTTTATATATGGTACCATTTTGATTATTTTTTTGGATAGATTATTTGGAGGTGTAGGTATTTTTTGGATAAGGGATAGACATCATGTTCTATGTCTATCGAGTATAGGTAAGGGATCATGTTCATGTTTCAAGGGATCTAGTATTACTAATTTGGTTTTCATGATTATGGATAACTTATTTGATCGTATTTAAAATTTTATTTTGCGAATTAATTGATTTTTTGACTCTTCTCCATTAGGGGAAATGGTCGGTACTCATGTAGAATTTGAAGAACATAGGACTTAGATAAATTCTAGGTTCCTCGTTGTGATTGATATTTTAATTTTTTGGAATGGGGTTTGAAATTTTTTTGTAATGGATTATGATTGTGAATTATTCTTCTAGGTGTGGTACATATCCTAGGAATTAGTTGTCAGGGATATACAACTACGTGGTATAGAATTGGGTATTAGTAGTGAAGTGTATAGACTAGTGAAATGTGTTTCATGTTATATCGTTTATTATTTTGTGATATTTGGACTCTTATATTTGTACATCCCCTGGTATTTGGGTTCCATGATATTCCAAATCCATAGCCTTTATTAGAGAATCAGAAGGGTAGGGATGTGGTTTAATTAAAGCCTACACAAACAATTCCCCTAAGGGGAAGATGATCATGACACACGTGTTCAGGTTCTATGGAATGAAGGTTATTCAAGATGGCTAGACAAGAATAGGATTTTTTTGATGTTAACAATAGATAGAGTCTTATGGGGAATATTCAGAGAAATGATTAGGGAATATAGGGAGATATTTTATCTAATGATATAATTTGGGAGTTCCAATATTGGTATCCCCCTATATTATAAAGAGAGGTATTAACCTAGGATTTTGATTTTTTCTGAATTTTTCCAAACTAGTTTAAACAAGATTGATATTCACTCATATAGAGAGTTAAATTAGATAAATATATTTATCAAGGACTAGTAAAATTATTGTGGGGAATGTTGGAGTTGTTATAAAGGCATTATGGGATGATATATAAATCTTTTAAGATTTCATTTTTCATGAAAGTTTTCTCTATGACACTAAGGGTAGACCATGTCAATTAATTTTTGCACTTGTTTTATAGAGAGTAATCAACTATATATTATGTTTCATTTTTCAATGATTTAATTATTTTTTCCACATTTCTTATAGGTGAAGATATCACCAAGGTTTTTCAATTCGAGGATGGTATTTTTCATGAGAATTGATTATATGTAATCATTTTTCGGGTCAATTCTTTCTCTTAAGGTAGTGATTATAGAATAAATATTAAAGTGGAACCTAAATAATCAGATTGTTCCCATTCGGGAAGTATTGTCTAGTTTCATAGATAGTTGAGATTTAGGTAGTTGAAAGTAGATATATATTTATACCCATCTAGAAAAATAAAATAGAGGATTGGTATTTCCATCCTATAGTGGTTCATTTTAGTTCTACTATCACAGTTTATAAATGAGGTATGTTTTATCCTAGTGTGATTGATCACAAAAGGAATGTTAGGATTATAGATAGATGAGATATAATGAGTTATATGGAAAGATTAACTCATAATAAATAAAATGTTTGTGATCTTATCTTACTCAGGAATATGAGGTATGACTCAGAGTAGTATAATGAGGAGGTCATCTAGATTCATATTCACTATAGGTTCAAGGTCGTTGATAGGGTATCTAGTAGTGTAGATAGTGGTCGACTATAGGTGAGACTTTGTAGGGAGGAAATGTGTCATGAAGTTAAGCCTTGGTTCATCTACATGTGATTGACCTATGTTTCTTAGATCTAGAGGTAGATTCGTTGATGTTTAAAAATACATTAAAGGTATGTTATTTATTTGTTTTTTTTTCATGATTAGTACAATTTCATGATTATTTTTGTATGGAACTGATAAACAAGGTGATGTTTAATATATAAGCATCGTGTATGACATGTGATTATGGGTAATGAAATTGTTAATGACTTATTGATATGTGTGGAAATATGATATATGAACAAATTTTGATGATGTAAAAGAATATTGTAGTGGGATATTTTGGATTTTGAATAGTGGTAGTGATATCTAGTAAGTTATTCCAATGATGAGGACTACCCATAGATGGGATCATTCTTGTTGAGTTTACTATTTAGGGAAATTTTGAATTGGTTTATTTATTTATCATCTACATGGATTTTTGGGAGTTTAGTGGATGGGACACATGGGTTTCATTCATGTTTGGTCAACGTCAAGGATGCATAGAACATAGGGGAATGTAATCATATATTATAAAGGTTAAAACATCATGGGTATTTGGGAGAGGTAATTAAAGAATTGGATCAGATTGATCATGTGTAAATTGAATCCTCAGGGATAACACACTCCACTATAATTTTATTAGAAAGGGAATCGTGCACTTGGTGACCTAGTACTAGTTACCCAGTAGTATCTGTGGAGGAGAATGGGGCCACCATGTGAAAAATAAACCCAATAGGGGTACCTAGTGAGTTATATAGTAGCCATTAATAGAGTACTAGGCACTTAATTCAAACATTCCATATTTTTTTGAAATCCATAATTGAATGATATAATTATTTTTGTATCAAATGAGGGGGAGAAACATTTTGTTCCTAGATGAAGACGAAACTTTACCTACCCTTCTCTCATTATCCTTCTCTTTCTCAATAGGTTATCCTCATCATTGCGAATAAGTTATAATTTTTTTCAATCATATATTCTTTCTAGATGTATGGATAATCATTTATTACAAAATTTAATGATTTTTCAACATTGTGGGTATCGTTTACTAAAATGTGTTTTTAATTTTTCTCTTGTTTCTTTATTTATTCTTTATTAGGATGAATCTGGTTATATGATTCAATATGAAAGGATCTACTAAAAAAAATTAGGTGGTTTATTTATATAGAATATGGTAACCATGTGTTTCTATTTATTGTGGTTTTTATAGATTTGGAAGGGGTCACATGGGAGACTAGAACCAAAGCCAATTGTGGTATCCATGGTACCTACATGTTGTACTTCGGTGGTCTTTTGTTGTTATGTGTGGATATGGGATAATACACATTTATTGGGTGTTTCAAATAGCCTTAAAACTATGTTTTTTAGTGGTAATTAATATTTTTGATACTTCATGTGGGTTTATAAACTTCTTTTTGACACTATGTGCCGATATGGGTAGTGTGGGATATGTGGGTTTAATGTTGATGATGTTGATCACTGATTATGGTACAATGGAAGTTTTATATTTATGATAATGGTGGGGATAAAAATTTTAGTTATATGATATTGAGGTTTATGTAATTTTGTTCACGGGTTGATCGTGTTGCTTCTCGCCATGGGGTTGAGGTCTTTAGAGTCATGTCCAGGAGGATTGGGCCCTTAGGGTGGTATTTACAACAGGTTTTTTGGTGGTATAATTTTAATATGAGAGGTTTATCCTGTATGGGTTTCATTAATAGTTTTAATGAGGGATATTCCATAGGTATTTATACAATGTATGGGTAGTTACTGATATCCTTGGATGGAACCATCTCCTCAGCATGATAGGATTTTATTTTAATGTTGAGATAGATCATTCCAATAGGAACTTATTTATTATTGAACATCTTATGTAGTATATGGATTTATTGTTTAGAAAATTAATACCAATGTCTTAGAATATCTATGTTGGTTGTGAGGGTTATTAATATTTTAGTGGCTTGGGGTTAGTTTGATTTCTAAAGAAATTTCTAGTGTCATAGATGATGGGTACATCATCCCTCTCGGGAACTAAGAGAATAAGTTAATGCACTCATAATGTCTTGGTGAGCACAGCTGGAATATGAGGTAGATGTTCTTTTTGTTTTTTATAATTATCAATCCATGTTATTTTATATATAAAGATATTTTATAGGGAAGTGAATTTTGGTTGTCTATGAAGTTCATACTCATTCCCTACATAGGACTGATGGTATGTTTCTAGACAAAATAGATCATGAAACATTAAATAAAAATGGATCCGTGACTAATTCATAGTACTTGACAGTGTAATAGATTCATGAGTAGAGTGGAGAGGGATTTTTTAGTTGTAAGGATGGTTACACATAGTTAATTTGGTTCACTTTTTTCATTTTTTGAAAATGTTTGTATAATTATCCTATGGGAAATATGGAGGATTATTCTATATATAGGTTTTCCGAAAGAAGAGACAAAAGTATTATTTATATTACCAGAAGATTATATGAAATACATGTTAGTGAAATAGAGAGTATCTTGGATATAAATAAAGAACCTTCCCAATGGAATAATGAGGTACCCAAATTTCCCCATGAAGGATTCAAATTCATCACTTTGATCTATTTATAAGTAGAATTACATGGACAATCATAAAATTGAAAAATAGGTTTCTATCAATTGGAGGAAGAATCACAATGATTAATATTGTTCTGTTGTTGATTTCCATGCATGTTTTTTCCACTTTCAGTGTGCCAAAAGATGTTATTTCTAGAATGTATAAGATTATGTCCAAGTTTCTATGGGATGCATTGTTGGAATGAAAAAACAAATGGGAGTCTTTTTATTGGATGGAAAACCCATTATTTGAGGTTTTTATTAACGTTAAAAGCCTTTAATACACAATGTAAGGCTTTAATGCTAAGATGTGATGGGTGGTCATCAAGGGGAAGACTCTTTGGGGATTTTTCATGAAAAGTAGGTAGGGATTAGATATGGACAAGAATAGTGGGAGAACAATGACCGTAAAAACCATGATATCGCTACACATACTAAGTTTCCATCCATACACATGGTTGATAGTTGGTAGATGAGAGATTAATGTTTAGAAGCACAACTGGAAAGTAGGATGTTTTTTCTTAAAAGGATTCCCCAACCATGATATTATGTTTTGGAAAATATATTATTATATGTGTTTTATCTAAGTACCCTTAATGATGATTAGTAAATTATCTCGAATAGAATCGAGATCAACTGAGAACCAAACAGAATTTTTATTAGAGGGGTATCCTGGGGAGTTTTTTCAATGAATTTATATCTAAAATTACAAGCAACAACCAGAAACCACAATTCATGGGGTGTAATTATTTTGTGAAAATATATTCCATAAAAATGAATTTATTTGAATGATGAGTAAATAATAAGACATTTCTATATGAGTAAAACAACCAATGTATATTAGTTAGTTTGGAATCTAGATTTCAATACTATGTGGAACCCTACACCGAATCGATTGATCATATATTTTAATATAGTTCATCAGGAAAATAAAATTTTGTGGCCTGCATTTAATGAAATTTCTAGTTGAACTATTTAGGGGTCATCAAGAGAACAATTTAGCACCCATTGGTTTCAAGGTGTGTGGAATAGTTGCATGAGTAGAAGGTGATATCCCTTATGTTTGTGGCCAATTGCTGGAGTCTCTATACTGAATGGAACTAAGACCAACACGATGTGTTCTATGGTTCAGGAAGCAACCCCATATTCAGTATTAAGAACACCCTAACTTATCTGAATAACCATGATAATGAATTTGAGATTGATCATTATCTTAATGTGATCCTTGTAGGAAACTGAACACATAATAGTGTCCCTAGAGTTATGCAGGGAATGTGGTTCTATTGGTACCCATCCCAATCTAGGCTTTAGATGACCAATGATGTCCCTTGTTACATGGGCCATATGGGGGCTTGAGGGGTTGTTCCAGACATAAATGGATCTGGGTTTAAGAAACTTTCTTCCTTTATTGGGAGTGGTGATTCTCTCATAGCTGATGCTGAATCCTTGTCCACTGGTCTCTAAATATGTATTCAATGGAATATTCAGTTGGTATCTATTGCAACTAATTATCTCTTACTTTTTTATTCTCTATATGGTATTGGACCAACTCCCTGGATGATTGAATACATCATTTGAATAATAAAAGGTCTTGTTAATATTATACTAATGTTAATTATACAACTCTTTAAGGGAATGTAGTTTCTATCTTTTTTTTTCTACTAAGTAAATCCATGGTACACAATGTTTTTGTTTTTCTGATCTTGGATCCTTCCCCCTAAGGAGATGAAATTTGTCTCTATAGATGCACATGATCTTTATTTCTTCAGACCTCAATGATCATCTGGCCCATCATTCCAAATTTCTTTGTATTTATCTATACTAATTTTAATTTAATAAAATAAAAATATTGCCATCATAATGGCTTCTGTGGTATTGTGGTTAGTCATTTTTTATTAAAAATATTATTCTTGTGTTTATATGGTCGTGTTAACTATTATTGATTTTCTTATATTATAACTCATAGTTACTATGTATGAGGGTATAGTCTCCCCACTATCACCTTATATACCACCTCTACTAGTGGTTAGCCATAGGAATATGGGGTGGTGAACCCTTGTTCTAGTGTCACACTTGATATAGTTTTCTTTAGGTGATTCATGCTAAGAGCATGATATGTCATATTTTTAATTACTTCCCATTATAATTCCATTGATCAACGTCCAAAAATACATTCATCCTGGGAGGAAACAATCTAATTCTAGGAGAAAAAATGCAACATTTTTTCTAATATAAATAAATATTACCATTATAATATAATTTTATCCATACTTAAGGCTAAAATATCAAAAAATTTAACATGTTATTATTTTCAGACAAGCGATAAATCAATATTGGAATTAACGTGGTATTTTCTAACCATGATAATCATTATTATATTTGATTTTTTATTAAAATGATGAATTTCAATTTACCTAAAAAAATAAAATAATTTTTTTTCTTTTCAAAATCCATAACCTCCACATATTTTTATAAAATAAATTTTGTAAAAAAATCAATTAATTTACACTAAAAATCATTTCATATATAAAATGATATAATAAAATGTTACTGACCAGCAGTTCTAAAACCATATCAAAATGGGTTCATCCACTTATGTCTTATAAAAACCTATTTAGTTAGCTTCTTATGGAAAATATATGTTTTAATTTGGTAAAAATTATAATTTATGTGTAAGTTGAAAGAAAAAGTGACTAATGAAATTTAATCACTATTTATGGGAATATGATGTTTAAGAATATTTTATGTAATATCTATTGATTTTAAAAATATTTTCATTTCTCATAAAATATTTTTATATATTTTTATTTGTCGAATTGGTATATTGGTCTATGAATTTTAGTTAAAATGATGGATGCGACATCACCAGATTATAGTATACTTTTACTAGAGAGTATTTTATTCTAAAATATCCACATATTGATCATTATAAATGAGTTAGATGTCACATACCAATAGATCATGTTGTGAATAATGATGAATTCAAATTCATATTCCAATAAAAAATAAAAAATAATTTACTGTTTTAAAATACGATTTAAAATATATTTTTAATGGTTATATTCCATAATGGAATTTCAAACAAGAATAAATAAATCCAATCTATCCAAATGTAAAAAATGGAATCTTTTGTATAATGAATTATAAAAATGTTTAACTATATTAAAAAACAAAAATATTTTTAGTATTTTACTAAATGTGGTCAGGAATATAATTTTCCCTTAACATAATTAGAATATAATGAGATATCAATACCATAAAAATGTAACACCAATGATTTTTCTTGTGATAGTTCATATGAAGAAAAGAATGGGGTTTGAAAAATAATTATATCATTTTTAAACAAGTAATGTATTTATTAATGTAAATGTAAATTTTAATATATTTCATTGTTCATTTTAAAATACTCATACTTTGAAGTTAGAACTGGAAATAACTCATATCTAGTTTGATTTAAAGTGTGATATCTTTTTAATTATTAATTATTTGTATCTATTTTTTATGTTGTGGTATAATTTAATTAGTTTTAGGTCTATATGAATAAATATATTGCACCTCCATATAAGAAACAATGTTTCTTCCCAACTCCTATATACTGATGATTAGATATACCATACTTTAAAAAAAGTTGATGATATGATTAACATGGTATGAAAACATCGAGGAGAATCATCATGTTCAATGATGTTCTTTTGAAGTGATAAGGGAGAAAAATTCAATATTTTATTCAAAAAATAAAATATTTAAAATAAACACTTTTATTATATTTAGAATATAAATTAATATGTAAATTAATATGTATAAAACCTATCATAGTATTTCATTGATTCCTTATAAAATATTTATATATTAGTAATGTATACATAAATATTATATATTTTATATTATAATATAAAAACTTGTATACATATATTAATGTACACCATATGTTCATACAAGATATTCTGTAATTATATTGTTAAATAAACTCACAAAAAAACTTTCATTTGATTTTATATTAATATATTTCTATTTTTCAATATTCATAGTCTTGTATTAATAATTAAATTTTTATACTAATTTTGGGTAATAAATAAAATAAAATAACATATTAGTAATTTTGGAAAGAAATTTACACAGATGATTTAAAAAATATATTGGAACTAAGACATCATTGGTTTAAGTATCCACCTGATTCTCATTGCACACATGTTATATTGTCATAAAATTTCTATATTAAATAAAAAATTAATTTATAAAATGTAAAATGATTTGAAATAATATAAAAATGGTGTGGATAGGTACTATGATGGTGGATGGGTTTGTCCCGGACCCCTAAATAATTGAATTTTTTATAATCCACCGGACACTAGTATGGAATTATACATTTTTATTCACTTTAAGATAAATAACCCATCTTGTGTTTCATTTATATATATATATATAAAGTGAAAGAAACAGAAATGGCAGATGTAATTAACCTAATTTTCTAGCTCACTTTCTTGGAATCTATATATCCCCGGATATAGTCCCTATAATTTTATTTATGAAAATTCTTTTCATTTTATATTTTAAATATCAAAATTATTATGAATTTAAATTATTTTATTAATCGTTTGTGTTTTAATAAATATATGTTAAAATTAAATAAATAAAAATAAAAAATTCTAAAAAAATCATCCACATATCAGGTCTAAATTTTGAAGCAGAAAACTATATGTTGTTTTCTTTTTATTTAAACCCCTAGAATTTCTTGAATACCATATCCCCTACAATAATACATGATATAATTATTTTCAAAAAAAAATTCCCTAAACACAAACTCTATAGTTTTAATCCACTACATCATCCAAAAGTAGATTCAAGGACCTTGTAATTTCTTTATACACCATAATTTTAATTATTCATTTTAATTCTTAAGTATTAAGATTATACTTCATGTTATCATCCATAAAATCAATACATATAATGAAATAAAAACATTTCCACTCATCGTCAATACATAGGAATTCTGGGTGGCATGTCTTTATCCCCAAAAAGATTTTGTGTGAGAGTGTTTTCATGGGTATTTTAAAGAAGAGGACATTTATATTTTAGTTACATCATATACTTTAAATATTATTTAGTAACCCATGGATAGTAAAATAAGTTACATTATAAAATGAAAAAAAATTAATATATATATTTTTCATGTTAACACACCCTATATTGTAATACCATTCCTGAATAAGATATGACTTGTACCTTCAAATACATAGTTAAATGAGAATTTAATTCTACACATTATTCAATTATTAAGAATCATAAAATGTATTATTATATTATAAAAATGATTTTTTTATATTATACTTACTTATATTGAATAGGAGGATCATGTGTATAATGTGATTCACAAGGATGGGTTAGTCTTGACATAAGTTTTATTGTTCTATGTTTATTGATTTATTTTTTTGAGGTTGTGGACACCTTAATGAGTCAGAATGGGTGTAGAGATTGTTTTGGATAACAATGAAAAGGGAATAAAAATTTAAAAAAAATAATAACTCCTATAGGATGTTGGATTTATATCCATCGAAATTTAATTGGGGCATAAATAAAATACTTCCTCTACCACCTAAACACCGTTGTGTTTCCACCAATGTTTTGGTTAAAATTAGGGGAAATTTTATTTAAAGTGGTTATAAAATTAATGTTATAAATTTATAACTAAAATTGGTAATTACATAACCTATTATTAGGATTTCTCACTCTAATATCACTATCTACCATGTATTAGTTATCTCCAATACCTCTCAATCATATCTCTCATATCTATCAATTATACATAATCATAGAACATCCATTCCATAGTGAAGTATCTTTCTTTATGATGTAAGTTCATGCCTCACCTATATTATTATTGTTCCATGTTTTTTTCCTTGTTTATGGTGTCATATTTTTTTTCAAATTTTATTATTGGCCAAATAATTCAATCCTTTTGCTTTCCTACTTGACAGGATGGTACAAACGGTTTCCATAGTCAAATTAAAGGTAATCATTTCTTCTATATTTTCAAATTATTTCACCATCATTGTTTGTGAAAAAATACCCAAATTACTCTTTGAAATTGGTTGTAAAATGATTAAAGTTGTGCAACACCTCTCTCATAGGACCCCAAATAAGCTACCTTGCATTAATTTTTATATGATGAAGCCTCTACCATATCATATTACTTTATGGATCAAAACAATTATGAGTGAATTTAATTATAAATAAAAATGTTTTATAATTAATGAATAATTAATTCATATTTTATATATTTGAGGGATATTTGAATTCCACTTCCACTTATACTAGTAAATAGAATTCCTAGGGTATTTTTCATGTTTTTTAACCCTTGTATGTGCTATTACATTTGGGAATGAACTATATTTTATTATTATTGTCCTAATAAATTAAATATTAATTTTATAATGTCATATAAATTTATTTATTGTATTTCATTGTACATACACTTTAATTTATCCACAATGTCATTCTATGATTTTAATATTACATATAATGATATTTTCATGAGTTAGAATGGGTATTTTATTCATTATATACTATTAAGAAATTATAATTTGATTTAGATCTTGTTGTTGGGATATTATCATAATGTCCGAATATTATACTTCCATTTCTATATTTGATGGGGTGTTATTGTCACTTACATTGTATATCATTTATGCTATCTAATAATACATGCCTATTTTGTAACTTGTTGTATGTGACCACCAGTATGCGATGGGTTATTAAATTTTCAAAACATCATCATAACATCAATATAGATTTATTATTGATAAAGGTAAATGTATTTATGGACCCTATTAATATAGGGTTTTTTATTCTTTTTTTAGGTGTTATGTTTTAATGTTTATAAAGAATGTTTTTTAATGTGTTTTTTATTCACTCAATTAACAATTTTAACTTCTTGGTCTTGAGTTAATGATCGGTAATTAAGGTAGAGTTTGAGAGTAGATACAATGATTTTATAAACACTCCCTTTATTTCCCCATTTATGATATATAAATCCCTCATTCTATGTAATCTAGGTAAAGTGAAATCACTGGTGTATGAAGTATAGAAACAGATGATGTTTGGAGAACAATTGTTCTTTTATCACATTTTTAATAGTTTATCATGTTTATAAATACGGTTTATCCCTATCCTTAACTTAAGATATTTTACATGATGGTATTCCTCTTTTTCATCTATGTGCAGCGTTTTAATTTTACTATATTGTATATTTCTAGTTATATTTAATTTATAAGTTTAGTAAAACATGTGTTTAATTATTCACCAGTTTTTGATTTTACATATCTTATATATATATATATTTTATTCAATTAGTATACTATGTGGTGAATAAGAACATTGTGGGGGAGTACCAATGTTTTGGTCATGGTGAACCAGAAACCTAAAGGGTCATGCCATATTTTTAGAGTGAACTTCTGTTGGTTTTGATTATATTCCTTGGGGTAAATAATCACTCACCTTTATTTATTTATCCTTTGTAACTCATGTTAGAAATTTATGGTTGGGAGGAGTGCCTAAGGTATTATGGTGTCCAACCCCAACATCATTTAGCTAATCTGGTCATAGTCATTCTAAAATGGTATCAGATCTCTCTTAAGGGATCATAGCTATAGGGATTTTGATAAATCAAGTGAAATTAATATTTTTAATAATGAAATAACTAATAAATATGTTTATATAGCATAATTATAAGAAAACTTGGGTTACAAGGGATTTTATTAGATATATATTTATATTATTTTCTTCATTTTATATTTATTCCTAGTATTTGAGTCTCGTGTATCATAGTAGGAATTAAATGGTAGTCATGTATTAGAAAAAATATCATTATATATTAAAGTTAGTACTTTATAATATATATTTTGGATCAATTGGTGGTTTTAATTTATTGAAATATTAAAAATAAATAATCAGATTCTTTCCTATATAATTATTGTTAGTGAGTATGAAAATATGATCTAATGGTTGTATCATGAAAAATATATTATTCATACTAACATGGAAATATTGATTTATTATTGTTACTTTAATGTTTTGTTCAATCATGTTTAATATTCCCACAAATATTGGCCAACTCATGTATTATATGTATTTTCAATTATATTTAAACTATGTAATGTTTAATTAATTTAGAAAAAATTATAATAATAAATAATGAAAAGGTGTGATGTAATTGTGGTTATACCTATTAAATTAAAAGTATTTATAAATATAATGTTATTACTAAAAGAGATGAAATTTAAATTTTTATCTAATTAATTTTTGAGCATAATACCTACATAACTACTATGTGACAAGCTTGATGGAATAGAATATCAAGATATTCTAGATGAACCCATAATTGATCCTAAATTATAAAAGGGATTTAATTAATTTTTATCAATTAAAATTCAAGAGATTCCTCAAAATGAGGTGATTTCTTATGTTTTTGTAAAAATTTTCTAGTTTCACCATCTTATGCTCTTCTATGTTGAGGCTTCCTAGAAAATTTAGTTGAATTATTCATATCCATCATAACTTTGAGAGCACAGAGGTCCCAAAGCAACACCGAGTGAGGTTATCAAAATTCATATTAGAAGGGAAGGTCATCGGTGATGGAATTTAATAATATAGGTCAACAAATATAAAGTCCATACATAGAATAATATTCACTATCTTTTCATTGAATAATCATTCCATGACACTCTATGGGTTAGGTGAAAAAAATTTAAAAAAAATTAGTTATTAACTAACATTATCTAGTACATGACCATGTGTATTGGTCTACTACTATTTTATACGTATCTAATTAGTTATGAGGATCCTAAATGGAGTCATTTATGGAGGAACATAACAATTATTTAGGAATTAGGTGAAAATATCAAACCACATAAAATTAATGTTCAAGAAAGTATTACATGTAATTATGTAATTCTAGTCACGGAAGACTAAACCATCTACCCAAATTACCAGTGGTCATTGTCCACAATTTAGGAGATCAGGTCGATGAGGTCACTAGGGAAGTAGGGTAAGGTTAATAGTTCCTTTTTCATCCACATAGGAAAACCAATATTTAGTCCCCTAGGAGGGATTATGTGGAGTATATATCTCCTAGTAGTATACTTCTAATAATGTATTGGGGGAATCAACCGTTAGAGTATTAATTTGGAATCTCATGATTGTTTTTTTTTCTATATTTTATATGATCACTTCACATTATTATTTTTAATTCAACTGGATTCTCTTTTTGGATTGAAAGTAGAGTCCATAACAACATATATAAATCTTAAAAATCATCTAGGGTAGCATATGGAGATGGATAGTAAATATTTATCCTTGAAGTTGGAGGTTCCATTATTCTAAAATATCTGAGATATTATGGTTCACAATATAAACCCCTTTGATGTAATTTTATGGATGGAGTGTTTGAACTAGTTTTGGGAGTGTATTGATTTTTATTCTATAAGGGTCTCTTTTTTATCTATAATAGATTTTATGTTAACACATTATGGAGAATGGGAATTTAAAGATAGCTGAGTAGGCCTGATCAAGAACATGACAAGGTGATCACTATGAAGAATTATATCATTTTCCTTGGGTTAGTGAAAGTAAAAGTACCATAAGTCTTACAATTTATGATGGAGATTTACCAATATATTTTAAATAAAAAAATTTCAATGATTCCTTTTAAATGAGTGATTGATTTCCCTATTCATCATTTATCTCATACTAATACAATCTCAATTTCCACAGATTTTTTGTCTCTCACTAGATTGAGTGAATTAAAAAAATTACAAGGGGGATATATGATAAAGGATTCATTAATATTGGAACACACTCTTAGTGATATCTGGTCTTATTTCCCAAAAATGCCACTAGAATTGTATTTATATATATACTATGAAAAGGAAAATACTATGAATACTAATTATATTATCATTTACATAAATTTAAAATATTTTTAATCAACTAAATGAGGAAATGATTTTTTTTCTAAAATGTACTAATGTTTATATTTCCAGTGGTACTAAATGGGGAAATAAGACATTATAGAAATGGTAGTTTGTGGTTAGTATTGGCATATTGAATAGTTAGTTAATGTATTTTTTCTGACTAATTCTATAATAATATTTGTGGAAAATATAATAATATCATTCATCCTTTCCTAGAATCAATTTTTATGGTATTTTTATATTGTATCACGCCCAATTGAAAATATATATATGAGCATGTGGAACACCCTTACATTGTAATGGATACGTTATAGGAACATGAGTTATATGATAAGATATTTAAATGCTTATTTAGAGCCAATATGGTAATGTCCCAAATTCATCTGATCTTAGAAGATGGAATATATATTGATAAATAGAAATTGGAATAAACATTTTCATAGAATGTTCCCTCTAATATACTTAAGATCTAGATATTTTTCAAACATCTAGTGTATTATTTTCACGTTACCTTGGAAATACCTAAGATATATTCAATTATGATTCTTTAATAAAGAAATGGGTTATATTTGGGATGTCAAAATAATGTAATGTATAATTTCATAATGTGAAGAGGATGTGCACCTCAACTATTTATTTTATGTATCCTCAATAAGAGGATTTAGTAATAATCAATCATGATCTATGGGAACTTATTATAAACATAAGACATAGGTTTTTGGAATACATATAAGCATATAAAATGTATTCATTAGTTAATGATCATTTCCAAGACTATAATAGGAGATAGATTCCACTAGTGGTTTAGGCTTACTCACTGTTATATCATTTTCTTTTTCAAGTCTCACAACCAATAATGTGATAATGGACCTAGTCCCTTTTTAATTTAGGTTCACTCCCCATTCCATCCCATATTATTTTATTGGATGTAATTATTTACCATGTGAATTTTAGGACTATATTATTTTTATCCCACCATCATATAACAATAATGATAAATCAGTGTGGCATATGATCATAAATATTTTCATAAAATAATAACCTATGGAAAGGAATTTTGTTTTTAAAAATTAATAATATCTAAATTAACATGTGAGAATGTAATAGGTTTCTTAGAATAATCTATAAAATTTATCATTATACATCATCCTAGGGAAGAAATTGGATCAAATAATATGATCATAACACCATATAATCATAAAAATACTTATAGAATATTGACATATATGAGAAATATATTCTATAAAATCAATTTAAATGCACAATGAAGATCGGGAGAAAACGAAAATATTAATTTGGTAACATTTAAAAGTTAAAATCCCAATGAATTTATAATATTATTTTATTTATATATCCTTTTAATCATGTAATGGAGTAATTATGAAAAATGAAATACATGAGGGTGTGAAAACCCATTGATTACATATACATTAGAATATAACACTCTTTTCACCATTTTGAAAAAAATATAAAAGACGTACATATAAAAAACATTTGAAAATATTATTTTAAATAACTTTGTAAATAAATTACAAGATAATAAAATCAACCATTCTCAAATATATAAAAATACCTAAAAACATTGATTCAAATTTTTTTATGAACATAGACATTGAAAAAAAGTTCAACAATTAAAGAGTATAAATATGTTTTTCTTTATTAATAAAAAATGTATTGATCATTTTAACTACCAAAGAAAGAAATATTTTGAAAAAATAAGAAAACATTAAAAATAAACATATGAAAAAATATATTGATGTTTTAGAATTTAATGATTATATAATTCTCTAAAAGAATATTTAAGCATTAATATTCCTTAAATTTTATATTTATAAAAAAACATTTACCATAGTTCATGATTTATAAAATAAAGTCCCTTCAGTTATTATATAATATAGATAAATTTATTTTAAATAGAAAATAATAGTATATATATTTATATTAAAATATAAAATTCCCTTCTAATTTTCAAATACCCGTATATTTATAATTATTTTTTAAAATAAATAATCTGGTGAAGACTGGTCTTTTTTCACTCATTATTTTACTTTGTTGATTCTAATCCAAACACCATGGTCATGGTTACTTCATATAAAAAACATAATAATTTATTAACAATAATATTTAATAATTATTTATATTGGTATAACTATTCATAAATGGTGGTGAAAAAAACTAAATTACATAACTTTCTTCAAAAGGTAGTTTGTACGTATTCATGAGTACAAATTCCATTTTCTAATGAATTGAAAGAAAGAAATATTACAAATAATATAACTTCCCATGAATTTAATGATATCATAAATGTCATATATATTCATTAAATAAATCCATATGACCATAGTTTTATATAAGCCAATAAAAATGAATCACATCACTTTGTGGAGCTGATAGTCCACATATATGCATGAATGACAATATCATTTCTCAAAGTATGGAGAGGATGTAAAAAATGGATGTATTATTAAAATAAAAAAATATATTATCGATTCTATTTAATAAATTTAATATGGTTATATATTATTTTTAGGAGGATAAGGAAGAAAAAACACTAAATAGATTAGTACAGACAATTGCCTCTTCTTTAGGTTCCCTCATTTGGATTGTTACATTATCCATTATTTGGACTTATTTTGGAATAAAAAAATCTATAGGATAGGGGGAATTTTAAGTGTAAATTTGGGATATTATTGGTCTATATATAAGGCTCAAGTGGCCAAGAAAAGTGACAAAATTATGCTCCTTTTATAAGTCTGGTAGGTGGAAAACATCTAAATATTACGAATAATAAAATTTAATAAATTCATCATCCTTGAAAAGTGGTTCTAAATTGGTTAAATAGAAAATATGGGTTGATATAAGGTCTAAATACATTCATCTAACATGATGTAGAAGAAATTTTATGTTTTTTAATCCTTATCACATTTTTTATCTCATTATTAACCCTTTTTATCTTAATTATATTAATGAACTTTTTCCTTGGTGACTATTTATTATAACCAAAAATAAAATTGACAATATTAAAAAAATTACATTATTATTTCAAATATAGAATCGTTTTTATAAAAACAAATTCTATTAAGTATAAAAATAAATTTCAAAATAAACCCAAAAATGTGAGTAAAACATTTTTTTGACAAATTTATTTTTCCATAAAAAAAGAACCTACTATAATTATTTTCCTATTAATCATGATTATATGAATTTCAAGTTATTTAAAAAAAATATATGATATAAAAAATAAAATAATTCAATTATATATATCATTTTAATTTAATAATTTATAAATACATTGTGATCTAGAAATTAGTTTTTAATGAAACATAACTTTTTACGTAATAATGTTTTTTTCATTATATAAATTAAATTGATAACTGATTTAAGAATTATTTTTCATTAATTACTAAATATTTCATTAAATTCAGGGTTTATGAAGTACATTTTTTAGAAACTATTTATGATAAATACTATTTCTTATGTGAATTAGAATTTTTTTGATAATTATACTTCCTTGAAATACTATATTATGTGCTTCATTTTATAATTTATAAAAATCACACACAAAATTTCAATGTTTTTTCTTCATAAGATATCCGATGAAATTATTTATTAAGAATATTCAAAAATCACATATTTTAAAATTCCAATGGCCAAATAAGTTATTTTATGGAAATGGTATAACACTAATAAAAAAATTATATTTGACTCATCACAACCTTGGTTTCTCATTAAGATTCATAAAATATGTGACTCCTCTAGAAAACCTTGACTAGGAGTGTAGTTCTGTTCTATAACACTTTCTCCATGTTTTCAAATATTCATACTGATTGTTTTTCATATGAAATATCAATCTTTAATGGTATGATATATGAGTTTAATATATTTTAAGTATCATGTATTTATATACTCAAATTATAGTTATGTAACACTTCATGAACTCAAGATAAATTTGGGTGAAGCGCCAATGAATAACATAAGAAATTTGAGATGATCGAAATCCTCAATGGGACTCTTACATAATGTAATAAACTATGCAATTTTATCCTTTTTTATTTTTATTTTCTATAAATATTCATTATTAATATATTATAGAGTTATATTAATTATAGTAATATTATGTAATTTCTCATACATGTAGAAAAAACATTATTTCTAACCAAATTAGGTTTTATACATTATATAGTTTTATTTAAAATCATGATTTTACAATTTTAGAATTTGAATTTGGAAAAATTAATATTATTTTTTATTCATAATTTAAATACTATATTAGGACTAATTTTGTGAAATTAATAATCCAATTAATTTTTCTATTAATAACTAAAAATACTCAATTTATTGAAAATTGGATTTTCTTTTCAATTATTTACAAAGTAAATTTATATTTTAGATTAGTTTTTTAAAAATCACTAGGTTATATAAATCTAAAATAATAAATAAAATATGACTTTTTTAATGGAAATTATACTTGAATTTAGTTAAAAAAATATTTTATATTTAAAAATGCATTTTGCTCAAAAACCTGTTTTTCTTCACATTTTACAAGATTAATTTTCAAAAAAAATATTACACTTCCAAGATTTGAATATTGAAAATGGAATCTCTATTTATTATTAATAGATCCAAATTTTTTAAATGTGTACCATTTATTTTTCTTCAATATATAATGGAAATTATTTTTTTTGTTACAACAATAATAGGTAAATCAGGTAATTAATGATAATAATGAAATGATAAGGACTAGAAAAGGACCCTAAAAAAGAATTAATTTTACTTGATTTGTTAATTTAAACCATTTTCATCCATAATTCTGTTATATGGAGTTTTTTTTGAGAAATGGATGTGACTATTACCTTTAAAATATATCTTTTATAAAAAAGTCAAAAAATGACACGCTCTTTCTCTTAATAAATATAACCATTTAAAATTAGAGATAAACAGAGGATACATTAAGTAATAAATTGTGATTTTAAAGATAAATTATATTTATTATAAAGGGTAATTTATTTTTTAATGTTTAGATAATAAATTTCTAAAATAAAAACATACACAATGATGATACAGTAATTATTAAATGAAAGGAAATATAAAATAAATGATATTAAAAATATCACTAGTTTTATAATTTTAAATAATTAATTTAACACATGAATTTTATATATGTAAGTGAAAAATTATAGGATTATTTATTTTTAAATTTAAATTTATCGATTTTCTTGATGTTATTAAAGTCATTATAAATGAATAGTTCTCAAAATGATATTTATGAAATTTAAAAATAAAAAATATTCTACTAAATGGTTTAAAATCCATAAAAATATTATATTTGAAAAAGATAAATGGGAAAAGATTAATTAAATAATCCATTTTCTATTTATTGGTCTTTTTCTATTTTATAGGTACATTATTAACTCCTAAAATGTGGAAAATGCCAATATTAAGGTAAATTTCAAAAGGGTAAATAAAGGGTTAAATAAAAAAAAGTAAGTGTGCTAATTTGGCTCAAACATGTAATAGTTTGAGGGAATGAAATAACATAGGCTCATAATCATCTAATATTCTAATTTAATCATTTTTGAGTCATTTTTACATAAAAAGTAATTTCTGTTTATTTAATAATGTATGAAATCTGGAATGCAACCCTCTCCTCTCTATAAAAAGGGAACCGTAGATTCTCATTACATCAAATTGAAAAAAAAAATTGTTTGCTTAATTCCTATGAAAAAAGATTTCTATAATACCTAAAATTATTCTAGAGGCCATAGATTAAACATAATACCAATATGTGAGGTCATAAGTTATTAGGAAAAGGGTATTTTCCATAGGAGAGATATAGTTTTAAACACATATTTGTTTTATTCTTCTTCCACCTCATTCAAATCATATTCAACCAAAATAAAATGAAAAAAACTATTGTACTCAATATAATTGCATGTTCTTATTTAAATTTAATAACAAATAACCATATCATATTCTATAAAAAAACAAAACCACCATTCATGAGTATAGAAGACTATCCCCTCGGAAACCGGTGTAATTATTTTTCCATCACCATCTATCAAGGATGGATTATAGTGATGTATAATATATATATATATATATATATTATATTAGTTCCATATATATCATTCTTAAAAAATAATATATCATTTTCCATCTTACCTGTCCATTCAATAAAAAATGATTACATTATTCTTGTGTATATGTGGACTACCAGGTCGAAAAAATGATGTTATTTGTTTTTCATCCCCATGACACATGGATAATATATATAGGAATATTTGAAGAATTTATATTTTATTCATTATATTATTATCATTTTAGAAATGTAAAATAATACATACCTTCTCTCCGTAATGATCATTGAAAAATGGAAATGTTACTCATCCACCTGTAAGCCAAAATATCTCCTAGATTGTAAAGTATATAATTTTCCATAAACATAGTTAACATGTGAATTTAATATTATAATATATATATATATATAATTATAATAATTTTTTTATTTTTTCTATAGATTATGGAATAATGAACTATTTGACCATAACTATCAAACTGTAGTCATTTTGGACTTATGAAAAGAATTTGTTAAAACATAAATGAACATAAATTTTTAATTCATTATAATAAAATAGGAATTATTTGGATAAAAATAATAATAAAAATTAAAAACATTCTAAAAAAATTAAATAATAAACATAATTATATTATTTGGGAATATAATAAATGAATAACATGAGTTGGACTCAAGGATTTGTACTTTATTTTTTAAATATAATCTTTTCGTGTTTCTCATAAAAATATCATTTTCATCAATGTCCAAATTTTTAAAATTATTCTAATGATGTATTTATATAAATATAAAATAAAAATAAATGATATTTTATGTCTATTTTAAATTCTTTCATTTTTTTTGAAAAATATATTTTTTAAGTAATGATTTTATTTTCTAAATAAGAAAAATTAATATTATATTTTAACATATATGGTGACACAGAAATTTCATAGGGCTATAACTATTCATTCATGTTTAGATTCAATTATTAAATTTCATATTTAATTCAAATAAAATCCCTCTTTAACTTTCTTTCTGAAAATTGTTTTTTTGAAAATTTTTATTTAAAGTATAATGATACACAAATATATGAAAACATATTCCTTAATGTTTAAGAATTATTAGGAATAGGGATACGTTCAAGTTCAAATTCATGAAGATATGTCATTAAAACAAAACCTGTTATATCTTAACCATTTTTTCATATTATAAAATATATTTCATGTTTATATTTTCACATTTTAATGTATGGTATTGTTATATGAAAGTTATGAACTATGTAACTAAAACAATAAAATTAAAAGATCTCCAGGAATGTGATAAATTTAATAACATTTTAACGAAACCAGAATACGTAATGTATAAGCTATTTTCATTATAGATGGTATTAGAGAAGGTTTTATATAACATTATAGGTTATGATAATGTTTAAATAATTCAATTAAAATATTTTACATTATGGTTAACTTGAAATGATATGTATCTTCAATATTACCCTGTTGCTTCAACTAAACTATTTGTTCAAAAGTATTTTCATAGAGGGAGCAAGGAAGCTGAAGTATAAGGAAAGGAAGGGATTATATCCATCCGAATTAGAATACTAGATGTCTTGGAATTGATTTTTTGTGGTAATGGATTATTTAAAAAAATAATTAATTGTGGTGGTGTTAATGTGAGAGAGAATCCAAATATACCATAGGAAAACATGACAATAGTGTACCATCTTATAGGATTGAACCCTATAGGATTCAGTGGTTATTCATAACAAGAGTTTTATAAATTATGTATTAAATATTTAGGGACAATATTCAATATCATGGTTTGTTTATAGAATCAAAATCATGTTTTATATATTTAATATTTCGAAGGTGAATTCGTTCAATGGTTGAAAATGGTCATGAAATATAAAAATGTGAGAAAATTTATAGCTTTACATGAGATTAAATTACGAGTATTTTCACTATAATATATTTTTTTTCTATTTATAAACATAAAAAATAATATTAAATCATATAATTAAGGAAATTTTGGGAGATTTAGAGACTACATATGAAAATATCATTACTATATAGGCAATGCATACTCTAGGTTTAATCCTTGATATTGGTACACGATTAATAAGAAATACTCAAGAACGAGCCCAAAATATAAAAAATCATTGGATTCTTAATAATTTAAAACTTTTGGAAAACTTTTTTCATCTGTGGAAAATGACTAAATTGAGTTTTTCATTGATTATATATTCTTCGAAAACTATAAAAAATTGCACCATGTGGAATCCAAATAAGAATAATGGGTTAAACAAATATGATGGTATGAAATTTATGATTTAATTTTATCTTATTTATGGTAAAAAATCAAAATGGGAAATCCCTTATGATGTATTGTAAGTTATTTATATGTGGTGAGATTGGTAATATGGCATGTAATTTCAATGAAACAAAATTTGGTTGTAGTAATACCAGTTATAATTTAATTGTACTAAAATGTTTTAAAATTAATTAGATAGGTCCTTATGCACTTTTGTATCTAAATAAAATCCCAAATGTCTTGATGCTGCTATGCAATAAGAATAATGCATTGGTGAAAGAATTTCAATCTACTTCCGTATAAGTTGTTCCATAAAATTTAGTGTTATAAGGTACATTTCTTATTTATTTAGATTATGCTATGATCTTTTTTGATTTGGGGTCCATACATTTTTTTTCATTTGTGATATATTATCTAGTAAATTGGTAACTCATCCAAAGAAAATATGCCAGAACATACAATGACAACACCTGGAGAGAATTATTAAGTTATCAAAACTATAATAATATTTTCTTCATTGTTTATGGAAATTTTTTTCCCACAAACTATGTTGTATTTCCACTAATAGTGATTTATGTTATTCTAGTTAAGAATTATCTCTCTAATTAAAATATTTATATAGATTATAGATCAAAAATTGTTTTTTGATAAAGTGATTAGTTTTTTTAAATATTGAACACTTAAAATTGGTTAAATATCAATAAGATAAGAAACTTTTAAAATATGGAAATATATTTTATCATTAAACATATTTTTAAAATAAGGGAAATATTTAGATTACTGAATATATTTTATTGAAATAATATAGGGATTTGTTTCCTAATGATTTGGTCATTTTTGTACTTGTTCAAGAATCTTAATTTTCTATTAACATGGTTTATGATGCTAAGACAATTTCAAGTACCCCTTATTAGAAGGAACATGTTGAAATACTAGGATTGAAAATGAAGATACAGGAGTTTCTTGATAAATCTTTCATTCATACTAGTACTTCACCATGTATAGTTATTTTTTTATTAAAAATAATTTGGATATAAGTGTTTTTTAATTGATTATTGGTATATTAAGAAAATTATTATTAAGAATATGTATCTTTTCTCTCATATCGATAACTTTTTTGATATTCTTATGGGATATATTTATGTATCAAAGGATAGCTGAAGGTATAGGTACCATCCTTTAAAGGTGAACAAGGAATGAATTATGAAAGCAAAATTTCAGACTATATATGGAAATTTGGGATTTTGTATTTATTTCTTTTAATATAGCTTCTTGTCCTCAATATGGGGGACATTAAAAATAAAAATCAAAAAATCGGAATACATTTCATGTTTTATTTAATAGATTACTATGGATGTTGGGATAATCATAATTATTTAGTTGGGTTTTCTTGTAAAAAAATTCATTCCAGCATTAATATCGAACATTTTGAAGAATTATACGGAAACAGTTGCTGAAAAATGATTTTTTAGGATGAACTAGGATAATGTATGTTGATGGGACCAGACCTTGTAGAAGAAATTGTAGAGAAGGTAAAATAAATTCAGTAATAAATGAGGAAAGAGTATAAAAGGTAGAAAATATGTTAAGATAACTTGAGGGAATATCATTCTATCATGGTTGGTGATCATATTTTTTTTAATATATATCCTTTTGAAAGTGTTTTTATTATAGTAAAAAGCAGAAGATATATTGATGGTTTAATAGAACAATTGAAATCATAGAGAATTATGGATCAGTTTCAAACTAAATAGCCTGGACTCTGAGTTTATGCTATGAACACAATGTTTTTCATAGTTCCATGTTAAAAAAGTTTGTTCCAAATTCATCTAATTATTTATACGTGAGGTAGTTCAGTTGGAAGATATACATTCTTATATAGAAGAACCAATTTAAATTCCTCACCATTGATAAATTTTTTTGAGAAACTCTGTAATTCACCAAGATAGGATTTTATGGTGAAACCATATATTTGAATAAAAAAAAGAGAATATGAAAATTGTTGTGATGGAAAGATATCCCCACTAATTTGATATGTTAATAAAATTATGATAATTCAATTTCAAAAATGGGGATGAATGTGAGAACTAGGGTGATATTGGAATAAATCATTTTCATGTATTATAATTATTCATATATATATATATATTCATTATAATAATTTTGCAAAATGTTTCATATAAAAAGAAAAATTCTTAATTTAACAAAATTATATTTTACAAATTATATGTTTTTATAAATAATTTTCAGTTATAGAATTTCAATTTTGAAAAATGAATTTCATAAATGAATCCATTATTTAGAAATAATCATTTCATGGGTTTCTAGAGTCTTCTAGAAAAATTGAATTATCAATTATTAGTGAAAAATACTATTTTTATTGAAAAGTTTATTTTTTTTTGATTATTTTGAAATTCTATTCTATTTTGGATTATTTTTCGAATTTATATTATTTATTTAAATATATAATAATCCAATTATGGTTTTTAATTTTATTTATACTATAATTTTTTATAGAAATATTTTATCTAGCAAAATGAATTTTTCTGAAAACCACTTTTTATCACTTATTTCCGATTTAATTTAAAATAAAATTATGCTACTTCTAAATTTTTTATTTTTAAATATATATTCCACATTTTGAATTAGTTTTTTAATTTTTTTTTGCATACTTCTCCTTCATATTTGGTTAATATAAATATAAACCATATAAATTTTTATTACCATAGTTATGGGTTATTCGGGAAATTAATGATCAAAATATAATGATAATGACTATAAGATAAACCTAACACTTTCCATAATTTTATTACATGATCCCATTTTTCCATACTCATCCAATTTTTTTTATATGTTATTTTTCATCCATTTAGATTATATTATTACCTTTATAATATTTTATGTCATGAAAAGTTAAAAATATCACATTCATGCTTTTAATAACCGTAATATTTTAATCATTGGAATAAATAGAGGATATTTTAAATTATAAGTAGTCATTTTAAATTAAAATTATTTTTTTTCATCATGTTAATTTAGTTTTTAAATTTTTAGTGAATAAATAATCTCTTTAAATTCTTACACAATGTTGATGTCATAATTATTCAATTAATAGAAAAATAAAATAAATGATATGAAAATATTAAAAGTGAAATAATATGAATGAATTTTGGATAGAAATAAAATTTAAAGATACAAATGAAATATTATATAGTTTTTTATTCATTTTATTAGAATTCCTTTGTTTTCATTATATTTTTATAGTGAATTTAAATAAACAGTTCTAATTTTGACATCAATGATATTTTATAATATATAAATTTTTATTAAACGATTTAAAATTTATAAAAAATTATATTCATCTAAATAAATTGGAAATTCATACATACATTAACCATGTCCCTCTTAAAGTTTTTTTGGCATATTATTGTAACTTTATTAACCATTAACTGTTTGAAAACTAAAATATTACAGTAATTGTCAAAATGGATGACGAAGGGTTAAAAATAAACAAATAGGATAAAAATGTGGTAAAATATTGATCAAATTTGATATAATGAGATTATTTAAACTCATAATATTATTATAATCTAATATTATCAATTTGGTGCAATTTTAATATCAATAACAATTATTTTAATTTAATAGTTTAACAAATTCAAAGAGTGTCCATCCACTCTCTTATAAATGGGAACATGTTATTATCATTCCTCTACACTTAAAAATAATTTTTAGACATTCAATTCCAAAATAAATTCCTACAATATATATTTATATAATGGAGTCTTGAATTGTGTATAATAAAAATCATAAAGTCCTTAATGTTTTATGAAAAGTAGATTTTCCAAAGAAGAGGAAAAGCTAAAATGGTATATTTTAGTTTTATTTATTCATACACCCCCTTAAAATATTTATCAATCATGATAAAATAATATAAAATTATCCTGAATATAAAAAAAAATTATAATGTTAGGGTAACAATAAATATACATCTCATCTTCTATCAAATTAGAAACAAAACCATTATTGGTATGTACGATAAGCTACTACCTCACGTACAAATGTAATTCTCTTTCTATTGGTAATGCCCCGACCCCAGTTACCCAGGGTCAGTGCATTATATTAGTAAATTGGCATGATTATAAGGAATCAAGTCCCAAATGACCGATCAGTTTAGCAGTCTTGGAAAATAGATTA
This sequence comes from Viscum album, assembly GCA_963277665.1. Classification (NCBI taxonomy): domain Eukaryota; kingdom Viridiplantae; phylum Streptophyta; class Magnoliopsida; order Santalales; family Viscaceae; genus Viscum; species Viscum album. The sequence continues at coordinate 1,770,177,573 of OY728145.1, forward strand.
CATACATGAATGTTACATTTCACATTAAGACATACAGAAAAACATAAATAATCTTTATGAATGCCATTATTCCCTTTTCTTAACCCTGCATATCAATCACAAAAAACATCTTGGAATCCTAGAAAAAAAAATAAAACATAGAAAGTAGTGAGCTCAAACACTCAGTAAGGGTAAGAAATACAGCGGAAACATTCATAAATAAGCATAAACATTTTTAAGTCATTGTTTAACTAAAACAAAAGTCTTTTAAACTTGAACTTAAGTATAATATGTAAAAAATAAAATGAAATAATGTAGTTTACTTATTCACATGGATATTATACTAGTCGAATAATCACATGCATTATCACTAACCACTTTCATAATGATGGAATTCATAATTCCAGACTATCATAACCATATATCCAAGGCCTCGTACGAAGACTACAAATAGTATGTTTCCAAGGCCCTGTGGCAAGACACTAGTTTGACTCATGAGACCTACCGATGCATCGAGGAGCTATAGTGGGCTCCACCCATAACATATTAAGTCTAATTCATTCCCATATGAAAAGTTGTAAACATAACATAATCATTTGTATTAAAACTATCATACAAAATTTCAATACTTTCTCCATAAACCATGAATGGTATAAAAATAACACATCCATAGTCAAACATATCACAAAACCTTCAATAAAATATGGAAGTTTTGTATCCTAAAAAATCAACATAAAATAATCTTAAAATCCATCAATGGATTTTTACATAGATGAAATCATAACTATTTGATAGAAATATCTCTTTTTTTAAATCATTTAAAAGTCACAAATTTATAAAGGAAGTAATTTAAAAGAGATTTTTGAATAGAATTGTCCCATACCACTTTGAAACTTTTGTAAAGAAATATAATTTCAAAATATTAATATTCATATAAATTAATCCTTAAAATCATTTTGAAAACATGGTCATTAATTATAAATATTTAGAAAGATAAATCATTAAAACATTTAAAATTATGATCTTGATAAAGAGTACATTTCACAATTTCTTAAAATGTTCATTTTGAAATCATTTAAAGGTCACATAATTATAAAATAAAACATTTACTTTGAAAATATTCTTATAATCTTGTAAGGGAAGCTTCAAAGATTTTATAACGGCGAAAAATAGCCGCACCCTCCATATAAGTTAAAAAACATTCTTAACTTAATTCTGTCGAAATGGTTAAAAATGACCTTGTTTGGAAAAAGATAGAAAGATTCTTTTATAAACAACTTGTAAAATTCAAAAAGGGTATAAATGACATTAACACATATTCTAGTTAATATTAAAAAATGTTTTGAAATACATTTTTAAGAAACATTGATGTGGATGATAACGAGATCCCAGTATATTATTTCGTATAAACAACCTCAGATAAGGAAGAGATTGTGAAATAAACCCTTACCTTGTACTTTTCCTTGGTTGGGGTTGGTTGAACTCCTATATAATGGTGAAATAATTGTTATTAAATTATACAAGAATCAAATATATTAATATGATATCATATATGATCTTTTAACATTGCTTTGTTAATAATATTGTAGAATTATCGTCGTTTCGGTTGTTAACATACTCGTTTTCTTTTATATGTTTTGTTACATAAGATGTGTTTGTCATGGATAGGCTGTATCTTATTCATATTTAGAATAATACCAAGTCCTTAGATACTATTATTAATCATCAAATGAGAATTGGACTTGAATGGATAAGATGGATAATGAATCTCATCGCGTTCGTGGAGACGGTAGTCCGTACCCACGCACGAGCGAAAATATCATTATTTTGATATTAAAATAATATTTAATTGGATGTTATATAATATATATAGAATAATTATCATGTTATATTTATTATTTACATGAATAACACATCATTATTATACCCACCCAAATAATAATTTATTGAATAACAATTACACCACGACGTGGAGACGGTATGCCTTACGTAAGCACGTATGGTGACATGTCATTCAAAAGATGGATAAAATACTTAATATGGTTGTACCATATTTTTATTAATATTAAAGTATTTAGGAGATACTGGATTAATTATTTTAGAGTGGAAATAACAAAGAATGAAGAAGTTGAAGAAGAAATGAATTTGAAAAAGGGTGGTGAAAACATTACCTCTTCTTCGGGTTCTTCCTTTTGATTTGATCAAAAGGGCTCCATAGGATGGCCTTCTAATCAAACTAAGTCCTTTAGGTTTTAGTGGGGGAAGTATAGAGAGTATTTTGGAATGGTTTTGCCTAACCAAAAGGCTTTGAAGGTTATAATTAATGAGAAGGGGGAGTACCCTTATATAAGAGGGGTGAGGTGCACCTTTGGAAAAGATAGAAATGTTATTTGATAATAAATTCATATTCGGTTTCTAAGGGCTCAAAAGTGAATTATTTAAAAGTTAAGGTGGGGATAGGTCGAAAACCACTCAACCTATAGGATTTAAAGAGGTTTGGGTTACTATATAAACCTTATCATTAAGTATTAACTCCTAGTTAATTAGTTTCACTTTTACAATGTCTCTTTGTATTTTTATATTATATGGTTAATAAACATACTATATACATCTCAGAGACCCCAAAGTGGTCCATTAATGATACAAATATCATGATATAAGTCTCTTGTCTGAACCATATATTTTTATGAATTTAATGTCAATTAATAATATAATATTTGTTTAAAAAACTATTTTGTGTCAATTTTGACACTATTCAATAATTCATTTTTTTAAAACTCACAACAGAATTATTACTTCAAAAAAAGTAAATTAAATAAATCCTAACATGTCATATTATCCTATACAATTAGTTTAATTCATAAAAAGTTTCAAATTATATGTATTTGGGTATTTATAATATTAATTATTTTATTTTTTCACTATTATAGTAATTTCTACATCATCATTGTGTCATAAATAAATTATATTATTTATTGTCTAAATATTATAAATAAAATATAATTATGTAGGAAATATGTTTATCTCTCTAATTAATATTTACAATCAAATTTATCTTATCTATAACTATATATTAAAAATCTTTTAGTAAATAAACATTGATTTTATCTCTTTTAACTCATCTTTGATTTAAATAATAATAAATGTCCAAATCTAATCCAAGTGGACCTAAATGATAATATTTTACTTATATGGTTGTTTTTGTTTGAGATACACTTGTCTAATAGAATTAGGACATGTGTTAGGGTAATATTAATATCATTTTTACCCTTAATTACCCTATTTACTTTTAACCGTTGTAAATAAAAGTAAAAGGTTACTATTCACCAAAAATTATTTTCATCTCATTGAACCATATTTTACTCCTTGATGTTAACTTTTTCTCTCATATTTTCAAAATTCCACTCACAGAAGCTGTAAAATTATGTTTTATGAAAAATTCAATTTTTTAAACTACCACTTAGTGGTTTCACTATTCATCAAAAAATGAAAGTTTCCAGAAAAATACAAAAAAATAAGCCTAAGCTATATTTGATCTTATGAATTCAAAAATGATGTTTATTTTACCAAATTAAAAACATATAAGTTGCATTAATTAATGTAAAAATTAATTCCCGTCGTCAAAACAAATAGCGTGTTTTTAAGAGATAATAACTATCAAAAGATTGACAATTGTTTATGTCTGGTTTAAATGTGAAATTACATTCAATGACCAAAATTGTATTGAATGGTAAAAATATATTCTAAATTTACTTTAAAACCACTCAAATTCATAATTTATCACTACTATTTATTTTGATTAAAAAAGTTGTTTTTAATTAAAATTTACTAATATTCACTATTCATCAAAATATGAAAGTTATCTAAAAAGTACCAAAATTTCACCGTAAGCTAATTTTGTTATTAAGAATCCAAAAATGAAGTCCATTTTAAAGATAAAATTTATAAAATTTCAAAAATTAGTTATTACTATTCATAACGGTTAGTTTGATTGGTTATGGTGTGTTAGAATCTCGAAGTTGCGTACAATGCACGCCATTGCATTATTCAAAGGGAAACTTACTATGGAATCTTGGGGTTTTTCATTGTAAATTTTTGATATCCCATTCTGAAGAATAAATTTATTTAGTCAAATTGAATATATAAAAGTTTAAAATATTGGATTTAAAAAAAGGGTTTCACTATTAAAAGTTGGTAAAAGTGCATTTTTTGAAAAATACTTCTTTTATCTGAAATAAAATGAATTTTTTCTTACATTATGTCTAATAAACTCATAATATGGATTCTAAAATTATAAAGATTATATAAAGTTTACAATTTAGTTAATTCTATTCATAACGGCTTTGGAACGGCTTGTTTGGTAAGTAATGGTGCGCTTGAACTCGGTGTAGCGTGTAGAGAAAGTTGTTGAATTATTTTGATGAAATTACACACTATGAAATCATGGGGTGTTACATTCTCCCCTAATTCAATAAATTGTTTCCTAGCAATTTGAAATTGTTCCTCGAAAATAAATGGTTGGAAATAGAAAATATCTTTGTTGGAAAACCCACATCGGATGTTTGGTTAATAAAATTTAGTCTTAATAAGAGGAAATGCGAAATAAAAGGGTCACCAACAAATGATGATATTGATTAGGAGAACATTGGTGGAAATTAGAGACATATAATTGGAGTAAAAACGTAAATATTTATAGGTGGTGATTGAGTTCATCAATCTTAAACAAGTTTAAAATTGAGGTCCTTAAATTCAGCAATCTATGAGGATTTAAAATGCCATCGGTTCAACAAAAAATAATGTATTAGGATAACACATTTTTTGTTTTAATATCCCATCACTAAATTATAAGAATTAATTTCTTTATTGAATAAGAGAAGAAGAAAAATATATACTTGAAAAGTAGAGTCTCATCCATTAACTAAGTTCTACCACAAACTCATATTTCACTCTAAAAGATAATAGAACTTAAAAATAATATTCTATTTATCCTATTTGTATAGGGTTAAAAAAATGAATTTATAATTCATCTAGATGAACCAGTAAAAAAATGAAATTATTCAATCCAGGACATCACGTGGGTCAGTGGTTGGTGATATACCCTTTTCGCCCTTCGGTTGTGGGTTCAAGTCTCGTGGCCTTGCCGGACGTGATGAATTGCCGCCTGACGTTCGGGTTGTCCTTTTATGGAAATCCAAAATAATCAAAACATGAACTATCCAAAATACTTCAGTCCAAAATTTATAAGGAAGGTAAACACAATGAAGATCCTTTTTGCTGTATAATAACATGTGAACACCCTTATCATGTATTCTTTTAAAACACTACAACATCCTGAATTACCATAAAACCTTATTGATTACATTCATGATCCCTTATTTCTTATAGAATAATGGATATACTCCTTAAATCCAAAAATGTTAAAAACCCCAACAATGATGGAATATACAAATCATTAATCAGTTTAAAGGTAGTCAAGAATATCCAATATAATTTATCCAAATCAATCATGTATTATTCTAAAATCACTACCTCAGTATCAGAACCATATTATGGTTTATCTTTCTCTCAACCATATATTTTCCAAAAATTTAACCTTCTATTGAGTCTCTCTTCTTTGTTCCACACAATCTCAAGTCCTTAATGAAATAGTATTGTAATACAATCCTTATATACTCCATAATTATTATATCAAGTACATTGTTGATACAACACTCAAATGACATAATAAACATAAGAACTCTAATCATTCCTCTTCATCTGTGGAAGTATCATAACTTGATTATTATCCAATAGCATCATTTTCGGCATAGTCTGATTACTGGGACATAGGTTCGCGTAGTGTCAAAACTCCTTGAAAATGAAGCATTAAACATTTGAAACCATTTTTTTACCCTTTCATTCACGTACTTTGTGCCCTTTTCCTTCACACTTATAACAAACTCCCATTCCTTTCAGGCACGTTCCAGGGTGTTTCTTCCCACAGTTATCACATATGGGAAAATTCTTCTCTTCCCTCTTCCATTTATCCATCTTTTTCTCTTCCATCCTTTTCTTCTCTTACATCCCTTCAAAGCCATAGGACCCAGTAAACTCTTTACTTATCTTATCAACACATGATATTATTTATTCATATGATAATAATACATGGGAGACTATTTCTCTTATAAATTCTGGATTAAGAACATGAAAGATATGATCCTTATTTCTCTTTGGATCATGTGAATTGCTGGAGTTCTCATTCCTTCTACTGGGCGCCATTTCTAAACAATGGCATACAGTAGATTAGTTTATAAATAACAATAACTAATCCCAAACTTGTAAAACAGATAACATAAATTAAATAGTTTATAGATATAATCCATAATCATAAAAATGTATCCTTTGAGAAAGTATATACTCATAAACCCTTCATAATGATTTGTAAAGAAAATGAGAGTAATCCTAAGCATATCCCCCAGGAGTGTCGTAACCAAGAATACAGCAAGGCCCATTGTCATGCACCAGTTCTCGTTAAAGTCCAGCTCAAAGCGGTGTTCTCGGGTTTTACCCCTAGTTACATTTGTGCCAGAGCCAACTCTACCTACTCGTATCTAGATAGGAATGTATTGCTCGGAAAACTCAAGAAATCTCTACAATACCCAAATTCTAGGAAGTTCTTCTATAATAATCCTCAAAGTACATCTTAGGTCCATGTGCTCTAATCAGAGTTTATCTAAATATAGCTTCCAATGTTTGTATTAAACTTCCTCTAATACCAACTGTAACTCCCTGACCCCAATTACCCAGAGTTGGTGCATTATTTTAATAAATTGGCATGACTACAAGGAATCATATCCCAAAGGACCGATCAGTTTAGCAGTCTTGGAAAATAGATTACATACATGAATGTTACATTTCACATTAAGACATACAAAACAACATAAATAATCTTTATGAACACCATTATTCCCTTGTATTAACCCTTCATATCAATCACAATAAACTTCTTGGAATCTGGGAAAAAAATAAAACATAGAAAGGGGTGAGCTCAAATTCTCAGTAAGGGTAAGAAATACAGCAGAAACTTTCATAAATAAGCATAAACATTTTTAAGTCATTGTATAAATAAAACAAAAGTCTTTTAAACTTGAACTTCGACATAATATGGCAAAAATAAAATGAAATAATTCCATTTACTTATTCACATGGATATTCTACTAGTATAATATTCACATGAAATATCACCAACCACTTTTATAATGATGGAATTCATAATTCCAGACTATCATAACTACATAGCCAAGGCCTGGTGCCAAGACTACAAATAATATTTTTCCAAGGCCTTGTGCCAAGACACTAGTTTGTATCATGAGACCTACTGATGCATCGAGGATCTATAGTGGGCTCCACCCATCACATATTAAGTCTAATGCATTCCCATATGAAAAGGTTTAAACATAACATAAACAATCGTATTAAAACTAGCATACGAAATGTCAATACATTCTCCATAAACCATGAATGATATGAAAATAACACATCCACAATCAAACATATCACAAAACCTTCAATACAATATGGAAGTTTTGTATCATAATAAATTAACTTCAAATAATCTTAAAATCCATCAAAGGATATTGACATAGACGAAATCAAAACTATTTTAGGGAAATATCTCTTTTTTTTAATCATTTAAAAGTCACACATTTATAACGGATGTAATTTAAAAGAGATTTTTGAATCAAAGTGTCCCATACCACTTTGAAACTTTTGAAAAGAAATATCATTTCAAAATATTAATGTCCATATAAATAAATCCTTAAAATCATTTTGAAAACATAGACATTAATTAAATAGATTTAGAAAGATAAATATTTAAAACATTTAAAATTCTAATCTTGATAAAGAGTACCTTTCATAAATTCTTAAAATATTCATTTTGAAATAATTTAAATGTCACATAATTATAAAATAAAACATTTACTTTGAAAATATTCTTAAAAGCTTTTAAGGGAATCTTTGATGATTTTATAATGGCAGAAAATAGTTGCACCCTCCGTATAAGTTAAAAAAACATTCTTACCTTAATTCTGTCGAAAAGGATAAATTGGACCTTGTTTGGAAAATGACAGAAATATTCCTTTATAAACCACTTATAAAAGTCAACAACGGTATAAATTACTTTAACCCATATTCTAGTGAATATTAAAAAATGTTTTGAAATACATTTTTAATAAACATGGATGTGGATGATAACGAGATCCCAGTAGATTATTACGAATAAACAACTTCGGATAATGAATAGATTGCGAAATAAACCCTTAACTTGTACTTTTCCATGGTTGGGGTAGGTTAACCTCCTGTATAATTGTGAAATAATTGTTATTAAATTATACAGGAATCATATATATTAATATGATATCATATATGATCTTTTATCATTGCTTTATTAATAATATTTTAGAATTATCATCATTTCGGTTGTTAACTTACTCGTTTTGTTTTATATGTTTTGTTACATAAGACATCTTTGTCATGGATAGGATGTATCCTATTCATATCCATAATAATATCAAGTCCTTAGATACTATTATTAATAATCAAATGAAAATTAGACTTGAATGGATACGATGGAGAATGAATCTCATCTCGTTCGTGGAGACGGTAGTCTGTACGTATGCACGAGCGACAATATCATTCTTTTGATATTAAAATAATATATAATTAGATTTTATATCATATATATAGAATCATTATATTGTTATATTTATTATTTAAATGAATCACACATCATTATTATACCCACCCAAATAATAATTTATTGAATAACAATTACACCACGACGTGGAGATGGTAAGTCGTACGTACGCATGTATGGTGACATGTCATTCAAAAGATGAATAGAATACTGAATATGGTTGTTACATATTTATAATAATATTACAGTATATAGGATATACTGGATTCATCATTTTAGAATGGAAATAACCAAGAAAGAAGAAGTTGAAGAAGAAATGAATTTGAAAAAGGGTGGTGAAAACATTACCTCTTCTTCAGGTTCTTCCTTTGGATTTGATCAAAATGGCTTCTTAGGATGGATTTATAATCAAAATAAGTCCTCTAGGTTGTATTGGGGGAAGTTTAGAGAGTATTTGAGCAGGTTTTGGGCGAACCAAAAGGCTTTGAAGGTGTGAATTAATGAGAAGGGGGAGTACCATTTTATAAGAGGGGTGAGGGGTACCTTTGGAAAAGCTAGAAATATTATTTTATAATAAATTCATATTCTGTTTCTAATGGATAAAAAGTGGATTATTTAAAGTTTAAGGTGGTGATATGTCTAAAAACACTCAACCAATAGGATTTATACAGGTTTGGTTAATATATTAAACTTATCTTTCATTATTAACTCTTAGATAATTAGTTTCACTTTTACAATGTCTCTTTGTATTTTTTTATTATATGGTTAATAAACTTAGTATATATATCCAAACGACCCCAAAGTGGTCCATTAATGATACACCAATCCTGATATAATTCTCTTTTCCGAACCTTACATTTTTAATAATTTAATATCCATTAATAATATAATATTACTTTTAAAAAATATTTTTGTCAATTTTGACACTATTCAATAATTGATTTTTTTAAAACTCACAAAAGAATTATTACTTATCAAAAACTTAATTAAATAAATCCTAACAAGTCATATTATCCTAGAAAATTATTTTAATTCATAAAAAGTCTCAAATTATATTTATTTGGGTATTTATAATATCAATTATTTTAATTTTTCACTGTTATGGTAATTAATGCAACATCATTGTGTCAAAAATAAAATAAATTATTTATTTTCTAAAAATTATAAAAAAATATCATTATGTATGAAATCTTGTTATCTTTCTAATGAATATTTTCAATCTAATTTACCTTTTGTATAACCCTATATTAAAAATGTTTTAGTAAATAATCTTTGATTTTAACTTTTTTAACTCTTCTTTCATTTAAATAACAATAAATGTCCTAATCTAATCCATGTGGATCTAAATGATAATATTTTACTCCTAAGGTTTTTTTTGGTCGAGATACACTTGTCGAATAGAATTAGGACATGTTTTAGGGTAATATTAATATCATTTTTACCCTTAATTATCCTATTTACTTTTAACCGTTGTAAATAAAAGTAAAAAGTCACTATTCACCAAAAATTATTTTCATCTCATTGAACCACATTTTACCCATTGATATTTACCATGTCTCTCGGATTTTTGAAATTCCACTCACAGAAGCGGTAAAATTACGTTTTATGAAAAATTCAGTTTTTTAAACTACCACATAGTAGTTTCACTATTCATAAAAAAATGAATGTTTCTAGAAAAATACAAAAAATTATGCCTAAGATATATTTGATATTATGAATTCAGAAATGATGTTTATTTTACCAAATTCAAAACACATCAGTTGCATTAATAAATTTAAAAATTAATTCCCGTCATCAAAACAAAGAGCGTGTTTTTAAGAGATAATAACTATCAAAAGATTGACACTTATTTATGTCTGGTTTAAATGTGAAATTACATTAAATGACCAACATTGTATTAAATTGTAAAAATATATTCTAAATGTACTTTAAAACCACTCAACTTCATAATTTATCACTACTATTTATTTTGATTTAAAATGTTTTTTTAATTAAAACATAGTAAAATTCACTATTCATCAAAATATGAAAGTTATCCGAAAAGTACCACAATTTCAACCTAAGCTTATTTAATTATAACTAATCCAAATGTGAAGTCCATTTCGAAAGATAAAATTTAAAAAATTTAAAAAATTAGGTATTACTATTAATAATGGCTAGCTTGATTGGTTGTGGTGTGTTAGAGTCTCGAAGTTGCGTACAATGCACGCCATTGCATTATTCAAAGGGAAACGTACCGTGGAAGCTTGGGGTGTTTCATTGTAAATTTTTTATGTCCCCATTCTAAAGAATAAATTTATTTAGTCAAATTGAATATATTAAAGTTTAAAATAATGGATTTAAAAAAGGGTTTGACTATTAAAAGTTGGTAAAAGTGCATTTTTTGAAAAATACTTCTTTTATCTGAAAAAATGAATTTGTTCTTACATTATGTCTAAGAAACTCATAATATGGATTATAAAATTATAATGATTATATAAAGTTTAAAATTTAGTTAATACTATTCATAACCACTTTTGAACGGCTTGTTTGGTATGTTATGGTGCGCTTGAACTCATTGTTGCTTGTAGTGAAAGTTATTAAATTATTTTGAAGAAATAAAACACTATGAAATCTTGGGGTGTTACACCATTACTATCCTTAATGGTTGCATTATAATTATGAAATTAATATTTATATAAGATAATAATTTCTTAATTACCATTATTGAAAAATATATATCATTATTTATCTTTCCTTTATATTCACAGAAAAATGATAACATCATTCGATCATACATGTGGACTACCACCTCCAGTATGCGATGTGATTTGTCTTCAAACACCATATCACATTGATGACGTATATTAGAATATTTAAGAAATTAATATGATATATATGATATTATTATAATTATATAAATTTATTGTAACACACAACTTCTTTCCATGATTATTATTGAGAAATGGAAACATTACTCATGAATACGTAGGGAATATCGTCTCCATAATTGTAAAATAGTTCATTTTTCATAAAATTATTTAATAGTGGGAATTTACAATATTATTTATTTTTTAAAATATAAATGATTCATTACTATTATTTCTTCTATGATTGTATAATGACACCTTTTTCCATAGTCATCATGCAGATGTTATTTTCAAATTATGAGACAAACATCCCCAAAACATCCAACATGAGAAAAATGACTATGTAATATTTATTACTTCATAATAATTTATAGAAAATAAATAATAAAATCGAAATAGTTTATAATAAATTTAAATAATTGACATATGTCAATTATTACGTATCATAAACACACATATGTGACAATGCAGACTCATTGTAACAGACTTTCTTTTCAAAAATCACCATTAGAAATTTCCCTTAAAACTATTTTTTTCTTCCATGTCCAAATTTTTAAAATTATTTTATTGATTTATTTATATAGACATAACATAATTATAAAATATATTTTTTTTCCACTTTTTACTTTCCTTAAATTGTTTTTAAAATTTATATTTTTATACAATTTATTGAATTTCATTACAAAAAAAATTAAATGTTTTATATTAATCTTTATGGTGAAAAAAATTTTCCTTCCTCCATTTCCATTATTTTATGAATTTTTTTCTTTATAATATTTCATTTTATATTCAATGAAAATGCCTATTTCAATTTTTTCTATAAATTTTCATTTCAACTAATAGGTTTCAAAGTAAAGGGATATATCAATATTCAAAAATGTGTTCCTCGTGGTTTAAGGATATTTAGGGACATTGATGCAGCTATGATCAAATTTCAAAAGATATGTTAAGAAGGGAAACAAATTTATATCCTAAGAGTTTCATATTATGGAAATATGGATACTCAATTGATTATTCCACATTGTAATATATGGTTTTATTATGTATTAGTTATGACTTAACTCTCTTAAACTCTAAACCTAAACGATATTAGGGAATGTATGAAATTGAATTCAAGTTTAAATTAACTAAAATATATAATTTATACGGATGAATCCTCAAATATATTAGGATTAATATTATGTTATTTTCAAATCACATAAACTTTTATGAGGATATATTTTAATGAATACATTATAAATAACTTTAAAGTAATGATATTGACATTGAATATTAGTATAACAATTCAGTTGACTCTGAAATTCTTGGTTTTGTTATGGAATGGATCAAAATGTATATTCCATTTCCTTAGTTATCCAATGTTTCAAAATCAATAGTTCTTATAATTAAAAACTAATTTTTTCAATGGAATTTCTCTTCTATAAATATATATGTGATAAAATGAAAACTTCACATAGAGTACCCAATAAAATCATTATTCTCACCAATGAAGAAGATAATAAGTTTGGTTTATAGAAATTAATTCCCTTATACCGATGGAATTGTAACCTTCCAATTAAAATATTAATATAACCATTAGGAATAATAGTCAACCAATTATAATAGTGAAAACCCCTAAAAATGTATAAATTTAATATAGGTTTCTTATACATGAAAATATGATATAATTATATCATTGTATAGCTAATTAAATGTTTTAGAAATGATTAATTAAGTGTTTGTATTTGTGTAAAACAAAATATTAATTTAAAATTTTATAATAAAATAATGATTTAAGAGAGAATTTATTTACACAAGATAGACTCATAAAATAATATTACCTGGTATAATAGTTATAATATAATTTTATTATAGCTTAATTGATTTTACAAAGGGTCATAATATCAATTATAATATTAAAATTTCTATTTTTTGAATAAATTATGATTATATATTAAAATTAAATGTTTTTAATATTAGAAAACTAACCTCATAAAATGTAGTTTATTTTTAAATCAAAATATCTTCAAATGGTTATGGTGAATTTCTTAGATTTTTCTAAAATAGTTGAATTTTTTGAGAAGAGTGAAATACATTAATTTATAGTATTTATGAATATATGAATTTTTGATTTATGGGTGATGTATAGATGATGTGAGAACCCATTGGTCTAGACTCTCTTAAACCAATAAATTTATTTATTCATAAGAATGAACATTATTGATAATCATTATACAAAATAATAAACTAAAAAATATAATAAAAAAAACCCCTCCATCCCCTATAAATACCACCCTCACCACCCCTTCTCCTCACACCTCAAAATACTTTTTGTTTTCTTATATTGTACCCAATTACCTTCCAAATAATCTTCATCATATCCAAGATACAACAATATCAAAAAAAATTCGAAACCCATGTAGCATCCTGTTAATGGTCTATTAGGTATAAATTTAACGTCATCATAGTTTTTATTTTAGTATTTTCTATATGGGGTCGAGAAGGAATTGGGAGGATACCTATAATGAAGAAGTTAAATACTTTTTCGAATCTTATATTTAACAAGATTTTTATGTTGGCTATATGAGTATTTCAAGCCATTTAACTTGGATACATGTCATGTAAGTGTTGATTGGTGCAAGTGTTGAAAGGATTATCTCATTGAATGGTTATATGATGTGATGAGATTTTTCACTTTGAGGATGTTTTAAATAATGGATTTCTAATTTAATTTTTTTGTTTTTCTATATATGTGGGATTTTGATGGTTACATGTCGTGTAACAAGGGTACATGCCATTTAATGGCTCACATACAGTATTTAAAATAAGCATGTGTTTGTTTAGTTTTGGATCTTTCCTAAAAATATATTACTCTAAACCTAGGTCAATTCATAGGTGATTTTTGGAGACTCCTCTCATTCATGAACAATATAATTAGTGGTAGTTATCTAATGTTTTGTAATTGGATCTGTTGGTCTAAATTAGTTTTTCATCATGAATTCTTCAAGATACATTGTTTGACCTCATTTTGGAGTCCATTCCTTGGTTGGTCATGGTGCGGTAGGCATCCATTCTTGAGGTATGTGGGTTTATTTCTTTCTATCAATCCCTTGTTTTCTAAATTGGATAAATTTTTTGATTCAGATTTTATTCTAGGGCCTTCGTAGACATTTTTGGTTTTTCATTGTTGGTGGATCTCATTGCAGGAATGTACGACCCATGTTTCAAGGTAGATTGTTCCATATCTAGCCTATGTTTATGAACCTTATTAGCCATTCTTTAAAAACTAATTTATATAACATATTTTCATTATTGATTTGTGTGTGTTAAAAATAGATTTTAAATTAAAAATGGTTTTCCCAGACTTTTGATAAATATAAATGAAAAAAGGTGTTTAAAAAATAGTAAAATGTGTTTATGAAACAGTTTTCAAATGACTTTCAAAACATTGAGATGATTTTGAAAACAATCTCATGGGTTACCTTGGGTACTATGTGGATGGTTTATCTTGGCACCATCGTCCATTGTGGGGTTCATTTTCGATGTGGGGTGTTCCCCCTGTCCTAGAGGGTATTTTATTGACTCTAGGTATGTATATAATGTTGGGGTTTAACTTTCAATGTTGTGTCTCTAGTCTTATAGTATATAACGTTTTCTTCAGGCACTACAATTCACTATTTATAGATTTTTGAGACGAGTATTCATCTACCTGACCATTTTCATTCCTTAGAATGATGATTTCTACGCTTCTCCTTCTATTTTATTTTGTTGGGATTGGTTGTTTATCATTTATATGCCTATGATATGGAAAAGTTTCATTTAAATTGATATACTTTCTATTGTTTTAGAATAGTGATAAAAGGGAAATATCATCCATGTATTCTATAAAACTACTTTAATTATTTTCCTTCCTTGTTTTATTCAAAACAATATCATAAATTAATTGGTAAAAATGTAATTTCTATAGAAAGAGGAGGACGTATACTATTGATCCAATTAGCTCACACCATGTGCTATTCTTCAGGAGTGTGTAGAACATTGTAAATATTACTATATAGGGAAAATAAAGGTTTCATAGTGAGGCATTGATGATTCATGTCAACTTCATTGTGTTTCTAGTGGTTAGATAGTGGGTGTTCATCCACATTATCACAAAGAGTATCTTTTGGGTTGTGGGCCTTCACATTTGGGCTTGTCTCTTGGTGCTTTGTCTAATTTTGTTGTTTTTTGTTTCCATGCTCTTTCTTACAGTTGTAGAATATATCAGTTTTATTTTCATTGTTCCTTCATTCTTCAAGCATATATATTCCAAGTGTTTTAATTTGGTTGGGTGAAATTATTCCCTTGGTTTTTCTTCTGATGCATGGGTGCTTTTCGCCAGCCTGTGGGGATAGGTAATTCCCTTCAGGTATTTT
Organism: Viscum album; assembly: GCA_963277665.1. Classification (NCBI taxonomy): domain Eukaryota; kingdom Viridiplantae; phylum Streptophyta; class Magnoliopsida; order Santalales; family Viscaceae; genus Viscum; species Viscum album. The sequence continues at coordinate 1,770,193,472 of OY728145.1, forward strand.
ATTGATCAGTTTGGGTGCATGGTTTTAGGGAAACATGGTTCAATCCATTAAAAAATTGTATTATAGGTGGTCCATCCTCAAGATTCAATATCATGGGATGTCTATTTTACTAGAGATATGATTTTCGGGACATGAGAGGTTTGTTGTGATAAGTTCTTATCCAACTCTTGTCATGAGGAGGCTCATGTTACCATGGGGATTTGGGATATTTTTCTCTAGTTTGGGTTTAATTTTAAATATCTGTTTCTACAAATGCATTTTCTGGTTTAATATTAGATTTACTCTATTTTATAATCATTCCTTCTAATTCAGTTTACAGTAGTATGTCTCTGAGATATCTTCCAAGAGTTCCTCAGGAAGGTGTATCAGATTCACTATAAAAAAATCCACTTATGTATCAAAATATCATAATGACTATCATACGATCTATTCATGTTGTTCATCGAGATGTAAAATGAGTTTAGAATGTAGTGGTTGAGGTATAGCCTGGATATGGAGTGGATATAGATCTATTGTGGGAATTCTTTCCTGAGAAGTCACCATTATTTAGAGAAACAAATAATCATTAAGTGGTACAAGACTGGATGGATGGTATTGATCAAATCATCAATATTTGGGAGGAACCTAGGAATATTAAGGTAAAGTCAGTAGCATTTAGGATTTTGGTTCTAGCAAGAGATGGTGGGATTTTATAGTCCATTAAGACAAACATGCAGACCTAGATTTGAAGGGTTTTAAAACCCTGTTCTTCTTGTAGTTTTTTACAAAGTCACTAATGTTGTAAAAGTCTCTAGAGATCATTTCCTTCCTATAGAGAATTTTTTTGATTTTTTGTAACACCAAATGGTTTACTAAGCTTGTTTGTTTTTTCCTGGATGTGGTGAAGAGTCACTAGTTAAAGGCTCAAAAGTACCTACAAGATTTTTGAACAGATATTATATCACAGGTATTTTTTTTGAAACATGCTACCAATTTATATATTGTACATAGAGTTATTATAGAAGAGATAGATATGGTAGGTAAGGATGGTTTTATAAACTTTTATATTACATATAGTGGGATCTTTAGTGGTGTCCTAATAAAGAAGATAATGTGGAAGGATCATAGTAGAAGTAGTGCTGGTGGGTCCCAATAGAGTGCCTCTTCTACAAATTCTACTACAGCTAGTAGTCTACCTTTTACATGCTATTAGTGTGGTAGTGTTGGACACAATAGAAATTTTTTATTCCCATGAAGTTATGAAAGAGATGTAGATTCTTTGGTCATATAAAACACTTCTATTGGGAATTGACAAATGCCATATTATGGTCAAGGTTCATTAGATCCAAATGCTATTACCATGTAGTTAGAATCCTCAAAGTCTATAGGTATCCATCCACATGCCTCAAGAGTGAAGTGCATTCAGGCAGTAGATGAGTATCCAATAAAAGTTGATGTAGGTATGGAAAAAGTGATCGGTACTATCATTATTGCTTCTTTAGTAGAAATTTCCTTATTTGATTCTGGTTCCTCCCACTAATTTATATTTTCATGTTTTATTTGATATTATTAAATATCCAATGAGACTTATGAACTTTTTAATGGATTTAGAGACACCTCTTCTAAAAAGGTGAGAGTTGGGGTTTTGGTGTCTTTATTGTTTGTTAATGGTTGCTGATATGGAGATAGTTTAGGATTTACTCATTCTTTATCTAGATCTATCTTATATTATCATCAGTATGGATTGTCTTATCACTCATCTAGGTAAGGTTGATTATTATCATCGGTGTGTCTCATATCTTATTGCTGCTAAGAGCTCTCATGTGCTTCAATGGGATTGGGACTCATGATCATAAAGGGTAGGGGCTTCCCTACTATATCTAAGGTGTTTTTAGTCTTCTGTCTCATTTGAGCCTACTAAAATTTATCCTATTTTTTAACTTCCTGTAGTTGTTTGAGATTTCCTGATGTTTCCCCCAATGACTTATCTAGTCTTCCTCCATAGAGAGAGATACATTTTATGATTAACCTAACACCAGTTAGCAATTGATATTAATACCCTCTAATAATATGACTCCAAAGGTGCTAAAATATCTAAAAATTCATTTGGGTTACCTATTTGAAAAAGGTTTCATTCTCCTTACCATTTCTCCTAGGGATGCCCATGTTCTCTTTTCCTAGAAATAAGATGGTTCACATTGGTTTTGAGTAGACTATCAGAATTAAAAACATGTAATTTTTAAGAAAAAATATCATTTTTCTCATGTGGATGATTTTTTAATTAGTTAAAGGTGGAAAAGTGGTTCTTGAAGACTGATCATCGGTTAGGTTATCATCATCTTAGGGTTTAAGAGTCTGATGTTTCAAAGACATATTTCAGGAGTTGGTATAAACATTATGAATTTATTGTGAATAATTCTTTAATAACTAATGTTATAGAATATTATATGGATTTTATTGAATTGATATTCAGTCAGTATCTTAATCATTCGTTGTTTTGTTCATGGATCATACTCTGGTTTATTTGAAATCCATGCATGGCCACAAGTACCATCTATGCTTAGTAATGGAAATTCTGAGAAGTCTCCATTTTTATGGAATGTTATCAAAAAGTAGTGTTTTGATTCAATAACTGAGTTTATTAGGGTGTAAATTTATGAACATGCATTTACATTTGATCTAGGGAAGGTGAAGGAAATTTTGTAATGGAAGGAACCCCATAAGGTCTTTGAAATTTGGAGCATGCATGGTCGTGTTGGATACTACTGATAGTTTTTTAAGGATTTCAATTACCTGGTGTTACCATTGACTTATCTTACAAGGAATGAGTGGAAATTCACAGGGGATGTGATGTTTCAGTCTTCTTTTTATGAACTGAATTGACATCTGACATTGACACTTATTTTGATCTTACATGAACCCAGTAAGGGTTGTTTGGAATATTTTTGATTTTTATGGTGCTATTTTGGGTTGTGTGATTGTTTAGGATGACCATGTTGTAGCCTAAAACAATCCATAGCTACCAACACGTGAGATTAATTACCCCACTCATGATTTATAGCTTAATGTAGTTACACATACACTTAAATCAAGGAAGCACTATTTTTTTAGGGTGGTTCATAGTTTCTCTGATCACTAGAGTATGATTTATAACTTTTTATAGAAAACAATAAATCTAAGAGAGAGAATATGTGTAGAATACATTTATATTTTTGACTTCAATATCTTTTACACCATAGGGAAGGGTAATGTCATTGCAGACGCCCTTAGTAGGAATGTACCATCACATGCCATTCTAGAATCGGAGGAGTAGAACCTTCTGGGTCTTTTTGCTCAGTTTCACATAGACTCTTACTAGGATGTTTTGGGTATGGTTATGACCAGTGTTTAATTATCATAATCATACCTAGAATCTATCTGTTAGAGTTGATAGAAGGATTTTGAGATAAAAAAAATAGAGAAATACATAATGGTGTACAGACTGTTTCTAGTTGGTCTCTCTCTGCAGATGGGGTACTCCACCTTGTGAAGTGGGTTTCCATCCCAGTATCTGTGAAAATTTTAGTCTTTTATTAATTTCCATATCACATTGTGGGATATCCATCTAGGTGATACAAAAATTTATTATGACATGAGATTATGATTCTGTTGTTTGGTTATAAAGTGTGACATTACAGATTATGTGTCATTCTTTTACACCGTCTAAAGGATACAGGAATAGCACTCGAAACCCTCTATATAGCATAAGACTATTCTAATATCGTTTTACAAATGGGATGAGTTATTCATGGAATTTGTTGCTTGATTTTCATGGACTCCCTAAGGGAGGAATTCTGTCTAGGTTGTTTTTCATTGGTTGATGAAATCTGCTCATTTCATTCTGATCAAGGATACCAATAAGGTTGAAGATATGTGTATATTGTATGTGAAAGATATTTTTATGTTACATGGTATTCCTTCTATCATTGTTCTGTAAAAAATCCTAGAATTATCTGTATGTTCATGAGGAGTCTCCATGAATACATTGTAACTCATGTCAGGTTGAGAACATCTAACCATACACTGATAGATGATCAAATGGAGAGTTTTATTCAGATCCTAGAGGATAGGTTTTGTTCTTATGACTCGAATTTAGGTGGATCATGGGATAGCCATCTGAGACTGGTTGAGTTTGTTCACAAAAATAGTTATCAGTTTTCGATAAGATGGGATCCCTTTTGAGAGTTTTATGGTCACCCATGAAGATCTCAACTTTATTGGGCGGAGTTTGGTGAAGTATATTTATTTGTTCCAAGTTTGGTCCATGGGATGTCAGTAAAGATTCAGCAGCTCCATCAACATCAAATTATAGACCATAGTCAAAAGAAATCTGATTTTGGATTTGTGACATCATCCTATGTATTTTTTTCATTAGAGACTAGGTTATCTCGAATGTTTATGCTTAGTTGGGTCACCATTGTCTTGAAAAATAGAGAATGTTGGCTATAAGATATGTTCAACCATATGAGGTTACTGATTGGCCCGTACAGGTTTTTATCTGATAGCATTGTAGGTTATTTTGATAGGTATTCGTGAATTTTTTTCGAATTTCTTATCTCAAGATGTTCTATCTTAATCCCTTTGAAATTATAAGTTTGGAAGAAATTGAGTTCGAGAAAGATGTTTCTTCTTTAGAGAATCCATTTTATATTGTTTACACTCAAGTGATGGCCTTTCATGGAAATTTTATTATGTTGAACAGAGTACTATAGAAATATTGATTAAATTCTTAGTAGAATTGGGAACACGAGTCTATGATGAGGGATTAGTGGCTACATGTTTTTTTGGGATTACATTTTCTAAATGAAATCCCTGTAATAGAAAGTATTTATGAGGGGGAGTTTCTAACATCTCGTTACTGATAAATTAGTTACATCTTTATCCTCATTTTGGTTTTTCGTTTCTTAGTTTTTAATATGGTGTTGAGAAGAAATTATGAGGATACCTATAATGTTGAATTCATATATTTGTTAGACTCTTAGACTTAACCATCTTCTTTTGCAGTTTGTAGGAGGATTTAGAGCCATGTAACTAGGTTAATCATCACATAAGTGTTTATGGGTGCTACGCATGAAAGGCTTCATGCTATGAAATTTTTCACAACACGATTAGATGTTCCACATTATTAATGTTTTAAATAGTGAATTTTTAATTATATGTGATGTGTTTTCCTTCATATGTGGGACTTTGAAGGTTACACATCATGTAACCGGGTTACACTCCAGTTAACCACCAACATACATTTTATAAAATCGGTGTTAGGATATTTTCCTTCGGTTCTTTATCAAGAATCTAATTTTCTAAAACCAAGTAAATTCCAAAGAGATTTTGGTAGACTCCTCTCATTAAAGAATGATATGATCGACGTTTAATCATAATTTTGGTTGTGGTGAATCTTTTCAGTTAAGTGATCTTTCTCCTTCATAATTGTCTTTGATCATGGTAGTGCCCTTGGGTTGTGTTATAAGATCTATTGATCTATGTTTGTGTTTCTTAATAAATTACTCTAGATATGTTGTGTGATCTCATTTTGTAGGCTATTACATTATTAGTCACGGTGTAGCAGGTGTTTGTTCTGGAGGTGTTGGGTTTCCTTCTTCTTGAAGACCTATTGATTTCTAAATTAGATCAATATTGTGATATGGATTTTATTCTAGGGAATTCATAGAAAATGTTTTGTCCTCATTGTTGTTGGATCCCACTGTGGGTGTGTGTGACCCATGTTTCAATTTTGGTGGTTTTATATCTAGCCTATGTGGATGAACCGTATAGTTCCTTCTTTACAAACTCATTTTTACAAGGAATTGTGAGGTTTGATTTATATTTGCTGAAAAGAGTTTTTAAGAGAAAAATGGGTTTTCCTTGATTGTTTATAAATGGAAAGAAAAAGTGTTGGTTTCAAAGCATTAAAATGGGTTTGTGAAATTATTTTGGAATGAGTTTTGAAACATTGGGATGATTGTGAGAATTAGCATATGGGTTACCTTGGGTACAATTTGGATGGATTAGCTTGAGATCATTGTCCATTGTAGGAGTTCACATTTTGGGGTGTTCCCCTTGTCCTACAGTATAGATAATTAACTCTAGGTGCATATAAGATGTTGGAGTTTCACTTTATGGGGTTTCTCCCTAGTCTTGTAGTGTAGATCATTGGTTTCAGGTACCATAGTTCCCTGTTTATTGAATATTAGTCTTAGTAGTCTAATTCGTAAACTTGTATATTCATTAGTATTGTGATTATAATGTTTATACTTTTTTTATTTTTCTTATATTTTTTTAAACTTTATATTCATTATATATGAAATATTTTCTTTTAAATTGATATTCCTTCTATTGTTTTAAATATATGAGAAAAGGAAAATCTTTCCCAGTTTTTCCATAAAACTTATTTACAGTTTATCATTCCATTTTTTTTATTTAAAATAATTATCATAAATGAATTTTTATATAGAGACTTGTTATGGTACACCTGGGTGTGGTCTTATTGAGAATTTCAGCTCACACCCTACGAACCTCTTCCTCAGTGTGTAGAAATTTCTATTTCTTCCAATGCAGGGAAAAGAAATGAGTTTTACTGAGGCAGGGATTATTTATACCCACTGAGTTGGGTAGATAGTGGTGAGATGGTGGGTGTTCGTCCACACTATCATATGGAGTTGCTTATTTATTTTGGTTTTTTTTTTGCAATTGGGATTGTCTCTTGGAGTTTTGGAAACTTTATAGTTATTTTTAATATATGTTTCTTATAGTTATGAAATTTATCTTTTGACATTCCATTTTTCTTTACTACTTCGTGTATATATATATATATACAATGTGCATTTTTCAGGTTGGGCAAAACCCTTCCCTCTGGTTGTTTTCTTGAATCATGTGGACTTTTATCCCACCCATGGGGATCTAGTATTCTCTTTAGGTATGTGATGAATGGGGTTGGGTTCCAGGTTTTAGGGAAACTCAGGTCGGACCATTACAACCCTTGTTTTTTAAGGAGGTTCTCAGGGAGGCGATATTCAAGAGGTAAGATTCTCATTCTTTCTCTTTTAAATTCATTAATTCTTCAATATTATCCTCACCTCCCCTATAAAATGAAGAATGAAAATTAAATTATTACATATAGACTAGAATTTTATTTTTTACTGTAATATCAATCATGAAATATATTCTCTTCTCCTTTAATTCTGAAAATGAAACTATCATTTGTGATGTGTGGATTCTGCACCTTCTTGTATGATGGTTTTTTATTTTCCACTACCACCTAAAAGGAAGTTCATAAAAATTATTATGGTTAAACTATATTTCATTTTGTATATTATAACATGATTAATGTTCTCAAACTAATTTATATACAAAATATTAAAAAAAACATAGTTTATAGTGGTTATAAAAACCAACAATAGAAACTAATTTTTTTTCATTAACATTTTATCTAATAAATGGTCTTCATATTAAAAAAATAGATATATAAGATATTTTATAATTATTTATTTTCATTAGTAACATATTATTGTAATTTTGGACAATTATTCTCATTTTAGATGAACTTCCATACTTTTTGAAAAGTGAATCAGTCCTTAAAACCAAGAGAACATATACTCGCATAATGAAAAAATTAATCTTTATAAAAGGTATACTTTATATTCAGATAATAATTTAATGTATTATTTAATTTTTCTTTTATAAATTCCTATATGTCCTGAATGTTTTCTAGAACTATTTAATTAAAGCCCGGTGCATTAATGTTGAGATATCCATATAAACTATACTATTGTGATCATTGAATCCCAAGTGTTGGACACTTCTCATATTGTTTTATGTTGTAATAGTCTTCTAGTTGATCTCATAACACATTCCTTGGTGGAATTTGATGATATACTGGGCTTGGATTGGATCCCATTATATAAAGAATCCATGAATTCCTAGAAAAGGAAATATCTTATCATATTCTAAACTATCCCATGATCCTCTACAAATTCAATGATGATTATGAATCTCCTTCACTACAGGAAAATTTCAATTTATCGGTAGTTTAAACTACTTCCATATTCTATTGCGGTAGTTTTCGAAAACCGCTGCTAAATTACGTGTCGAAAAACTATTTGTGGAACTTAAAGCGGCTTAATGGAGGTTTATGGGAACCATTATAGTTGGCGCAATTTCATGGTGATTATATTGTTTCTCATGGTTATTTCTCTAGGAAGGTAATTACTTTTTTTATCAAAGGTTAAAACTATCACGAAAAACAATATAAACGCTGTGAAAATACGCAAAAGATGGGCGACTATAGCAGTGGGTAAAATGGCCTCTATATATAAGACTGTAGAAGCAGTTAAAAATGCCGCTAATAGAAAAAATATTTACATTTAGCGGCGATTAATGTCATTGAAAAATGAACCACTTACAATTAGCAGTGGATAAAACTACCACTAAAGAGTAGATTTACAAAAAATAGAACCATTTTTTAGAGCCCCTTTACTAGTGCCCTGAAAAAAAACCATTCCTACAATACCAAAACACCAATAGAATACATACTAAAATCAGTATGAAAAGATATTCTCAACTAATCACAACCAAATTCAGCATTTAGTGAGTAATGGAATGCAAATAAACATATCAAATGGAATAATTCGAGTATCACAAAAATGTTACTATATACTTATTGTGATATACTCACCACATTCCATGACTATAATTTTGACCTGATGGCACACTCAACATCCCATGTGTTGTTTCAGGGCATCTCTCACTCTGTTGGGATATAGGGATTGTACCCAATTACATGATCACATAGGCTGGTTAGACTGGTTAGGGATGTCTGAGTTATGGCCTGGTCTATTCATCAGTATTATTATAAGTATATGGCTACATACATCTTCACATACCTTGATAATATTGGTGGATGAAATATATATAAACTATATATATTACAACTATATATATAGTAATTATTTAGATTTCTATTCCAGCTACGTGTCTATAATTTTAAATCCTCCAACAATCTTTTTGGGACATGATTGGGTGGTTATTTATTAATGCCTTAGCTACTCTAAAGATGTGGGGTGTATTATGTTGGTGGTAGACCCTTTATCATGGGAATAATTTTGAGGTAATACTTTCTTCGGATTAATTTATGTTGGTGTTCCATGTGGAATTATTATAAATGAAACTTAACATATGAATTAAGTAAAATCATCTCTCTCTTATGTTATTCCATGTTGAATTATTATACATGACACTAAAGATAGAAAAAAATGTAAAATCATCTCTCCCATGGATAAGAGATCCTTATTTTTTTAAGAGTGATGGATCTGGTACAAGTAACATATTTTATTTCACTCATGTGATTTTATTGGAAAAGGAGACTTTATTGCGGTTTCCTTAGAAGGAATGGAATCTGGATCCTAATATATTTTAACTCCAATTATACATCCTAATTATTTCGATGTGCAGTATATAATAGAAGTGATCGGGCTCATTCCTTCAAAGGGATGAGTGTCTCTGGAAGGGTTTGATATATTCTATCAAGGAATATAGATGCTTATAATTATTTATTTGTGATAGGGTTGTTGATGTTATGAATGGTAAGTAACTGATCAGGTTGTCTATTTAAAATTTTCATAGAGAATGCGGTTATACAAAATCTTTTGAGATTTTCCCATCGGCATTTCATGCCTAATAAGATAATGGACACTATAATTAACACTACCTGACTATTCTTGGTGGCCACTTTGGAAATGATGGGAAAACCCCATTTCAAATACTGTAGAAAAATTTACCCTAAACTTGTATCAGTATCTATGGATTCCAACAATTTTTTGAAATTTTGGATACTAGAATTATGCCACAATAATAGGTTATCTATCGTAATCATGTTATAGAAACACACATTTTCATCTCTAGGGATTGATATAAGAGCATAACTAAGACGTACTTTCTAGAAATGGAAATGTAGAGGTAAATGCATTGGGTTATAAAATGTAGGATAAGTTATTATAATGAAAAAATGAATTTCAGAAAAATGAATCATAAAAAATGAATCATCACAATAAATATTTGATATATATGGTTCATACCACACTCAAAAAAT